>CM057456.1:1196162500-1197362500 GCA_016271365.2 Neoceratodus forsteri
TGAAAAGTCTTGAAGGTGGATATGTCAGGAGGCAAGGATTGGTGATCCAGGAATGCATGAAGATAGCAGCACAGTCATGAGCTGGTGATGCATCAGCATACTGTATATCCTGAGATGTAAGTCAGAAGATGGGTCTCTGTAAAATAAAGAACATCCATTCCAGCAGACAAGAAAATGGGACCACATAACTAGATCAGATTTGGCTGCTGCAGTGATGTTGATGTGATGGTGCAGTTCAGGGGTAGAAGATGCCAATGTTAGAGGTAGGACATAAATGAATGACCTTGCAGAGTTATCTGCATTGCAAAATTGAAATATCCCAGCAGTGAGAGAAGTTTTCGTTTGGTGCAGGAGGACCAAACAGAAAAAGATTCCACGAGAGCTTGAATCCTGTGTTGTTTACCAGGTGGTAATCTGGCTTCTATGCGTTTCATATCCAGTTCGATATCAAAAAATTCAATGGATTAGATGGTTCTAATGTTTTCTTCTTGGACAGAGGAACTGCCAATTCCTGGAACAGATGGACAAGTGCAATAATACCAGCCACAAGGGGTGAGTCAGGAGAATAAATAAGAAGGAAGTCATCCAGAAGATGGATGACAGCTGGACAATGACACCAAAAAAGAGTCTCATAAAATATGTTGCACAATTTCGGGCACTTCTATATGCAAAGGTCAGCTGAATGGCAAAATAGCAGCAATCTTCCCAATTAATGCCATATATATGCCACAGAGATGGGTGAATGGACAGCAACTTAAATGCATCTGCAATGTCTGCTTCCACAAACCAGTTGCCGGGACCAAAGCATTTAATAACTGTAATAGCATCACCGATGAGAGCATATGAGAGGCAATAATCATCAGATGGGATCAGTGAGTTGATACTTGGAATGGACAATAAGTGAGGTGTAGTTAAGTCAATGATTAGGTGCTTCTTTCCAGAAAATTTTCAGTGGCAACACCAAAAGGATTGATCCAATAGGTGGGAAAAGGTGGATGCAGAAATGGACCAAGGAGAAATCCTTTTTTGCAGTTCTTTCTGTAAGAACTGCTTAACTACTTCAGGTTCTTTTATAGCGGACTGTAAACTGTGACATGTGAAGGTGTCAGAGGGAAGCACTGCAATGCCCATATGGAAACTTTCGGAGAAGCCAGAAAGGAAATATTCCACAAATGAGCAAGAAAGATGAGAAGCTAGCCCTTGAGATAAGGCCTGTAAATTGATCAGAGTAGAGGGATAAAGTGATGTCATGATGCTTTCAGACAAATGAATCGGGCATGAGCATCACCACAAAAACTGCAGACATGAAGAAACCGACAGCCAAAGCCCAGGTAGCCTTCTTCATTACAGTTACTGCAAATTGGTTTGTCACCTGAATATTTAATGGATCAGCCTCATCTATCCAAGTTGGGGTGGAAGGAAGCATTAGGATTAGTAATTGTGCGGGTCAGCCTTGAAGCAGAAGTAGGAGTTGATCCAGCTGGTCTATCACTCCTAGATAGAATGGTAGAAGATGAGTCATTGGACACTGTTAAAGAACAAGGGACAGCAAAATGGGCAAAGGAGACACAAAACAGGCAGGAGTATACTTGCTGCCCTGGAAAGTGCTGACAAAACAGTCTGTTATCTAGGATGGCCCAGTGCTGTTTTGTATTAAAATGAGCCAAAACAAGCTGCAGCTTTTGCAGAAAAG
Source organism: Neoceratodus forsteri (assembly GCA_016271365.2). Lineage (NCBI taxonomy): Eukaryota > Metazoa > Chordata > Ceratodontiformes > Ceratodontidae > Neoceratodus > Neoceratodus forsteri. The sequence goes on from CM057456.1 coordinate 1,196,164,194, forward strand.
GACCAATGTTAATCAGAGAATGTGTCCTCCATATCACATGCCTAGATCAACCAAGAGATATAAATACGAGTTCAGTTCCTCAAGTCTAGAAGGAAATACAGAGTAAAGAGCATCAAATTACAAGCTGAAAATGAGAAGACAGTCAGGTATGGCCAGTTTCTTCACGAATCCGGGATCTTCTGACTTCAATATGACAGAAATATCTCCATCATCATCATTCTTTATTTGTATAGCACCTTTCAATATCAAGGTGCTGCACACATTGTTACAACAAATATAACAAGCATTTGTCAATGCCGAATGTTGTCTCGCTGGCATTGGCATTGGTAGTGCAGGAGTTAGAGATGCATAATAGGAGTGGCAGAGAAGTATTGAACTGACACCAACCCCACACCCACCCTGCAGAGACTGACAGGCATTGGGGTGTGCCTTTGGGTCGTCAGCTATAACGCTCATGCCATTTTAGCTCACCCTACCCTGTAGACACTGACAAGTGTCGTGGTGTGCTTTGGGGTCCTTGGGCATTATACTTACCCCATTCCATAAGGAAATATGCTGAGGAGGGTACAGTATAGGAGAATGGGGTGAACTTTGTTGCTGAACACTCCAAGGCACACCTTGATGCCTGTCAGTGGCTGTAGGGTGGGGTTGGGGGTGGAATGGCAGAAGCATTACAGCTGATGATCCCAAGTCACACCCCTGACACCTGTCAGTCTCTACAGGGTGGGTATAACAGTTGGAAACCCTAATGCTGTAAGAGTGTGTTGGTATTTTCACTCCAAATTATCAACATGGGCTTTTTGTGACTCCACCTCATGAAGAGCGGCAGTATGAGTTTGTTAGTCGAAAGGTGATTTTGAACAGCGACTGTGCCATTTAGCATCACAGATATATAAACACATTTTGAGCAGGATGTGAAAAATGACAAGTGTATTGTTCATGAGGAGGTGTAAAAATATGGCAACGTTGAAAATCTGGAGCGAAAATATGAAAAATTGGTGAAATCATGAGCATGCATAGAAATTGCACAACACACGTCCATAACCCAATTATTTTGTTGTTTTTTTAAACCACATTTTCAACATAGGCATTTTGGGACTTCCCCTCATTAACAGTGGCACTGTGATTTTCTTAATCTGTCCCAAAGATTAATCTCCCACAGTGACCACGCCATTGTACACCACAGGTGCAAAAAACACATTTCGGGCAGGATGTGAAAAATGACAGCTGTACTGTTCATAAGGAAGTGTGAAAAAATGCCAGTGTTGAAAATCTGGCATAAAAATATTGCAAATTTGTGAAGTTATAAGGGTGCGTGGAAACTGCGCAACACATGCATGTAACACAGTCATTTTATGGACTTTCATCACTAAATTTTCAACATAAGCATTTTAGGACCTCTGCTCATGAACAGTGTCACTGTCATTTTGTCAAACTGTCGAAAACTGATTTACACAGGCGACCGCGCTATTCTGTGCCGGACATGCAAAAACACATTTCAACCAGGATATGTAAAATGACAGCTCTACTGTTCATAAGGAGGTGTGGGAAAATGGCAATGTTGAAAATCTGGAGTGAAAATATTACAAATTCACAAAGTTATGAGCGTGCATGGAAACTGCGCAACGCACGCTCATAAAACAGCCATTTTTTGGATTTTTGTCACCAAATTTGCAACATTGGCCTTTTGAAAAGTGGCACTGTCATTTCGTTAATCGGTCCTGAAAGGTGATTCTGCACAGTGACCACAAAATCACATTTCGGGACCGGATAACGCCATGACAGTGACTTAATTCATGAGGAGGGGTCCAAATAACCTCATGTTGAAAATTTGGTGCCAAAATTCCCAAAAAAGGCCGAGATATGCAACAAAGTTAAAAAAACCCTATTTATGCCATTATACAGCTTACTGGCATTTCTTCAGTTCGCGGTCGGCTTTGAAGAGTGCAGACGTGTTCCCAGTCCACCGAAGATCGTAGCGCCAGGCTCCGGAGGTAAGTATGGGGTGAGGGGGGTGTGGGGAGGTGGGGTACGCAGAGGATGGGTGCAGGTTGAGGGAGGGAGCAGGACAGACTGCGAGGGACTGTTTTCTGATTTGCAGGTTTAAAAAAAAAAAAAATGATTTTTTATTTTTTTTTTTTACAGGGGCATTGAGCACACTGGGGTGGGCTCCCAGTGTGCCACCTGAGTGTTTTGGAGAGGTTGCTGTAGCAAATGGGGATTAGGCACCCCGTCGGCACATACTGAAGCCGAAGGGGGACAAGAGCAGAGGGATTGGGCACCCCTCGGCACACAACAAATGGGGGGGGACATTATGCTGACGGGGAGTGGGCTCACCCATCGGCAAATTAAACTGGGAAGGGGGGACTAAAGTCGACAGGATTGGGACCCCTATCAGCAAAGAAAGACTGTTGGGGGAGGGCACATGATGCAGAGGGGGACTGGGCACCTCCTCAGCACACACATGAAATGGGAGGAAGGGGGCATTATGCTGACGGGGAGTGGGCATCCCCGTCGGCAAATGAAGTGTGTCGGGGCATGCCGACAGCGGGATTGGGCACCCCTGAAGTCAGCACTCTGCGTGGCGGCAGTCAGTGCCGCCATGTTTACTGAAGTGCTTCACCAGGAAAGGCATGTCGGGAGGCATGTTAGTGTGCCGCTGCATGATGAGCTTGCCTCTCATTGCAAAGGCACTTTTCTTAGATCTGGTGGCCACTTTACATACAGCTGGTGTCAGCGCCTGCATGCTGGCTTATTGGGAAATGAGGGACGCACCTACTGATGAGTGCCCTGCATTTGCCCACAGTGACTGCACCTCCAAATCTGCTACTACTGCAATATGTTGGATGGCGCGCAAGCAGATAAAAATGGAGAACAGCATAATTATTTAAAAATCATTTAGTCTGGGAAGGCCAGTGAAAATAAGTAAGTTTTAAGCATAGATTTAAAACTACTGATGGTCAGGCATTCTCTCAACTGATGAGGTAGAGAATTCCGCAGGGTTGGTGCTGCAAATGAGAACGCACGTGCTCCTGATGTTTTAAGATGAACCCTGGGAATCTCTAGCAATCCCTCATCGGTGGATCAGAGAGGACAATTTGGGGTGTAGGAAGTCAGGAGATCTTTCAGGTAGTTGGTCCCTGTTCATGTAGAGCTTTAAAGGTAAGCAAGCCTACCTTATAGGTGATCCGCCACTGAACTAGCAGCCAGTGCAGTCCGTGCAGCACAGGCATTATGTGACTGGACCTAGAGGTACCTGTCAACAGCCTGGCTGCAGTCTTCTGCACCAGATGCAATCAGTGGATATCAACACCAGACAGCCCTAGGTAGAGGGCATAACAGTAGTCAAGACGGGTGGTGATGAAGGCATGAACCAGTGTTGGAAGGACACCCGCCGGAACCAGGTGTTTCACCTGGGTGATACTCCTCAGATGGTAAAATGAGGATTTGACTACAGCTGACACCTGAGATTTTAGGGTCAAAGCGTCATCAAAAATACTGCCCAGGTTTTGCACCTGATCTGAGGTCTTGAACTGAACACCATCAAACCATAGGCCAGAAACCTGCCCAACCCCCAGATCCTGCCCCCAGGCGACCTGGGTCCACAATCAACACCTCAGTCTTATCCGGGTTTAATCTCAGCCAACTACAGCCCATCCAGTCATTGATCTCGGAAAGGCAATTATTTAGCACAGAGATAGCATTAACCTGTCCTGGCACAAAGGACATATACAGCTGAGTATCATCTGCATAGCAGTGAAAACTCAAGCCATATCGCCTGATGATATCTCCCAATGGTAGCATGTACACACTGTGAACAACATGTGCACCAATATGGAGCCCTGCGGCACCCCGCAGGACAGAGGGAGGGCGTCAAGAGGAATAAATTCCAGTACCACCCTCCGAGATCTGTCTGCGAAGAAAGATCGAAACCAATTGAGGATTTATCTGACAATCCACAAAGAAGCCGCAGGGGCTCCAAAAGCACTCCGTGGTCCACAGTGTCAAAAGCTGCTAAGAGATCGAGAAGGACCAAGATGGTACAAGTCTTTTGATCCCTCGCCATTAGGAAGTCGTTTAATACTCGGACAAGGGCAGTCTCCGTGCTATGCCATTTCCTAAAACCAGACTGAAGGGCTTCAGAGACATTGTGAGTTACAAGGTGATCATCCAGCTGCAGCGTAACTGCTTTCTCAATAACCTTCCCCACAAAGGGAAGGTTAGGGACAGGTCAGTAGTTAGCTGGATCGTCAGGATCCAAGGAAGGCTTTTTAAGGAGTGGTTGAATGACCGCCTCCTTCAAGGAATCCGGAAAGATCCCCTCTTCCAAGGATCTCCATACAATTTTAGCTAGGATCAGGCAGATAACATCTACACACCCCACTAAAAGGGGGGTAGGGCCTGGATCTAAACTACAACAGGTTGGGTGCAAAGTCTGGACAATCTTCACAATGTCCATGAATTCCAGTCTGCTGAAATCCGTTCAGACAGACTGGGTGCTCACCCCCTCCGGCTGGCCTCTGCAACCCTCATAGAGAGCCGGGCCTATTTCGGACCTGATGCTGGCAACCTTATCTGCAAAGAACCAAGCTAGCTCATCTCACTTATTTCTTCCGGACTAGAGACAGACTGGATTGCACAATCTGTCAACGGTTCAGAAGAGTTGAGCTGGTTGATTCTGCGCAGCAGAAATATCCCTGGACAGGAACCCTGCCTTCTTACAGGTGATTTCTGATTGATAGCCATTATAATGTTCTACCAGTCTAAGCCTGTCAGCATCCAGGCCGGACATCCGCCAAACTCTCTCAAGCCTTCAACCAACTCGCCTCAGCTCGTTCAAGGACCCATCATGCCAGGGGGACCTTGGGCGAAGAGTGAGTGGTCGAACACGAACAGGAGCAATCAAGTCCAGGGCATCTCCCACTGCCTTATTATAGGCCAATACAAGATCCCCTGGACTTGTGCTTTCACCCAGCAATCCCAATAGGTCCAGAACCGCCGATAGACTGTCTGGGGTAACTCTCCTTAAAGGGCGGTACCAGACCATCTCCAAAGGGGTAGGTCCAATCATGGGGGCCCCGAAGCTGAACCCTATGGTGTGATGGTCAGACCAACTGACTGGTTCCACCCCCAAATCAGAGATCTCCATCCCCAGGAGGAACAGTAGATCCAATGAGTGACCTCATATATGGGTAGAGGAGGTAACCACCTGTGTGAGGCCCAGCATTGTCTTAAGCTGGAGGAGATTTTGACCAAATTGCAAGAGTTCATCGTTGACCCAGGCATTGAAGTCCCCAGAATTATCCATCTGGGAGACTCCAATACCATATCGACGACGAAGTCCGTAATCTCCTGCAGGAATAAAGCCCCATCACCTGGTGGACGATAAATGAGGAGTATCCTGCAACCTACACCCTCTCCCATGATACACTCAAAGGATCTGGTGGTCCCCACTGGAACATCCACAAGGCCCAGCTCGGTCTTAAAAAAAGATGGCTACAACCCCACCCCTTCGATCCAACCTCGGTCAGTGAATCACTGAGAACCCAGCTGGCACTGCAGAAGCCAATGATGGGCCTGCATTTTTGTCCAGCCAGGTCTCGGTGATACAAGCCAGATCCACCGTATCAACAAGATCAGCCATAACAGCCATCTTGTTTTTGATGGACCTGGCATTGCATAACACCACCCAGATTGGATGAGATGCTGGGGAAGACCTCAACTCTTGACCAGTATTAATTACTGGGCCCTTGGGTATGGAGACAAGGCAGAGATTACCCCTGTCCTGGCACCATTTCACCCCAGGGCATCGCCTGGTCTCTACCACACTAATCTGTCCCCCCTCTCCCTTCCCGCACCAGGCCCAGTTCTCATTCCTTTCCTGTACCTCCTAGCAATCCCCAAGGATTGACAGTGTCTATAGATCTCAGTCGGCAAATAAGGGCAGTTAAAGGGGCGTAATTCCCTGAGCCTGGTAGGGGAATACTGCCTGACCATCATTTGGCCTCCCCAACACATTCTTAAATTAATAAATACACACTAGATTAACTTAATTCCACCCAAACCAACTAAATATAAGATACAAACTAAAAACAAAATACAAACTATAAACAATAACAAACTAAAAAATACATTATTCTATCCAAAAATAAACATGAACTACATAAACATAAAAGTTGCAAACGTAATTACACTGCAAATACTTCCACATGATACTATTCTGTTTTCGATGGTATCATGGGGCGAGATGAGAAGGGATATCAGGTTTATATGGTCCTTCTCATCTATGATATCCTTGCGAAGGTGACCTGGTATAAGGTGAATAGGACAGATCAACTGAGGAGGAGTGGCTGAGAAGGGAGTAGTACCTCAGTTCTGAGGAACTGGTGGCTCTAAAGTAGATGGAGTGCTTATAGATGGCATAGCACTAGTAGAAGTGGCAGACTCCTGGGTATGGCTGGTGGATGGAAGGACAGCAGGTGCTGCTAAGCTTGAAGCTGGATTAGTTTGTGAGGGAAGGTGAGCTTAGAAGGAAATGATACGAGATTGTAGCTGTAATACAGATGTTGCGAGCTGAGACACAAATTCTCTAATTTCAGATAAAGCAGCAAGAACTGGCTGGGAACAAGCTGGCTAGGTGGAGGATCCTTAGCAGGCTGGGATTTAGTAGCTATGAATAAATCGACAGTTCCTGCTTCCAGGCTGAAGCTGAATGTGAAATACCAAGTTTTTTAAATTCAGAGAGAATGCAGGGAGCAGTCCAGTCCTTTATGGAGTAGTTCTATTTTGAAGGTATTTTATAAGAAGATTGCATGTTTGAAGGTTCTATTTTGAAGGTATTTTATGAGAAGATTGCATGTTTGAAGAAGTCTGAGGAGACCCTGATGGACCTTCTTCGGGGTCTGGGGATGGAGAGTCAGTAGGAGTGGTAGAGGCCACAGTGCCAATAAGCCACTTCATATTACACTTCAAAGGAATGAACTCCAGGGAAGAACTCGAGCCTTTTATGAACCATGGAAGAATAGAGGGACAATGTACTCTCTCACAAGATTTGTGGGGAAATGTTACCAGTGGTGGCGTCAAGAAGGCGAATAAACCCCTGGCAGCTAAGGCCAGTTACTGGACACTGTCATGGATGAAACGGCTCCAGTGGGGCTGCATTCACTTCACAGCTTTGCAGGTTGCAGAATCACACCTCTGGCAGACGAAGTCGCGCCCTACCACTTATATCAATTGAAGAACTGCTGGAACGAGAAAGTGAGATGTGAGTACGATGTGCTGCTGATGGATTGAAAGTTGCAGATTCCTGCCTCTGGCAGACAAGTTGAACCCTATGTACACTTGTAGACCTCCTGAAGGTACAAGTTAGGGAGACAGAGTCCGGTAGGGCTGTTTAAAGAAAAGAGAGGCAGCAGACTGCTGCATTAGGTCTGAAATGGAGGCAGCGAGTAGGAATATGGAGGCCTGCTAGAAGACTGATAGCAGGAGTGCTGAGCGGCAGGATGATAAGGAGCAGAATAGCAGAAAATGAAAACAGAACACAGAATGCAAGGGAGAAGGCAGCAGTACCTGATATGGAAACATAGGAGCTATAGCTTGAGCCGGGTGGTAATGTCAGCCCACTTCATGAACCCAGAAGGAATGAGAGAGGACACCGAGACAGAGTGACAGACTTCCAAGAACAGAGTGAAGTGGTGAAGAAACCCCCCCCCCCCAAAAGAAACAGGCAGCCTGCACCAATAGCAGGAGTAGCTTATTGGCACTGTGGCCTCTACCACTCCTACTAGGAGAGGAGGCGCAGACCCAAGGAAGGAGAAACACAAGCAAGCTCGGAAGAGGCAGGAAGGTGGCTAGAGGACTGCTGACTAAAAAGCCGCTGGGGCAGCAAGAAGCTGAGATGGAAGGGGAGAGGAAGGGAGAGAGGGCAGGCAGAAGGAACAGGAGCACAAAGAGAGAAAGCAAAAGGAGGAAGGCTGTGAGGGCAGTGGGGGGCAGCGGGGACCACCAAGGAAGGCCACAGCAGCAGTGGAAAATGAGCAGAAAAAGGGGAGAACAGGGAGACCAAAGCAGGCTACAGGAGAAATGAATGAGCAAACGGAGGATGGCAGAGCACAGCCACACAGACCATGCAGCAGCTCAGTGTTTGAGACAAGCTAAGCATGGGCTGCTGGGAGAGGCTGGAATTTATTCGGGTTGTGGGAAGAATAGCTATGCTATATACTTGGGTAATATGTTTAATGAACAAATACAGTCCATAGGAGAGATCCCAGTGTAAACTTCTCCTGTGAAAATTTGAGGACTTCTTTTTGAGCAGGATGATGAACTTTATGAGTTAAATTGGCTGAAGAAATTACAGATGGCAGAAGGAAAGTTCAGCTATAGAAAGGCATGTGACTGTCAAATAAAAATAGAGTATATTTGACTAAATCCCTTTGTTCTTGTTCACCAGCTATGTGACTGCTCTCCTCCACAGTTTGAGATCTGGCTATACAGTCTTTTTTTTTTTATGGAGAAGCCAGCTGAACCAGTATCCTGTGAAGGGAGCTAACCACAAGTGGATGCCTACCAAAACGGCAACCCACTTGCGGCGACTGCCCCGATGGTGAGGGGTAGGGAGGCGACCAGATGGGGGTTTGCTACCGGCAATGTAATATCATGCATGTATACGTGCGGGGTGGGAGCGGCGCTAGTGGACGCATGGGAGGGCTTGTGAGGGGTGGTACCGCGGGGTGCCGTCGAGCTGGCGTCATGGTGTGGTGAGTTGGGTGCTGGCCTGGGGTGGCAAGGATGCAGGGTTCTGGACCGGGCGCTGATATTTTTGGTTGTGCCCGACCCAAGACAGGGTTTTTAAATTTTTTTACGGAATGCCCCCTCCCCGACATGTACCCCCCCTCCCCCAGAGTTGAGAATCTTAAGTAAGGGGGGTGCGAGGGGTGAAGCCCCATGGGGATGATAAAAGAAAACCCTTGTTTTTTGCGCGCTGTTACTGGCGCTGCAGTTGCACATCGCCAAAATTCAATTTCGGCAATGTGCACTCACCATAAGGACGATCGCCGTTCGGCAATCGCCCTTATGACATGAAACCTACAGAACCCACTGAAAAGAAGCTATTTCTTTTGATTTAGTTAAACAAGGAGGACTGTGGATGGTGTTCAAATCCAGTGGCCTTCTTTTTCCATATTACATTCTACAAATGTTTCATTATTAATGAAACAAGAAATAACTGAAAGGGGTTCATGGCTACAGGAATGGCTGGTATCTTTTATGATTAGATGGCATTTAGGGACTTTGAAACGGGACTTTGAAACTGCCCTCGTTAGACCGAACAGTGGACACTCCAACATATATTTATTTTGGTTTACAAAAAATTAGGTCTTGGAAAGTATCTCCCTTATACCTAGAACATAACAACAGGAAAGGAGTATACCAACTCATTACAGACAAAACATTTTCAGAACCCTTGGTATTTCCAGCTGTTCTAGGAGGTTTGACTACAGAAAATGAGAAACAGCTAGTAAAACCTAGGATGCCGCAGCATCTATGGGATGTTACTTTGCTGTGTTTCCATGGCAGATTAAATATAAGAGATACAAAGCAGTATTGCCAGACAGGTTCCTATACTAGTAAACTGGAGACACAGGAGCATGTATTCTTTTCCTGTTCATATATTGTTTACTTCTGGCATGAAGTAGCAAAGGAAAGGGGTGAACCTTTGTTTTGCACCTTCACATATGGTTTGCTGATATTAGGCCTTGAGCTTCAACAATGGGGAAAATATAACACGAGCACACTGTTGGTATTGTCTGCTGTTCTAAAACACCATATATGGCAAACCAGGTGCCATTCAGTGTTACTGCAACAAAATATATCCCAGGCAGCACTGTTCAGTAAGACCCAGCTCACCATGAACGAACTGTATATGGGAGAATACAGTGTTTTAGGCAGAAATGATGGATACATTTCAGATGGGTAACAGGTGACTGAGCGACTTAGGAAAGCTTAAGTTTGGATGTATGGGGATGGTGTGTGCATTTCTTTTTGTAAAGTTTTTGGTGCGTTGGGTTTGTAGGGGGCTATTAACATGATATGTAGGTATATAACTGTTTGAACTTGCTTTATTATTTTTATGCTGATAAACATACCCCTACACTTGTGAAAAGTGCCATAGTTTCTTTGACTTCTATATGTACACTTATCAGGGCAGCACCACTTCTTATTCAAAGAGTGGCACTCCACAACAGTACAGCATCCTACTTCTCATACTACACACTGGAGTGCCAGGTTTGAAATATGATCTCAAGTCTCAGTGGGGGTATAGAACTCATGACCTTCTGACCAAGAGGCAAATGTTCTACCAACCAAGTCATACTTACACAGCTAGGCTGCCTTTAGAATGAAGGGACTACTCTTATTTGAACAGATGCAGCAGTAAACATTTGGGTCTGATCTATCCAGCTGTCACTAAACTTTAAAATTCCTAACAGCTGCATCACACTCTCACTCTACAAAGCAACAGAGGAGAAAGTGAGAAGAATGACGCATGACCCTCACAGCTGTTCACAGAGCTGGGGGAAGGGACTGGTGGAAAACTGGAGTGAGGAAGGTATTCATTGTTCCTCTTCCTTGTTTTGCATCCATTTCTTTCGTTGTCCTTTTCTCCATTTTATTTTGAGTATAGCTAACCTGGCTGGGGTTACTGTAACTGGTCTCCCAAGTCTCTCATCCAAAAACTTCAACAAGCTCACCCTCCAGGGTAATTACATGCACTGTTGTGTGTGACGCTGCACTAGCACTACACTGTTCCAATTAGGACTGGGCATTAGAGGATTCCCTGTACCTCTCTGAACATTTTAGGGGACACAAAATCCTTTAGTATTAAAGGTGGTCTCAAACTTTATGTGATCGCAAACTCTGTCTGTCATGCACGTTGGTGTCGAGAGAGACTCCGTATCAGTGACCCCAGCTGTATCTCTAGCCATTCTAATATCCTACTCCTGACAGCCCCTTGACATGAACACTGTTCTTTTAACTAGTACCTGACATCTCAGCCACACCATGAGGAGTATTCCTGTCCATCAATTCCCTAAAGTTTGCTGGAACTGTAACAATGTCTTCCAGCAACAATCAGATTGTTTGGAGGCTAGATTACAAAAAAAGGGTTATTAGGAGTGGGATATTAGAATAGCTAGAGATAGAGCTAGTGTCACTGATACAGAGCCTCTCGACACCAAAGTGCAGGACAGACAGAGAGTGTGATTGCACGAACTTTGTGACCACCTTTAGTACTAAAGCAGGTGAGGTGGAAAACATTATATGGAAGCATTGGGTATCATGTAGACAGAGCCCAGACTAAATCATTACGTTAAAGAGGTCCCAAATATTGGGAGACCATGTTACCAGCAGTCTGCAGCCCTGTATTCCACAACCCGCCACTTGGTTACCTTCCTTATCCAATGGTACACATCACTGTGGGCAATGTAGGTACTGTAGGGGTCATCACTACTATGGATCATTTCACCAGCCCAGCACTGGCGAATCCATTAACATAGCCAGGCTTATCAATTGTGACATGGCTCAAGTGGTTTTATTTAGCCACCTGTCATGTGGAACCTACTATGTAAGACGTGCAAAAAGTAAGCCAAAAGAGAGAGAGAGAGAGAGAGAGAGAGAGAGAGGGACATCATATACAGGCCATAGGGCATGGCAATCTTGAATCTGCACTGGCAGTCCATTTGAATTGTCCCAGTGGTGCAGTTACCCATGGCTGGTTGTTTGTGGGTATTAAGAAGGTCTCAGTGGGACCTGGGCTGGAGGGGGGATGACAGAGAAGCCCATCGGGCATGGAGTGAATCATATTGGATTTTCAAATTGACAGCAATCATACCACCAGGGCTCAATGATAAAACTGAATTAGCTCCTATTTTATAAGCTGTTTATTGTGGCTTGGTTGCTATATTTGCACCAATTCAAAATCCTTATGTTTCTCGGGGATAAAATCTATTCTATAGCTGGGACTCTAGTGTGAATGAGATGCTAGTTTGCATGTATTTTATATATCATATTAATACATTGCCATTTCCTTCTGTCTTTCAGATTCTTGTCTGGAGTAATGTGGAAACTGCCATTTGTGACACCAGACTGGTGCACTATGTGTATAATGCATAGTATTTTCCTTGTGCAATTCACTGTTTTAAAACTAATTGTTTTTGCCTATTGCATCTTTTGCACCATCATGTACTGCATTTTTTTTGTTAGTTTCACTAGGTAAAATGTTTTAAAAGTACTCTGTAAACACTATATTTTTAACAAATTAAACTATATAAGGTATGGGGGGGGCCACTCTCTTGACAAAGTGAATGTTCTTGCAGAATGTGGAGACGGTGTTCCTGCTCCCAGGGGGACATATTCAGAGCCATCCAGATGCACGTGCATAACAGCGTGTTGCGCAAAAAAAATGTGCTGGCCGGCTCATTTGTAATATTCAAACAGAATGCGCGATCAGAACAGACCCCGCATTCTGTTTGAATATCAGACCCTGGATGCACAGCACATAGCAGGCGGCTGCCATGTATGACGTGGGGCATCCAGGGTGTGGGGCTGAAGACTGCCCATAGGGGAATGCGTGGCGCATACCTGGATGCGCCAAGTCCCCATGGGTAATATTCAGCCCAAACATGCAAATGAGCACATTGGGCATGCATGGCACAAAGGGGCCTCATGCTTTCCCATTATGAGCTCATTTGCATGGCTGCACCCAATGGAATGTGTCGGGCCAGATCCCCCCAGCCCCGATCCCTGTTGAAAACATAAAGGTGAAACAATCCCATTTTTTCCATAGTGTAATGTCCCCACTCCCCAGCACCAATCACTGTAAAAGAACAGGTAACCTACAACCCTTTTTCCATAATGTAGTGTCCCCCCTCCCTAGTCCCGATCCTTCCAATAAGAAATCTGGTTATACAAAGCTCTTCTGTCTAAGCTCCCCTGCTATATTTCTGCTCTCTTTCATCATACTGCCTACCTATACACATCACACAGCAATGATTACATCATGCAAGAAGCCCCATGCACCCGCACTGAGTTCAGAGAAATGGCTATAAGTCGTGCTCTACCGGCAGCCTGTAATAAAGCCCAATCTAGTTTCAAACTACAAAACCTAATACCCCTACGCAGTTTCAAAAAACTGGTCTTCAACAAAATTGGTGACTCCTGTGCATGTCACTGACAATATGTCATACTTCTCACCCTTCTCAGTCTCACTCTTCCCTAGGTTTCCTTCCCTCCTCATTCACACTCACTTACCTACCCTTCCACCCCTCCACTTCTCCCCCACTTTTCTGCCCTCTTCCCTGCCCCAGCTCCACCTACCTTCCCCCTCCTCCTCTTTGCTCTTGCCCTCGCCTACCTTCTCTTCAATCATGCCCTCGCTTACCTTCTCTTCACTCGTGCCCTCGCCTACCTTCTCTTCACTCGTGCCCTCGCCTGCCTTCTCTTCACTCGTGCCCCCGTCTGCCTTCTCTTCACTCGTGCCCTCGCCTGCCTTCCCTGACTTAGTCCCCTTCCCCCTCCTAACCTTCACTATTGCCACCTCTCTCTACCATGCCTCAGAATCTCTGTTTGTCCCATGGTGTAATCCTGTGAATGCAAAATGCTCCAAATGTTTACCAAATGTTCTTACCATGTTCTAACCTCACTGCTCTATAGTACTTGAGGACTACCGTATATATTTTTCTATATGTTTTTGTATATATTTTTTCCTATTCATGTATATTATTTGTTGGCTTGTTATACCATGTGTATTGTATAGTTGCCTAAATCTGCTTGTGTATATGACTGTTTGCTCAGGACCTCCTTGTAAATGTGCCTGCTCAATGGAGTATTTCCTGCTAATAAACTCTGACTTGACTTGATGCAGCATTCCTGTTTCCCTGGTAGTCTAGTGGATCTCCCTTCCCCAAGCCTTGTAATATGAAATAAAGTTCCATGTAATGTGAAATAAAGTAGCATCCCTGAGCCTTGTAATATGAAATATAGTAGCATCCCCGTTTCCCTGGTAGACTAGTGGCTCCCACCCTGGTAGGCAGTAAACCACCACCCCACATCCCCCCATCCCATCGTTGTACCGGTGACTGGCACAGCCCTCCTCACCCTGCCACAACCAGCCACCGACTGATCCCTACCCGCTTGCTTACAGTAAATAGTATGCGCTTATAGTCAATGAGTGCATACTATTTACTGTATGTAAGCAGGTAACAATCAGTTGGTGGCTGGCCATGGCAAGTTGAGAAGGGCTGTGCCAGTCACAGGCGGGGGCCAGGATAGGATGTGCGGGGTGATAGGTTACTGCCTACCAGGGTGGAGGGGTAGAGGCCACTAGACTACCAGGGAAGCAGGGAGGCTACTTTATTTCATATTACAAGGCTCAGGAATGCTACTTTATTTCATATTACAAGGCTCAGGGATGTTAATTTATTTTATATTACAAGGCTTGGTGCTCAGGGATGTTACTTTATTTCATATTACAAGGCTCAGGGATCTTACTTTATTTCATATTACAAGGCTCAGGGATGCTACTTTATTTCATATTACAAGGCTCAGGGATGCTACTTTATACTATAGTACAAGGCTTGGTGCTCAGGGATGTTACTTTATTTCATATTATGAGGCTCAGGGATGTTACTTTATTTCATATTATGCGGCTCAGGGCTCAGGGATGTTACTTTATTTCATATTACAAGGCTCAGGGATGTTACTTTATTTCATATTGCAAGGCTCTGGGATGTTACTTTATTTCATATTATGAGGCTCAGGGCTCAGGGATGTTACAGTACTTAATTTCATATTACAAGGCTCAGGGATGTTACTTTATTTCATATTACAAGGCTCAGGGATGTTACTTTATTTCATATTACAAGGCTCAGGGATCTTACTTTATTTCATATTACAAGGCTCAGGGATGCTACTTTATTTCATATTACAAGGCTCAGGGATGCTACTTTATTTCATATTACAAGGCTCAGGGATGCTACTTTATATTATAGTACAAGGCTTGGTGCTCAGGGATGTTACTTTATTTCATATTATGAGGCTCAGGGATGTTACTTTATTTCATATTATGCGGCTCAGGGCTCAGGGATGTTACTTTATTTCATATTACAAGGCTCAGGGATGTTACTTTATTTCATATTGCAAGGCTCTGGGATGTTACTTTATTTCATATTATGAGACTCTGGGATGTTACTTTATTTCATATTATGAGGCTCAGGGCTCAGGGATGTTACAGTACTTAATTTCATATTACAAGGCTCAGGGATGTTACTTTATTTCATATTATGAGGCTCGGGGCTCAGGGATGTTACAGTACTTTATTTCATATTACAAGGCTCAGGGATGTTACTTTATTTCATATTACAAGGCTCAGGGATGCTACTTTATATTATAGTACAAGGCTTGGTGCTCAGGGATGTTACTTTATTTCATATTACAAGGCTCAGGGATGCTACTTTATGTTATAGTACAAGGCTTGGTGCTCAGGGATGTTACTTTATTTCATATTATGAGGCTCGGGGCTCAGGGATGTTACTTTATTTCATATTACAAGGCTCAGGGATGTTACTTTATTTCATATTGTGAGGCTTGGGGCTTAGGGATGTTACTTTATTTCATATCACAAGGCTCAGGGATGTTACTTTATTTTATATTACAAGGCTCAGGGATGTTACTTTATTTCATATTACAAGGCTCAGGGATCTTACTTTATTTCATATTACAAGGCTCAGGGATCTTACTTTATTTCATATTACAAGGCTCAGGGATGCTACTTTATTTCATATTACAAGGCTCAGGGATGCTACTTTATATTATAGTACAAGGCTTGGTGCTCAGGGATGTTACTTTATTCCATATTATGAGGCTCAGGGATGTTACTTTATTTCATATTATGCGGCTCAGGGCTCAGGGATGTTACTTTATTTCATATTACAAGGCTCTGGGATGTTACTTTATTTCATATTATGAGGCTCTGGGATGTTACTTTATTTCATATTATGAGGCTCAGGGCTCAGGGATGTTACAGTACTTAATTTCATATTACAAGGCTCAGGGATGTTACTTTATTTCATATTATGAGGCTCGGGGCTCAGGGATGTTACAGTACTTTATTTCATATTACAAGGCTCAGGGATGTTACTTTATTTCATATTACAAGGCTCAGGGATGCTACTTTATATTATAGTACAAGGCTTGGTGCTCAGGGATGTTACTTTATTTCATATTACAAGGCTCAAGGATGCTACTTTATGTTATAGTACAAGGCTTGGTGCTCAGGGATGTTACTTTATTTCATATTATGAGGCTCGGGGCTCAGGGATGTTATTTTATTTCATATTACAAGGCTCAGGGATGTTACTTTATTTCATATTATGAGGCTTGGGGCTTAGGGATGTTACTTTATTTCATATCACAAGGCTCAGGGATGTTACTTTATTTCATATTACAAGGCTCAGGGATGTTACTTTATTTCATATTACAAGGCTTGGTGCTCAGGAATGTTACTTTATTTCATACTATGAGGCTCGTGGCTCAAGGATGTTACTTTATTTCACATTACATGGAACTTTATTTCATATTACGAGGCTTGGGGAGGAGGGAACCACTAGACTACCAGGGAAACAGGGATGCTACATCATTTCTTATTGGAAGGATCAGGGCTGGGGGGGGCACTACACTATGGAAAAGGGGCAGTGGGTTAAATGTTCTTTTACAGTGATTCAGGCTGGGGAGGGCAGACACTACACTATGGAAAATGGACAGTGGGTTACTTATTCGTTTACAGCAATCAGGGCTAGGGAGGGGGGACACTTCACTATGGAAAAGGGGCAGAGGGATTCATAGTCTTTTACAGCGATTGGGGCTTGGGAGGGCTGTGTACCTGGCAATTAACTATGCATGGGGCACCAACCGTCCCTGTGCATAGTTAAAGTAGGGTCTGGAAAGTGTAATTATGTGCCGGCACAGCTGGCCATAGTTATACTTGGGAGGGTTGAATATTGCAGTGCAGGGAATATGCACGAGGGACCCCTGATTTGCATTCCTGCATCGCAATATTCTGCACAATGGTGCAGTTGGTTTATGGGTCGCATCGGGGCTTCTGAAGATTGCCACGTCTTCTCGACAGTCCAATACATGTTAGAGATGGCACATCTAGGGATGTGCCGTGCATCTCATTCAAATATGTGGGCCCCAGTATTTCTTTACTGTATGCTGCATTGTCATGGAAAATGAATTACACTCACTGAAACACTTTACAATTGAGTTTTCAGCTGTTTCATTCAGTGTGGTAAGTGTGAAGTTTATTGTTTTGTGCTGTATCTTGCTATTGTCAGCTGCACCTTTTACTTGGAGTGACCTTGTTTTTTGTTCTCCTTGTACTCCTATTGCATCTAAGGCATGATATGGGGCTTTGACGTTTTTAAAAGACCCTGGGCTCGATTCTCAAAACTCCAACTGTGATGCAAGGTGCCTGTGTCATTCAGAAATGTCACAAGGAGCACCTTGCATCACAACTGATGGAGTTTACGGTTCTGAAAGGGTGACCGCAACATCCCCTTAAATTAGAAATTTAGAAAAGACAGAAAAAAATAAATGACAAAATCCAGTACTGTATATCCCACTGGGTGCCCGAAAAAACAAAAAATGCAAACAATAAAAGACTACCATTGTGGTGGAATAAAACAATTAAACGTCTAATAATAAACATAATAAATTATATAACAAACATAAAAAAAACACCAACTGACACATCTTGGACCAGGTATAAAAAAGTGTTAATAAAGTTAAAAAAAAATTAAGAAAATTAAACATGAATATGACCTAAAATTGGTGTCTATCACAAAAGATAATAATAAAAAAATCTTTCAATTATGTTGGTTCATTGAGCGGTTATCATAAAGGAGCTGGCCCTTTGGAGACATTCAAAGGAACAATGTGAAATGAGGATGAAATAGCTAACAAACTTTATGACCACTTTTTAAGAGTTTTCATACCAAGGGAACGAATAGCCAAAGTTGATACACCATATTCAGAAGATGTTGCTAAATTTACTGCAAAGGAGGTACTAGAGGTCACTGGTAATATTAAACCCAATAGCTCAGCAGGTCCTGATGGAATTCCCTCAAAGTTTATAAAGGAATTGTCCTCAGTTTTGGTAGGTCCTTTAACTAGACTGTCTAATGTATCGCTCATAGAGGGAAAATCACTGCCAGAATGGCAAACAGCGATTGTTACTCCCATATTTAAGAATGGTTCAGCAAAGGTAGTGAATAATTATCGGCCTATTAGCCTTACCTCGGTCATCGGGAAATTAATGGAATGCTTATTACAACAAAGAATTATCAATCATATCAATGATAAAGGCTTAACAAATATAACACAACATGAATTTTGTAAAGGAAGATCATGTCTTTCAAATCTGCTCCAATTTTTTGAGCCAGTGAGTCCAGCACTTGATAAGGGTATGTCAGTGGATGTGCTATTTTTAGACTACTCTAAGGCATTTGATACTATTTCACACAAAATATTAGTTGATCAGCTCATTAAAATCAAACTACACCCTAACATAATAAAATGGATTGCTTCTTGGCTTGACAACAGAACACAGAAGGTAGTAATTAGGGATATGAATCAACATTGGGATCAGTGACTAGTGGAGTTCCTCAGGGCTCTGTCCTTGGACCTACACTCTAACATTTTTGTTTCACCCATGCAAACCACCACCACTGCATGGATGAGCAAGTTTGCTGACAACTGTAAAATAGGTGCTACAGTCACAGATTTAAACTCTAAAATGTCATTTCAAAAAAAATATTAACATACTGGAACTGTGGGCTAGAGATAACCATATGAAATTTAATGAGGAAAAGTGTAAGATCACGCACCTGGGCCATAGTAATCCCAATTTTTCATATTTTCTAAACGGACACCAACTTCAGACAACAATAAATGAAAGGGACATAGGTGTTTATGTTATAAATGATCTATCTTTTGATACAAACACTAGATTTAAGATAAAAAAAGGGCATAACATTTTGGGATGTATATTCAGGAGCACTAAGAGCAGAGAACCAGAGGTTATTATGCCCTTGTATACTAGTTTGATTAGGCCGCACCTAGAATACTGCTTACAGTTTAGTTTGCCACAAACATCTATGGGCTCAAGTATCATCGAAAAAGTTCAAAGAAAAGTGACCCAAAAAATTAAAAACAGGAATAATCTTAACTATTATGATAGACTAAACAAATCTGGGATTTATTCTCTGCAATACAGAAGAACTACAGGAGACCCCTTGCATACAGAGTCTTGGATATAGAGCCAAAATTGATCCTTTCCTTAGAGAAACTATAGGTATTGTTAGTCACACTAAAATAAAAACCACTAGATCACATAATTGCCAGATGAAAGGGATTAATAACAGAACAACAAAAAGGAGTAAATGGTACTCACAAAGATTAATAACAAAATGAAACACCTTACCTCAGGATGTCATTGACAGTGAGAACATTACTATGTTTAAAAACCATTTGGATAATCTTTTGGGTATTGAAAAATATGAATTCCACCCATAAGTATAGGGTGGCAAGTTCAAAATGGGTGCATGCCTAATGAACTTGATACAAACTATGAAACTATGAAATGGGATTCCGACAACCAGTAGGACCTGCCAGGACTTCAAGCACCCAACAGGTGGTCTAAGGGTCCTTGTGGCACCCCTGAAGCCTTGGCGGGGTGGGAGGGAACCTGTGACGCAGCCTGCCTGAGGTATCCCATGCCCATGCAGCACCCGGAGCACTCACACCCAATGGTGCGATGCCTGCAGGTTCCTCCCATGGTGCAAGGCATACAGTGACCACCCTCCCAAAGAAGGCACACACAGGCACACCTGCATCCTGCAATGTCCCCTTTAAGGACCTGTTGGCACCCCCCGGCACCCATCCATTCACCACTTGCCCTCCCTGACCCCTGTCCCATCCTGCCCTACACTGCCAGCCTCCAGGCTGGTCCCAATTACTGGGCACCAATGCCACCGGACCACCCTCAAGCTTGTGGCTAACCTCTCCCATGTGTCTTGCCTTTGGCACACAGCAACATTTGCCGCAAGCTGCTGGACTTGGTGCCGGAACCCCACCCATTCATGAATCGAGTGCAGGGTCCCTGGCGCACCAGTGATTGGCACAAGCTGCCACTGGTGCAGCTTGTGTCAATCTTTGTAAATCAAGCTCCTTGTTTCCTTGCCAGGCCCACCTTGATAAAGTTGCAGTATGTTGTTTGGGACAGTACTATGCTGTCAATCATTATAAATCTGTGCATACTCCACCTAGACATGTCCACAATCTGAATAAAGCTGAAGAGAGACCTCAAGGAAGGTTTTTAACACGTGCTGGGGTCTGACATCTTTATTGTAGATCCACACTAATTACAAACCAATACACAGGCACACTGGAAAACTGCACCCTCAACTTTAATGCAAAATCTGCAATTTTCACCATTCTCCATAATATTTCTGTAATTTCTTGCAATTTTTGGTGTTTTTCCAAAATTGTGTCAAAAATTAAATTTTCAAAGAAGACAGATATACTGATAGAATAGCATGCATATTTTGGTTGTGGTTAAAACAATACAGTGTGGGGGGTTGGGAGGATTTTTCTAACGGCTTTATATGTGATGCAATTTTCATCTGATTCACTGCATGGTTTGGTTTCAAAATCCTCTAGTTGAACATGTGAGCATTAAGTGCTTTATATTTGTGTTGAAGCAACCTCTCCAAATTGTCACAGCAACTGAAACAAAGGGAGTGGCAGTAAGGGTGCAAATTGAACCATTCTCTTAAATGGGGTGCAAACACCACTTTTTGCAAGTGGAAGGACAGGTTTTCCCTTGTGTACAATTCATTCTGAAAGGATCTTGCTTCAAACCACTGGGGATTTAGAATGGCACTGCTGATTTTCCCCTACTATTTGGGGGGATTTTCAATATATAACATGTACATACTGAGCATGTTTTCAAAATGCAGATACTGCATGTAATCAAATACAAAGAAAAAGGAATTTTACACAATAATTATGACCCTAGAGTACATAGTATATTAGCAATACAGACAGTCCTCAGAGGTCTGGAGGAGGCGTCACAAGATTTAGAATCAGCAAGCAATAACACACGACGAGGTGTGGGTTATGTCCTGGTAAGATCACGCGGCCACACCCAGGTGTGTTATGAGGCACCTTGGCATGCTCTTATCAGGCCATGACCCACACCTCAGAGCGTGTTATTGTACTTATAAATGCCTCCAAGTATGTATTTAAGAAGATAAGAAGAACAACAAAAAAGTCAAAAAGATAAAAAAAGGAAATTTTAATAGGCAGAATAGTAAAAAAAATAGTCCCCCTCTTAAAGTACTGTCACAAGTGTTTCTTCAGCAGTATAGGGCTCACAATATATTCCTGGTGTTAGTTTTCCATCACTGGTGCTTTTACTACCATTACACACCATCCCCCCCCCACCGCCCGCCAGAGTCATTCTGTTTCCTGGTGTGTTCGTTACCTGCAAATACTGACATGCCTGTTGTCCTAAGGCTGACTGAATCCCAATGCAGCAGCCATACTTAGCTCTGATGAGAGAGCACTTCCTAGATCGTGCTTGTAGCTGCTTGCTGGTGTTTCATACTGGAATTTTTTTTTTGTTTGTTTGTTTTTTAACTATGGATAGATGTAGCAGCAGAGGACTGTATCTGTTTTTTTTTTTTTTTATTTCTAAGCTGCTACAATGCTCGTTGTCACCGGATCGGTAATGGAGGAGTGGGACAGCACCAGATTTGAAAGCTGTGGCACGTTTCGCTTATTTCTCTGTGGTCAGCTTTAACCAGAGTAAAAACACAGGTCAGACTTCTGATGTTTACAAAAAAATGATGGGGGGCGGCTGCCATATCACCGAATGCAGTGTTCAGCAAAGAAGTTGAGGAACTGGGCGACACACCGGGAACTGTAGACAAGCAGCTGTACTGCTGAGAAATTAGCGGGAGAGCTGCAATTGGTGGCCTGCCAGAAAGTTGCATAACAGTATGTGAAATATGTCATTTGGTCACCTTTTTATTTAATGTACTGCTTGTCACTGACGTCTGGTTTTGCAGTCAGGTTTTGTTTATGTGTGACAGACTGTTGGGGAAGGGGCAGTAAAATGATGGTATGGTACAGAGTTTTATGGTTCTGTGCAAGCGCTCTCCCGGTGCTGCTGTTCTGGTTCAGTCACGTCGGAGTGGAGGACAGTGGGACAGCGGGGTGGCATGGATCGATTTTATGTTGTGTTGCAGTTTGGCTGGCACAAGTAGTGCCCGTTGAATGGCTATGTCCTGATAAGGACAAGGCTGGGAAGGGCTTCCAGCCAATCAGAAGTCAAGATTTTTGTTTTGCCCATTTTATAATAAGAATTATTATTATTATAGTAGAAACATCTACTATTACTCACAGCAAGCAGACTGAAATAATAGCTACTTTCTCAGTTTAGAATTTATATAACTGCTATTGAGTCACTCAGCAGAATAATTACATCTTATTTCATCACTCCATCCCCATGAACTGGTTTATCCTCTCCAGAAAAGTTCTACAGAAAGAAAAAAACAATTAACATTATTCAGCAGGGGAAATGCTAGAAACTAATTACATAAAGAAACAATTCTATCAGACATTATTTGGTACTGAAGTGCCTTCATTTTCCTATGAGCCCCAAACACATTTATGATATTACTAAAGTCATTTTATCAAGGTATCAGTGTGTCAGTAACTTTTGAAATGCATGCATACTAAGCAAGCAAGCACAGACAAAAACTATAAAAAAAAAAAAAAGTCCAGCATCTTCGCAAAGGGAACTTTTCAATCCCAAACCACTGGCACTGCTGATTCAAAACTTGAATTTGCCTCTATCTGCCACTTACATGTCCATATGCAAAGAGTGCAATGAAAAACCTGACTAAAAACAATCTGTTAAAACAGGTGAAATATATTCAAATATTTTCCTTCAAGCAGACAGAAATCTTTGCAGCCAGTGTAAAACAAAACTGCATTACAAATCACTGTATGATATAGTGAAAAGATGTATTTGTATTTATTTTGTGAAAAACATTTCACAACTAGGCGCTTATAAAATATGTGGCTTCTGAATTTCTTTATTATTGAAGACCTGTGGGTCATTAAATAAAACCTAGTTAGCACTGGATGAGGCGGATGTTTCTAGATTTTAAAAGATATGCCACATTTTGATAAATTTCAAAAACCCAAACCTTTCTTCAAGTTGTAAGCATATATAGTACAAGTGATAATATAGCTATGTGGGGGTAGGAAGAAGTAGGCTGCTGGTTAACTAGGATCTGCAGCTTATCCAGTAGGTAGGAAAATGGGCAGACTGGGTGGGCCAAGCGGTCCTTATCTGCCGTCAAATTCTATGTTTCTATGTAACAACTGAAGCTGGCCAATATGTGCTTCAGAAAAAAATAAAAGATGTATTTTTAAGCTGGACCTGTGGCACAGTGGTAGCACTACCAGCTGCCATGCCTGCGACACAAGTTTGAGCGCAAACTTCAGTTGCCGGGGGTCGGCAGGTGGGGAATCGAATGTTTGGAGGACCACTCCCATCTCCCGGATAGGAAGATTGCACCTCCTGCAATATGCCAGACACCTAGTGGAGGGTTGGTGTTATGGCAGTCGGTAGCCCCAGAAACACACATGGGATATGACAAGATTCTCTGCATCATGGCACGCTGATGTTTCCAAGGGGACAAACCCGAAGGAAGCAATCTCAGTCAAGCAGGATGAAGGACGGCCTTCTTACTGGCCTGGCACCACACCATGTCCTGCTTTGGGAGGGCAATGGCAGGTCCCACCTGACCCCACCATGAGGAGCAAGTTGTGCGGCATACAGGGTAAGTCCTAGAGATGGTGGGTGGCAGGGCTGGGGTGGGGTGGGCTTGGGATCTGGAGGGCAGGCAAGGTGTAAGGGGAAAAATCAACAAGAAAACAAATGATATTTCTGCAGTAAGCCTACTTTGGTATAAAACCCTGACCTGATGTTATTCACTGTGCATCTCTATTAGGAAAACCTCACACGATCGCTGACATGCTTCTGTTGTCCCTTGCTGTTCCTCACCATCACCCATTCATTTCCCTTCTCTCACCTATAGTGTCTTCCCCACTTCCTCTTCCCTCTATTACCCTTTTGCTCTTCCCCTCACCCACACCTCCCCCTCCCCTCTCTTCCACTCCCCCAATTTTTTCCCCAAAAAACCTCCCCTCCCCCCATCTTCGGAGGATGAAACATATTATGCATGTTATGTGACCCTGAAACAACCACAATTCCAGTGACGAGAAAACTATCAGTAAAGCACACTTTCTGAAGCATCTGCGCAACAGCAATAAACTGAGGACCAAAGCACTCCCCTTGAGACTGAATGACACAGAGGGCCTGATTCTCAAATCCCTTAGAATGATGCCTGCAGCAAACATAAATGACGCAAGTGCCACCTTAGATCAAAAAATGCACCCTGAGAATAAGCAGCCTGTGCAAGCGCTACAGGGGGCTTGTGCCACACAATGGGCTGCGGCATGATGCTACAGGGGGCTTGTGCCACATAACGGGCTGTGGCATGATGCTACAGGGGGCTTGTGCCACACAATGGGCTGCGGTATGATGCTAGGGGGGCTTGTGGCAGACACAGACTGCCATATCTCCTAAGTTACTATTCCCAAAACCCTCCCAAAGGGCAAAGGTCTAAGTACCGTTAGACCAGCTAAGTCCTCTGGGAGAGTGGGCCAATGTGCCGCTCCACTCCCCAAGCCCCGATCACCCATCATTATGGTTAGAAAATCCCTAGTAATCTAGTGGCCTCTCCCAACCCCCAATCGCCGTCATTATGGTTAGAAAATCCCTGGTAATCTAGTGGCTCCCCAAGCCCCGATCACCCGTCGTCATGGTTAGAAATTCCCTGGTAGTCTAGTGCACCCCCCCCACCTTCAAGCCCTACTGACCCATCATTGTGGTTAGAAAATCCCTGGTAGTCTAGTGGACCCCCCCCAAGCCCCAATCACCCATCATTATAGTTAGAAAATCCCTGGTAGTCTACTGCCCCCCCGATGCCCCGCTCACCCGTCATTATGGTTAGAATATCCTTGGTTGTCTAGTGGGTCCCCCAAGCCCCAGTCTCCCATTATATAAATTAAACTCTCCCTGGTGGTCTAATGGACCACTCCAGCCCTGATCCCCCATTAAGTGACATTCTGAAATACCTGGTGGTCTAGTGGATCCCCCACCCTACAGTGCCCTACCACCCACTCCCCCCATCCTGTAAGCTAGTGGGAAACTGCCACAGCCAACCTCTCACCACCACAGCCGGCTGTCAATTGAGCTCTGAATGAGTGCATACTGTATACTGGGGCTGAGGGAGGGGCGCTAACCACCAGGCACTTACTGCCACACGGCCGACCCATGACTTGCAGCAAACCTTCCTGATGTGCCGTCTGTTTGGTGCAGGGCCAAGTTTGCCACAAGCCATGGGACTTTGACGCTGGGACCCTACCCAACAGAGAATCAGGTGCAGGGTCCCTGGCACACTGGCAATCAGTGCTAGCCGCCTTTGGTATGGCTTGCTCCAATGTTTTGAGAATCGGGCCCAGAGAGTCTAAGCTATGGTTTATCTGCTAGTTGACATAATATGTTTACAATAATGTGTCTCTATTAGGTGTGGTTTCTTGATACTCCGTTATCTTTGCATAATGTCTAGAATGCATACTGACACCAACACACAATTTGTTGCAGTTCTCTTTATTAACAGTAGTCATTGCTTCTTTCCTTGTCTTAAGGGCATTCATCCTTCTGTTGTACTCCTGTTCAAATATCTCCGTCACACCTTTTTATGAAGTTGTCTGGTATGTATACATTGTTTTGTATCTTAAAATTGAAAAATCTAATAAACACTTTATGGCATTAAAACAAATTGTATATTGTGGAGCACTGTACTACTCCTGCAATTTCCCCAAAATTTGTGCAAAACAATTCCCACATTTTGGGGAATACTTCCTGCAGTTATCCAGTGGCCCTGCCAATAGGTGAATTTACATGACTGCATATGCACTACAGCAATCCGAGTGTTTGGCCTGCTGCAGTGAGAATGCGGCTAAGTGGACACTTACCCAATTGCAGTCAGTCATTCCCCTCTCCTCTCCCTGAGCTGCTGAAGACACGTTCTGGAGTGAGCGGTGTAAGCAGCCGTGTGGACAGGCTGCACTACTTGCCCTTACACACAAGAGACACTCCCTGCATCCTTCCTGATGATGTTGCCAAGCAACCGACTGCCCCTCAAACTCAGCCCCTCTCTAGTGCCACCTGCATCTTTGCTGAGAGGGGCTGTCTAAACACAACGAAGATCACACTGGGAGGCTGGAGCAGCACTGGAGTGGACTAGAGCTTTTGTCGGAGCGGCCGTGTAAACAGGCTTAATAATAAAAACTGGTTTAAAATAGTTGAATGAACAACCCATATTGCAGTTGAGTTTCTATGGATGTCAGGAATACATACTGTAGCTGCTTAAAAATGTATGGTAGAAAAATGTTCCTAGCAAACATGAACTGCAGCTTTCTTTAGTGTCACATCTGTAAATTTGCAAAAAAAAAAAAATCTACAAAAGCATTTTATTACGTTCATTCATTACCTTATTCTTTGCTGTGGCAATTATTTTGCTATCCAAAGGATAGCTTATGAGGGACAGAGGAGTAGATTTATGGCTTTTAAAGGGTGCCAATGCCCTGCTCTGCTCTTCTTTTCTGTCGTGCACAGTTTAATGATGCTTGTAATGCTAATCCCAAGTTTATTTGACCAAGGGAAAATTCAGATGATGCTAGATTATGAAATCAGGCTGAGCAGCTCAGGTTTCACGTTATCATTATGTGTGCCAGCTCATGTGACATACTGTACACACACCACTACCACCTTTGTAGGGGATTTAGTTTCCACTGTACTGTTCAAGCAGTCATGATAGTTCTTGCAACTGACTAGAGGCTTTTAATCGAGAGAAAACAGTTTCATAGTTATCCCAAAATGGGCAATACCAAAATAATTTCAGTGATATACAAGTAATCTGAAAATATTTGCTGTGCCGTCCTCTTTTCCGATTCGTCATGGCTAAAGCTATGTTTTTTTCCACAGTCAAAACTGGTCAATTTCACGGCACATGCACAGAAACAAAAAGTAATTTTATGATCTAAAAATATATTTTTTTTTAAAAGCAGAAAAATAGTTATTTTCTTTCTTATACAACACATGGTAACTGAAGCACTAGTGCTGCATACCACAAATTTCTCCAAGTGACATAAAAGTTGGTTAGTACTGTGATATATTTTATTTACTTGTTGTTTTGAATCACAGTGTTTCTTTAATTATCTCCTAGCTATCCCCATATTTTAGTTCCCACTAGCACTCCATGACAAGTGTAAGAGATACTGCTGGATTCTCCATTATTGGCCCCTCCATTCACATCTAAACAGTAGAATTTTTAAAAATATCTTGGACATTTTCATTCTTCTGTTCTCTATGGAGCCATGCTTTAAATAGTAGCACTCCAGATTTTCACCAGTCTGGCAGCATGTACACCAAAAGCGAGTACGTGTAACTGAGGAGCAGGGGCATCACCAGAGGTATAAAGTTAGGGGGGCTAATGCCCCCCAGTCAAAATCCTAACAAAGCTAGGGGGTCCGGGGGCATGCTCCCCCAGAAAATGTTGAGATTTTTACCTTCAAATGGTGGCTTTTCCTGCATTTTAATGGTGAAATATATGTTTGAGAAGCCTGGTTATCATGACATCTATTAAATGGTCTATGTGCAAAAATTAGGTTACTGGACCAGTGAGAACAATGGAAAGAGAGACACCATTATCCCAGCAGATCTACTGGGAAGGTTACAGTCCCCCACAGCAAATAAGAGACCATTCAGACACCATTATCTCAGCAGATCTGCTGGGAAGGTTACTGGACCCCAGAGCAAACAGCCACCACTTCCACACTACATCATTCTGAATAAGTTACTCAACATTCTTGCCCTTAATCTCTCTGCATGCCCTCTCTCTGTTGTCAATTTCTGTAGTCTTTGCATCTCCCTGTGTGCTGCAAGCTATCCTTCCCCTCCCCTCCCCCTCTTCCTGGATTCTAAGGAGTTTGGGGATGACTTGTATGATTGTGTCTATGTAGGTTGCTATATAAAAAGGCAGCAAAATTCTCTCCCTCCCTCTTTGAATTGTAAAGCGCTTAGCAATACAGTCTGTATGAAAGGTGCTATATAAATCAAAATTTCCTTTCACACAAGCCACAGGCACAGATCTTCCTTCTCTAAACTGCCAAACAACTGTGTAAAGACTTGTGCTGCGCAACCTTTTAGATGTGTACCCCATCTGTGCCTGTCTGAAAAATATACCTGCTGTGCAAGCAATGCTGACTGTGTTGGCATGGCAGTTACTAAAAGGTGGTCACCAATCCCAATTTATGTCAATTGCTCCCAGTCCTGTCCAGGTGTCCCCTCCTACAAGACAAGGCATGCCAAACCTCTCATGCTTCTGAACCCACTGAACAGAGTCCAAGAGACTAGCGGAGGCAGAGCACATTTGTTGTAACCCCTCCCCAGCGCTCCCTGTCAGATTGGGATCCAACTAGCCTGGGAGTGATGATGACAAATCCCTGCCCCAAGCTCTGAGCTCTCCCATGGTGCTGTCCTGACTCCTGTCCCAATGTTCTCTTTGTTGACAGCACAGTACACAGCAGTCAGCCACCAGTGCCCTCAGTCTGCTCATGAGACTTACTTTCTTTTTTCTCTATCAGACTTGTGAGTGGACCAGTGTAGTGCCCCAAAGTTTGCCAGGCAAGCTGACCAAAGAGGACTCAGGGAGGGAAAGGGTTAACTCCCCATCCACCCCATGCACAGCCAGCTGGCTTATTGACCAAACTGGCTGGATGACCATTTCCTGTCTCTATCCCCCTCCCCCCTCCCCTCCTGGAGCCTTCTGGCGCTGGATCCTTTGTCTTGGCCAGGCCAGGTCTCCAGCCAGTGCATAAAGGGGCCATAAATCAACCAAAAAGGCAGATCTTAGCCCTAGACACCCAATCATCTGTCCAAAAGCCAGGTCCACCTCTAGGCTAGAAGGGGTCTTCCCTGCTAGCCAGTGGCAGTTCTGGACTGGGTGACTGACAGAGTAGAGAGCACAGGAGTACAGATGGCTGGAAGCTTACCTGAAGCTCGGGTTCGTAGCTCCTGGGTAGCTGCTCCTCTATAGCCAGTGTTCCTCGGAGGTCTCCAGCAGTAGCAGTCACACCTTAGCTCCGGAAAAGGACCAGCAGTCTTCCTGATGGCCAGCAGCAGCCAGTTCCATAGGGTGAGCTCCTGTTAGTTGTCTGCTCCCTCGGTTTGCAGTTTTTGTATTGGGGTTTTCTGGGGTGTCCTGACGCGGGGTGCCTAGTAGTGCATGTAGCATAAGCATCACATTTCAGATGCAAAGTGATGAGGGTAATGCTTACCCAAGTTCTCTTTTGTTCGAATAAAAATATGGCTGTTAGTTTGCTTCCTGTTATTTTGCAGAATAAGTGTGGCATGGTTTGTGTTTTTTTGGGGCTGCCATTGCAGTTCCCCTGTCACCCCTCTCCAGTATGCTGGCTGTTTTTTTTTTTTTCTGGCATTGACATTGAGTGTTGCCACACATGGGGCTGCCATGGGGCTGCCATTGCAGTACCCTGTCCTTCCCCTTTTGTTTACTGCCTCTAGTGCCACTTGCTGGTCGGCAGGCTGTTGCTCTCCCCAGCTTTGCTGGAGTGGTTATTTTTTTTCTCCTCTTTGTTTTGTTAAATTTCTTTCTCTTCCCCTTTGTGAGGGCTCCAGGTTGCTTCCCATCCCTTTGCCTGGCCTTCTGGGCTGGTTGCAGGGTGTGGTGCCCTTTTGGGGGCCTCTTTATTTTCTGCCTTCAGTTTTGCCATTTTATTGTTTTTATGTGTATCTCTTTTGTGGACTCCTCAAACCTCTTTCTTGCTCCAGTCCCCTGAGATGACCCCCGACTGTGGTCCTTCTCCTGTAGCCCCCCCCCCCAAATGAAGCAACAGAGTCCGTTTTGGTGGTCATTGGTAGTGGAGTTCCCCTGCTCAGCTCTCTTCCCCACCTCCCTTCCAAAGTAAATTAGTGCCACTGCAGTCGCGGACCTGGGTGCCCAGCTGATCACGCTCCATGCGGCATTCACCAAGAGGGGACAAGTTTGGGCAGACGGACCACAAGGTGCAGCAGCAAGGTGTGTCTGGGCGGAAACCAGCACCCAGACCACTAAAGTTCCGCCCTGCCACTATTCAGGGGCAACCAAAGCACTGGATGGGAGCAGAGCTCCCCGACCTCCACCACTAGCACCACCAACGATCGCAGCGGGATCCGGAGGGCCTGGGCCAGGCAAAGAAAAAGGAAAGTGCACTCCATGTGGTAGAGCTATAAAGTGCGGACTCTAAACCATGGCTTCTTTTTTTCCTCAGCAAGCAGTGAAGCTGTGAGTGTTGCAATTTTTCAGGGAAAATGATTGGGGGGGCTTGAGCTTACATTGGGGGGCTTTAGCCTCCCCCAGAACAGCCTAGTAATGCCACTGCCGAGGAGTAAGAAGTTGGGGAAGCCGCTATAAATGAAAACAAGCAGTGGGAAGTAAAAAAAGTAAAAGAAGGTGACAAGACTTTCTATAGATACATTAGTGAAAGGAGAAAGTCCAGAGGGGGTATTGCTAAGCTTAATGGAGAAAAGGGAGCATGTGAGGAGGAGGACCCTGTAAAGGCATCTATCCTAAATAGATACTTTTGCTCAGTATTTACTGAAGAGAAGGTAGGGCAGGGCCCACAGCTCAGCATCATGGACACAGGGGAGGAGGTGAGCACTACTCCCTTCACAAGAAGGGTCCTACAAGAGCTTGCTAAGCTCAGGGTGGATAAGGCAATGGGACCTGATGGCATACATCCCAGGGTACTTAAGGAGCTAAAGGAGGAACTAGCGAGAGCCATTAGCAGAATTGTTTAGTGAGTCTCTGAGCACAGGAGAGGTCCCAGAAGACTGGAGAAGGGCTCATGTGATCCCACTCCACAAGAGTGGTAGCAGGAGGAGGCGGGAACTACAGACCGGTCAGTCTTACCTCAGTAGTGGGCAAGATTATGGAGGCACTCCTTAAGGAAAGGATAGTGCAACACCTGGAATCCATAGGGGCACAGGATCCAAGACAGCATGGGTTTACAAAGGAAGGTCCTGTCAAACTAATCTCATAGATTTCTTTGACTGGGTAACCAGAGTGGTGGACCAAGGGGCAGTTGATGTCGCCTACCTTGACTTCAGCAAAGCTTTTGACACTGTTCCACATAGAAGATTGATAAATAAGCTAGGTAGGCTCGGGTGGGTCAGAAGTTGGTCAACTGGGTGGCAAACTGGTTGACTGGCAGAAAACAGAAGTGGTGGTAAATGGTATACAGTCAGAAGAGATGCAAGTCACAAGTGGGGTACCTCAGGGATCAGTCCTGGGGCCAGTCCTATTCAACATCTTCATTAGTGACCTCAGCAGATGGACTAGAGGGTAAGGCTTGTCTGTTTGCAGATGACACCAAGATCTGCAACAGAGTAGATGATCCAGATGGGTGGGCAGAATGAGAAGAGATCTGGATAAACTAGCAGAATGGTCAGAAGAGTGGCAACTGGGATTTAATGCAAAGAAGTGCAAAATCATGCACATAGGAAGAAAACCCTGAAGCCACTTATAGGCTGGGAGGGAGTTGCTAGCAGTCACAAAGGAAGAAAGACTTGGGCATCATCATCACTGATGACCTAAAATCATCAAGCAGACCTCTAAAGCAGTAGGTAAGGCTAGGGGGGTGTTAGGGTGTATTAGTAGGGGTATCACAAGTCGTAAGAGGGAGGTAATAATCCCTCTGTACAAGACATTGGTTAGGCCCCATCTGGAGTACTGCGTGCAGTATTGGAGGCCACACCTTCACAAGGACATTAACCAAATTGAGGCAGTCCAGAGAAGGGCAGCAAAATGGTGCAGGGACTGCATCAGAAGACATATGAGGACAGATTAATGGAGCTTAATATGTATACCCTTGAGCAAAGGAGGGAGAGGTGATATGATCGAGACATTTAAACACCTTAAGGGCATAAACAAGGTGAAAGAGTCTAACATGTTTAAATATAAGAAAAATAGCAGGACAAGAGGACACAGCATGAGATTAGAGGGAGGCCGATTAAGGGGAATGTGAGGAAATTCTTTTCACAGAAAGGGTGGTAGATGCATGGAATGGCTTACCACAGAAGTGGTGGCTATGAATACAGTGCAGGGCTTCAAACAGGCATGGGATAGGCATAAGGGAGCAATACAAATGACTATGAATAGATAGGTCACTGACAGAGCAAAGGCCGATGGCACATTTATAAGGTAGAAAAAGAAATGGGCAGACTGGATGGGCCTTGCGGTCCTTATCTGCCGTCAACTTCTGTGTTTCTGTGTTTCTGTGGGAGTAAGGTCTGGATTGAGGATGAGTCAGGATCGAGATAGTAGATGTATGTATGGGCAGGGCAGAAGATGCAAAGTAAGTCATTCTTTTAAAGCAATTATACACTGTACAAAGCATGAGTCTATGTGTTGCAAGTCAGGACAGTTGATAATACGGGATTTTCACGGGGAACTACAGATTTCACAGCACTGGGCAAATTTCACAAAAATCGTGAAATCTGTGATCCCAGTGAAAATAATGCAGCCTTAATCATGGTAACAATCTCACAGTCAGCAGTGGCCATTAAACAGCTGTATTCCCCCTAGGATTATGGAAATGTTAGCCACTGTGGCTAAAGTGCCCACAAAATGTTTAGCCACTGTGCAAAAACATGAGCCACACAACGATACATGCTGCCAAATTATTTTTTCTAAGACATGTACTATACTGTTGCTAAAAAAGGCATAAACAGATGATTTTCACCTTCGAGGCATGGAAAACTTTATAAATGTTAGCCACACGCCAAAAATATTCACCGGTGACGACATGGTAAGTGGCAAGTGGGAACACAGAACAGTGTTGGTACTGTCTTTGTGCAGTGATTATAACTTCAGGATATATCTGCCATAACATTAGCTCCATATCTCATCATCATCCCATTATTCTGAGGTGCTGCTAAGCTGTGGCACACCAGGAGAAGACTCAAATCCACTGAGAGTAGTGAAGTAAGATATGACTGCCCACACTATGATCTTTAACAGCCTGACAGAGCTTGTGGTAACTTTACCCATGTTTAAGAGCAGTCTTTGCTAAATTCTGAGTAAAAGCACCAGAAATCTGAGTGAACTTTTACTTTTTTCCTACCAACCAACACACTATTGCCCCTTTAAAAATACTGAACCCCAAAATACAAAGACTCACAGTTCCATAGTGGGAGGCCTTTAATGTTACTTTGAGTTTCTTTCACAACTAAAGTAACATGAGATCGAGTTTGTATTGCAGGTTTCAGTAATCAGAATAACCTAATACTGTACTACAGTATGGCACAAACTAATGACATCACTTCTCCTTAGGCTTTAAATGGAGGTGGGGGTCTTAATGTCTGTCTCATATTACTGAGATAGATACTACTGGGAAGAGAAAGAAAGGAAGGCAAAAGATAAAGAATAATTGGAAAGGCTTTGCCTGGAGTTCAGTGGTCAAGCAGCCAGCCACTCCCACTTCCTGAGCTATATAAGCAGTTCCTCTCAGCCTCATTGTGAAGCAATTTTTCTTTGCATCCGGAGGCTGTGTTGGTTTGTCCTCTGAGCTGGCTGGGGCCTACCCTACCCTACCCCCCCACACCCCACTGTTTCTGTGCATCTCTGCTGGATTTGGTGTTTGTTTTCCTGCTTCTGGTTTGTATCTTTCCTCCGGCTGTGTGCTTCCCTGTGTTTTGTCTCTCTTGTTTTGGGCTTTCCCTGTTTTCTGTTTTGCTGTGTTTTGGTTTTGTCTTTTTTGGGGGGTTTAGTTTCTAAGCTCCTAGCATACTGCTACTCAGAGCTCATGCAACTGCTTTCAGTTACCTACAACTGCAGCCACTGCTGCTGTTTACTTTAATTACTATTGTACCCAGTGCTTGTGTTTTTACACTGTGCTCACCATGCTCAAACTACTGCAATCATTATCTGTGTGTTTCAGCTCAACCATAGCTGCTCCATGTTGCATACTCAATCCTTTTCACCTGACACAGTTTACTCTGACCCTAGCTGTGCTGCTCATTCCTGCTCTCATTCTACTTGCAGCTTCATTGCACTGCCTGGCTACGCCTGCTTTCAAAGCATTTGTCTCCATGTTTCATTGCAGTTACAACTCTGAGGTCAGCCAACTAAACTCCTGCTGAGGCTGTTAATATAGCTTTGTTATTAAATCTTGCCTCGCCGCCGAAAAATCCTCAGAGTATTTGTCACCTTGATTTGGCTATTCATGTCGGGCTGGCTTGCCCCCAATTCAGTGCTGTTTAATTGCTATACAGTATCTCATGCAGACCTCCGTGCAGGTCCACCTGTCACTACTACTGCTTAATGACCTACGTGCATTTCCACACTTGCTTACACAACCGTTGCTCCTTGCTTACGCAGACCATTGCTTCATGCCTACTGCCATCCCCTCGGCTTCAGCCTCTGGGATTCTGCCGCACTCAGTCTGCACTCAACCTGACAAGGTCTCAGCACTCAATGCTCATTACGATCTTAGCATGCCGTGCTCATTCAGCTCACCAGCTTTTCAGCTCTCAATCAATTTCTGGGGCATGCCAGCCATTCTATCTGGTGCAGGATTCCTGCAGCCGACAGTCTCACTCTGCATTTAGTCCACATCTCAAGTGTGTCCAACTTTGGTCGGGATCCTTCTCACCTGGCCCATAGCTGGGAATGTCCTCACCCTGGGCTGGGCTTTAGCTGCCTGCTATGTGATAGCAGATCCTGGTGTTGAATTTAAGACTAGCGGTGAAGGGTGGGTACAACTATCTCCTTTGGCTCTAGTGTTCCACTATAATGGTTAGCCATTGACTTCAGTGGTTTCCCTAGCAAGGCACCTTCACCACATTCTCCTTACAACTGCCTCTGGTTAACCTGGTTTGAGTTGAGGGTGTGTAGGCCAGGTGAGTGCCTCAGCAGTCGTTGCTCTCCTCCTGCGCCTTGGATGCACGTATTGTTGCAGAGTTTTCTCACAACCTTCCACGGCGTTCCCGCTAGAGGGTTTGAGTGAGAACCTTCCTCCAAATTGGAATATTTTCCACCTCCCTTTAATTGGGTTTTCCAAATTGCAGCTGCAGAGCCGTCACTAAATAAACTATCCCAAGCCTGGAGGGAAGGCAACCTAGGCCTTGGATCCCCAGAGATTTCCTCCTCATAGGTTTTTTTTTTTTTTTTTTCTCTCCTCTGTTGCCTCAGGTCATACCACTTAGTTAGCATAGTTGTTTCCCCTGGTTTCTTTAGGTAGGTTCCGCAGTTGGATGGAGGTGGAGGATGTCCTGCCGTTCCCTCTCTCCTTGGGGGATCCCCCAATCTCAACGCAAACCATCAGTATCATGCTACACAAACCTGGGCAGTCATTACGTTATCCAACTGAGCATCTCATTACATTATCAAACTGCCTATGCTTCTCTACTACTACGTTACAGTTACTGCTCCTATGTCACAGTTATTGCTTGCTCATATGCTTCGTGTTGCCTCCTTCTTTGGGATGATTATACATCTCTTTTGGGGATTCCTAAGGTACCTTTAGTCACGGGAATCGTACCGTGGCACCTCTAGGGATGGAACCCTCTCCGGGGGTTCCTTGCCTTTTGTAACCCTACAGGGTGGTAATTCCTCTAGAATAGAGTGCGAATGGCCAAAAATGAAACTAATACAGTTGCACAAGCATAACACTATACTGGCTGCATAGGTCAGTGAAATGGACTTTGTGTCTGCAGAAGGGACCGGGTAATATGACAGTTTAGGTTGCTGCAGTCAGGAAGGTAAACAGGTGTTGCCATCAGGGAAGGTAACCACATTTTTTCATACCTCTCACACTTCCTCAGCATCTTGCGTAGGATTATCAAAACAGTTCCCGCTCCAGAAGATGGGTTAGGATGGATATGCAGGCAAAGTACAACATAGCCAGGTTACTAAGCACAGAGCCATCCTAATGGCAGCCAAGGATAATGAATCTAATAGGCAAAAAAACAAATAAAAGCCCTCTAAACATTATGTCACAGGAAGCCTATGTATGAATAAGCAACAAAACATGACAGGATGTGCATTACTGTGGTACAATTGCCCAGCTCAAGAGCGTTGTTAGACATAATGCACAAAGACACACCTGAGTGCTGCTAAATGCACCTGAGAAGTGCAATTATATCACCATAATGGCCCACCCTGGAGTGTCTTACTGCTCTTTTAAAATGGTTTTAAATATCTGACTTAAATGAATAAAAAGAAAAAGAAATTCAGATCCTTCATTAAAATATGCTTCTATTTTAACACTGAAGAAACAGTCTATATTCTGGTAACTGGGGGTAGCTAATAACAATAAAAGACAAAGAAAACCATGTGTGGCACACATTTTTATTTAAAAAAAAAAATAGTTACCTAATTTACATTTCAGACTAATACAGGTTATTTTTTAATGGAACTATGTTCAAAACTGTTATATCTGCCAGGTTGTCCGAAAGGGAAAGGGCTAGATTTCTCCAAAATAAACACCCATCCCTGATTCAAATGCATGTGTTATGAACTTAAGCAGCCTGGGTCTGCCTCTGCCTATGTAACTGTGTTTTCTGACCTTTCCTCTTTTTGCTTATATTACTGCCTCCGTTCCTAACTCTGTTTCTTTTTTCCTTCATCTTTCCCCACATTCAGCAGATGGGATGTTTACCATGGAATACAGAAATTAAAATATTGGAATATTCCACTGGTAGAGTGTTCCTCTCACAACATACATACACAAGACAATGTAAGCAGCAGAGATTTCCCTTGTAAGCAGGTTAAGATAGGAGGAGGATTTTTCAAGGTTTGCAAAGGAACACTAGTAATTAAAACTGAACAGTATTTCATATTTAGTTATATGTTTAAAGAGAGTGTGATGGATCAGGGAAACGTACATTCAATTTATTTATTTAAGGTAGATTATTTTAGGGCCTAACTGAATATTTTTAGTGAGTAAAGATAGCAGGCATGTTTGATGACAGATCAGTTCTGAGTGAAGGTGGGTGAACTATATGATGCAGCTGCTAATAAGTCCGGTCAGATTTACAGTAGGACTAGGATGATCGTGCCTTATGCTATATTAATGCATAGTCACTTGACTGGTTTTACCAAATTACGTTTCTATAACTTTAAGGCCCATTTTATAATGAAATTGTATACATTTCCAAAAACTAGATAACCCACA
Source organism: Neoceratodus forsteri (assembly GCA_016271365.2). Lineage (NCBI taxonomy): Eukaryota > Metazoa > Chordata > Ceratodontiformes > Ceratodontidae > Neoceratodus > Neoceratodus forsteri. The sequence continues at coordinate 1,196,201,685 of CM057456.1, forward strand.
GCTGCAGGCAGTTGGGGGTTAATATTTATACACGCCCCAGTTATCCTATAGAGGAGGACTGATTAGAGGATTTTCTGTGCTAAGTAAACAAACTCTGATCAGAGCCACAACAGCTGCTAATGCATTAATATGATAAAAGGTTTATTTATTTATAAGGTTTTACCAGGAAAGACATACTGAGCTAGTAACAGCTTGTTTTCGGATGCGTCCTGGGGGAAGGGGAAAAATTACAGACACAAAAATACAGAATATTAAATACATAGTAATGGAATAAATATAACAAAAATAAATAGGACAATTATGCCTAATAATAAATTGGCAAAAATAAGTTGTGGAACTGACCAAAGAACAATTAAATAGTTATCAACTTAAAATAAAAAAACTAGGGGAATGAATAATACAGGAAAAGAGATACAGAATTAATGTGTGATTTAGTTGTACTTGTATTATTATGATGTAGTCACACATTTACACCACAATACCAGAAAAAAACATAAACATCAATGGCATGCAGTGAACAGTGTTTTTAGTTCTGGACATACACACCCCCTCGAAAATATATACCACACACACACACACACTTATGGACGTAGCTCATAGCTCTCAAATTCCTGTCTTACAAATCAGGGACAGGGCTTACAATAATCGGGGACTGCTTACCAAAAATCAGTGGCAAATCCTAAAAACTGGTAATATCAAATCAAGAAGCTTCCAATAATGTGTAGTTTAATATAAGCAGCATTTTCAGATGGAGAAGTAGACTTTAACATTAATGTCTGATAGTTTTTATTATGCCTTACTTCACTACAGTATTTTTCAGTGACAGACTTGCACATTTTAGGAGGGACAGAGGGAACTTCTGAGGCAAAATCAGGAACAGTTGAGAGGTATGATGTAGCTGTTACAACAGTTGTGCACACACAAAGGGTGTGATTGTGATTAGCAGGATAGAGCAGCTGAGATGCAAATTTCATTTTCAGTGGGGTCCTGCTTTTGCACATTTTTACAGAGTATTTAGTAGAGTTAGCACAGCTAAAATGCAAAATCTCATTTTTACTGGGGTCCTGCTTTTATGCATTTTTACAATGTAGCTACCTAGGATAGGTCAGTTATTATGCAGTATCTCATTTTTGGTGATATCCTGATTGTACCTACTGTTACAATGTGTTTTTTTTTTTTTTTATTTAACCAGGAGAGAGACACGAAGCTGAAAGCTTGCTTACAGGTGTGACCTAGGAGCACAAGGAAGTTAAGTGACTTGCTCAGGGTCACACAGTATGCAAGTGGGGGCTGTGGGATTCAAACCCAAGTCTCCAGATTTGCAGCTCAGAGCCTTAAACCACTGTGCTATACTGCCTCCTGTATTGATTTTCCCAGTACTCACCAGCTGAGATGCAGCATCTTGTTTTCAGAGGGATCTTGCTAATGGTGAATGCAGGTAGTTATTTACACAATTTGTCATTTCAGTAGAAGATGGGGATTTATAATGTCAGCATGGGAATACAGAGCTGGCAAGGTGCTGACATCGTAGAGAGCATCCTAATATTATTTACGATTTATTTACCCAGAACAGCTCAAATGAATTGCAACATGTCATTTTCAGTGGAATTCTGCATCTACTTGCAGTTGCTATGTTTACATGTGGTGGGAATTGATTACTTCACAATCAATTCCCTTCATTCCAATTGTAATCCTTTTTGGTTTACTTGCCGTTGTATGATGTGAATGAACTGAATTGATTACAAGGTGATTAATTCCTGTTACATGTAAACACAGCAACTGAGGATTTTGAATCTGGTTGCGTTCTTTTTGCCGCAGTTTCAGCAGTAAGTATAGCAGAATCAATCCACATCACAAGTACAACAGCCCTAATATGAAACTCTGGAACACAGTCAGCAGCGGTGTTGGTTTAGTACCAACCTACTGAACACGGATACTGTATAATCATAATGCAAAAGTAAACCAATTATGGCAAAAATGAAGGTTACAGTAACACAGTACTTTAGCAAGCTGTTTGGTCCATTCACCATTAAAAAAAAGAGAAACTTGACATTTGGAATAGTCTGTCAGTGTTGGTATTAAACTAGTCCTGCATACACAAATAGACAGAAGTGTGTGTGTGGAGGTGGGGGGGGGGAGTAAAAGGCTTTAGTTTAAAAATGTCTCAAGGAGTTCAAGCTGAAGTCTTTATCTGATCCCCAACCACATTCCTCATATGTCTCTAGGAGTTAAAACTGAAGCCTTTACATAAGGGGGTCTTTCTGTCTTGCAGACCCTGGCAGCCCCTCACACACTGACCTACCTTGGGGTTGGCCTGGGTTCTTTTGGTTGCAATATACAAATTGAATACCAGTAAACAGGTTTTGGTGCCTCCACCTGGGGCAGAGGAATATAAGGCTACTCAATGTGGCCCCCCACGGAACAAATATTATTTCCCTCCCACACACGGGTAATTTTCCCCCCACAATAGTAATACACACCAAGCAATAATCATGTACAACAATTAGAATGTGAAACAACCTCAGATTTATTAAAGGGAAGGAAAAAGTCATAAAACAACAGGTTAACAGTTGTCCCCCTCACAGTCTCCGTACTACCCCAGCAGCTTCCCCCCCAATAGCCATGAGGATAGTGAATATCCGTTGTGGTGGGTACCTCACTGGGTTGCTAGTGGCCAATCAAATGATGTAATGGCACTGCACAATGAAGATGCAGAGGGAACCACAGTTTTAACTTGAACAGGATAAACCTTGCACAAGGGGCCCCAATGGGATTTCAAGAGGACTAAACAAGTAATGTTTTCAGTCTTCTGCCGGACTTTTCCTGAAGCTTGACAAAGTCCTACCAAGGACTTCACGCCCTCTGATTATTTAGCTAAACTGACTACTTTTTGAAAAGAACTCCTTGGGGCCGCAGCCGAGAGGTACACACAGTTTATAGAAAGTCTCAGGGGGTGCTGAGGAATGACACAGACTAGCAGTACCACTCTGAAATCAGCAAACAGTCTCTCAGGGAACAACAGCTTTAGGCTTGAGGTTTTAAGCAGGTGCAGGATCCTTCACCCATGATGGGCCTTTCCTCGTCTTTGCCCCTCAGGCCTTTTGTCATCTTCATTCCTTGGGCTTCTCGTTATCTTCTCCCTCGGGCTTTTGTCGTCTTCACCTTTCGGGCCTCTCATCGTCTTTGCCCTTCGGGCCTTTCATTAGACCAGGGTACCTGGCAGGCTTGTGGTCACCCTGAAACATCTGACTAGATACAGAGATTCAGCAGCAGATTAGACACAGATGGACTTTTAACAGTCTCAAACTCAGCCCAAACAACTTCTTCCAGGCTGGGAAACCGTTCAAACAGTCCAACAGGATTACAGGTTTGAAACATGAAGAACAGCAGTTCACACAGATTCCCACTAGGAAAACAGCTGAGAAATTCAATTCAATTCACTGCTGGGAAAATGGGCTAGAAGGCACTCTGCCTCAGGCTTTTTTCTGAGCTTGGAGGGGCCTAACTGAACCAAGGCTAGGCTATTGGCTCATGCGGCCCTCCTAAAGCAGTCTCCACCTCGCTGTTCTTGGCTGGACTCCTCCCAGAAACCAGGGTACAGTCCATTACACAGCCACCCCCCCAATCCCAATCTGATTGGCCAGTCTTTTCCCAGGCTCTGGAGGATGCCCTTTTACCCCTTCCCATAAATTTTGATGGTAGGGAGAACTACTGGGGCTGCCATGTTTATTTACATTATGCTGCCTTAATTGCAGCCCCCACAGATTCATTTAAAAGTCCATTCAGGAGCTGTTAACAACATTCCCTGGCCCTACTTGCTCTGATGAGCCCACAGAAACCCTTACTTTGGCTGACAGGGACTCAGATTAGCTGTCGGGGCTCCTTAAAGAAGAGGTGCCTGTTTCGTGCCAGTTAGAGCTGTGGGTGTCCATGCGCACCTCTCTCATACTGTTCACGGTCCCACTGCCAATTTGCGGATCAGAAAAACCCAAATGAAGTGACCGGAGATGTTTTATACTTTTATCCAAGCTCCACTGCCTGCCCTGGAGCAGGGAGGGGTTTTATTTTATGGCCAACCAGCCAAATACATTTCAGGGAGCCGTGGCTCCTTTAAGACTTTGGCCACCATACACTGCTACTGCATGCATAGCCATGTTCGTTTACTGCCCAGCCCTAGGACAATTCCAGGACTGGACAGAACATCCTCGTGGTGCCTGGAAGCGCTAACTACACAGAAGACCTCAGCTCCGCTATCACCACAGAGCTGAGGAACAGGGTGATCCAGCAGCAGCTGCTGAGCAGCATCAGACGGGAGCCCTGGCCCAAATCCAACCAGGGACTCCAGAAGAAAGCTCTTCAGTCCCAATCAGCAGTCCAGAGGCAGAGGACAACAGCAGGGCTTCAACGGGCTGTAGCCCAAACAGGCAATCCCTGCACTGAGCAGTGTTTGGGGGGGATACATTTATCTCATGGCCCACTGCATTCCTCCTGCACTGTGAAACTTGAAGCTATACTAATGCTTGCTGTAAACAGTCCCGATTTCTTATATCTTCTAATTCTGTCAGTGACGGAAGCCCAAGGGTTCAACTGTCTTTTCAACACAGTAGGTCAGGTCCCTTCTTCTTTACATGAGTGGTTTCACACTAGTCAGCTAGCACCTTTAAGTTTGACAGGCCAGATGTCAGTAAAACAAACAAAAGTTACAAGAAGCAATAACACACAACTCTCCTTCATTTTACCAACATGTGTTTATTTAATATTGTAAGGAAAAAAAAAAACAGCCTTTATATCTGGCAGTCTCACCTCATGAAGAAAATAGTGTGGTGGTGGTGGTGGGAAACTGCACTATAGTGCATGGTGGAACACGATTGTGTATGGAATTCAGTTACTGGAATCAGCTTGTTGTGCTGCACTGGTTACACACTACTGCAGCACAACTTAGAATATCTTTGCACATGAAACATAGAAACATAGAAGTTGATGGCAGATAAGGACCGCAAGGCCCATCCAGTCTGCCCATTTCTTTTTCTACCTTATAAATGTGCCATTGGCCTTTGCTCTGTCAGTGGCCTATCTATTCATAGTCATTTGTATTGCTCCCTTATGCCTATCCCATGCCTGTTTGAAGCCCTGCACTGTATTCATAGCCACCACTTCTTGTGGTAAGCCATTCCATGCATCCACCACCCTTTCTGTGAAAAAGAATTCCCTCACATTCCCCCTTAATCGGCCTCCCTCTAATCTCATGCTGTGTCCTCTTGTCCTGCTGTTTTTCTTATATTTAAACATGTTAGACTCTTTCACCTTGTTAATGCCCTTAAGGTGTTTGAATGCCTCGATCATATCTCTCTCCCTCCTTTGCTCAAGGGTATACACATTGAGCTCTGTTAATCTGTCCTCATATGTCTTCTGATGCAGTCCCTGCACCATTTTGGTTGCCCTTCTCTGAACTGCCTCAATTTGGTTAATGTCCTTGTGAAGGTGTGGCCTCCAATACTGCATGCAGTACTCCAGATGGGGCCTAATCAGTGTCTTGTAAAGAGGGATTATTACCTCCCTCTTACGACTTGTGATACCTCTACTAATACACTCTAACACCCCCCTAGCCTTACCTACTACTTTAGTCATCTGCTTGGATGATTTCAGGTCATCAGTGATGATGATGCCCAAGTCTCTTTCTTCCTTTCTGACTGCTAGCAACTCCCCTCCCAGCCTATAGGTGGCTTCAGGGTTTCTCTTCCCATATGTGCATGGTTTTGCACTTCTTTGCATTAAATCCCAGTTGCCACTCTTCTGACCATTTTGCTAGTTTATCCAGATCTCTTCTCATTCTGCCCACCCCATCTGGATCATCTACTCTGTTGCAGATCTTGGTGTCATCTGCAAACAGACAAGCCTTACCCTCTAGTCCATCTGCAAGGTCACTAATAGAAGATGTTGAAGAGGACTGCCCAGGACTGATCCCTGAGGTACCCACTTATGACCTGCATCTCTTCTGACTGCATACCATTTACCACCACTCTCTGTTTTCTGCCCGTCAACCAGTTTGCCACCCAGTTGGCCAACTTCTGACCCACCCCGAGCCTACCCAGCTTACTTTTCAATCTTCTATGTGGAACAGTGTCAAAAGCTTTGCTGAAGTCAAGGTAGGCGACATCAACTGCTACCCCTTGGTCCACCACTCTGGTTACCCAGTCAAAGAAATCTATGAGATTAGTTTGACAGGACCTTCCTTTTGTAAACCCATGCTGTCTTGGATCCTGTGCCCTATGGATTCCAGGTGTTGCACTATCCTTTCCTTAGAGTGCCTCCATAATCTTGCCCACTACTGAGGTAAGACTGACTGGTCTGTAGTTCCCCCTCCTCCTGCTACCAATCTTGTGGAGCGGGATCACATGAGCCCTTCTCCAGTCTTCTGGGACCTCTCCTGTGCTCAGAGACTCACTAAACAGTTCTGCTAATGGCTCTGCTAGTTCCACCTTTAGCTCCTTAAGTACCCTGGGATGTATGCCATCAGGTCCCATTGCCTTATCCACCCTGAGCTTAGCAAGCTCTTGTAGGACCCTTTCTTTTGTGAAGGGAGTAGTGCTCACCTCCCTCCCCCTGTGTCCATGATGCTGAGCTGTGGGCCCTGCCCTACCTTCTCTTCAGTAAATACTGAGCAAAAGTATCTATTTAGGATAGATGCCTTTACAGGGTCCTCCTCCTCCTCACATGCTCCCTTTTCTCCATTAAGCTTAGCAATACCCCCTCTGGACTTTCTCCTTTCACTAATGTATCTATAGAAAGTCTTGTCACCTTCTTTTACTGTTCGTGCTAGTGTTTCCTCAGTTTGAGACTTTGCCTGCCTTACTGCCTTCCCTTAGGGCAGTTTGGTATGCCTCCCTATCTTCATCCCGCTGTGTTCCCTTATACTTCCTGAAGGCCAGCCTTTTGGCTCTGACCTTTTCTGCTACTGTATTTGAGAACCAAAGAGGTTTCCTTCTTCTTTTGCACTTCCTTTTCTGTCTAACACAATGGGATGTTGCTTCAAGTATTGCATCCTTAATGCTTGCCCACTTTGCCTGTACCCCTCACCTGTGTTTCTTTTTGCCAGGGCTAGCTTAACTCTGTTGGCCATCTTATCAAAGTCAGCTCCTCTGAAGTCCCATATTTTTGCCTTGGAATGGGATGATTTAGATGTAGTGGCCAAACTGAACCATACCATGTGATGGTCACTGGCACCCAGGTGACCTTCTACCTGGAGATCTGTGATCCCTTCCCTGTTAGTCAGTACTAGATCTAGGATAGCCCTGTCTCTTGTGGGTTGTTGTACCAGTTGTTTGAGCTCTCCCCTGCAGGTAATCCACCATGTGTCTAGTTCTGGCAGATGTTCCTGCTGGTATTGACCAATCTGTATCTGGCATGTTGAAGTCTCCCATTATCAGAACCTCCCCTTTAGCTGTCATGTTCTGTATATCTTCTAACAGTAATGTGTCTATGTCCTCCCCCTGGTCTGGGGCCTGTAGACAACCCCAGTTCTTATGGCTGTCCCATTTCCTGTTTCCAGGGTGACCCACAGTTCTTCTGGCTCCTTATGTGTATTCTGAATTTCTGTAGCTTTGATATTTTCATTGACATACAGGGCCCTCCTCCCCCTTTGCACCTCGGTCTCTTCTGAACAATACATAGCCAGGTACTGAAGTCTCCCAAGTGTGCTTACTGGAAACCACGCCTCACTAATTGCTACTATGTCCAGTTTAGCCTCTGACATTATTGCCTGCAGGTCTGGGATCTTATTTCCCAGGCTGTGAGCATTTGTGTACATGATTTTCCATTGGCCAGATTTTGGTGTGTTAGTTGTTGGGTGAGGTTTGGCATTACCCATGTGCGTCGTATGGGGAGACAAACCTTTTTTCTTACCTGGTGATGCAAATGAACTGCAAACATGCTGAATCCCTGTTTGACCACTAGCTGAGGGGGGGAGGGGTGTTCTTCCCATTCGACGTATGGGGTGCTGCACCCCTCTCCCCATTTGCTAGTTTAAATATTCTGCAAAGACGTCAAACTTCTGCCCCAATGCACTGACTCCCTCCTTAGTCAGATGCAGTCCATCAAATTTAAAGAACTTTCACTCCCAGAACTGTTGCCAGTTCCCTACAAATCTGTGTCCTTTTTCCTGGCACCAGCCCTTGAGCCACGTGTTTAGCTCCCCATCTCCCCTTCTCTGACCTTCCGTCCATCTGCTCGCCTCTCCCAGACTGGCAGGATCTCAGAGAAGGAGATGACGGACGAAATAGATGATAGTTTGTCACCCAGCCTGGTCAGGTGTTCCTTGGTCTCCACAACTGACCGGCTGGCGAGATCATTAGTCCCTATGTGTATTAGGACATCAGTGTTTTCTCCTGCTTTGTGAACAATTTTAGCAATGCGGTCAGTGTCTCTCCATGCTGATGTACCTGGGAGACATCTGACCATTACCCCTGGCTGGAGATGGGTATCAACTCCCCGAATCATGGAGTCTCCTATGATCAGAAGTTTTTTGGATTTCCTTTTTGCTTTTTTTGTTTTGGTTCCTGATTTGGGTGAGTTTTGTTGTGCTAGCTCCTGTGCTGCAGTGTCCTGCTCTGCAGTGTCTTCTGCCTCTTTGTTTGATTTCAGAGACAGAGGCAGTGCACGATGAAGCGGCCGCGGCAGTGAGAGCTGGTGAGGAAGTGAACGGTGCTGGAAAGAACTGTGCTACAGTAAGTCACTGTTAAGTACTGGGGGGTCATTTTTGGGACACAGGGTCGGAATAATGGTTGCCCATACACTATGAAAGACTGTGAATGAGTAACCATACACACACAAGGCTGTTTTTCGATCTCGATACTTCCGTAGTAATGGATACCACGGAAACCTCTTGATCAAAAACAGCCTTGTTGTGTATGATTGTTCATACACAATCCTCTATGTACTGAACAGACAGGACACATGGAGAGATGTTATTCAGCTCCAATCCATGGAAACAGACAGGCTGTACTGCGTTAGAAAACATTCCAGATATTCCAGAGCCCCCTTTCTCTACTGACGTAATCACAGCATGTCAGTACCGCTCTGCTGTGCAGCCATAAAAAGGGGATGCCAGGCAGAGAATGGGTTGCTGTGGCCATGAGGGTGGGTATAAAATGGAGCCTGGAACTACTGACAGTCAGTTGTAGGTTCTAAGTTCTGATTCCATCCCAAAAGGAGAATACTCATAGTACTGACTGCAACTGGGTGGGAGGGCCTTCCGAGCCAAGTGGGTGGCATTATGGGGCATGGGCCAGGGATATGGTAGCAGTTCTCCCATCCAGTTCAGTGCTGCACCAGAAGGTGTATGGTCTGAAATGGGGTTCCCTTTAAGGGGTATGCTCTGTTGGCTGTACCAGATACCACCTCAATCCGTGTGCAAGAAAAAGGTCTGCAATATCAGAACACAATGTAAAGAGTGGGCATTTAAGGTACATGGGACTTGCAACATTTTTGGTGACTAAAGTTGCAGTGTGACCATCAGATGGCCAGGACAGCCTGTGTTCCCTGGAGCTTGTGGATTTCTTTGGCTGGCTGATGTCAGTATGCTTTTGCAACTGCCCCAGCACTGAGAACGGACTGATCTGGAAGTGTGTGAAAGAAAGGGCTCCTAGCAGTGCAGTTCAGAGCCCTAGAGAAGGGGGAAGAGAATGACTAAATCTCACATTTGGAGAGGCAAGGCTGTCTCAGGAATGGCTGAGAATACTGGTAAGATTATTACAAGTGCCTCTGCGGACTCCTCTTTTTTTTCTTCAATTTAGTCTTTTTGTGCATGCTCCACTTGCCCGGCATCAGCCCGGTCACAAACCCCCTCGGCTGCGGCATCCCCACATGAGCCGCACTCTCAGGACCCCCCGGATTACCCCCCAGGGCGGAGATGTGGCAACTGGCCCTAAGGTGCTGTGAACAATGGGATAGGGTGGGAGTCGGCCTGGGGAGCTGATTGCAGCCAAGGGGCGGGCTTCATGTAGGCAATGGAGACAGGCTTGGTGTTTTCCCGTGTAGGAATGTGCAATGACACCAGTGTCCATCCCGCCTCCTTGGAACCTTGCCGGCGTTGGATGCTGTGGCACTCCTGGCCTCTGCCAGGGCCCCCCCCCGCACTGATGGCATCCCGCACCCTCCCCCACGGATAAGGAGAGCAGTCATGGGATGCTCAATCCTTCTCCCCTGGCTGGCCCTCTGAGAACCCAAGTCCATTCCCGAACCCGGGTCACCAGCACCGCAAGTGGAAATCCAACCGATGCGCCAGCAGGCTGACCCCTCTGCAGACTCCTGATTGATGCAGGGCTGATAAGGTGAAATGGGTGTCATGGATACCACAAAAGGTTTCCCCAGTGAGAAGAAATACATTTGCAAGACTTGACAATACATACACTCAAACATGACTTATTCACCAGTGGACTAATGCAAACCATGCTCCCAAGGAGAGAGGGCACGGTGAATATCAGGAAAGTGCTGCATCAAAAATGATATAATACCATCAAAGGTCTATGTGCAACTGTGTACAAATGTTAATAAATGTGTCCTTTTTTCCCCGTAACTTTAAGTGTGAGGTGCCTTGTTTAAGTCTGCCAAATGGGACCTGCAGTGAAGTTGTCGAGCCAGGGCAACGCACCTAAGATAAAGGTAATTGGGGAAATGTTTTGAGATTAAAGGTCTGAGAAAGTCTCCAGAGTGCATTTAGTGTGCAGTCAACTCAAGGATATGCTGGGAGGAAATGTTCTGGAGACCCACCAGGGGTGGAGTGGGAGTGAATGCTGAGTGCCAACCTAGCTATACTATATTTAAAACATAGCCACTGAGCTCAGCACCACCTGTTCAAAGGCCAGACCTTCTCTGTTAATGATTTTTATTAGAAGTGGAAAGAGGTACACTGTTATACAAACAGCTCTGTGGTTGTCCGAGGAGACTTCCACTAGTTTTTTGAGTTTCCAACAAGCTACAAGAACTTTAATACAGTTGTATATCAAAATATGTCAACTGACAGTAGTTGAACAGAAACAGTAGACATATATCAAACAAACATTTTTCCCACAGTTAGTATACATATTGTTTAATACACCTGTCATACCAAACTAGCTGCACCTGTTGTAAGCTAGAGGCGAGACCTGAAGTAACTCCTAGTGCACCTACTTATGTACTTTTTGTGGTATCTAGTCTCTACAGACACCTCATGGGAAAAAGTGAATGCACAGTAGTTACTGAAACCCTCAGCAGGGACACGGAAGGCTGATCCAAGTTGCAACCACCTGAACAATTCTTTCATGGCGGCAGTCCTGGGTTGGTTGCTGGGTCAGGCCTGGGCATCCAAGGGAGGATCCAAGTCTGTAACAGAAAGACAGAAAAGGGAATCACCGAGCGTACACTTACTCACAAAGCAGGATCCTAACAGCCAGTAAGTAAAACCTGGGTCGTTCAGAACCTTTTGTGCATCCTTATTCTGGGGCCAGCCAGCCTACCCAATTCCTACCTTGGGGGGGGGGGGATGTATGCCAGATATGGGCTCCAACAGGAATTGAAGTTGTGCATGCAGTTTGTCCTGAAGTGTAAGAGTCTGTCAAGGTTTGCTGTGTTTGTGAGAGAGGTGAAGATGCCCTCCATGGTAGGGACAGCAGGGGAGTGCCAGTTACACAAAATAGCTGTCTTGGCCTGAAGGCCCAGAATGGAGAGTCATTTGAGGGCCTGTGTGGGGAGTTTCAGCCCAGAAGATAAATCCCCAGAAGCAGCAGTAGGGGGGAGGTCAGGATTCACACCTTCAGCGCTTCTGTGGCCAGGTCACTGATATGTTCCCAGAATGATTTAAGTGTAGGGCAGTCCCACATAATGTGCAGCATGCCACCCCCTTGTGCCTGGCAGCGCCAACACCTGTCATGGTCCAGGATCCAGGCCACAAAGAGATTCTTCAGTGTCCTGCACCATGAATGCAAAATCTTGTTTTGGATAAGGCAGCTCAGAGCGTCAGTGAGATGTGTGTGTGTGCATTGTACCATGCTTCTGACCACTGGCTCTCAGTGATGTTGCACCCCAGGGCTTTTTCCCACTTTACTCTTGCATCTCCAGATTGGCTATTCAGAGTGTTCCTCAGCTGGCCATATATCCATCCTGCCAACCCTTTTGGATGTGACAACCATCTAACTACAGTTTGTGGCCAGTGGCTACCAGGTCCTGCCTGAGCAGTGGCCGAACCACTGCTCTAATCTGCAGGTACCGGCAGTGATCCTGTAGTGGCAGTTGCCATTTCATTTGCAGTGCGTGAAATGTGTCGACCCGGTTAGTTTGACCCTCCAGTATGTCCCCCACATTCAGTATGCCTTTGGAGACCCATGTTCCCCAATATAGCATGCACTTATCGATCATGACTTTGAGGTTGTGCCAGAGAGGTTCAAGATAAGTGGGCACCAGGGGGATACAGAGTCTGTGATGTACCTTGATCCATATTCTGCCGGCCAAACTGACAGTGGGGTGGTAGACTGGGGGCTTCTTTTTGGACATGTAAAGGAGGGCAGCGGCCGACCCTACTTCTCCAGCCTGCTGCTCCAGCCACACCCACTGAGGGTGTGTGTCCGCACTTGTGTGGAACCAGTGTCTGGTTTATGCTACTAGGTATGCCCATTTATAGCCTTCAAACCATGGGAGGTTCCACCCTCCATTTTTCCAGTGGGCTTAGAGCTTGTTGCTGCTATATCTTGGTTTCTTCCCCTCCCATAACAAAAGTGCCTACCAATCTATCCAGCTTTTGGTTCCATTTGGAAGGGAGATGTAGGGGAATATGTGCCAGTAGATATGCTATTTTTGGAGCCGTGACCATCTTGCCCGTGGCTATCTTCCCAGCCAGTGGGCCACTGAATACCCTGTGCACACCACTAATGGCCACGGCTCATGGATTGGTTTGGGCAAAGGAGGGTATAACTTATCTGGGTATCAAGTTGACCACAAGGCTGGACCTCATATGGGAACAGAACCTACAACCCCTCTTGGTGACATGTAAAACAGAATTCGACAGATGGCAAAAACTGTCCCTCACACTGGCAGGCCAGACCTTCTTAAAATGCATGTCATGCACATGCACCAGGGCTTAGCCAACGCTTGTGGGCAGCAGCTACAACTAGGCCATCCCAGGTCATGCCCAAGAGTTTGCCAACCCCCACCACCAGCAAAGCAGTGTCCAAGGGCACAGAAGGTGAAAACTGTTAAGAACCATACATTTCCAAATGTAGGAGCCAATACATCCTGCCAAGGAGCTGAAATGAGCAGAATAAGTCCTTGCTAAAAAAAAAACAAAAAAAAAAAAAAAAAACTATGAAGTTACCCACTAAAAGTTGGCACAGAATACTACAAATCATGATATTATTCTTAGCCAAGTAGGGGTGTTTATTTTAAACATTCCAGACATTCTTATACCAGTAAGGCTGTCTGTCATGCAAACAGTTATAACATTTTAAAGTTCAAAGTTCAGTTGGCATAGTCCATTTCCACATAGGGGTGCCTGTTATTTTCTACAAAGTAAAACATTTTGATTTAAATCTAAGTTCCATTGTTTAAAAAATAGAAATCTTACTATTATGATTTATTATATGTTTACACAGTACGTACAGTCCTGGTATCTTTTACAGTTATAAGAGGGCCTTCCCAAGCTCTGTGTGTGTCTTTCTGTCTTTACTCAGCTTAGCTTCACAGTTCTCACCCCCCCCCCAAAAAAAAAACAAAAAAACTTGGGAAGGCAGTCTTATAACTAAAACAAATGCCAGAAATGTACATACAAACACTTCTCAAAAATCTTATAAGGGAGGCTCATTATCTGACTTTGAATGGTGCAAACAAAGGCGAAACAAAGTCATAAGCAAAACTTACAAAAATGGGAATCACTGGCTGGCTTGGCTCAGTGGTGCAGTGCGGCAGCAGTCCATTGAGTTGCCACCTGGGTGACTACAAAGCCTGTAACCCCACACTGGTTCCAGCTAGGGACTGAGCACACAGGCCACTTGGCATCTGCTCACCCCTTGCTGTAGTGGCATTGGCATGGGCGGTGGAGGCAGCTGTCATTGACCTACAGTATGTTAAAGAAAGCCGGGGTCGAAATTGGTACTGCCCCCTAGTCAAATGCTGGCAGATTTTGTACTGGGTTAGTAAAAACTATTTTTAAGTAATCCTGCAAGCTTTTACTAGAGAAAGTAATATTTCAATAAGTACACTAGCTTGGCCAGTAGAAAAGTCTGCAGGGCTAGTGAATTTTCCCCACTCACTGGCCCTGCTGGCTAGTGGCTGCAAAATGTAATTTTGACCATTGGAAAGGAAGAGAAATGGGTGAGAAGCAGTACAGAAGTTTAACAATCTGACCTGTCCTAGTAAATCTGCCCCACTATACTGTGTTGTTAATGACCTACATTTTACTTGGGGATTTTGTAATTGAGAGATGCTCCCTTGTGAACAGCCAGCAAAAAAAGGGGGGTGGGACTTAGGAGTAATTTCTTGTGTGATTATGCAGTTGTATTTCTAGCAGTACAGACAACAGAAGTGTAAGAATCTAGAAACACAGTACTGAATAGGGAAGGGGTCAACAATAGAGGAGACCTCAGAGGAAACAGACCTGGGGTTGTTGTAAGCGACGGCCTTAAAACCTCTGCCGAACATAGTAAGGCATTCGAGCAAGCAAGCAGGATGCTGGAGTGCATAGGCAAGGCCTTTTCTAGCTAAAGAAAGGAAGGAAGTGATTTTGCCCCTCTAGAGGTCACTGGTGAGGCTGTACTTGGAATAGTGTGCACAGTTCCGGAACCCTCATCTTAAAAGGAAGGGCTTATGAGCTGTTTTTCCCTTAAATCTGTACAGCCTGGGTCATTAATCCCTCAATGTTTTTCTGTTCCTTTCAAAATCCTCAGGATGTCAACTTTAACTAAGTTCTAAAAGTCAGTGTCAAAAAAACTGCCTAGAGACATCTTTGACATCATGACCCCAGTCCTGCAATACATCATGGGGTCTGGTAATGGAGGTGCTGTAAAGTTGCGATTTACGTTGTTTTCAGCTCAGTTCTTTTGAGATTTTCCCACAGGTTAGTACCTTGTACTTCAATGCGTGTGTTCCTCCCCAAGTGCTGGTGCAGATTAAATTTAAAAAGTAAGTTCTTTCTGTTCTTTTATGGGTAGACTGTAAAGCATGTGTGATAAATGCTTTCAAAAAAGTTTGGTTTTGTTTGGGTAGTTTTAACTGCTTTTGATCAAACTGCTGGGTTTACAAGTGTTTTGAGTATCAGGACACCATTTTATTTACTCACATTGCTTGTAGAACTGTGTGCTTCTCAGTGTTCTATGCAGCTAAGAAAAATTATTTTGCAAGATGGTTTGTGGTTTTAGATGTACCTTATCTGCTCTTTGATCACTTGCTCAGATCACATTTTACTGTTTGGTGCCAAAGTATGCACTACATGTGTGGCAAAGCTGTCAGAAACTGCAAGCTTCTCCCTCTGGCAAAGATGGACTTTTTTCTCTTTGTGGACATCTCTATAAGTAAGGTATATTATCAGGTTAGTACTTTACAAATGTTCAAAATAAGTTTATGAAGGAGGCTTCTCTGACTGCACACAGCAGCCGTTCCTGTAACTCAAAACCACTCTTCGCAACCACCTCTTCAATATCCGCTCCTGTAACTGTAACCAACATTTCGCTCTCTCACCCACTCTGATCCAAATTCTCTGACAAAGTCCATTATGGACTGCAACCTCCGTCAACAATACCAAACCCATGAATAGGACTGACTACTCTGTTTAGATGCTTTCTCAAGCTAATAATGTCTTTCTGCTGTGATGATGTAAATATCATCATCCAAATACTGTAAATAATGTCTGAAAATATGTACATCCAAATACTGTAAATAATGTCGGTGACAAATGTCTGTAACACATGCTTAGTGTAATTGTTGTTATACCCTGTCTGTATTAGTTTCTGTCTTACATGTGATGAGGTACCTTTGTAAATGAGCCTCTGGCTCAAAGGTTGTAAACCCTGATACATCAAATAAATAAATAAAAGCTCACTATTTGGCATGATGGCTTTTCATGATTATATTCAAGACAGATACAAAGAATTTGAAAGTAGTTAGTCCAGTTACTCCGGTTTTAACTTGTTTTTGATTACTTGCTGTGATTTTAGTTCAAATGCTTCAGGAAGCAGCCTCTGAGTGGGTTATTCTGGCATACTGTTTTAAACTGTATGATTCAGGCTAAACTTGGGCACATATATTCTTAGTAATGTGTGTTTTAGTATACTGCTGTGTGCCTGTGTCAAGGTAAAGTTTGTGAAAATATGTGTCCTTACTCCTGCGTTTGTTTAATTTTACTATATAGTCCAGGCATGATCCATGGATTACATTCCAAAATAAAGCAACTTTACATCACCAAACCCCAGGATGTACTGTGTGACTGCAGGGGTCATGACCTGTAAAATGTCTCTAAGCAGTTTTTTCACACTGACTTTTCTGCTTCTTCCAAAAGGAACAGAAAAGAACATTGGGGGGTTAATGGCCTGGGCTGCACAGGTTTAAAGGAAAAACAGTTCACGAGCACTTCCCTTCAAAAAGGACAAGACCACCTAAGATCAGTCCAAAGGAGGGCTACTAAAAAGACACATGAATAACATGGGACGATCTATGAGAAGAGACTGGCTGATCTAAACATGTACTCCCTGGAGCCCAGAAGGGAAGGGGGTCATGACAGAGATATTCAAATACCTGAAGAGAATAAGTATAGTGGATTACCTGCAACTGTTCAGGAAACTCAAGAGGGCACGACGACAGTATAAATTAGCGGGGTAGGAAATCCAGGCAGAACATGAGGAAGAACGTCTGCACTGAGCAGGTGGTAGATAGACGGAACCTTCTACCATGAGAGGTGGGTTTTGTTCAGCATCCTCCTACCTACTGCCTGCAAGTGTGCCGCTTGTATTAGACTAAAGCACTTTTTACACATTCTACAAGTTTGGACTTTTGATATTTCGATTGTGGATCACTGTTTTTGTCATGAGATGTGATTAACCTGGAGATAATTACAGGCTTTAAGATAGGGTGGGATAGGCACATTGGATTATGAGAAGGACAGTGGGGAGGGGGAAGAATAAGGAGGGGTTCAGACATCATGTAGGGCAAAGCTACCTGCAGGGAGAACTGTCAAGGCCCTACCAGTGCAAGACTGGAGAGACTTGGGGATCAGGCAGACCTGATGGACCACAGGTCTTTTTCTGCCTTTGAAATTCTATGCTTCTATGTTAAGTGAAGGTTTCTTAGTTAAAGCTGCCAACTTTCTGAGGTCTAAAACTGGGACAGTTCATCCTGATCATGACCCCCCAACCCCCCACCATGTCACTCCTACGGACACCACCACAGTCAACGCTGTGCATAATCAGTTAAATTTTGCTGCTTGCTCCGGAACACCAGTAGCAAACATTTAGATTAAAACAATACATTCTGCTGCCGCTAGTTCCAAACCATGATGTACAGAAAGTTCATTAGAAGCAAACCTGCATTAAATTGTGATCAGACATTCGAGCTGCCTGTATTGCTCCTCCTGATAGTCCCATCCAACACGCTTACACTCACCTTATTTGCTGAGCAAACTTCACTTCAGTGACTCCAACCACTACGCCAGATTGTTTTCACACACTTCCCAACAGCTGATCAGGTTCGGGTACCTTAGTTCCCTGCTGCCGGTCTCTTCTCTGTCTGGAGTCCCTCTAAGCTGCTGGCAGTCAGACATCCACATGTGCTTGTTTGCACTACTACCCATTCTAAGCTAACAGGAAGGAACATGCTTTACTGTGCTTCCATTGACATGCTAGCAGTGCAATACGGGTGCAGGGGTTGAAGTTGCAAACTGCTGTCCAGCCTGAGCAGTACCACAGTAGAGCTGAAATAACTGTTACTCACGGATTAGCAGTCAGAAAAAAAAAAAAAGGGGGGACAAAACTGGAACAAGTAAGCAAAAACTGGGACAAAAGTAAAATTTTGCAAAACGTGGGGACATTGGGACATGCTACCTAAAATAGGGACAGTTGGTAGCTTTATTCTTAGCCTCCTATTACATGGATAATGTCTGTTCTTCAACTAACACCCCACGGGGCTGAAGTTTTGCAGGTATTTTTATTCCAAAAGTCCCAGGTGTGCCACATATATGAAGCACAGGACATGCAGCAAAGAATAAGGATTTTCACCCTGGTGTCAAATTGATACCCACTAGACTACTTGTCTGTGCGTCACTACTGGGGCCTCTCTTGTGGCGGATCACACTGTACCTCACTGCCAGTTGCCACAAAGCATGTCCACGTGTTCCAAATGCAGCAGAGACTGCAAAACAGGGTGCAGTTGCGGTACTTTGACTCGGCACACAAGCAGCACCAAAGTGTGTGACCACAACACTGGTCATAGGCGCAGCACCTGCCTTGGAAAATCCAGTCCCTGGTGTTAGAAGAAACAATCTTAATGGGACAGCTTTGATGAAAGACAATGATATTTAACACAGAGGTTATACTAGAGACTGTAGTCAACTCGCATGTTAAGACAGAGTGTGCTCAGAACCAGAAGACGAGCAAAACAGAAGGAGAGATGGAGACATTTAATTCACCTTCAGATCTACAGCTCACAGGCAGCCTGGCTGGTAACTGGAAAAAATTCAAATAGCATTTTTAATTTTATGTAGCAGCTGCCAGACAAAATGATAGTGATACTCAAGAGGCCTATTTGCTCCTGTACATTTCTGGTGTAGAACTGCTTGACTATTTATAATTTAAATAGACAGAAAACTCAAAATTAAATATTATAATGTACAAATTTGAAGAATACTGGGTTCCTAATGCCAATCTGACATACTGTACAGGATGAAGAACATTACTTGTTCACAAGTGTACATCAGAAAGGTATAGTATGTTAAAGAACTGTGTACAAAAAGCAAAGGTTGCAAGTTTGGGGAAATCAGTGATTTGTTACTATGAAACCAAATTATCTGTGGGATTACAGATGTGAGTCTAAAACCCAGATCTGACAATGGAGAAAGCACTCAATGTAGATAACATAAGATATCACTAGGGCAGGTCAAAGAGTTACGGGTTGTGGAAGATGTTGCAGCTTATGAGCTTGCTGAGAAGTCCTTTATGAAACAGTATAGGAAATAAATGCCAACAAGTGTCTGTCGAGAAACAGGGGCACTACAAAGGCAGTGTGGCAGAAAACATGAACTAAGGGCATGTCCGGTATAAAGGATGGCATGTAAGTGTGGTAAGTATAACCGTTTTAAATAATGTACAATGTAAAATGCACAATGCAAAATACAAGAAGTAAAAGAGAACACTGATGGCATGTTTGAACAGCATTGTGTTAGTACTATTATTGAAAATGCAAACATGCAGTGGATTGTACCACTGGAAATTATTGATAGATGCATTCCTGTGAAGTTAGATCCAGGTGCAAAAGTTAACATAATCTCTGTTAAGCATCATTACAGTCTCTGTGTTACAGACCCGCTCTACACAAGGCATATGTCATGTTGATAGGGTATACACGTGTGGATGACTAGGTACAAGGCACATGCTTTGCCGTGGTGAAGCCCAGAGATAGAGATCGCAAGCTTGTGTATGTGGCGGTGGATAAGGAGGTGTAGTCTATACTGGGCTCAAGTGCAAGTGAACATTTAAATCTAATGAAAAGAGTAAAGGCTGTGAACGTAAGCAAGGACTTGTGGTGTAAAAATATTTTCAATTAATTCAGTGATATTTGCGAAGGTCTAGGTTGTCTCCCAGGTGACACACTACAGTACTGGATGAACAAATATCTTCAGTGATGCATGCATGCAGAAAGGACCCATTGTACTTATTAGCTAGATACTTTATTTATAAAAGTGCCCCTTCCTGGAGGCTTGGACTGCTGTACAATTTCAAATAAAAACAGGGACAACAAAACCATATTCAGAATCATGTTACAGGGTATAAAAAAAATCCTAGAATCAGAATCTGTCTACCACAGCATGACAAGACAGTTGGTAAAAGCATAAACACTTTCCAACAGTTATGTTAGATTAAATGCCTGGTTAAATAAAAATGTCTTGAGCCCCCTTTTAAAGGTTTTCACCAAGGGTGCCTCTCTCAAATAACCTGGCAGCAAAGTCCACAGACCTGGCATGGCAACAGAGAAAGCACGGTCTCCCGACTGCCACAACCTAGCCCTGGGGATCACCAAGAGGCATCCCTTGGAGGAACGGAGAGAGCAAACCAGGCAGTGAGGAATCAGAAGGTCTTGCAGACAGTCTGGTTCCCAGCCATGCAGAGCTTTAAAGGTCAGTAGTAAGATACTGAAGGCAATCCTCCACCTTACTGGCAGCCAGTGCAGTCTGTCGAGAACTGGTGTAATATGATTGCATCTTAATGGTTTTTTTTTTTAATTACTTTATTTTTATTTAAAAGTTATGGATTTACAGGATAGGTTCCATGAGCATAAGACTCATTTGTAGAACGTCCCAAGTAATGCACCCGTTAACAGCCTGGCCACTGCGTTCTACAACCGCTGCAGATGGCAGAGATTGCCTACTGACAGCCCTAGGTATAAAGTATTGCAGTAGTCCAACCTCAGCACGATAAAGGCATGTATTTGGGTGGCAGTGTTATCAGCTGATATTAGGGCCCGGATCCAAGCAATGTTCCTAAGATGATAAAAGCCACTTTGGACAACGACCGACTCCTGAGCATCAAGAGTCAAAACGTCATCGAGGACCATGGCAGATCCCTAACCCGAATAGAGGGGGTCAAGAACACACTTACTGATAAATGGAAAGACCAACTTAAGAGATCAGAACAGTTGGACATCATTAGAAATGTGGAGGATACCAAAGAACAGGTCTGCTCCTGAGTGACTGTCGAGAAACATTATTTTACCCTGAGAATTTGTCTTGATCCTAGAGACCTGAGCAAGGCAATTAAAAGGTAACGGTTCTAAGTGACTATCAAGAAAATGAGATTATGGCATAATTTGCTGCAGCCAAGTTCTTAAGCAAACCTCATGTATCATCTAGTTTTTGGCAGAAGAAACTGGATGAGAGAAGCTCATCTCTTTGTACATTTTATAACCCCGAAAGGAGGTATCACTTTTTATGTCGCCATATGGACTCCAGTTAACACCCTAAGTTGATCACAAAAAGAGTCATAAGTTACGTGAGCATCTAGAGGGTGTTAGCACTGTGATGAATGATGTGATCATCAGGGGTGTGCAAATACATTATACCGAATATTCATCCCAAATATTCCATTCGGGGGCCTAAATGTTTGGTATGCGGTACTCCTATTTATTATTTGACATGGGAGGTGAGGAAAAATGGCTTCCCTCTCCCTAGGTGGCCAGGGCTAGTCACCTGGCCACCCCATCTCGATTCCATACTTTTTCTATCCGCCTATCCCTTTCCTGGACTCCCATACAGCTAAGAAAAGTGATATCTGGCTCCTGCTTCCATGGCAGGAGCCAACAGCATCCTTATGACACCCCTCCTCACTAGCCTGTCTCCATTGATATGCAGTAGATTAGCTAGTTATACTCTTCTACCCCACTCGAGCCCATTCCTTAATTTGGGGTAGGCTAGTGCTAAATATCCAGGCTAGTCAGTTGCCCCCCCCCCAAAATGAGTTCCCCAGTCCATTCTGCTTGGTAAATCATAGCTGATCAGTACAGCAAGGGAAAGTATGGCCAGATGTGACTGGTCGTGAAAGAGGGTGCGTAGGCATTAGCATCAGTAACAGTGGTGCTAGGCAGTTTGATCAATTAGACTGCCTAATGTCATTATTACTGATGCTACTGGCATGGGGAGTGGAGTGGTTCCAAAGATGGCCTGGTGCTGTGGTGGTGGGGGGAGGAGGAGGGGGAAGGGAAAGGAAAGGAGCACAAATGGATTGTTTGAGATAAACAGGGTAAGAAAAGGGTTATTAGTCCTGACGGTGGACAGATCACTAGGCCCAGACAACCTCCACCCAAAGGTGCTGAAGGAACTGGCAGAGGAAAGAATAGTTACGTAAGAACTTACTGGTAACAGTAGATATTTGAGGGAATCTCTTTCATCAGGTTATACCTATGGAACTTAGCAGTCAGGCAGTAGGATCCCACATAAGCTTTTCTAAAGCAGTCTACTAGGGGCTGCCCATGCTGATGTCACTCCCTGACATCACATACTCTATATATGCATGGGTGGCCTCGCTCCCTTCTCAGTTCTTTTCCCACAGTCAACCTCTTCACATGGGCTCTGCGGAAGCTTCATCATTCAGTCAACTGCCAAAACTTTTTTTTTTTTTTTTTTTTTTTTATAAATACTTTTCCCCATTCCCTGCCCCGAGGAATCCACTTCTCAGGTCTCTTCAGCAGGGTCCCAATGTAGCGAGGACCCAGCGTCATTCTACATGGGACCGGGAGATTTCTTGCCTTCATTTTTTTTTCCCCTAAGCCCATCCCCCTGAGAGCATCGACGCAGAGGACTGATGTCCAGACAGGCGGCATGCTTACGCACGTCACTGTCAAGTATCCTCAGCACCCTCCCCATCCCCGGCTCCTGTACAGAGTGCCATTTTTTTTTTTTACACCAATTATTTTACCAGGTGAGACACACTAAGCTGAAAGCTCGTTTGCAGGTGTAACCTGGGAGCACGAGGAAGTTAAGTGACTTGCTAAGGGTCATACAGTATGCACCTAGGGGGCTGTGGGATTCAAACCCAGGTCTCCAGATTTGCAGCTCAGAGCCTGCCTCTTTAATGCCCCACCATACCATCTGTGTTTCCACTGGTGGCAGCACCTGTGGGCATTGCTGCCCTGGAACCACCACCCCCAGAGTAGGAAGACAGCATCCATGGGGATGCTCAATCCTACCTCCCCCGACCAACTCCCAGTGGCCAGAGTCTGTTCCCGAACCTGGGTCGCCAGTGTAGCGTGAGGTGTGGTGTCCAGCACCTCAGCACCCCCAGGCTGGCTTTGTTTTTCTTTTTATCAGTATCTTTTTGCCTTTCCCTTTATTTCCTGCATAGCGTAAGATGATTTGTCAGCTGCACCCCAGGATACAACGCCAACTTCCCCAGGCCCAGCCTTCTCCTTCTTCACCTACGGCCTCCTGGCGATGCTGCACTCTTCCTTCTCCATGGATGATCCAGCAGCAGGATTGAAGTTAGGGCTCTCCGGGGTTCCCTCTTTATTCAGTCACCAGCTTGTTTCCTGGTTTTCAGACCTTCTCGGCCAGGGGCAAGCCTGTGGGGATTACAGCTCTTTGATGGGGCAAGGACCGTTCCAAGCCCATCCCTGTCCTGGAGGAGCTCCTGGTCCCCGTTGGCTCTCTCCGTTTTTCTTCTGGGAGCTCCATGTTGGTTGCTTCAGCTCTGATTCTTCCTGCTGTTCTGGCCTTTGCTTTCCTCGGGCCCCACATGGCAGAGTGCTCCTCCAGCCTTCCTAGACTGGTGGAGGGTCATAGGCCCTCTGAGTTGTTGGCCTTGTCACTGCCAAGTGACCCTCTGCAGTGCAAGATCCAGGGGTGAAGGGTCAGTTTTCTTAGTCCTTTTTGGACTGAGGTGGGCCAGTTTTTCCTCACAGCTGGCCTAGCGTCGGCAACCTCCACGGTGGTTGGTCCAAGCCCAGCCATTGCAACCTCCTTGTTCTTCACAGGTCCATGGGCACTGGACTCCACTGACTGTGCATGGTCAGTTGGCCATCGATGGAGCATGGGTCAATCCCATCTCTGTCCTACCCAGTGACGATGGCTGAGTTCCATAGGTGTGACCTGATGAAAGAGATATCCCCGAAGATCTTGTGGACTCCTGGCTGACCTGTTCAAAAGCTCACTGGAGTCAGGGGTGGTGCTTCAGGACCACAGAATGGCACATGCAGTGCCACTGCATAAGAGCTCCTCAGCCCACTCTGCATGCTAAATCATAGCTAATTAGTAGAACAAGTGAAAGTGTGGCCAGATGTGACTGGTTGTGAAAGAGGGGGCAGGGCAGTAACATCAGTAATAGTGGCACTAGGCAGTCTGACCAATTAGACTGCCTAGTGTCATTATTACGGATGCTACTGGCACGTGGGTGGAGCGGTTCCAAAGATGACCCGATGTTGCAAGGGGGGGAGGGGAAGAGAAAGGAGCAAAGAGGGACTGATTGAGGTAGATAGGGTAAGGAAAGGGTTGTGAGTACTGAGGGTGACAAATCCTCAGGCCCCAACAACCTCCACCCAAGGGTGCTGAGGGAACTGGCAGAGGAACTTGCAGACTCCCTGGCTGACCTGCTCAATAGCTCGCTGGAGTTGGGAACGGTACTGCAGGACCAGAGAATGGCACATGTAATGCCACTCCTTAAGAGCATTTCCAAAGGTCGCCTGGGCAACTACACACCTGTCAACCTGACCTCAATCATGTGAAAGCCTATGAAGGCCACACTTAAGGAAAGGCTACTAGGATACCTGGAAGAAAATGGCCCCAGGATAAGCAACAACATGGATTTATGGCTGGGAGATCATGCCAAACTTGACTGACTTCTTTGGGTCACTTAAACAGTGGACAAAGGCCAAGCAATGGACATCCTATACTTGGACTTCAGTAAGGTCTTTGATTCTCTGCCTTACAAGAGAATGATCAAGAAGCTGGTGGATCTGAGGGTAGGAGAGAAAATAGCTGGGTGGGTAGCTAGCTGGCAGAAAGGCAGGATCTGGGGGGGGGCCATGGTGGTCATGGGAGGGAGCTCTCAAGTGCTGGAGATGTCACCAGTGGGTCCCACAGGGCTCGGTACTTGGGCTGGTGGGTTTTAACGGCTTCATCAAAGACATCTGAGAGGGCATGAAGGGTAGAATCTGCTTATTCGAGGATGACACTAAGCTCTGTGGGAGGGTGGACATAGTGGAGAGGATACATGACCTTAGGGAAGATCTAGCAAGGCTTGAAAGGTAGTGCAGAATTTAGCAACTTGGCTTCAGTACAAAAAAATGCAAAGTTATGCATGTAAGGGCTAAGAACCTGAAGATGAAGTACAACTTGGGAGGGGTCCTGGTAACTAAATCCGAAGAGGAACAGGACCTGGGGGTGTTAATATCTAGAGACCTGAAGCATCCATGCAATGCAGGAAGGCAGCAGCAAAGGCAAACAGAATGCTGTGCTGCATAGCTTAGAGGGATCAGCAGTAGGCAGGGGAAGGTAATACTTCCACTGTACAGGTCACTGGTGAGGCCATACCTGGAATACAGTGTATAGTACTGGCAGCTATACCTTAAGAAAGACATTAACCTGTTGGAGACCATCCAAAGGAGGGCAACAAAGGTGATTTTGGGCCAGCAGGGTAGGACATACGAGGAGAGACTGGGGACCCTGAACATTACTTCTGGTTGGGGGGGACATGATTGCGAGCTTTAAGTATTTGAAAGATATTAATAAGGTGGACAGGGAGAGTCTCTTCAGGTTCAGTGGGAACAAAAACATGAAGGGACACGGTCTTAAGTTAGAGGGTGGAAGGTTTAAAAGTGAGACTAAGAGGCACTTCTTCACTGAGAGGGTGGAGGCATGTTGGAATGGGCTCACAGAGGAAGTGATATCACTCAAAGCAGAGTCTGGCTTCGAAAACAGGAGGGTAAAGGGGAGAATCAGGGTCAAGAGGGGGTAGACAGAAAGGAGGTGATATTGGTTGGGGAGGTGGCAGAGTCCTTAGCTGGTGCTGGGGACCCTGCAATATAAGCAGACTAGATAGACCAAAGGCTTTATTCTGCTGACATCTTCATATGTTCGTATGTAAGTGACAATGGTAACTGATAGAGAACTGGATGCTAGAAAAGATTTCAGCAATTGTCCATACTGATATACCCACTGACAGATGGGAACTTCAAAGATTTCCAGACATGCTAAATTACATGGGTAAATTTGTATTTATTAGAGCACTTTCATGCTCCTAATACCCATGACCTGAAAATGTTGCACCTTTTGCCAAACTGCACTACTGCTGTTTGCACTTTATTAGTTTATAATTACTGGTCAGCAATTTTTCTCTACGGGCTGACAGAGTTGATATTTGCTGCAATAACCTGTGGATTATTACAGCATTCATGCACTCTGTTACTCAAACCACAGCACTCCCTCATTGGCTTTCATTCCATGTGTAGGTGGGCTGCAGACTCCAGCAAACATGGTGGCTCCGTCTCTCGCTTACCAAGGGGCTGCCACAACAAGCCTCAACTCTCCTTATTTTTTTTTTTTAACTGCATCTGGTTGATCCTACCATCTACCTTTTCAAAAAGCTCTATCTGGTTGATCCTGCCTTTCATCTGCTTTGGGAATGAGGCCACGGTTTGACTGCCAGCACTAGCACAACTAACTGTAAGTGAAAAGCAAAAAAAAAGAAAAGAAAAACAAATGAGTAAAAAAAAAAAAAGAAAAAGAATAAATGAGAGGGGGACAGGGAGACAGAGACCGTGTGTCTTTGTGTGCGTGTCTGTCTCTGTACATGTGTGTGACACAAGATCACAGAAGTCGGTCTGAAGAAAAATTGCTGACCAGCAATTATATAAAAAAAAAAAAAAAGACGGGAAAGTGTGCATATTAGAATTTAATGCCCACCCTTGGTGTAGGATGCTTTAATAAACCCCTCAGGCTTCGGCTTTGGGGCTTATGTAACATCCCACACCTCGGGCGTGCATTAAATTCTCATATCACACACTTCCCCATCCTTTATTATGTGCAAGTCGATCATTTTGCTATGTACAGGGTTCTGAGAAGTGCGTCACGGTGGTCCATTGTAGGAGATTCTACAAAGGGGCTTGACCAATAATCAGCAAAACTTATTGTGACACTAATCAGGCCTGAAAGTGCATGAACTCCAAAACAATGTGCCGATAGACACATTCATAAATCAGCTGTTTCAGCTAGCACAGCTGATCTCATCATGTACTCTTAGACTGCCTGCTCCCCTCCTTCTGAACATTAAAGCAATGGAAACTGAAACAGCATGTTAAATATTAGTTGCCTATTAAAAGGTCATGCCTGAAAATAGACAATTATTGTTGTCTAGTGCACTTACCCAGTCAACAAAAACTAAATAAATAAACTGGAGACTAGTTTACCCTCTTCAAAATGCAACAACTTGCACATTTAAATACTTAGCTTTTAAAACATTTTCTTGCTACTAGCTTCAGTTGGGCAGGTATTCTCTTTCAAGAAAGATTCATACCTCATAAATGTCACCCTTTCACAGCAAGGAATCTCCCAAAAAGATTTACACAGTTCTTTTAACCTCTTATCTAATAAGCACTGTCTCAGACATATGCCATGTCTTTTGTGAACTATCCATTTACTATGCTTTTTGGGGAAAAATATTTATATTGAGCTACAACACACACACACACCATCCTCATGGCCACAACATTCGAAATAAATACTGCCATTTAATATGTTATAAAACAATAAAGAAACTGTTTATGTCAGTCTTGGTTATGTGGAACACGGTAAAGTTCAGTTTACAGTAGATTTCCTTTAAAATCCCAACTACGCTGGCGGAGATGTTCCTTCCTTTCACCTCCCCTCATGAACTGAGATCAGTTGAAAAATCCCTACTCAAAGTCCCCAGATGTCTTACAACAAAAGGTACACGTGCCTTTGGACACGTGGCTCCTAAGTTCTGGAACACCCTCCCACTGGAAGTCAGACAGTCAGGGACCCACCTACACTTCAAAATCATGCTCCGTCGCTATCTTATATAGGCTGATCATTGCATCTGTTTTGATCCTCCCTAATTCCTTCCTGTCAGACCCCCTATCTACTGTTCCTGTGTCACTACCCCAAGCACTTATCCACAACCCCACTAAACTTCGGGGTTGGGCAGACGGCATGTCGCCTTGCCTTGGCTACTCACTCTACCCTCACTTATATTCCAACATCTACTGTCTAATTACCGCCTTGATTTCCTGTTTACTGCTTCATTCTATGTTTATACCTTTCCTGTAACCTATTCGCTATCTATGCTTGTTAAATTTCTATGTTGGTTTTCTTTCTTCAAAGGGTGTTGCTCCTATTCTGTACCTTTTAATTATACTACTGCCCTGTCTTCTGTGCTCAAATCTCCATACATGCCATGCATAAGGACTTGTCTTTCCCAATATGTAACGTTTGTTTCTCATTGCTTGATGTGTTCCTTACCTGTTTTTTGATGTATTGTACTCTCCCGGGTCATGCCTGAAAATAGTCACTCTGAGGGCTAGAGCACTTACCCGGTAAACAAAAACTAAATAAATAAAAATATTTCTTATCCCATATTTTATATCCTGGAAAGCACAGGGGAGATGCTACATCTCATTCTCATAGGGATCTTCATTTGACACATTTATGCACTGTATTTTCTCAGGATGTCTCAAATTAGATGCAATATCTTGTTTTCAGTGGGGTCATGATTTTACCATTTTTATAATTTATTTATTCAGGGTAGCCTAGTCCAGATGTAAAATATTGTTTCCAGCATGTCCTGATTTTATGCAATGCAGCATAATATTGTGAAGATGTAGAGCCCCACTGAAAATAAGATGCCACGTCTTCTATAACTATCCATGCTAAATATATGCAGTAGTAATCAGCAGGCATATTCTAGGAAAACACATTGTAAAAATGTGTAAAATGAAGACCACACTCAAACTGCCTCTCAGCAGATCTGCATTGCATAAATTCATTAGAAATAATGGGTAAAAGCATGACCACGCTGTAAGTGATATTTTACAAGATATGCCAGTTTAGATTCGATATATCATTTATTGAATCTAAACTGGCATATCCTGTAAAAATTCAGTATTTAAAAAGGTTTAAATGCTTTACCCAAATGAAATAAATATTTTAAATATCGACATGGCTAGTCTTTCCTCATATGTCCTGCGCCATTGTAGCTGCCCTCCACTGCACCGCCTCCGCCTTGTCTATGTTTTTTTCTCAGATGGGGCCTCCAGAACTGGATGCAGTATTCCAGGTGCAATCTCACCAGTGTCTTATACAGAGGAAAGATGACCTTCCTCTTTATACTTCTGATACCCCTCCCTGTGCATCCAAGAATCTGGCTAGCCTTCACAGCCACCTTATCACACTTCGTAGTTCCTCATAGGTTCTGCGAGATTATAACTTCCAAGTCCCTTTCCTGCTTTGTGACTGTCAGTACCTCCCCACATAGTTTATAATTTGTCCCTTCATTCTTGTGCCCTATCTGCATGAGCCTGCATTTCTTTACACTGAATCATAGCTGCTATTCTTCAGACCATTTCTTCAGTTTTTTTTATTGTGTTTATGCCCCCATTTTTTTCCCGTTTTCACCCAACTCCCTGTGCCGTGGTCGTGCGTGTGCCTGTGGAGGCACGTGTACGCTGTGGTTGCGCAGCACCCTCCCTCTGCTTGCCAGCTGCCTGCCTGTGCTACCCTCACACCTCTACCTGGGGGCAGTTGGACTGCAGGGGGCAACAGGGTCCCTCCCCGGGAGAGGAGAGCTGCCTTGTGGCTGCTTAATCCTGCTCCCTCCCTCCCTCCAGTGTGAGATGTGGCATCCAGCGGCTCAACCCTCAGTGCCACTGGGCTGACTCTCCAGTTTTTTTAAGGTCTTCCATCATTTTTTCAACGCCCCCGTCCTGTCCTTCCTATTGCATACCTTTGTATCCTCTGCAAAGAGAAATGCCTTCCCCTCCGGTTCCTCTGCAATGTCCCCAACAAAGACACTGAAGAGGCCCGGCCCCAACACCAACCTCTGCGCCACCCTGCTCGTCACCTCTCCCTCTCCAGAGTACTCCCTGTTTGCCACAGTCCTCTGACTCCTGCCATTCAGTCAGTTCTCCACTCACAAAACTATTTTAGGATCCACCCCTAGGCTGTGCAGTTTGTTAATCAGCCTTCTATGGGGGATGGTGTTAAAGGCCTTTTTGAAGTTCAGATAGGCCACATCCACCGCACCTCCCTGGTCTTACTTTAGTTACCCAGTCATGCAGCAGATTAGTAAAATGAGTTAGTGCAAAACACAGTGCTTATCCAAAATACAGTAAAAGATAGGCTTAGATGTATAAGTAAATAAATGCCATATAATGACTCCACCAAGCCACATCAATGGAAATTTCATTGCAATCCTTCACATCAACGCAATCGGGCTAACATCACAGACATGTCCCAACAACGACCTGCAACATGCTGACACCGACCGACACACTTAACTGCATCAGTGCAGGGGCTGCATCCCCCCACACCTCCCATGTGGGAAGCTGTGCCCCCGCATCCCCTCTACTTTAAATATCTAACTCCACATCTCACCAATAGTGGAGTTAGGTGCCTATCCCACGTCAAAGAAAAATCTCACCGTCGACGCAAAGTCTGTCGACGTCAGGGTTTGCATGTCAGGGAGTCGATGTTGAAACTTTGATGTTTGAATGGTATACCCCATATAAGGCAGTGTATGCATGTTAGTGTGTGTGTGTGTATGCTCAGTGTGTGTAGACTGTGCACTGCTGTGTTATACTGTAATATATATATGCATATATGTGTATTTGTATTAGTCAGCGTGTGTGTATCACAACAATTAGAAAGTGCAGTTAGTATGCTCTTTGGTTAATGCAAAAAGTGCTTGTCTACATTTCCCCACCACCTAGATCAGTTTCAGCCTTATGCATATCACTGCTTATTTAACTGAGGTGTCTAGTGGCAGCTCCCTGCCAGCTGATGTCCCTCAGAGCCTGAAAAGAAGAAAATGATCCCTTGATGTCTTTTCTTTTAATCTGTAAACAGGTGTGTTGATGGTGCACTGCTACTTTATACTCACTGGAATATATATGTATATATGTGTATATGTATTAGTCATTGTGTGTGTATATCAAAGCAATTAGAAAGTGAAATTAAGTGGCTCAGTGGTTAGTGTAAAAATTGCTAGTCTACATTCCCTCGCTGTCTAGACTAGTTTCAGTTTTACACATGTCTTTGCTTATTTAACTGAGGTGTCTAGTGGCAACTCCCCACTCTCTGTTGTCCCTCAGAGCCTGAAAAGAAGAAAATTATCCCTTGATGTCTTTTCTTTTAATCTGTAAACATGTGTGTAGATGATGCACTGCTACGTTATACTCACTGGAATATACAGTATATGCATATATGTGTATATGTATTAGTCAGTGTATATCACAATTAGAAAGTGAAGTTAAGTGGTTCAGTGGTTAGTGCAAAAATTGCTAGTCTACATTCCTCCACTGTCTAGATCAGTTTCAGCCTTATGCATGTAATTTCTTATTTAAATGACAGTCTGATGCTGCCCGTCAGAACTGTTCCCCCCTCAATGCCCATCCCATCCCAAGCCCAGCCCACATTAGTCTTCTGGCATGGGGATCTGCTCCTATACCTTGTACAACATCAGTACCAGTGGAGAAAACATCAGTACCAGTGGAGAACATCTGGCATTGACAAATGCTTTATTCTATATGTAGTCATCTACTTTATTGTATTTGCTTGACGTTTTCATCTATGCTTTCCCCCAGGTCGCACCTGGAAATGAGCTATGGCTCAGTATACCTTTCCCAGTTGCCAATTTTTAAATATGTAAATACCAAACCTCTCCACTAAAACAGATCTGTTACGCTCTATACTGGACCAGAAATGTGACTGGGAGTGATAGCATACACATGACAGCTCCCAGCAAGATTAGAAGGATCTGCTAACAGAGGAGCCAGGGCTCCAGTTCTTTGAAAACAGTAAGTCGATAAAGATTTAGCTGATGTGTCCCAGAGTGAACTGGGTATAGTGTTGCTCCAGCCAGTGGCAAATGATTGGCTACCAGTGGCCCATGCCTCATGAGCTTTGAAAGTTGTGGTGATGCATTATGTGTAAACAGAGTAGGAATTACTAGCCATTGTGTTCAGCTGTGAATGGTTTTATTAATATGTTTATGGTCAACCAGTATTAGTTGAGAAAGATCACAAGCTGCACAGTATCTTCAAACAACTTCTTAATGACTGTCCCATGGAGATTCCAAGAATGAGGATAGTGGTGCAAGCTGTCTGTGGAATACACTCCTGGTAGATTTATGTACACAGCAGATGCTCTGTCACATTCAGTGGGACAAAGTTCAACCAGTGAGAACTCTTTCGAAAACACATGAGAGCACATGTTGATTAGACTTCACTCCCAGTGTTTCAGGTTAGGGCAATTTCACCTTAAAACATCAAACAGACAACACTTGTCTGACCCTTCTTATGGTTGTGGCTGGTCGGCCCACTAAAAGAAGTATCCGTCACTCAAATTTATTGACATATTGAAAATATAGAGCAGATCTTGTGAATAGGATCGTTTGCAAGGGAGACAAGTTTGTGTTTCCTGCTGTAACTCTCTCAGGCAGAGATGTTGATACAAATCCATTACGGGCATCTGAGAGAAGACAACTGCAAGTGCAGAGCTAGGGACATCACGTTTCAGCTAGGAATAAATGGCAACCTGTCCTGGATGGTTGCAAATTGCAAATCTTGTACAATTCACAGGGCGTCTCAAAAAGAAGAACCTTTGCAATCAGGCAGCTGTGATATTGTCCTCAATATGATCTTAATGGTGTTTGACTACGCTGACATAGTTTACAGCACTGCTCCAAGTCAACCCTAGTTAGATTAAACCTACTTTTCCACTTCTGCTGTATCACCACTAATTCTCTACCTCACCCATCACTGCTTCCTATACCTGAACCTCTCCTTCTCTGCTGAATCTTGGTACCTTTCTCATTGCACCATCTTCCTTTCAAAATTTTACACCTCCTCCCTCCCTCCCCACCTCTCCACCCTTCTCTCACTCATATTCCTATTCTCTCCATTAACTGATGCTTGTTCCTTCTTCATATTCTTTACTCCTCCCCACTGCAAAACCTCCAAAGGCCAAACTGTTTTCTCTGTCTGCCTCCTCCACACATCTGCAACAGCCCCCACCCCACCTCTCTCCCTCATATTTTTCCTTAAACAGCTCCTCAGGAACACGTCACTCCTTCTGGTACCTGCCATTAGCCTTCTTTGTCCCCCCCCCCCAAAAAAAAATGTCTTCCTTGTGTAGCTTGAAATACCACTGTCTACTCCATCTGTGTGCTTCTGGACACTCTCTCTAATCCCTAGAAATATTAAAGAACAAAATAAAAACTACAAAATATCCTCTCTCCCCTCTCTCTTTTTTTCTGTGTGTGTGAAGATTGCTGGGATATAGTAGGGTGGGTTAATCCCTAAAGTGGAAGGTCGAAGTAAAAGACCTGTTTGGACCTTAAACAACTGGGGAAAGTGCTTAAATAGCTGCCGAAAGTGCAGAATTTGCTGGGAAAACCATTTGAATCATTTTAGCTAATTTCTTTCACTACTTCATGCCACAAGTTAACCAGAAGTATGCAGAGCATTACTTCTGGTCCCTACAATTTGAGCCATTGCCTGTGCATTTGGTAATTGTGCCTGGGTTGCGACAGATAGGACCTGATTTTGTGCCCATCAGCTTGAAATACCACTGCCTATTCTATGTGTTTTTGGACAATACCTGCCTCTAATCACTAGGATTATAAAAAGGACAAAAAAAATGTTACAAAATGTCATCTCTCTCTCTCTCTGTGTGTAATGGTTGCTGGGATAATAATTCGGTAGGGACTATTTGAACTGGAAGGACAATGTAAAAGTCCTGTTTGGGCCCAAAATTACTGGGGCAAGTTCAAAATAGCTGCACAAAGTGCACATTGTACAAAGCAAGCTACTGTATTTTAGCTAGTTTTTTTTTTTTTTTTTTTACTATTTTGTGCCATGAACAAACCAAATGTGCGCAGAGTACTACTACTACCAGTGCACTGCTATTTGTGCCGACGCCTGTACATTTGGCAACCGTGCCTGAATTGCGATAAAGACCGTGCCTGATTTTGTGCCAGTCAGCTTGAAATACCACTGCCTACTCTATCTGTATGTTCTTGGACACTATGTTCCCCTAATCCCCAAGAATATAAAAAGAACAAAAAAAAATACAAAACATTCTCTCTCTCTCTCCCTCCCTGAACTGTAAGGTCGAAGTGAAAGTCCTGTTTGGGCCTGAAACAAATGGTAAACATGCTTAAATAGCTGTACAAAGTGCTAATTTTACTGGGACAGTATTTTAGCTAGTTTTGGGTGTGTGGTGGGGTGGGGGGTGTGACTACTTGGTGTCAACAGCAAACTGGAAAGCTTAGGAACACTACTTCTTGTCCACTGTTATTTGAACCGACATCTGCATTCAGCAACTGTGCCTGGGTTGCAATACAGATAGGGCCTGATTATGTGCCAGTCACCTTAATATACCACTGCATACTCTGTGTGTTTCTGGACACTATGTACCTCCAGTCACTAGGAATATAAAGAAAACAAAAAAAACTACAAAAATATTCTCTCTCTCTCTCTCTCTGTATCTCTGTGTGAGGGCTGCTGGGATATACCAGTGGGGTGGGTGAATCCCTGAATCAGAAGGTTGGAGTAAAAGCTCTGTTTGGGCCTCAAACAAATGGAGTAGGTGCTTAAATAGCTACACAAAGTAAAGATTTTACTGGGACAGCTATTTTAGCTGTTAGCTAGTGTTTCAGCACTTAGTGCGGGGGTCGATACCAGTCCATTTACAGAAGAAAGGGTTCTGAAAGAACTAATAAAAATTGAAGGTGGACAAAGCAATGGAGCCTGATGGGATTCACCCAAGAATTCTAAAAGAACTAAGGGTAGAACCAGTGACACCACTGACTACTCTCTTTTAACAAATCATGGGAGGATGGGGTGGTACCTGAGAACTGCAGGAGGGCCGATGGGATTCCTCTTCACAGAAGTTAGAGCAGGACAGAGGCAGGAAACTACAGACCAGTTAGTTTGACCTCAATGGTAGGGAAAATGATGGAATCACTTCTGAAGGAAATAATTGTTGAATACCTAGAGGCCAGTGGGGCACAGGACTCAAGGCAGCATGGATTCACGATGGGACGGTCATGTCAGACGAATCTAATCGATTTCTTTGACTGGGTGAACAAAGTAGTAGACCAAGGAGGGGCTGTGGACATGGCCTACCTAGATTTTAGCAAGGCATTTGATACAGTCCCTCGCAAAGATTAATACACAAGTTAGCCAGCCTTGGGTAGAGGGTCCCAAGGTGGTAGCCTGGATAAAAAAATGGCTAGACAACAGGCTATAAGGGTAGTAGTAAGCGGAGTCCACAATGAGGAAAGGAGGGTTACTAGCGGGGTACCGCAGGGTTCAGTACTGGGACCGGTCCTTTTCAATGTCTTTATAAGCGACATTGCAGAGGAACTGGAAGGAAAAGTATGTCTCTTTGCAGACGACACAAAGATCTACAACAGGGTTGATACACAAGATGGAGTGGAAAGGATGAGAAGGGACTTGGCAAGGTAGGAGGAATGGTCAAATGTATGGCAGCTCAGATTCAATGCAAAGAAGTGCAAGGTAATGTACCTGGGAAACAAAAACTCAGGGGAAGAGTACACAATGGGGGGTGAGACACTGACAACAGTAAAAATGGAAAGGGGCCTGGGGATAATTATATCAGATGACCTAAAGGTGGGCAAGCAATGTGAGAAGACAGTAAGAAAGGCTGGGGGATACTGGGATGCATAGGGAGAGGCATCAATAGTAGAAAACAGGAAGTTGTTGTCCCTCTGTACAGACAGTTGGTGAGACCCCATCTGGAGTACTGTGTGCAGCTCTGGAGACCCCATCTCCACAAAGACATAGACAGAGTGGAGGCTGTCCAGAGGAGGGCAACCAAAATGGTGCAGGGTCTGCACCAGAAGACAGACGAAGAAAGACTAAAGGAGCTTAATATGTATACCCTTGAGGAAAGTAGGAAGAGAGGGGACATGATATAAACGTTCAAGTACCACAAGGGAATCAACAAAGTCCAAGAGGCTAGTATCTTTCAGAAAAAGAGATGTGCAAGAACAAGAGGGCACAATTTGAAGATAGAGGGGGGATGGCTCAGAGGTAATGTGAGGAAGTATTTTTTCACGAGGAAGGTTGTGGATGCATGGAACAGCTTCCCTGAGGAGGTTGTGGAGTCAAGAACAGTGGGAGAATTCAAGAATGCATGGGACAGACATAAGGCAGTCCTAGTGGGGGGGGGGGTAGGAGGAAGTAAGCTGTTGGTTAACTAGGAAAATGGGCAGACTAGGTGGGCCAAGCGGTCCTTATCTGCCGTCAAATTCTGTTTCTATGTAGTGCCAAAAATCAGACCAGAAGTGTGCAAAGTGCTACTTCCAGTCCACACCTCTTGAGCCGATGCCATTGTGTGCGTCAGCGAGCATGGGTTAGAGGCAACATGGGCAGAGGGACATGTCTGCCCATGTCAACCACTGGAAGCTGGGCACTCTGCCAGGAAAGGATTTAAGATAAAGATTTGGTTAACTATAACATTAAATGCTTGGGTCTCTATTGCAGCCTTCATACTTTACTGAAGATGGCGCTTCAGGGGGATCTATACCTGTATCACATTGTTGTATTACGGCATAATGCTGTGAATGTAACAGGTATAGCACTGATCAACTATCCAACTTCCTCCAATATTCATGCAAGCATTATGAAGAAATGAAATAAAGTACTCCTGTAGGAACAGGAATTTAACTTAAAAAGGATACATGAAACACCGAATGAGTTCAACACAAGCACTGTAATCCCTGAACCCTCTACCAACTCGCAACCTCAGTAATAAATATACTATCAGAACCCCCCATCTCAGCAGCCCCAGAAGGTGACACTTTAAAGAATAGGAAAAGACATAGGAAGGTGAGGATGATTGCTGCTATGAAAATACTGGTAGGAAAATGATTAAAGAAAGAAGAGCAATAAGTACACCTGCAGCAAGTTACACAGCCAGACATTTCCTGAAATGTCTGTGAGATCTCTTGTGAAATTTCTTTCCTGCCTGTTTAAGCACCATAGGACCACCAGAGAGAATCTTCACCTCAATAATAAAAGTGGTAGGGTGCTTGATAAGAAGACTAAAAACAGAATTCAGGAAAATTTAAACTAGGCAGCACGGGGGCTTGAGGGATTAAGACACAATATAGTGGGGTGCATCAAGACACAAAGGGAACAAGATAGGAAATTATTAACACAAAACAAATTCAAATGGAAGACTGAAACTAGGGTGATACTGACAAATGTTTATAGTCTCAATTTATGCAAGAAAACAGAATTTGAACATAATGCATAACAAGGATATAGATGTGGTTGGTATAACAGAAATGTGGTGGGAGAACAACAGCAGCTGGAATAAACACATAACCAGGTACCAACTTTTTAGCAGAGAGAGAGGCAGCAAAACAGCAAAGGGAGTAGCTCTATGAAGAAGCCACTGAATGCCATGAAACAACAATGAAGAACCATCCAGACACTGCCTAAGCACATCCCAAGACTCACTATACCTACGCTCCTCCTACGGTGAACATCTCAACTCTGTTACCTTATATAAATACCTAAGCCTTCACCTGGACCAACACCTCCACTACTCTGGTCATATCTCCCAGGTAACAGCCAAGTGCTACACAAAACTGGGTGCCCTCTATAGGGTGAAGACCTGCCTCCAGCCCACATTAAGAAACTGGTAGTTGAATATTCCATATTTCCACTGCTGGATTATGGGGATGTTTACGCTGGTGCTAACTCCTCCAGCCTGACCAAACTCACCACCAAGTATCATTAGAAGGACTTTTAGATATACATCTAAACAAGTAATCATCCCCCATATAGAATATTCATTTAGCCATACCTAGATTTCTGCTCTCTACTGTGTTATAAGTAGACATACAGCTACTGGAGACTCCAGCATAGGATCACCAAATTAATCTTCAAACTAAGGAACAAACTATATGAAGACAGGATCAGTAGTCTGAGGCTATCCAGTCTGGGAAGAAGACTTGGGGGCAATCTACCAACACAAAATAATGCTTGACAGTAGCCCAATTTAGGGCCTGGGGTTAGAAAGTACAGTTACGTAAGAACTTACCATAACGGTAGATCTTTGAGAGGAGCTCTTGCAGCAGGCTATTACAATCAGGACTATGCCACAGGCACTAGGACCCACCAGAAAACTTCTCAGCCAGCAATACCCAGCAGGGACCACCCCCAACGTCGGGTCCACCCCAGCGTCAGCCCTGGTACAAAAGGGGGCGGACCCAGCTCCACCGCAGTTCCCCCGCCAAGTCCCGAGAATGAGCCCTGACAGGAGAATGGAGTGAAGCATTAAGATGGAATTCTGTACACCTCAGAGGTAGAAGGAGGGTGGGAAAGTAACGCCTGATGCAAGAGCTCCCACTCGAAGATCTACTGTTACAGTAAGTTCTTATGTAACTGTACTATCTTACTTCGAGTGGGAGCTCTTGCAGCAGGCTATTACAATCAGGACTGAACCCCAAGCAGTCCCTCGCCAAAGAGGAAATTGACCCTGGGAAGTGGAAGAGAGTACGCTGGACACAGAGGCTCAAGACAAAAGTCCCTGAAGGACTGCCAGACCGAAGCTGACATGGCGTCTGGAGGCAATGTCCACGCTGTAGTGCTTCACAAAAGTATGCACTGAATTCCAGGTAGCGGCCAAGCAAATATCTTTAATGGATATATTCCACAGCGTGGCAAAGGAAGCAGACACTCCCCTGGTGGAGTGACCCCTAACTGGACCCGGAAGGGGCTTGTTGTGCATTTCATAGCAGAAAGAGACACAGTGGACAATCCATTTAGAAATGGTCTGCTTGGACACCAGTCTACTCAAGTGTTGTGGCGCAAAGGCCACAAACAATTGCTCCGATTTACAGTGATTAGCCGTACGCTTAAGGTAATACCTAAACGTCCTGTGAACATCCAAAGTGTGAAGGAGAGCCTCCCCTATATTAGAGGGCGAAGGAAAATAAACTGGAAGGTCAACCGACTGGTTGAGGGTCAACACAGAGACCACTTTCAGAAGAAACTTAGGGTTTGTCCTCAGGGAAACCCTTTCCCTCTGGAAAATTAAGTATGGCTCTTTACACATCAGAGCCTGAAGCTCAGAAACTCTTCAAGCTGAAGTAATGGCAACTAAAAACCAAACCTTCCAAGACAGGTATCGCAGCTCACAATCTGCTGCAGGTTCAAACGGAGGAAGGGTAAGCTTCTCCAACACAAAAAGGAGGTCCCAGGGTGGGACAGGATCCCAAATGGGAGGTCTCATATGAAGAATCCCCTGTAAAAAGGTGCATGCCACGTCCAATTGGGCTAAGGTTCTGTCACCCAAAAGGGCGTGATAAGCAGAAATGGCCCACATGTCCACCTTAATGGAGGAGTAGCTCAAGCCTTGTTGGTATAAGGAGAGGAGATACTGAAGAGCTAAGTTTACTGGACAGGAAATGGGATCCATATGGTGAGACGAGGCCCACAAACAGAAACGCTTCCATTTCATAGTGTAAGTGGAGCACGTAGAAGGCTTCATCGTCAACGCATGAACTTCTGCCACCTCTAGCGATACTCCGTACCTATGCTTTGCTATGTCTGAAGGAGCCATGCATGAAGGTGCAAGGATTGGAGATCGGGATGAACCAGAGAGCCCTGATCCTGGACAGCAACTGCGAGCATATTGGCGGTGGAATTGAAGGTTCCTTGGAAAGCCGCTGAAGTAATGGGTACCAAATCTGCCAAGACCTCAGCGGGGCAACCAGAATCATTCGCGCCCGCTCGACTTGTAACTTCAATAGAATCCTCTGGATGAGAGGAAAGGGAGGGAAGGCGTAAAGAAACCTCCCTGCCCAACATAGGGACAACGCATCTGGCCAGAAAACACCAGGAGCAGGCTCTAGCGAGCAGAAAAGTGGCAGTTTGGCACTGCGTGGTGACACAAACAGGTCCAGTTCTGGACGACCCCATCTGTCGAACAGTTGTTCCGTTACTGACTGGAGGAGCTCCCACTCGTCTGTCCTGGACCGAGATCTGCTGAGACTGTCAGCCAAGTCATTGAGGACACCCAGAACGTACACCGCGGAGAGAGTGATGTGTCATTCTAGTGCCCAATACCAGACTCTCATCGCCTCCCTGCACAGGGGGTAAGAATGAGCTCCCCCTTGCTTGTTGATGTAGAAGACGACCACCATGCTGTCTGTCTGAACCAGAAGAGAGCCTGGCATGAGGTCCTCCTGAAAAGCGTGTAGCACACTGAGGACTGCTCGCTTCTCCAGGACATTGATGTGGAGTTCGCGCTCCTCGGGGGTCCAAACACCTTGTGTTTGGTGAGTCCCTAGGTGCGCCCCCCACCCCAAATCCAACGCATCCATTATAAGGGTCTGATTTGGGGGCTCTGGATGGAAGGGGACCCTTCTTTCCAAATTGAGTGGATCCATCCACCAAAGAAACGTTCTTTTTACTAGCTCCCGTGACTCTGACCATGAGGTCGAGGTCATCTGAGCACTGATCCCACTGCACTCTGAGCATCCATTGTGGGATTCTCATATGGAGACAGGCCATAGGAGTAACTGGAATGGCTGCCACCATGTGCCCCAGAAGTCTGAGGAAGGTCCTTGCTGATACAAGAGTTACAAGAACCGATGCAGCTATCTCTTGCAAGTGATCACCCCTCTCCGAGGGCAGAAAAGCCATGCCCTGGACTGAATCCAGGACCACACCAATAAAGATGAGTCTTTGGTTGGGCTCTGTGGAAGACTTTGGAAGGTTCAGGGTGATTCCCAAGTCTCAGAAGAGTGTATAGGTATCTCCGAGGCTTTAAGCGGGCGTGATCTTAACGGGGCCGCTAGCAATCAATCGTCCAGGTAAGGGAAGACATAATGTCCTTGACGCCTTACAGCCGCAGCCACTACTGCCAAACACTTTGTGAAGACTCGAGGAGCGGAAGAGAAGCTGAACGGAATAACTTGAAATTGATAATGCTCCCCCTGGAAGTGGAACCTCAGGAACTTCATGTGAGGGGGAAAGACCCCAATATGCATATACGCATCTTGCATGTCCAGGGAGCAGAGCCAGTCCCCTTGGTGCAGCAGAGGAAGAAGACCCGGAAGGGTCACCATTCAGAACCTTTTGTACTCTATATAAAGATTTAGCGAGCTTAGGTCCAGAATGGGACGAAGGTCCTGAGTCTTTTTTGGGACCATGAAGAAGTGGGAGTAATACCCTTTTCCCTGTTGACTCAGAGGGACTGGTTCTATTGCCCTTTTTGCAAGAGAGCCTGTACCTCTCCTTCTCTGAGAGCAATATGAGAAGTTGGAGGATAACTGGAGAACCTTGGTGGAGTGACTGGAGGAATCTCTGTGAACTCTAAGGTGTGTCCTCTCCTTATGACATCTAGGACCCATTTGTCCACAGTTATTGAGCTCCATCCCTGAAAGTACAAGGGAGAAGTGACCCCCTACCACCTCCCCTGGTACCTCCGCCCGAGGAGGGGGGGTCAGAAGGGAGTCATTGGGCAGAGCCAGGGTGGGCAGAGAGGCCTAGGAGGACTTGGGCCCACGGGGAGGAGTGTCTCCAGGCTGCTGGTTGCCGGCTCTCCTCTGAAAGCCTCCTCTCTGGCCCGGTTGGTTACCATGGACTTGACCACCTGAGGGCTTCCGAAATGGCCGATTTTGCTGTCTCCGCTGGTCTTCATGGTACATTTGGTGGACAGACCAGATGGATTTGCCCGACTCCTGGAGGAGAGAGATCAAAGACTCCATCTCTGCCCCAAACAACACGGAAACCTGGAATGGTAAGTCCCAGATTCCAAACTGCAGATCCTGATGAAAGCCCAAGACCCTCAACCAGGAATGGCACCTGAGGCAGACACCTGATGCTGCAGCTCTGGTTGCCATATCTGCAGTGTTGTACGAGGCACTCAAAACATGTGTGCCTATGTCTGAGCCCGATTTGAGAAGGTCCAGAATCTCCGTTTTCTTCTTGGAGTCTGGCAAAGTATTAACCAGCTTTTGTCCCCACTCCCATAATGCACTGTGGTACTGGACCATGTGTGTAAGGAAATTCAGGGACCTAATTGAACAGGTGGAGGCAGAATAGACTTTCTTGCCCACCTGGTTGAGTAGCAGGATTCCAGGTCGGGGGGCTGTGAGTGGAGATGTTAAGGCTGCTTAGCTTTGTCATGAGCAGCCTAATAACTGATGAGTCTGCCTGAGGATGTTCAGCCTAGAATGGTTCATGCTTCAGGGCTCTATACAGCCTGTCCGATTTTTTTGGAACTGCCAGGACTGAAGCAGGATGCTTCCAGGTTACTCTGGTGAGGTCTTGGAAAGTGTTCACTAAGGGTTTGGACTCCTTTGCCTCACGTACTTAGCCAAACATCGGCGTTCTGGATCCAGGTCCTCCATGTCCCACTCATCGGAGGCCTGAATGTGCCTCATGATGTCCATGAAAGTGGGAATGTCAGGAGGCGAGCAGGGCTGGTCCTTCTCTCCCGGGAAACCCCCAATTCCCAAAAAGGAAGAGGCAGAAGATGAAGAGGAAGAGGAGGAATGGCTACTGGGTGACGAGTAGCCAGACCTGTCCTTACGGCCAGTCTCACTCGTGAGTATCGGTGTCTCACCGACCGGCGATCAGAAGATCAGGCGGACGGCCATGGGACCGACAGTGGAGAAAGACGTCGGTCAGGAGACCGACAGCAGGAGTGGTCCCATCTAGCAGAACGGGAACGGCTCCTGGTATAAGACTGGACCCGGCGTCGGCTACCCGATCTGGTAGAACACCGGTGTTGGTCTACGGACCGTGATCGGGAACGAGCCTTTGAAGGAGGAGGAGGAGGTGTAGGCAGTGGCCTCTCAGGGGTCTGCCTCGGGGAAGAAGAACCTCCTGGTTGTGGTTCACCCGAAGGGTCCGGGACTGGTGACAGGGCCGGCTTCGGAGGGGGCCACTTCTGAACCTGCCCCCACCAGAAGGAAAACAGATCCTGGAGCTCATCCTTTGAAAAAAATAGAGGCCGCTTTCCCAGGAAACAGAATATCCAGGATGTCGACCTTCGCAGGAGAGCTCACTTCTAAGCTCTGGGGGGAGGAGGACTTGGGGGATGGTGACACAGCCCCTTTGCCGGCTGCGTTCAGATCAGTCACCCCACCACCCGGCATCAGTAAGGGGACCGACAATGGGGACCCGACCGGTGGCGCGGGAGTGTCCTTGGACTCCATAGGCGCGCTCTTTACTGTAGCGCCAGGACCTTGAAGGCGGGGCGCAGCTTGCACCTCCAAGGGTTTAATGGTGACCCTTGAACAGAGTCACCTTGGCCTCGCTGGCCTCTCACGCGAAGGTCCAGCCTTAGCCTGGTCTTTTGACTTGGGGTGCTCACCTGAGCCCTTGGATCCTCGGGCTGTCTTGGGAGAAGGCCGCGAGCGGGAGAGAGACAGGGACCTGGACTGGTGCCGGGACCGACTACGGACTTTTTAACAGGACTGCTTAGACTTGTCCTTCTTCTGCTTCTCCCCTGAGGTGTGCAGATCCATCTTCTTTTCCTGCAGATGCGCTTTGAGGGCCTTCAAGCGGTAGATCCAGGTGCGGCTGGTGAATTTCTGACAGGCCGAACAGGCCGCA
Source organism: Neoceratodus forsteri (assembly GCA_016271365.2). Lineage (NCBI taxonomy): Eukaryota > Metazoa > Chordata > Ceratodontiformes > Ceratodontidae > Neoceratodus > Neoceratodus forsteri. The sequence goes on from CM057456.1 coordinate 1,196,245,239, forward strand.
GTATCGTGGTCAGGCCCCAGGCAAAAAATGCACTGCTGATGACCATCTTTAGATGGGATTTGGCGACCACAACCACACTTATTAACGTGGGGCCCCATCGAGGAGACCGATGATGGTGACGACATGCATCGGAAGGCGCTGAAATCGTCAAAACTTTAAGTGGAGAAAATGTAAAACAAGCGAAAACTATGTTCTTTAGCTGGGCTGGTAAGCCAAGATGAGAAGGAACTCTTCACGTGTGCGGAACACAGTGGGAAAAGAACTGGGGTGAAGCTGGGTCCGCCCCTTTTGTACCAGGGCTGAAGCCAGGGTTGAGCCGACGTCGGGAGCAGTCCCTGCTGGGTATTGCTAGCTGAGAAGTTTTCCGGAGGGTCCTAGTGCCTGTGGCATAGTCCTGATTGTAATAGCCTACTGCAAGAGCTCCCACTCGCAGTAAGATTTCAGGTTTCAAAATCACTGCCTTAGGGGGAACAAACTTTAGCTGGTAACAAGGAAAAACATGAACGACATCTAGAGATTCTTCTACTGTATACCCAAAAGGTGGTGGGGGTCAGGAACACTACCTGAGCGTATGATTATGACAGGGAACTTGAACTTCTTCAAACAAAGGCTGGACCAACATATGTCAGAAGATAACCTAATAAGCTATCACCACTGAGAAGTGGGGGCAAGTTTCGATGAACAAATGTCTTCTATTGTTCTAAGATCCAAGTATACTGCTCACAATGTAGCTGTTTGCACAGTTCATCTTAGCCACCATAGCTTGACTTTCACACAATATCTATTTGCACAGTTTCCACTAGCCACTGTATATTGTTCTCGCAACAGTATACTCTACCTTTTTGCATTTTTGCTCTGTTCGTACTTGCCACCGTACACTCTAGTTTTACACAAACTATCTACTATATTTTAATATATATTTTTTTTATTTCACTGTATTTACTTTGTTACTCCACCCCCAGTTGCACCTGGAAATAAGATTCAGCTCAGCATGACTTTCCTAGCTACCAATTTTAACTAATTAACTAACTTTTCCAGTTGACAGGCCTTGCTAAAAGTGTGGGGTTTTTATCTGATTGTAGTAACAGTACATACCTACTAGTGACTAGAGATGCAGTGAAGTTTTAATTCGCCGGTGAAGTTCCAGCGAAGCAGGGAAATTCGCCTCCCTGGAGCAATCCGCAAATTCATCAATCTAATTTCGCCATTTCACATGCAAATTTTCATTGCGGAGTGCAGAATTTCGCAGGTGAAGTGTGGAATTGCACCCACGAGTGCTGAAATTCCGCTGTTTGGGGCAAAATTCTGAACATTTGCTGATGAAATTCCACACTTCATGGGTTGAAGTTCACAATTCGCACCCATGGATTATTTTGCGAATTGCACAAAATTCACCGATTGATTCACGTAGTGAATTTTGTGGGCTTCGACCATCTCTACTAGTGACTGATACTGTCTATACTTTCCGGGGATTGTGATGCTGACCTGCACTATGAGCAAGGCAGTGATTTACAGCAGAAAAGCCATCATTGTAAATATGTGGAATTCCCAAAGAACTGTTCATGGATAATGGACCACAATTTAGTAGTCTACACTTTAAGAACGTCTGCGTTGGAACAGGGGTTCTCGCATACAAAGTCAAGCTAAAACTACTGCATCCAAGATAAATAAATTAATCAAAAGTTCTTTCATTGTTATCAAGACCCTTACGAAAAAAGCAACAGAGGGGCAAGAGGACTGGTACAAAGGAGTTCTTGTATGAAGCAGTGTTATTCACCTGCACAGCAGCTTATGATCAGGAGACTATAATGTTACCAGGCTATGTAAAAAAAAATCTTGATACAAATATCATGCAGAGGCTTACATGGACAGACAGGAGCTGGAGAGTATTCAGCAGAAATGATTCTATAACAGAGGTTCCTGTGAGCTGCAAGCATTGTAGCCAGGTGAAGGAGTATGGCTTCACAATTACAAAGACATTAGCTGGCCCAGTGGAGCAGAGGGTTGAGGCACTGGACACCACACCTGCTGCAACACCGGCAACCTTGGTTCAGAAGTTGATCAGGGTTACTGGGAGTTGACTGGGGAAGGAGAGGATTGAGAATCCAGGGGACAGCTCTCCTCTCCTGGGGAGGAGGGGACATGGTGCCAAGTGCAAGACTGGCCCCTAGCAATGGCTGAGGCAAGGCAGCCAGGGACCATAATGCAGTAGTGAAGGGAGTGGTGGTTGCTGATGTCCTGCACACAGGAGAATGCGAAGGGCCATCCTGTGCAGCACTGCACACCCACTCCCCACAGGGATGAAAATGAAAGAGAAAGATGGTAGTTCCAAGTTCAGCTGGCCATCCCAGCCACTTGCAGGCCCCACACCTGGTAAGCACCCAGGTCATGCTGCAGGACGCATGACCATAAGTCCCGGTGGAAGGACAAGTTGACAGGGCTGGGGTGACTGGGGGCGTTCAGCTGTCTTAGGGACTGCTGATGGGGTAAGAATCTAACTGCAAAAAAAAAATTACAAGAACGAAGGTCTACCTTGTGGAAGCTGAGGAGTCTTTTATTAGACAGAACTGTGCTGAACTCAGAAAAAAAATGATGATGCTACCTGTCTAAAGACAGATTGTCTACTGTGGCTTTTCAAGGACTTAAAGGAGACAGGAAATCATTTATAATTGGCAGCTGTTTATAAAGTTTTAATTTTCAGAAATTATATACATTCTCCTAAATAATCCATATTTAACTGTACTTGAATAAAAAGAGATACTAAAGCTGTATTTTGCATTGTTTTGTTTTTATGAGCAATATTCTATTACAGTTCTCTTTATGGAACCAGTAATTTGGAGTTTTACTATGTCACGGTTTGTGCACAGAATGCTAAGTATGAGCTGTTGACCTATCAGAACTATGCTTAGAGTTCTGTGCACAAACAGTAACATACCAAAAACTACTGGGTCCATGAAGAGAACTGAGATAGAATGCTGCCCATGAAAATAAAACAATGCAAAATACAGTTCTTCTTATCACTTTTTACTGAGGCACAGTTAAATATGGATAACTTAAAGGGATGTATATCATTTCTGAGAATTATAACTTCATAAACAACTGTCAGTTAGAAATGATTTCCTGCCCTCTTTAAAAAAAGAAGGAAAGGGACTAAGTTTGGAATTGTTATAATAAAAGCAAGGGACCACAGGACTGACAAAACTATAAGGAACTGCATAACATTTACAACAGGGTTCAGGTAGTCTCAGTAGCCACATTACTACATGATTCTCTACATGATCACTCCCCCACTTATTGCTATTGAAAGCTAAGGTTTTGAAAGCCAGCACCCCCACACCAAAATCCTAACTCTCAGAGACTTTTCTCACATAGACTCCTCCTCCCTTAACACAGAACATTCACTGATTGACTGGTCCCCCAGCCTCTACTCTTTTTTTTTTTTTTCGAATTTGGTTTATCCTCCAGTTAGAGGTGGGATCTCCCTCCACCTACTGACAGATGCCCAGTTCCTGTCTGGCTAGGACTCTGCCACATATCATCCCAGAACCATCAGCCCACTCATGACACACCACTGTGCTGCACCTTTGCTTACCCTGGGTACACCTTCAGCTCCACAGCATTTCTTCCCTGCAAGAAATATGTCCATCCAAGGTGGAGGTGAAGACTAATGGTGCTCCCAGAGGATGGTGGCATGAGTCCAGTGTGGGACGTGGTGGGCCAACGGAGGTTTTAACATCCAAGTCCTGCATCATCTTCCACTGTTCTCCCCACACCCCCTCCATGAACATGTCAGGACTGACTGTGGGCGAAGCCTGATACACCAAACCTGTGCACTCACTCCAAAGGTCCCAGCCTACCAATCGCTTAGCTCCTGCACCATCACCTGTGGTTACCCAGGTGGCAGTAATGCAGCAGGATGTGATTTCCCTTGAGGAGAAGAGCATCCTGTGGAACACTTGATCTTCCTCCCCCAACCGGCCATCCGAAGACCCAGGCTCATCCCTGAACCCAGGTTGTTGGCGTCACAAGCAGTAGCACTTCCGCTGTGCCAACAGGCTGGCATTCTCTCCTCTGTTCTGTTGACGTCAAACTGGCACTGGACCTCTTTCAGTCCTACATTACCAATCTATAGGACAGATTCATCCCTCACACTAAGAGAAGGGCTAGAGAGGCAGCAATCCACTGGTTGCACAGTGACCTCCTCTTCCTCTTCAAAAACACAGAAAAATGCTGGGCAGCCTGCAAAGCCTCCTTCAACTTACAGTACTGGCTCTCCTATGGAAACCTACAGAACAAATGTAAAAAAGCTACACATTCCGTTAAGAGCACCTTCTGCAAAGAGCAGCTGTTGACCTCAGCCAACAACTCTCAGCTTCTGGAGACACATTAAAAGTTTACTTGGTGGTTTCACCAAAACAGACCAAAAAACGTGGTCATCAATAGGGTTTGCTACACCAACCAAGTAACCACTGCTGCTGCCTTCGATGCCCAGCTTTCTGACCTCTCTGCCTTCTCACCAACCTCCCCGCTGCCCAGGCCACTCACTCTGACCTGCCTCCACTCTGTCTCTCTCCTACCCACCCACAATTTCTATTAAAAAGTTTTATCAGATAGGAGGTCCATAACCTACTTAACACACTCCCGCTTGATGCAAGTCCTGGTCCAGATAGTATTGAACCTAGAATCCTCTGGCTAGGTGCCTTCTTTCTTGCTTTCTCCATAACTCACATTTTAACTATTACCTCACCTCTAGTACTGTCCCTACCAATTAGAAAGTTGCTAAATCAGTATCTGTACCAAGAAAGGGGTACCCCAAGCTCATCTTCCTAAATCACCCCATCATCTTTCTCCCTTAACTCTGCAAGCTACTTGAAAAGGTAGTAGCCACCCAACTGACTGAATACCTACGTAAGTACAGTCTCATCACACCCTGACACTTTCACAAAGGGCACAGTATCACCATCCCTCCAGTCTGGCTGACTAACAACATTAAGACTGCTGTAGACAAAGACTAGCTTACTACAGCAGTTTTCATCAGTCTGTCCAAAGCCTTTGATCTTGTTGACCATACCCTCCTCTGCCACAAATTAACTGAAGCTGGCCTCTCAACATACACCTTTGCCTGGTTCACAAGTCACCTACTGGGCAGACAGCTGTTCATTAGAATTGGCGATGCCTCCTCCAGTCTAGTCCGAACCAATTGAGGCAGCCCCCAGGGTTCTATCCTTGGACCCCTTCTCTTCTCCATTTCCATCAACAACCTTCCATCATGCTCTGCCTACCATGCTCCCCCTACCATGGCTCCCCCCATTCCTCCATCCTAAATACCAAACTTAGTCTGGACTTCTCCCACATTCAGACCTGACTTATTAACAACAAACTAGTTCTTAATGTCTCCAAAACCCAAGCCATGATCTTTGGGTCAAAGGCACATAGACTCACAAGCCTAAACCCCTGGCTATTTGGTGCTCCAATGACTCTCCCCTCTCTCTCATGAAGGAGTTCAAAGACTGGCTATTGGGCAGGGCATGCTCCCACCCCTTCTGGACTATTGCTCCCTCATCATCTCTCACACCTTCTCTAGTCACCTCTCACTTCTCAACACTGTCTTTAACAGCTTCTGCAGATTTGTCAGCCTAGCCCCATACAACACCCACCACTGCACCCTTTACTCAACGCTCAGGTGTCTCTACCCCCTAGGCCTCTTGGGACTTCTTTATGGGCTCCCTCATCTACCTCTGTGATGGTGCTCGTTTCCCTTTAACCTGAATTCTCAGTGTCAAATATGGCACATGGGCACTGAGGTCCTCCTCCCAATCCCTCCTTGACTATCCTTGGTCTGCTACTGACATGGGGCAGACAGCTTTCTCTCTATCGCTGCCCCCATGGTCTGGAATAGCCTAACAGCTTCACTTCACTCATCAAGCTCCCTTCAGCTATTCAAAACACACTTTAAAAATGCTCTTCTATCGGCCATGGCCTGCAAGTGCAATTCCTGATCTTAGCCAGGTGATTTCATTTTGCTGGCCTCTCACCCCACTTAACTGTAGGGTGTCATCTGAATGGCTGGATTTGTACTCCCCCAATCTTACTCACATGGAATTTAGAGTTATTGTTGCACTGACCTATATGTTGTTCCCTGCCTTATATACTACAACTTATTTGGTACTGACTTATATATTACAACTTACATGTTGTTGTCTAAAACTGTATTTTGTACCTGTCTATTGCTTTGCTCAACTCTATGTATTATTTTCTCTTATGGACTGTATGTTGCAGTTGCCCATGTATTTTTCCCTTTCCTTGTACTGTATGTGCCATCTACACGGCCTGGGTTGTGCCTGAAAACAGTCCCTGGGACCTGTGTACCTACCCGGTTAACAAACAAACAAACAAATAAATAAATACCTTGGCATCACCCTTGACTTCTCCATTCACATCTCTACCATCAGCAAATCTGTTAATCTGAGGCTAGAATGTATACTCGAGGACCCTAAGCACACATACAAACAGAGGTGAGAAAGAATAAGTGCCTCAGCTGGGATTTGAACCCAGGCCACTCGGAATACTGTTCCAATTTCGCTAACCAGCATAATTCCTTGATGTCTCCAACACTTCCAGCTCCCTCGTTAGCATGGCTCCTGAATTTCATAGTCAGAGTGAAGGATGGTACTGACTGTTTTATCAATTGATTGATTTATGTTTACTTATGACTACAGTCAGAGCTGGCTTGACAGTGAGTTTTACCAGCTGAGGGCTCTTGCAGCTCTCACCAGTGGTGAAAGTTCTGCATTCAGCAGAGGAAATGGTTGTGCTGATTATTGATATTTTGAGTCTTCAGTGCGGTACACAGGCTAGAACCTTGAAATAAGTGCAGGCATGTTATTATGGGCACATAATTACATGGCTGTACTAGTGATTCCGCCAATCAGTACTATGGATTTTTCTTACACATGTTAGAGGTATCAACATGTACACCACTGGAGTTTAGTAGTTGCTTTGGACATCTGTCTTTAAAAACTAGAAAAAAAGGATGATGATTTCCACATGCAGCTCAGCTCAAGAATACACAGATTTTCTCTCTCAAGCTTTTATCACTGAAATGAGGGTCACAGACACTTAAAATGAGGGACAATGTGAGATACTGGCCCTCAAAATGAGGACACATAATTAAACATTAAGATGCAAGCTCAAAACACTGTGGACATCAGTGTTTTTATTTGCCCAAAATTTAATTTGCATCATGCTTTAGCAATTTGCTTTAGCATCATGGAGAGTTAAGAAATTCTGCTTTAAAGTCTGAATTTACAGCATCTCCTCTAGGTAGGCAGCACCTTTTCAATGTGGAACAGATGAGGCACATGGCACTTCTTAGTAGGGTTGCTCAGATACTTTAAAATCCAATTCAAGCTACAACAGTCAGATAATTGAATAATCCGCATCCAAATCTGACATTCGATCCTAACCTCAGATGCCATCGGATGTTGGATATCCTAACATTCCTCCACCCTGCAACTATGTAACCCCCCCAAAATAAAACTACCAACAGTCCCTATTTTCCCAGGACAGTCCCTGTTTTAAGTAGCATGTCCCAGTGTCCCCACAAATTTTGCAAAATGTCACTTTTGTCCTGGTTTTTGCTTACTTGTCCCAGTTTTGTCCCCTTCTCTTTTTTTTTTTTTTTTTGCTGACTGCTAATCCGTGAATGACAGTTATTTCAGTACCACTGTGGTGCTGCTTGGGCTGGACAGCAGTTTGCAACTTCAATCCATGCTCCTTTGTTGCACCGCAAGCATGTCAGTGGGAGCATAGTAAGGCATGTTCCTTCCTGATAGAGTAAACTGGGTAGTAGTGCAAACAAGTGCATGTGGACATCTGCCTGCCAGCAGTTGAGAGGGACTCCAGACAGAGAAGAGACCAGCAGCACTGAACCAAGGTACCTGAACCTGATCAGCTATAGAGAAGAGTGTGAAAACAATCTGATGTGGTGTTGGGAGTCACTGAAGTGAAGTTTGCTCAGCCAATTAGTGAGTGTAAGTGGGTTGGATGGGACTGTCAGGAGAAGCAATACATGCAGCTCGAATGCCTGATCACAGTTTAACACAGGTTTGCTTCTAATGAACTTTCTGTACATCATGATTTGGAACTTGTTGCAGCAGAATGATATATTGTTTTAATCTGGATGCTTGCTGCTGGTATTACTGTGGGGCAGCATGGCCAGAGCAAGCAGCAAACTTTAATTGTGTGCAGCGTTGTCTGCAGCGGTGCCCGTGGGAGTGACATGGTGGGGGGAGGGGGTCATGGTCAGCATGGACCGTTCCAGTTTTAGGCCTTGGAAAGTTGGTAGCTGTACCCCCAAACCACCCTATAAGTCTCAGCCTCCATCCTGCCCCCCCCCCCCCGGGCCTTGCCAGCACATAAATAACAAAAACATATTTTTTTCTCATAACTCTGTCCTCATAATAAAAAAAAGTTAAAACTCACCTCCTGCCCACACTAAATCAGAAGCCCTCCCCCATCAGACACCACCCAGTTTAATTGAGCATCTCCCATCCAACACATCCACTAGCCCCCACGTCCCTCCTTCCCTCCAAAGCACCAAATAAATGCAAATATTAGGGCTGGGAGATCGTAGAGCTCCTCTTTATTATAGGCAGCTCTGTCCTTATATAACAAAAAAAAAAGCACCCACCCACTCTAAATCAGAGGTCCTCCACTCTTCTTGGCACAAGTCACCATCCCACACTCCCTGGTTCAACTGAGCACCCCCCACCCAGCACTCCCTCTAGTCCTCACTTCCCTCCTTTCCACACAGCACTCAAAAAATACAGATGTTCAGGATGGGTGGGTCACTCATTATAGATTTGCCTAAGTCAAAACAGTTCCCTGATGGAGCAGCTTACCCTCATCTTCAGTCCAAGTAGGTGATTAATGATGACACCGTCCTATAGTCAAACCTGATTGGCCCCTACATCTGAGGGGTAAAATGAGAGACGTTCCTCATAATGACGGACAGTTGAGAGTATGATAGATTGTATTCATCTGTTACAAAACTGATATGCACATTACTCTGCTAAACGTATCAAGTGTACTAAAGAGCTATAAAACATTGGTAATAAAAACATAATTCTTGCTTTAACAAAGTTCCCACAGCATTGACAAGGCTATATATGACTCATTTAAAGCTGTGCAAGACATTTACTGTAATTTAGCACCTAATTTACAGTATGCTATATGGAACTTCAATGACCAGTCATGACTTCTGTATCAGGAATTTAAAAGTGAAACCCCAAGTGATACTACACCAGCTGATAATGACATACTTCCTCAACTGTTTTACTGGTCTCATAAATATATCTTTCTGAACACTGCATAAACTGTACATGGCATGCTGTGAAAGTATGCAATAGTTCTATCTAGTAAGATAAAGCCATCATGCCATAAAAATAAAGGTGATTGAAAAGTGACTGGAATACAAATAAAAGAAAAACTGGTCTGAAACGTAACGACAAAAGATGTTCTTTGGTGTCCTCTGTGAAGGGCAGCAGAGCACAGGTGCGCCTGGAGAGAAGACAGGGGGAGGGGCAGAAGAAACACAGACAGGCAACTTTCTTCACTTGCATGCAAGCCAGTACGAGAACTGTACCCAACAAAAGGGGTGACTTCAAGGGCCTGGTGCACTTTGAAGGCCTGGACTTAGTGGCATTTACAGAGACTGGTGGGAGGTGGGGGAATGCATGGGACAGGCGGGGGATGCATGGGACATATTCCAGAAAGGAGAGGCCTGAAAGGAAGCAGAGTGAGCTGTCTCTTTATGTAAAAGACCATTTGGGGCACTCCTAGTCCAGGTAATTATGCACTGACAGGCTGTTCTACACTGACTATTTGCACAGCAACTGCACTTTAAATGTTACGTAAGCCCGCTTGAACTGTGGGTCTGTAGTAGACAATGTTGTCTCCAAGTTCTGGCAAGTTATCCATTCCCTTTTCTCCCCTCTGATGCAGTCTCCCTCCCCTGTTCTCAAGGTTGTTGACTTCTTCATCTCTGACCCTTCTACTGTTGCCTTTTCAACTCCTACTTCACTACCTGTGCCCTCTCTTGTGGCTGTTTTCCAAAGATTAGGGGTTACAGGAACGTCATGCACAAACACATTTCAAGTTGTTGTGCTGCAGTAGCTATGTAGCTAGTGCAGCACAACACCTATGATGACGCTGCTACTGCAGCACAACAGCATTGTTTGTGGGATGGATTTCCATCCCCAACAATGGTCCACCATACACTATATAATAAACAAAGTGGGATTTTCACAAATATCTACAAGATGGGACAGCTGGATATGAACTATAGAGTCTGCAGTGTCTGAGCTCTATAGATCTTAAGGAGACCTTCAAAATGTCTTTACCAGTTTAAAGCAGTTCTGCTATACAGTATGTCATAGATTGGAATGGTTTTTGTCACACTGCAATAATTAGGACGGCTTCAGTCAGCCTCTTGTAGCACAGTGGGTATGGAGTTTGGCTCTGGAGTGAAGGTTAAGAAGGATTACTTGACCCCCACCCAGCAAAATAAAGACATGTTTAAACCAACACGTTGATGGGGAAAGGGGAGGTGTCTTGTTAGTATGTCCAGTTAAAGACTAGCCGATATGATTGGAGCAAGTGACACCTGCTACCTGCCTCAGGCTCTAAATAAGCAGTTTAAAAACAATTTTCATAAAGTCGTTAAATGGATAAAAGCCAGAGTAAGTCCCACCTGTAGTCAATAAGCTTTGGAGTCTCAAGCTGTAGCCCAGCCCAAAACAGCATTTTGATGAGGCACAGGGTGACAGCATGTTCAGGAGGTAGTAATATGGGGAGTGGCGAGCTATTCCTAGTAACTTTAGTCATAATAGCAGGTCTGCTTCATGTTTGGAGGAGGCACATTAAACATAAATGAAACATGGCCTACTTAGTTGGGTAATGCAACATAAAAAGCCCTCTGCTCCTCATTCTGCTACACTTTACATTAAATGCGCTGTATCCTTAGTTAAACAGCTTAAATTACCTTTTCATGAGCTTTAAAATCAAAACACAACAAGTGTTATGCAATGGAAAGGGCTAAAACATTCTTTAGTTTCTCTATAACACCGCCAAATAATCAGAAACTGTTCAAATCTGACCAAACACAGTACATGGAGCCACAGATTACTCATTACACATTCTAGGAGTTGGTTTATGGAATAATACGGTTTCAATGTCAGATTTAAGGACCTGAGACTGTAAACTACATTTCTCAGTGCAACACCCACCAATTTTTGCTGTTCAGCTTAAAAACAGGACAGGCTAAAACCAAATTTGGTTTAAACAGCACATGTCAAACACAGTGACTCACAATGTGCATTACAGAACAATGAGTTAGATGCTGGTAGTGCAGGGACTGTATGCAGACAAATCAGACAAATGGGGCCGCCATCATGCTCTCGATAACAATCCTTGCTCAGTCTTAGACAGGGTCCGTTTTGCTGGAAAACTGAATGATGGCACTGCCTGGAAGCACCTTTCAATTGTAACCCCTCTGTTACCCGGGGTTACTAGAATCCCAGTAAGACCTGGTGGTAGGCAGGGAAGGCAGCTTGTGAAATTCCAGTTAAATGGGTTTCACACTGTCTCACTCTGTCCTCAGTCACAGCTGAGACTTGAGAGAGGACATCATAATAGAACTGTCGCAGCTGCATGAGCCACATTTGGAATCTTCAGCTCAGAGTAAGTTTAGAACCTTGGGAATTCAAAGTCAGTCTTCAGTTTGTCCTTACAAACAAGAAGGACACGGTAGTTGTCTGTTTACCCCTCTTGGGGTGAGGAAAAGTTCTTTGTGGGTTCCAGGGCAATCCCTTCTCCCACCTTGGGAAGAAAGCTGCCTGTTTTAATTTAAGTTCAGTCTGTTCATGTATAACAGCAAAGGTTACAGTTTTTCGCCTGTGGGGCACCTGCAACGAATGGGTGAGTGTTTGGCTCCATTGGAAGGGGCAAACAGCTTCTTTTCTTCAGTTGGATTTCAAGTATTGGGGACTGCTATTTGGGAGGACTATGTCAACTAGGACAAACAAATAGAGCAGTCATCTGTTTAAAGTGTTAATGGATTTAAAGTTCACTGTAGAAGGGGTGCTTCAGGTCATCCACCGTCAATCTACATTTTAAAGTCTAAAGTTCTGTGTGTCCAGAGAAATGGCCGGGTATGGGCTGTGGGAGCTGGAGGTGGGAAAACCCCCCCCATCTTTAGTAACCAGGTCCACCTCTATGGATTTCTTCTGTGTTTTTGCTACTTGCCTCATGCACTTGGCCAGTGATGGGGTGGGTACCCAGACGTGGGTCGCAACCTGAAAATCTCTCTAGGAGTCATAGACTCTAAGTGGTGTGGGGAGCCACAGGATGGGAAAATTACTCCTTGTTGGATGGGAGTTTCGATTGGAAGTACGAAAACAAAATCTCTCTAGGAGTCGCAGACTTCAAGTGGTGTGGGGAGCCACAGTTTGGGAGCCTCCTTGTTTGATGGGATGTCTTTCCAAGTAGAGTTTGGGTTAATTCGCCAAGTGGACCGTCAGTCGAGTGGCCGGCAGGGGAGCCGGGCCAGTTGGGCTATGTATCCAATGCGCATGCAAAGTCCGGCTGAGTGCCTGGTGGGTCCAAAGCCAGACAACTGTTGTGTTCATTCCTCAAATGGACCGCTGTTTAACCTCTAATCTGCATTACAGTTACGTAGCCCTGTGGGGACCATGCAGTGCTTGTTTATGTTCAGTGAGTTAATAAATAAAGCCACACTGAAAAATCCCAATTCTGGTTCTGGACATTACAGTTATTGCTTCCTGTAGTTGGATTTACTTGGGTGCCCCTGTGCAGAGTAGCCAAACCTAGGTCTCTTGTGCCAGGTAACCTCATCCTTCCCCGAACCTGTAGATACCATATGTACATCCATGTTACAAAAATGGACATATGGGTTACACAATAATATCTAGGAGTCTTCAGTTCCACTAAAGAAAGTACTGTTGAAGAGTGTCATTAGACAGTTCTATGTGATAATGGCGACTGTCGTTATGGCGAAGTCAGAGCACCAAAAATCTATTTTGGTGCTCTGACTCCCTGTCGCACAACTAAACGGTACCGGGGACTTGTATTTTTATGTTTATGCAGGGGTGGGATGTAGACAGCCAGTTCTGAGTGCTGTATTATATATTTTTAATATAAAATGTATTATGTCTCTAATGAAAATTCAAATGCTAGGAATGACCTCACTCACCTCCCCCCAGATTCCAGCTGAGAGATGAAAGCCATGGAAACTGCTGACAGTATGGGAGTTCATACACACTGATTTTTTTTTTTTTTTTTTTTTTTTTTTTAGAGACAATGTGTTACATGAAATACTTTTATTAAGGAGCCTGTTTCTCTGAGCTAATTACAGACTTGTTTAAGTTAATTTTGTTAAGAGAGAAATCATAAACTAGGTTTATGACATTAGAAAGGGAAGCTAGGATGTTACACAGAGGTGTAATGTTGCAAATGACCCTGTGAAGCCTGTGTGAGGAGGGTACAGCATGAGATCAAAGAAGGTGTCATTTGAAACTGAGTTATGCTAAGGCTGCAGAATTAATACTTTGAAATTGCATCCTGTGGTTGTATAGAAATATATATTTTTTAGATATTTTGACAGAGGAGGTTGTAAAGATTATTCTTTTTCACTACAGAGACACTTTTTATCTGACACTGACCAAGAAAACATCTGAGCACTGAAAACAGGTATTTAGAAAGCGAGACAAAATCTAAATATAGTTGTAGGAATTGCACTGTTTTAAATCTTGTTTTGTTTAAAGATATGTATGTCTTGTGTTATAAGAGTTCTGTATTGTATGTTTGACATATTATTATATATTTTAGTAAAAACTCTAATTTTAGAGCAAACCTGGTCTGTCTTTGAATTGCTTTCTTTTGCTAAGAAATATTTATGGTTATAGCAGACAGCAGACATAAGCTTGTAGGGTGGTACCAAACTGGAAAGAGAAGCATTTAAAATCTGAGGTCTTTATTAAAGTTTTAAAGGGTTCATCTCTGAATACCTAGTTAGGTGCCCGTAGACAAAGATATCTGGCCCCCTGAAGACAGATATATCTGAGCCTGTGCATTGGGTATGCTAGCAAGAGGTTAACAGTTTGAATCCCTCCAGAACTAAGACCAAAGGTTGATCCAAACTCACAAAAACAGACAAGAGGGTTACCTTATCTGTTACACTGTTCATAAGACTGCACTCAGAGGTTGGCACTTTGGGAGTAGAGGGCCTGGCCTGCTGAGTGAATCTGTGACAGACTGGTTGGCAGCAGTGGCATTAATTTTGGTATCATAAGCTTTATTGTTCAGTCAGCTGAGACTGTAAGCTCTCTTGCAAAGAAAGAAAAAGACAGTTTTATTTTAAAAAGGAAACAGAACTATATATCACTTGGTGTACAGTCAAGTTCCTACCTATTTTATTTTTTTTTCTAAAGTGCAGAGTCAGAGTAGCGGTAGTTAGGAAAGATGGCGTCCAACTACAGCAGGCACAAAACAGTTAAAACAGTTGTGCGAGGACAGAGAAGTCCTGTTTGAGATGACAGCCAAAAAGCAGAACCTCATAGAGGCCCTTACAGTAGCAAATACCCAGAGCAGTGAGTCACCAACCATGACTGAAAGGGACCAGACCTCGAGTGTGGCAGAACTAGTGGCCAGTGAGGGGTCCCGAGCTGATGAGGCGGACAGCAGGGCCACTGTCAGTGAAGGGCCACAGCAGCAGGGGAAGGTCACCAGTATCCTGAATCCAGAGGTACTCAAGCTGCAAATTGAGTTGTGGAGGATAGAACTGGAGGCAGAGCGACAACAGAGAGAGGCGGACTGTGAGGCAGAGCGACAACAGAGAGAGGCAGACTGTGAAGAACATGAGCGCCAGCGAGAGGCAGAGGAGAAGAGAGAGCAAGAACGCAGAGCTGCAGAGGAGTGCCAGTGGCAACATGAACTGGAGAAGCTACAACTCCAACCAGCGGCACCAGAGCAGGTAAGTGGCTTGGGTTTAACTGGAACTGCAGGACTGGGTTACAAATTAAACTCTAAATTAATAGCTGAGTTTAAGGACAGGGAGGACATGGACCCCTTTTTAAATTCTTTTGAAAAAGTTTGTATTCAGGCTAAAATTCCTAGAGAGTCCTGGAGCTTCCAGCTATCTCCACTATTTACTGGAAAAGCTCAGGATGCATTGGGTCAAATGGACAATAAAGACAGTGATATTACAATAAGTTAAAAGCTGCACTACTAAAAAAGTTTGAATTAACTGCTGAATCATACAAAGCTAAATTCCGTAAGCTCAGGAGAAGCCCTGATATGAGCTATGAGAAGCTAGCCATGAAACAACATCAGTTTTTAAAACATTGGTGGGAAGGAACTGAGGCAAACGCTGTTGATAAAACTGAAAATGTGATTTTATTAGAACAGTTTTATTGGGCATGCCCAGCAGAGTTAAAAACCTGGCTAGAGGATCGAGATCCAAAAACAGTGCAAGAGGCTGCTGAACTCTCGGACCACTATGCCAAGAGCAGACCTGCTCTGAAAGTGAATGGGGCGAGTGTGGCAGTGCAGAGAGGGAAAAGCGCACCTTCAGGGCAGCTAAAACCCTCACTGCCTCCACCGAAACCAGTTAACCCCAGGTTTCAGCGAAATGCTGGTTAGTTATGTAAAGAAACTGGGCACACTGCCAGACAGTGTCCAAGAAGGGCAAGTAATAATATGCAAAGTAGTACCAGAAAGGAAGTGGGTTGTTTGTGTGTCCCTAGAAGCATGCTAGTGAACATGAGGGAACACATGCACCCAGTCATGGTAAATGGCGTCCAGACGGAAGGGTTAAGGGACACAGGGGCATCCCTGACATTGGTAAAAGTGGATCTGGTCCAGCCTGGTCAGCTTATACCCAATAAGTACATGACTGTACAGGACGAAGCAGGTGAAGAGAAAACATTGCCACTGGCCAGTGTTCTCCTGGACTGGGGTGAAACAGGGGGAACTGTGCAACAGGTGGCTGTAGCTAAAATGTTAGCAGTAGATGTGATCCTGGGTAACAATCTCCAACAGGGGATGGTATGTGCAGTTACCCATAGCCAAGCGGCAAGGGAAAATAGTTCCCTGAACCCCACAGAAACCAGTGTGGAAACCACAGAGAGGCTGGTTCCCCAGCCTGTGTCTCCAGATGGGGAGACTGATAAAAAGGGGGTAGAAATTTCCCTGGTAGAGAGTGACCACACAGCTACGGAAGGTCACTCCAAAGAGGGAGGGGTGACCAATTGTCATAGGGTTAGGACTGACTGTGATCCTGAGAGCCCTGACGCTAGTGCTAGGGACCCTAGTTTAGCAACTGAAGGGGACTTGTCCCATGCCTTAGGACTGTGTGAGGAGTTTGCAGCTGCTCAGAGGAGTGGCCCTAGTTTAGAGAAGCTGAGGGCTTGGGCAGACTCTGAGGGCACACAGGGAGGTGACAGCAGACATAAGGTTTATTGGGAAAATGGACTTATGTATACACAGGCAGCACAGACAGAGGGAGGGATGCTAGGCAGGCAGCTTGGCGTTCCCGAGAGGTATCGTGAGCAGTTGCTCAAAATTGCACATGATATTCCATTGTCTGGTCATCTGGGAATTGCGCGCACAACGCAGTGGTTGGCCCAGAATTTCTACTGGCCTAACTTCACCCAGCAGGTGAAGGAGTACTGCAGGTCTTGTCACCGGTGCCAAGAAATAGGGAAGGTGGGCAAGAAAACCCAAACCACCCTGATCCCCTTGCCCACAGTGGAGGAGCCATTCCAGAGGGTGGGAATGGATATTGTGGGGCCTTTAAATACCCCCAGCTCCTCAGGGAAGAGATTCATCCTGACTGTGGTGGATTATGCCACCCGGTACCCAGAGGCAGTCATCCTATCCTCACTGAGGACAGACAAAGTGGCAGATGCCTTACTTGGGATTTTCTCCCGTGTTGGGTTTCCGCAGGAGGCAGTCACCGATCGAGGGGGTTCCTTCATGTTAGACCTGATGAAATGTTTATAGGAGAAGTGTAGGGTGGTGCAGAGATGCACAACACCATATCACCCACAAGCCAATTGGCTTGTGGAGCGTTTCAGTGGTACCCTAAAGTCAATGCTCCGGGTGTTTGCTGAACAGCATGGGAGGGACTGGGAGAAATACCTTCCCCACCTGTTTTTTGCATACAGGGAGGTGCTCCAAGAGTCAACAGGATTTTCCCCCTTCAAACTCTTATATGGACGCCGGGTACATGGGCCCCCTAGACTTAATCCGGGAGGACTGGGAAGGCAAGCAAGCCACCCAGGGAACTCCCATTGTGGATTATGTCCTTAGGTTTAGGGAAAGGTTGAAGGAACTTATGGGGACAGCCCAGAGCAACCTGGCAGCTGCCCAACAGAAACAAAAGGTGTGGTACGACCAGAGAGCCAGAGCTCATGCATACATTGTGGGTCAGGAAGTCATGGTCCCTATTCCGGTACAGAAAGACAAGCTGCAAGCTGAGTGGGCAGGACCGTACAAAGTGGTTAGGAAGGTAAACGACGTGAACTACATTGTGGAGTTACCTGACCGTAGACAGACTGAAAGGATGTACCATGTCAACATGATAAAGCTATATGCAAACAGGGCTGACATGGTGTTCGCAGTATGTAGTCATGGGGAGGGGACAGACGAAGGAGACCCCCTTCTGGACTTGCTGGAAGAGAGTAAGCAGGAGTCCTCTGTGGAGGCAGTAAAATTTTCTCCCCAGCTGAACCCGGACCAAGTCCAGAAAGTACGGGAGGTTTTAGCAGACTTTGCCCCTTTGTTTAGCGCCAAGCCTGGACTAACCCCCTTAGCGACACACAATGTGAAGATAGGGACACAGACGCCCATACGGCGAACAGCATATTGGGTGTCAGAGGCTGTCCAAAAGGACATTAGGAGGGAAGTGGAGGAGATGCTGGATTTAGGGGTAATCCAGAGATCCCACAGCCCCTGGGCCTCACCCGTAGTCCTTGTGCCCAAGCAAGATGGCTCAACTCGCTTCTGTGTGGACTTTCGTGGACTGAATGCAGTCACGAAGTCAGACGCCCGCCCGATGCCCTGGACGGACGAACTCCGGGACAAGTTGGGAGAGGCGACCTACCTTACGACTACTGACCTGACCAAGAGGTATTGGCAAGTAGAATTGACAGACAGAGCTAGGGAGAGGTTGGCCTTCATCACTCCGATAGGCTTATTTGAGTTTAAAGTAATGCCTTTCGGAATGAAGAACGCTCTGGCCACTTTCCAAAGGTTGGTGAACCAGGTGTTGAATGGTGCTGAGAAGTACGCTGTAGGAAACCTGGATGATATTGCCATCTTCAGTACCAGCTGGAAGGAACACCTTTCACACCTTAGGAAAGTGCTGGGCAGGATATAGAGGGCCGCACTCACTGTCAAAGCCGAGAAGTGCCAGGTGGCCATGGGGGAAGTGGCATACCTCAGGCATGTGGTAGGCCGGGGACAGCTCCATCCTAACCAAATAAAGATAGAGGTGATTCAGGCGTGACCCAGACCAGACATCCAGAAGCAAATCAGGAGTTTTCTAGGGACAGCAGGGTACTACAGAAAGTTTGTACCTAATTACAGTGCCCTGGCTGCTCCCCTATCTGACCTGACAAAGAAAAAGATGCAAAGAAAATTATCTGGGGCCCAGCCTGTGAGGAAGCCTTTACCAGACTGAAGGAGGCACTGTGCAATGCTCCTGTTTCGACAGGTCCGGACTATAGCAAAACCTTTATAGTTCAGACGGATGCCTCAGACGTGGGTATTGGAGCAGTACTTAGCCAGATGTCAAGCCAAGGAACAGACCACCCAGTTGTGTACCAGAGCAGGAAGCTTATTCCCAGGGAGCAAGCGTACTCCACGGTGGAAAAGGAGTGTCCTGCCATAGTGTGGGCCCCGAAGAAATTAGAGCCATACTTGTATGGGCAGCATTTTGTGGTGTAGACTGACCACAACCCCCTGGTTTGGCTGACGCAGATGGGAAAAAACAATGGCAGACTACTAAGATGGAGTCTTGCTTTACAAGGGTATGATCTAAAAATTGTACGTAGGGCTGGAGCGAAGAACAAGAACTCAGATGGGCTGTCTAGGGTCTATGAGGAGTGAACTGATTTGGGAAGCTCATCCCATGTAGGGGATACATCCCCCAAATTCAGCCTAGGTGGGGAGGACTGTGACGTAGACAGCCAGTTCTGAGTGCTGTATTTTATATGTGTATATATATATATATATATATATATATATATTTTTTTAATATAAAATGTATTAATGTCTCTGCTGAAAATTCAAATGCTAGGAATGCCTTCACTCACCATTCCAGCTGAGAGATAAAAGCCATGGGAAACGGCTGACAGTATGTGACTTCACACACACTCATTTTTTTTTTTTTTTTTAGAGACAATGTGTTACATGGAAGACTTTTATTAAGGATCCTGTTTTTCTGAGCTAATTACAGACTTGTTTAAGTTAATTTTGTTAAGAGAGAAATCATAAACTAGGTTTATGACGTTAGAAAGGGAAGCTAGGATGTTACATAGAGATGTAATGTTGTAAATGACCCTGTGAAGCCTGTGTGAGGAGGATACAGCATGAGATCAAAGAAGGTGTCATTTGAAACTGAGTTATGCTAAGGTTGCAGAATTAATACTTTGAAATTACATCCTGTGGTTGTATAGAAATATATATATTTTAGATATTTTGACAGAGGAGGAGCTGGATGACGTCATCCAAAAGGAGTTGGCAAATACTGCTTGTAAAGATTATTCTTTTTCACTACAGAGACACTTTTTATCTGACACTGACCAAGAAAACATCTGAGCACTGAAAACAGGTATTTAGAAAGCGAGACAAAATCTAAATATAGTTGTAGGAATTGCACTGTTTTAAATCTTGTTTTGTTTAAAGATATGTATGTCTTGTGTTATAAAAGAGTTCTGTATTGTATGTTTGACATATTATTACATATTTTAGTAAAAACTCTAATTTTAGAGCAAACCTGGTCTGTCTTTGAATTGCTTTCTTTTGCTAAGAAATATTTATTGTTATAGCAGACAGCTGACATAAGCTTATAGGGTGGTACCAGACTGGAAAGAGAAGCGTTTAAAATCTGAGATCTTTATTAAAGTTTTAAAGGGTTAGTCTCTGATTACCTGGTTAGGTGCCCATAGGCACAGATATCTGGCCCCCCGAAGACAGATATATCTGAGCCTGTGCATTGGGTATGCTAGCAAGAGGTTAACAGTTTGAATCCCTCCAGAACTGAGACCAAAGGTTGATCTGAACTCACAAAAACAGACAAGAGGGTTACCTTATCTGTTACACTGTTCACAAGACTGTACTCAGAGGTTGGCACTTTGGAAGTAGAGGGCCTGACCTGCTGAGTGAATCTGTGACAGGGGGCATTCTCAACTCAAGGGGGGTGCATTTCGGAAGGGGGGACAAAACATAAAAAAATTTAATTCAGGCCAGGCGCAACAAAGACGAGCCCGTACCCGGACCTGAACCCAGCACCCTACACAGCAAAGCCTCAAGCTGACCTGCTACACCACAGGGCCAGCTCGGCAGCCTATCGCAGCGTCACCCCTCAACTTGCCTCCCACCCCTCACCGACTGTGCGTTGCTCCCACCCCCCTGCATGCATACCTCTAGCAGTGTGCTCGCTCCCACCCCCCCCGCACGTACCTGTAGCAGCTTCCTGTTGCTCAGGTCGCCAACCCACCCAATCCAGTCACTGTAGCTCCCGGGTTGCCACTCTGACATGTGCAGCAACTGAGTTGCCCTTTCGCAGGTGGCGCAGTTGCGGTTGCCAATGTCACGGAATACCCCATTAGACACCATAACGGAGAACACAACTCCTACCCCTAAAGCCTGGTACACTACAGCAACTCCCGTGTATAACCCCTAGGTGGCGCTATCCCAAGGGCTACTACCCCTGCCTGCTTGGCTAGTAGCAGCTTAAGGGGCCTGGGTAATGAAATGGGTGCCTCCACCTGGAGGTCAGGGTTGTTAGTGGTCAAGCTAACCTGGGCACAGCCCTGCGGGACACTGTAATCCCTCTCTTTCCCTTCTTGTGGCCTGAACAATATACAATAATTACTTTCACAATGACCCGTATTCAACAGGCAGTTACCCACACTGTTTGCACTTACCACCAGGGCTGGTTCCTCTAGCTTGACCCTGAGGACCCCCTGTAAAACAAGGTTAAGCATAGCAAATAGCAACAGTACAATACGTTTGGCACAAACTGGAACCACAGTCAGGTTAAATGCAAACAAAGTTAAATCTGATTTATTCAGGGGACTTGAACAAGGGAGGGGCATAATCAGGTTAATTTGCTTAAAAGCTATATTAATGCATGCAGTTCAGAAGAGTCCCTACACAGTCACACACTCTGGGTACCCAGGTAGGAAAATGGTGGGCTAGCCAGGAACATTGCAGCTGGTTGGGGCCCTGTGATAGAAGAAAGCAACATGCACAACACACACTATTTGTAATCCGGCGCTGGAGGGCTGTTTGTGAAAGAAAAGGCAACAAGACTATCAGATGACAACACTTTTAGATTTAGCTGTTGTTGCAGGGAGCTACCCTGATGTTTACTCATGATACCCAATACTGGACACAGGCAGGATGAAATTGAGACTGCAAGCTGTTGAGCTGGAGTGCCCGGAGAAGCAGGGCCCACACGAATCACCAAGGCATTGTTCCTGTTCAAGGCGTTGAGCAGGGGGCTGATCCCCAGGCTGATCTCTCGTCGATGACTTTCTCTGCGTGGCAGGTATTCTGGCTGGGCCAGTGTAGCAGGGCCCAGGCAAATGAAAATGGATACGGATTCAGTCTGTGGAGCTGGATACAGCCTCCAGCAAGCAAAACACAGTTCAGACACACAGTGGGGAATCAAATCACGACCCACTATAAGCACACAGCACATTCACATGTAAGGAAATTCCACTATACCAGGCAAATGGCTCTCTGGTCGCAATTACAGAGTCTCTGCACAATCCAGGAGTCCAGAGGTAGCTGGAAGTCCTGACAGGCTGATAGTATTCAGCAAATCTTCGGTCTTCTTCAGGTTAAAGCCTGGTCACAATTCAGTGGCTTAATTCACTCTCCAAATTCGGATTCAGTCCAAAAAAAGCACAGGTTCCCTCTCAGGAACAGCAGGCAGGCAGGCATGTAGGACAAACTCAGGCCTTTCCACAGTTCTCCTACACGAATCCACTATGGATTGCTGCTTGAACTATCTCAAGCTGTTACTTCTTCACTTCCCAACTCAGATCTAACTGAAACTGCAAACAGTGTTGGACTTTCCCCAAGATCCAAAAAGTTTGGTTGGCTGACCTGTCTGTCAGTCACAACAAGGGCTTCCCCACCAGGTTATTTTAGGTGCCAAAAGCCCCAAACTACAATCCCTACAAGTTTTGGCCCCACCAAGCCCCTGTAGGCAGGCTACATTTTAGAGTCCCAAAGGTAGTAATTGGCCCATTCTGCAGTCCAGGACCAAGATGATGGAAACAAACAGAACTGTCCATGCTGCAAAGAAGGAAGGTTAGAACGAACTGCAATATTATTACTACTCTAATAAATGATTAGCAAACAAGTACATCCTTCTAACAGAGCTCCCTCTCAGATTAATTATGACTGCAATCCAGGCAGCTGTTAAAGAGACAGTACACAGAGGCTATAAAGGCACTCTCTGGCAATACATTTAAACTGCTAAAACGCAGAACACCAGCCTGGCAGTGAGCATTTAGGCAAGCTCAAGGAAGACTTTTCGGGAACCCCCATTTGTAGGGGGTTACAAGTGCAACTGGCAGGGGTGAAGCACAAATGTGGAAAAAAAAACCTCAGGAAGCATGGCAGCATAAGATCAACCTCACCCACATCTGCACCAGCTCCCTGGGAGAAGGATGAGGCCTTCTGTATAGGTAAAGCCATGGATTTAAACTGAGCAGATTGCAGTCAGACAGGTTTTGTGGGGGAACATTCAATAGTATTTTGTGGGACTGTCAAGACAACACAATATGATGACCAGAGGTGCCAGGTTTTTAAAATGTTTGTGGGTGGTCAGTGTAATTATAAAAGGCCGGGGGGGTGGTCTGGGGGCCGTCTAGGTCCCTAGAAGCTGCAGGGTTTTTCATGTTTTGTGGTGCATTTTGGGAGGTATTTTGATACATTTTGGGATGAATCTGTAAACATCGGTGAAACCTGAAAATATAAAATCTTTTACAGTAAAAAAAATAAATAATAAAAGCCCAATTATTTCCTCATTAGAAAGATCCACTGTTATTTTAACTTTTCAACTGGAAAGAGGACAGGGCGTGAGACCCAATTAATATTTTCATAAAGGGAAATTTAAGAGGATAACTTTTTTCAACTTCCAGCGACTTATTTCAACTAAGGAAGATGTAGAAGTCACTCACACAAATAAAAATAGGCATATAGACAAATAAGTTTGTGGAAAATGCTGTACTGTGACTGGATGAATCTGATCACTTGAGTAATTTATATCACATGATATACATACCTACTATGGTTCAGAACTCCTTTCTATTTTCAAATCTTAAATGCTTTTAACAAACACTACATAATTTTTTCCTATGGCTGAAACAGTCACATTATTCAATTGTAGTGGGGGGTAGGAGGAAGTAAGCTGTTGATTAACTAGAATATGCAGCTTATCCATCAGGTAGGGAAATGGGCAGACTAGGTGGGCCAAGCGGTCCTTATCTGACATCAAATTCTATGTTTCTATGTATTTAAGTCCATTACATTTTGTTTGCTCCAAAGGTGCCAGTAGCTCTCTGGGTGATAAATAGCTGTCTATAACAGAGTAATTCTGACTTTAATAATGAAAACAGAGAAATTATAAAGCAACTACTGTACTAAAATGTTTCCTGCCATAACACTGTCATCTCCTTTCTGTAGAGGTAAAACCACAGTTCTTGTGCAGATCGCAGTTAAAATGCCAGTAGTCAGTGAGAGCCCCCAGTGCCTAAATTAGTCAGACTGATAACAGTAGACCATTTATACAGGACATCCATGCATGTCCTCAACCAAAAGGATATGGCAAACAGTGCATCCCTTAAGTAAGAGGACAGATTTAAAGCAGCAGTTTAGGGTAAGGGGAAAAAAATCAAACTAGCATTCACTGTTAGTATCTTTCTTCTGCACGTTTTAAAATTGCACCGGGTTTCCAACTCAATCACTGCTGCCTGCTGACTGATTGACCTAATCAGCAATCACATTGAAATGTATACTGTATATGAAAATGCGCTTCTAAACTTTGAAAGATTTTTGAAATGGCAGCGACTTTTTTTTTTTTTTACTGTAACGGTTATAAGAAATATTGAACAAATGCAGTATCTTGTTTTTTATCCATAATTTATACCTGACCCCTTTTCCATTTATTAATACTCTTGTAGTAAAGTTGGCGTTTTCTGTTGATACCAATTTGAAATTGTTTGTCCACGACATTCCCCAACTCAGGAACTTGAACGGAAAAGGTTGAACAGTCACTTCAATGGGTTGAGGCACCCTGCAGAGTTTTTCTCGGGAGTTTGACCGGTGAACTGGCATTCTGGCAGTGGCAAAGATGACTCATTCACTGCTGAGTCATGGCATGGTGACACTGTGGCATGAGGAGATCCATTAAATACACATAGTGACTCTGCATCACTCAGCCATCATGCGTGATGATGCTGTGTGCCCGTCCATCCCCCTATCTGCTACAGTCTGCTCCCAACTTCCTGATGACCAAGTTCCTCAAGTCCCCAGTGACTGCCTTGCAAAAAAAAAAAAAAAGGAACAAAACAGAACTCTGGCATCTTGCTGGGGGTTGTCTGAACCCTCCCTCCCAGCATCTTTGGGCCTGCTGCGTGGGGGTGGGGGCTGAACAGGCTGTCAGGACTCAGGCTACCTCCTCCTGGCTACAGCACTAAAATGAAAGGTTAAGAAAGGATCAGGCGGGGAGGGGAGCGGATCCCTGGCTTCCCATAGAATTGAGGGTGCTCATTTAAACTTTGTAGGTGCTCAAGCACCTGAGCACCCACGCTGTCAGCACCTATGATGATGACATATCATGGTTTTTCCCAATGAAAATAATTACACCAAAAAAAAAAAAAATCAAAGAGCACCAGAAAAAGGTTTGTAAAGAGTGAAATAATTATGTGATTCTGAAGGAAGGCTGCCAGGCTTCCCCAGGCAATGTAAAGGGAAGTGGCTGGGGACTGGATCCTGAAACACAGTGTAACCCCCAGGTGGCACCTGCTTAACTACGGACAGGTTGAGGGGCCTAGGTTCTGTGATGGGTGCCTCCACCCAGAGGTCAGGGTTTGTGGTGGTTAGACTAGCTTGATCATAGCCCTCTGGGACACAGTGACCCCCTTTGGTTCCCTCTAGTGGCTCACACAGTACGCAAGAGTTACAGTCCCAATACCCCACATGTACACA
This sequence comes from Neoceratodus forsteri, assembly GCA_016271365.2. Classification (NCBI taxonomy): domain Eukaryota; kingdom Metazoa; phylum Chordata; order Ceratodontiformes; family Ceratodontidae; genus Neoceratodus; species Neoceratodus forsteri. The sequence continues at coordinate 1,196,270,772 of CM057456.1, forward strand.
CTGTTCACCCATAAGGTACCACTTATCCTCAAGACTGATTCTGCGGCACATCTCTGAGGACCCCCTGTAAAACAAGGTTAATCAACATACACAGCAAACGGCAATACTGTTTCCATAAGTACCAACACCACAGACAGTATATAGTATAACAACAACAAATCTGATTTATTTAGGGAACAGTAACACGGGAGGGGGCAATCAGGTTGATTAGTTGTGGCCAAGTTCAAATCACAGTACTGTGCACATATATATAGGGTCCAAAATGTCACTCTCTGGGTACCCAGGATGGGGGGGGGGGGCTAGCCAGATCCGTTGCCTAGGGTTGGCCGGCAGGTGCAGATGGATGGGGCCCTGTAGGAAGAAAATAAATACACAGTACCCAACTGTAATCCGGAGCCGGATGGCTCAGTCCATGAAGAGTGAAACAATAGGAATTAGGTGACACACTTGTGATTGATAACAGGCTGCAGGGGAATACCCTGATTTGTACTCAAAATACCCAAGTTGAGAACCGGATGGTGGATATTCTCTGGATTGCCAGAAGCAGCAAGACATGGAAACAGGGTCCTTGTGGCTGAACCCCTAGGCAGTTGATAACTCATGGATTTAGTTAGAGACACGCTGGGGTTCACCCCCAGCTGCAGCACACAGCACACAGTACAGGGGACATGAAATAGTGATTCCCCACAAGCTCCACACACATTCATATGTAAAAGGAAAGTACTATACCAGGCAGGCTGCTCCTCGATCCCAATCACAATTACTGCAAGATACCCGGAAGCACACACAGCAGCTTCAGGACCTGACAGACCGAGCGCAATTCAGCAATTTCGCCAGTCTTCTACAGGGTGAGCCTGGTTTCCACACTTCTGGTGCTTCTTTTCTGAATTCGGGTTCAGCCCGATTAACACACTCTAACAGCTGTAGGCCGACTTCAGGGCCTCTCACGCACTTCACGCGTGAACTTTACGCCGCAGCAGCACAGAGCTCCTTCTCCTTACACAGTCAAACCCAATCTGCCTCTCCAGCCTTAGTACAGGGAATTTCCCTTAGGTTCCAACAGGTCCAGTTGGTGGATTCGGCTGTCAATCACTCCAAAGCTCCCTCTGTTGGTGCAAAAAGGCGCCAAGGTCCAAACTATGCTTCCCAGAATCACTAGCTGTACATTCCCCTTGTAAACCGGCTCCATAGAGAGTCCAAATTCTGGTTGGTCCAAGCAGTCTCCATTATAGGGCTCCCTTAACCCAATTGGCCCAGCACAGCAGTTCAAGTCCAAAATGGAGGGGCAACACACACACACACACACACACACACACACACACACACACACACACAGAGTCCCAGCTGCAATAAAGGCAGGTTAGACAAATGACAATTTTGCTAATGCTTTAAAGGGCTCCCTTTGCGCTTCCAGCGACAGCAAAATGGAGCGATTACTCCGCAGCTCAGGTGGGATTCAAGCAGGAAACAGCCCCGGAAAAGCATTAATTATGGCTGCAAGCAGACAGCACTTAAAGAGACAGTATGTGGAGACTGTACCAGCACTCACAGTGCCATTCTAGCGGCTTAAACACCGAATGCCAGCAGGCAGGGGGATCACTTAGGCAAGCTCCTAGGATGCTTTAAGGAAACCCCCATTTGTAGGGGGGTTTCAACAGCATCTATCGGGACTCAGGGCACAACAAGGATAAGAGAACACACTGCTAAGCTCCCCAGTAATTAAAAGAATTTGTAAGGAGGTAAAGGCAAACACTGGGGTTGATTTAGCCACCGCACACCAACGATCAACCTTAGGCCTCGAGATTCCCCCTAAAGATTCCCCCTACCAAAGCATGTCATTGATGTCCCCCACCCATTCTGTATGCAATATTTTCAATTCCATACAATAACACCAATCTACAAATAATTTACTCGATTACTGGGTGACTGCGGCTGTTAGATTCTTGTTTTTTAGCATCACTACTCATTGTCCGCTGATGGTGCTGGAGTGAAAGTGCCACAGAGTGGTGAAAACAAAATAGAGTCTGCAAGGGGAGAGAAGAACGAGAACAGAGAGGGAAAGTGCCATTGAGCAGCGGAAACAAAACTGGGTCTGCAGTGGATGGGGAGGGGCGGCAACGACAGTGAGGGGAAAGTGCCATAGAGTGGCAAAAACAAAACTGGGTCTGTGGGGATCAGGGCCAGTGATTTGGGAAGGAGTGATCTTTCAGAAATTCTCTGCACTAAAAGCACAACAGCCCCATTAATTATTGTTTAAAATGCTATGAGGTGACGATAATCATATTCAACATAAACAATATTAGGGAAGATAATTCCCTATCTAAATCTCTGGTGAGACAACATCAGGCTGCAGAAAATGCATATTCAAGACAATCTTTAGCAAGATGCAGTTTATTGTATTTATTTATTTATTTAGTTTTTGTTGACCGGGTAAGTGCATTAGACAAGTCCTGCCTATTTTCAGGCACGACCCAGGAAGGGGATACAGATGTATGCCAACTGACCTTGAACCAGATTAAGCTGTTGGTGGTATTTTTAGTTAATGAGGGAAATTTGGCCAGGACACCAGGGAAATTCCCTACTCTTTTCGATAAGTGCCATGGGATCTTTAACATCCACCTGAACTACCACCAATCCAGGCAGATGGGACCTCGGTTTAACGTCTCATCCGAAAGACGGCACCTCAGAAGTGAAGCACCCCTCTCATGCTGCACTACAGTGTCAGTACTGGGATATTAACTCAAATGCCAGATGTGAGAACTGAACCCATAGCCCTCTGATCTCCCGGCCTCAGAGGTGAGTGTGCTACTTACTGAGCCACTGACACTGCAAATGTATACCTAAGTGTCCTAGTCTGCCCTGTGATTGGCTTGTTGCTAACACTAAGGAAGCATGCTCAGAATGTAGCATGCAGTGCACAAGAAGTCATCACAAAAGGAAACAAAAGCAAAAAGTAATCACAACAGCCTACACACTAATAGCTATAAGAACAATACAAACTCTGTGAGGAGATGCACTGCCCTCTAGAACACAAAGATGATATGTCCCCTGCTAGAGGGCAAGCTAGGACAGTGCCGGGAACATGACTGCAATGACCATACAGGAGGGTGAGACTGGAAGTAGTCAGAATAGCAAAGGCCCTCTGCAAGAAAAAAAGCAAGACGGGGGGGTCAGTGAGTATGGAGATGATACATTGAAAACACTGCAGATTGCAGCCTGGACTGACTGCAAGTCTTGCAACCTCTGCAAAACCAACAAAGAGACTAGAGGAAGAACAGAGAAAAAATCACGTATGGGCGCCCACTGCAAACAAACGGAGGGCAAGAGCCAAAGTCCGAAAGGAACAGTTCAATAAATTTGCATAGAAAAAAGACCCAAAACACAGTCCAAATACAGCAGATCCCCTTCCTACTCGAACTTCAATTATACAGTGAGGGTTTCTGCATGAATCTAACAAGCACAATCATTAAAGAAAACAATTAGATTCAAGTTTTGCTTTTGGATATAATCTCTACGGAAGGCAGTTTGTAAATGAAAACAGATCCTATTAAACCCCAGTTTGAAAACTAAAACAGAATGGGTGGGGGCTTTTTTCAGTAACACTTATGGGAGGAACTACTGAATACAATTATAAAGGCTACTGCATCTGGCATCCCCAATCCAGTTTTTCATGTGAGACCATCCACCAGAAGAGAAAGAAACCAGAAATGCAACAGGAAAGATTCCATTACCATTCTGGTCAGCACAGAAACTGCAGACCATGCTTCTGCATCCATCACCATTTCACTAACAGGTCAACTCTTCTAGACTGGTAAATGGCAGCAGGAAAGCAAGCAACTCAACAGGCAATTCAGGAGCAATCGAGAACCTGTGCAGTGTGTCAGTTCAATGCGATTTGTAAACTACAGGGGGATCGAGCACGAAATCTGTGCAGTTTGTTATCAATTGCGATTTATAAATTACAAGGGGGTCCATGCGCCTTGCCTCCTATGCATCTAGCTGTCAATGTGAAAGATTAGATTTACAAATTACAGCTAAACCACAATAATGTAGAATTGAGTAAGTGACAGTAAAAAGCTGCTTGCTCTATAGACAAAATGAGCCGATTGGTTTAGGTGTCCCCATACAGCTTTAGTACAGATTCCTATGAAGGATCCATCTTATCTAACACAAACAATATTTGTCTAAGTCTGCATCTGCAGAGGGCGGCTGCAAAACTTAAGTGATCTAGAAGTGTAGCTGAATTGCATTATGACGCTGCATGAAACCTTCTAACAGACAACAGATGATTCATGAGAAACCGGAGCACTCCCAAGTAGCATCATAATGCTGCAGAATTACTAACGCACAGGATAACACTAATCTTTAACAAAAATAATAGATGAGTACAAGAGGTACTACAAGCTGTGCTTGTTGGTGCCCAAGAACAATACTTCATTACTCAACTATCATATGCATGGTAATCCACCAATATACTATCTTAATTTTGTCACCTCCACTGTTCAGGCAGTGCCGCCAATATTGATCACCCCACCTCCCTCCAATAGGTTGTCACTTTTTTTCTTAAAATCAGAAATGCTACAGATTATTGTGCTAATCAATACAGTATGTGTAATACCACAATACTAGTATCTTGATATTGTGACATAGTGTTAAGGCGATACTGTAGTTTAAGCACAGGAAAAAGATAGTTAGCCACTGGGGAGAAGAGGGAGCGTAAGTTTAAAAAAGAAATGGGAATGTTAGACAGGTTATCAGGGATATCCCTTGCTCGTTTCGTAAAGTGTCCTGAAACCTCTAATTTTTACCTGGACAACCAGATGAGCAGAACAGACCTTGGTTTAGTGAATCATCTAAGGAACAGCACCTCCAGCAGTGCAGCACTACTAGTACTGTGCAGTGTCAGTGTTTGATATAAGCCCAGGTCCCATATACGGGACTTGTACCCATGGCCTTGGCCCAAAGGTGAGAGTGCTACCAACTAGGCCACAGTGACACAATGATGTGGAAATACACTAAAACAAAATCCCATTTTATCAATATGAAAACAAAAAGTTATATTGCTTGTTAACCATGCCTACTTAAAAAAATATACCTGCTTACCACCTGTCATCCCAGTGTCATCTACATCATAGCTATATTTACTTTCAATGCAACAGGTCTGATAGTACAGCTTACCAGCTGATTATTGCTTACTTTTACTTTGCAATGCAGCTGATAGTTGTATTGCTACTGTCTTGCTGCCTTTTGGTTCTCCTTTCATTACTGCATAACCATTTACAGTACTTTACAGCTGGCTAAGTTCTCCCTCTTAGTTACTTACTGATTGACTGATTTGAAAACTGGAAAGGTGCACTGGGCCGAAGATCATTTCCCAGGCATGGCCCAGGGGTAGGTGAACAGAGGTGATAGCAGTTACAAGCAATACAGCTCTGTGTTGATACAGACAAGCAAACCGAATAACTGATGGCTACTACTGACATCTGTAGTAAAGCAACAGCTCAGCAAGATGATTAATGAAAGGAAAGTAGACGAATTCCAACAGTCAAGTGCGATAAATTAGGAAAGATTTACAAAATAAAGGCAAAGAAAACCAGGTGATAGTTAAATGAGGACAGGAACAAGCAGGTGAAAGGTGGGACTCCAGAAGTGGTTCAAGGGACAGGTACGTGAGGACAGCCTAAAGGAGACAGGGAGAGTGTTCCAGAGCAAAGGAAGCTAAACTGAGAAAGTAGCCTGACCAGTGGCTGTAGAGCAGGAGGGAATATTAAAGTAACGAGAGAGAAAAGCGAAGGGAATAAGTGGATGGAGCAGAGGGAGAAAGCAGGTTAGAGAGGTAGAAAGGGAGGGAAGCAAACCAGTATTTAAAGAGAAAGGAGGCAAAATGGGACAGGCACAGAGAAGACAATGAAAGAAGGGAGAGGAGTTGGAATAGGGAACAGTGATGGGTAAGAGGAGGACAACCAGTAGCAAAGCAGCAGAAGGAATGAAAGATAGGGTCCAGTTTAGCTAAAGTACTGTAGATTTGAAGACACCACCATAGACCACATCCGTGTAGTCAAACAGCAGAAGGATCATCTTGATCTCATGCCAGACTGGGAGTGCAGGACTGGATTTATTACTGTAGAAAGCATCAAGTTTAGGGTGTGATGTTTTGATGATGGCATTAATGTGGACTGAGAAGTTAAGATGACTACCGAGCCACACACCAAGATATTTGAAGCAGGGAACTGTCTCAAGAGGAATGCCATCAAGGGTTTTAAAGTGGGGGTCTGGTTAATCCTACTGAGCCTTGGGTGTGTACCAAACAGCATGGTGACTGTTTTCTGGAATTTAGCGAGAGCTGGCTGACACAGAACCAGCACTGGATGTTACCAAAGTCATGCTGTAGGGACTGTTCAAATGGAGGGGATGGAAGTTCCGGTGGCATAAAGAACTGTCTCTTTTGCATGCACCTGGATATTTGTCGTGTCACAGGCCAAGGGAAGATATTTAAAGGAAACTGAGAAGAGAATTGGACCCAGAATATAGCCCTGGGGCACACCGGAGTTACAGTAATTGGGAGGGGAACAGAAAAGGATTGCCCAACCTGGATAGACTGACTACGTCCAGACAGGCAGGAACAGAATAATCCTGTAAATTCTTTTTCCTAAGTTTTTGTGCTGTACCCTCCCGGGTCTTACTTGAAAAAAGTCAGACACTTGTCTAATGTGCTCACCTGCTTAACAAAAATAAATAAATAAAATGCCACGGGAAGCACTTATGGTACATCAAGCACAGCAGCACCACATTCAACCAGTCATGAAGCAGTGTCTCATTCAGCTGGATAACAGAATTCTAAAAGAACTCTGCATTACTATTAGGGGGTGGGAGTGGCAACTACTAGTAGCGCTCCAGATAAAGTGAGTAGCGACCTATTTTACTCACCTCGTTTTAGGAAATACTCTTCAGAAATGTTTTTAATGAGTACCAGTGCTCACCCAACATTTCTCATGTGCCACACTCCATAGGATATTGCTTCATAACACAACTGCTGATTCAAAAGCAGCAGTTTTTTTCAAGATTTATAGTACTCATATGCATTCCAGTTTTGTTTTACTCACTACATTTTATATTTTAAAACTGGTGAGTAAAGTACTCCTACCTGCCAACATTATTTGGTGCATAGTGGCACCTGATCAATTCTTATCTAGGAAAAAAAATACATTATTTTTAAAAATGTATTACCCACTCCACTCTGTCCAGATATTTGTATGCATCTGAATTTGGTTTTACTCACCTCACTTCCAAAAGGAGTACAGTACTCATCCCAAAAAATCTTATGTGGAGCCCTGACTACTGCAGTATATAATGTTTGTTTGTTTTCTAAATTAGAAACAACTGTAACTGTATTACCCCCAACATCTTGCCCAGCTCCCAACCCCCACCTGAACTTCAGTATGGCTCTTCAGTGGTTTCGCACTCAGTGCTTTACTTCATGTCTGCTCCACTTTTGACTGCATACCCTATACTCAGGGCAATCCAACTGAGATGCAACATCTTGTTTTCAGTGGAGTCCTGATGCTACTGAAGTTTTATACTTGGGATGCACTGAACCACAGGATGGTCAGGTACCTCCTCTAGGTTCACACAGTGAGTAATATCTATGGCTGTGGTGGAATTTGAATCAAGGTCTCCTAGTTCCTGAGCCTGTACTCTAACCACCAGACCATGCAGTCACTTTTAAATGCAGTTAGGCACTGTTGTAACTGCTACACTACAAAATCTTTTATGACATGTGTTAGGAAAAGAAAGAAACCCAATTGATCACACAGCATCAGGTGACCATGGATTAACTGCTAGTAAACCCACAGTTGTTGTAAGTCAACCGCAACAGTATCACAGGGCAGAGTCGGCACTCGTTAGGTACTGAGCAGCAGAAAGTAGAAAGGCAGCCTTTAAACATTGGGAGACAGCGATGTCCTTCGGTGCTGCCATCTTACTCTTCCCCCGTACTGCTGTAGGTGTCATAGCAGCTGCAGACAGCAGTGCTAGGGTCCGCAAACTTGATTTTCCCCGTTAGTCCTGTCATAGCAGGCTGTCATGCTTTACGGTGCTCTGTGGAACCCCCCCCATGATGTACAGTAGCTGCCCATGCCACGGTGACAGGGAACACAGGCATTTCCCTTGGTCATCTGCGGGCAAGAGTGAGAGTGGCCAGGAGTGCCTGACACAGAGAGACAGGAGACTTTTCCTCCTTTTGTGATGGTGGCTTCCCCTCCACCCCCCCCCCGTATATATCAGCCAGTTGTACATGTGTCCAGACTCCCATTACAGCTGGCAGTGACAGCAGAACTCCCAACACTCACCACAGCACTCTTTCCACACACTGGTGAGCCCCGCACCAAACCCTGCATGTCCTGCTGTGCCCTGGAGGGTTTGTCAGTATAGAATGTTTTGTCAGTTCAGCAGTGCTTCACAGTGTCCCACTACAGCTGGCAGCAGCAGCGGAGTTCCGACACTCACCACAGCACTCTTTCTGCACATCGGTGAGCCCCATACCGAGCCCTGCATGTCCTCCTGCACCCCGGAGTGTTTGTCAGTTCAGCAGTGCTTCACAGTGTCCCATTACAGCTTGCGGTGATTGCAGAGCTGTGACACTCACCACAGCACTCTTCCTGCACATCGGTGAGCCCCTCACCAACTCCATGTTCTGCTGTGGCCTGGAGGGTTTGTCAGCGTAGAATGTTTCAAGTTTGTGCAGAAAAACCATCGCACACACATTGAGAGAGAGTGTGACAAAGAGACACACATGCACAGAAAGGCAACAGTCCAATGTGCAGTAGGGAGAGACAGAGAAAACACACCATTGAGAGAGAGAGACACACACACACAAAAAGGGAGCAGCAGACCGCGAAGCAGGCACAGAGACACACCGAGAGCGAACTGTTGGCCAAATCATTGGGACACAAGTGTTAGAAACTATTTTATGCACAAGAAATCTGTATTGGTTGCATTTATATGTGCATAAAATAAATGACATCTGCATGAGTTCTCTGGACTACTTTTCATGTCGGCAGCATACATTAATATTTGTGCTATTTTAACAGGGAAAACAGCTTTCTAGATATTTTTTTTCCCTTTACACATAACCCATGTTATAAGTGCAATAACCCACTCTAGGGTATAGGGTTACTGGCAGTTAATCCACACCCCAGGTGCTGTGAGGACACTCAGCCTATGGTCTTGTGCCTCACAATGCACCCAGGGTGTGGATTAACTGCCAATAACCCCATACCCTGTTGTGGGTTATTGTTTACTTAATAAAAGTACAAACAAGAGGCCACCAAAAGAGGTTAATCAAGTTTGTTACTAGTGGTGACTATAAAAACAAGAGCCCCTCCAAAGGAAACATGGTACACACAGCACCATTAGTGGAGGTGGTTTTAACTGGAGCCCTTTAATTGATAGTACAGAAGTACCAACCTCCTAGGGGCAATGGAAGTGGAGCAATATTACAATATACCGTAGAAGAAGGCTTTGCTAAGCATTTTACTAGCCCAAACTTTGTACTATTAACTTTTATGATGCTGTATTTGATAAAGTACAGTTACGTAACAACTTACCATAACAGTAGATCTTTGAAAGGAGTTCTTACAGCAAGTAACACCTTTAGGACTGAAGCTGGCAGGCGCCAGGACCCCACAGAAACTTTCTAGCTAGCAATACCCAGTGGGGGACTGCCCCCTATGTCAGCTCGCCCCCGACATCACATATGGTATAAAAGGGACAGTCCCTCAGTCCATCCCCAGTTCTACCACAGGAGACTGGCTAGTGAGAAAAACAGAAAAGGAGAACTGAGGAACAAAAGTATCTGAGATGAAGAAGAAATCACTAGGGGGAAGGTGGGTGGGAAAAATAGTACCTGCTGCAAGAGCTCCTCTCGACGTTCTACTGTTACGGTAAGTTCTTACGTAACTATGCGATCTTACTTTGAGATTAGCCCTTGTAGCAGGTAACACCTTGAGGACAGAGTCCCAAGCAGTAGAGGAGAAATCCCAGGCAGACGGGTGGAGGTAGAAGTCTCCTCAGAGGACATTAGGAATGGAGGTCCTGAAGGACAGCAAGTCCAAAGCCAGCCCTGTGGCAAGAAGCAATGTCCAGACTGTAATGCTTCACAACAGTGTGGACAGAACTCCAAGTGGCAGCCACACATATGTCAGTGGCAGACACATTTTTCAGTGAGGTGAAAGAAGCCACCATGCCCCAGGTAGAATGACTTTTTACTGAGCCCGGTATGGGTTTGTCATACTTATTATAACAAACACAATGCAGTTAACTATTTGGATACACATTGTTTAGAAACTGAAGCCCCTGCCATTTGAAGGGCAAAAGACACAAACAACTGATCAGACTGACGAGCAGGACAGGTGCACTCCAAATAGTATCCGAGCACCCTCTGCACATCCAGAGTATGCAGCAGTGCCTCCCCTCAGTTTGAGTACTCTGGATAGTATACTGGCAGGTGGATATCTTGATTCAAGGTAAACTCTGAGACCACCTTCAGCAGGAACTTGGGATTAGTTCTCAAGAACACCCTGTCCTTGTGAAAAACTAAATAAGGCCCCTTACACACCAGAGTTTGAAGCTCGGAAATTCTTCGAGCAGAGGTAATGACAACTGAAAATAACGCTTTCCACGACAGAAGATGCAGCACAGCTCGCAGCATGCTCAAAGGGAGGCAGAGTGAGTTTCTCTAAAACAAAGAAAAGGTCCCAAGGTGGGACAGGGTCCCAGATGGGAGGCTTCAAATGAAGCATGACTCACAGAAAAGTGTGGGAAAGATCCAGCTGGGCAATGTACTTGCCCTCAATAGGCACATGGTATGTGGAAATGGCACACAAGTGTACATTTAATGAAGAGTAACGGAGTCCTGCATCTGAAAGAGAGAGGAGGCACTCCAGTACTGAGTTCACTGGGCAAGTAAATGGATCCAAGCTCCTAGTGGTGGCCCAAATGCAGAACCATTCCACTTCACAGCGTACGTCACCCTAGTAGAGGGTTTCCTGGCTGCCACTAGGACGTCTGCTACCATTGAGGAGACCCCAAATCTGGAGATGGCTATGTCTGCAGAAGCCACACATGTGAGATCCAGGAGGACCAGGGGACCCTGCTCCTGGGACAGCAAGTCTGACCGGAGGGGAAGGGGCACCTGAGGTTCCACCGCCAGTTACTGTAAGAGTGGGAACCAGATCTGAAGAGGCCAGAACAGAGCTACTAGGATCACTTCTGCACCCTCCGACTGCAACTTGATGAGTACCTGCTGCAGAAGGGGATAGGGAGGGAATGCATAAAGAAACCTCCCTGCCAAGGAGAGGGACAATGCATCTCGCCAGAAAGGGACCTGGCCCTGGATCTAGCGAGCAAAAATTGGGCAGTTCTGTGTTGGATGGGGGAGGCAAAAAGATTGATTTCTGGGTGACACCATCTGGCGAAAAGATCTTCCGCCACTACGGAAAGCAACTCCCACTCCTGGGCCCTGGACCGAGTCCGACTGAGGCTGTCAGCCAGAGAGTTGTGAATGCCTGGAACGTAGACTGCAGAGAGTTCCAGTTGGTGATCTACCGCCCAAGTCCACACTTGCATGGTGTCTCTGCAAAGAGGATAAGAGTGTGTCCCCCCTGCTTGTTGATATAAAATACCACTGACATGTTGTCGGTTTGTATCCAGCCCATATAGGCTTCTGCCTAAACTGAATCCCACCCCCTACCAACTTAGGTCTCTCACATCAGGGATGCTCAAAGTCCCTCCTACCCGGACCCTCATGGGGGATCGGGACTTTGCCATAAGTGCGCCCAGACTCTGGAATTCGCTGCCTGTGGATATCCGAGCTGCCCCCTCCTATCTGAGTTTTCGAAATTCCCTGTGGGGTTTCCTAAAACTAGCATCAGAGTATGACTGCCCCAAACCTCCCTAGAGTAAAGTGTCAAATTGTTTTGTCTGAACCTCCCCAGGATGTCTCCATTGAATTCCTGGATATATTTTCCCCACTGTATCAATGACTTCTGACTACTCCTGCCTAAAAAGCCTTGGGCATTTTTACACCCATTATTGCTCCATGGTCATAGGCTAACCATGACATATTGCACCTTGGTCACTTGGTAGAAACTTGTACTACCAAGTGTTTCTGTTTCTGTCTAACATGTGCATATTTAGCAAACTGTGATGAGCTGTATATACCTGTCCACGATCCAAGTGGCCTAGGGGGTGTATACGACAATGTTATAAGTTATATTATGACCAATCCAGTCCTTGAGCTATACTCCACTCCTATGTATGATGACCTGTATATATCTGTCAGTTGAACTAGCTAGTCTAGAGTGTATAATCTGAAATGTGCTTACTACTATATGTTTCCCCTAGCGTCAAATGACGTATTTCCCACATGTTTGTTTACTGTGACAAAAAACTGTACTCTCTTTGCCATGTCTCCTTGGCTGTTGTTCCTTATGTTATGTTCTCCCGGGTCGTTCCTGAAAATAGGCATAATACTTGTCTAGTGTACTTACCCGGTAAACAAAAGCTAAATAAAAATAAATAAATCAGCAGGGGACGAGTCAGGAGGACTGTCTGGAAGACTTGGAGGGCATAAGGAATTGCCCACTTCTTCAGAATATTGAAGTGGAGATGCAGCTCTTGCTGAGTCCAGGAACCTTGAGTCTGGCAAGTGCTCAGATGAGCTCCCCAACCCTGGCCTGATGCATCATGGTCAGGTTCTGGGTGGGAGATTCCTTCTGGAAGGAAACCCCTCTGGAAAGGTTGGGAGTATCTAGCCACCATGCCAGGGACTGCTTGCCTGGGCTGGATACCAGGACCAGCTGGTCCAGGTTGTCTGACCTCTGATCCCACTTAACCCAAAGGTTCCACTGGATCACCTCATGTAAAGTCGGGCCATGGAGACTGTGGTGATGGCCGCTGCCATATGTCCCAATAGCCTGAGTGCTGTCCGGGCCAGAACTTGGTGAGCCGAAAGCAACTGCTGAGCATGGGACTGAAGGCGTTCTGCCCTGTCCTGGGGGAGGAAGGCCTTGCTTTTTGCCATGTCCAGGATCGCCCCTATGTATTAAAGCTGCTGACTTGGGCAGAGGTAGGACTTGGGGAGGTTTAGAGTAACTCCCAGGTCCTGAAAGAGGGAGAATGTGTCTCGAAGGGTTTCAACAAGCTGGTCCCAAGACACAGTGTTTAGAAGCCAATCGTCGAGGTAGGTGAAGACATAATGCCCCTGCCTCCTGAGACTTGTGGCTACCATGGCAAGGCACTTGGTAAACACCCTCGGTGCCGAGGACAGGCCAAAGGGCAAGGTCCTGAACTGGTAATGAGGGCCCCGAAGGTAGAAGCGCAGGAACCTACTGTGGTTGGAAAATCAGAATGTGGAGGTATGCATCCTGCATATCCAGGGAGCACAGCCAGTCCCCTTGGTGTAGTAGGGGAAGCAGACCTATCAGAGTGACAATCCTGAACTTTTTGTACTTTATCTACTGGTTCAGGTGGCTTACATCCAAGATAGGACAAAGATCCCCTGTCTTCTTCGGCACGAGGAAAAAGTGGGAGTAAAACCCTATTCCTCATTGTTTTGGGCACCGACTCGATGGCCTTCTTTTGAAGGAGAGCCTGAATTTCCTCTGCTAAGACAGCGCTGTGAGCCTGAGAGTATTGAGACAGTACTAGATGGGTTGTCTGGAGGAACCTCCATGAAATCGTGTCCACTCTCAATGAGCTGCAGGACCAAGCGGTCTCACGTTATCCAACGCCACCCTTCAGTGTGCAAGGAGAACGACCCCCCACTACTCCCCCGTGAACTCTGCTGAAGGAGAGGGGTCTAGCAGCAAGTCAGGCAGAGAAGTCGGGAAGGGGAAGCACAGGCTGAGAGGTTCTTGGGGGCCCGTGCAGCAGATCCTCCGGTGGCAGGGGTAGTGGCCTTACGTTTGAAGCCAGCCCGCTCCTGCTGCTGGCGCTGACCTCGAAATTGCTGTTGTCCAGTCTTACGAAAGGACTGTTTATGTTGTTGCTTGGGTCTGTACATAGTCTACACTGACTTAACTGCTTTTCCTGCCTCCTGCAAATGGGTAATGATGACATTTTGAGTATCTTCCCTGAATAGAACTGGCCCTCTGAAGGGGGCATCCATAATCTTGGACTGGACATCCTGGGCGAACCCAGAGACTCTCAGTTAAGAGTATCATCGGATACAGACCAAAGAAGCCGCGGCTCACCCACTGAATCCACGTTATCGTATGAAGCCTGCAGGACATGGTTACCGACGTCCGAGACAGATTTCATGATGGCCTTGAGCTCCACCCGTCTGGGTGAGTCTGGCATGTTCTGAACAATTTCCAGTGCCTTGTCCCACAGTGCATTCTGGTACTGGACCATGTGGGCAAGGAAATTCTGTGACTGGATGGCACAAGTAGTGGAGAAAAAAAAAACTTTCCTGACCAGATGATCCAACTGCTTAGAGTTCTTATCTGGGGGTTGTATACTGAGGTGCCGTGGATGTCTGGACCTGTCGCGGGTGGCATTCAGCACCACTGAGCCTACCTCTGGTTGTTCCCCATAGAAGGGATCATCCGGGAATGGTATACAACTGGTCTGACTTTTTTGACACTGCTGGGGTCGAGAAAGGACGCTTCCATGCCAGCTTGTTGGTATCTTTGTACAAACTGACCATGGGGGAACTACCATGGAAGGGGCGTCCTTCTTCTTTAAGAAGACAGCCAACCTCTTCCATTCCAGGTTGAGGTCTTCAGAGTCCCATCAGTTCAACTGTTGGATAAGATGAATCACATCCATAAACAAAGGGTCATCAGGTGGGGAGCATGGGGTGTCCTTGCTGACGTCAGGGTTGGACAGAGGGTCTGAGTCCCCACAGCTGGAGGAAGAGTAGGAATCTGCTTCAGAGTCCTCCGAATCCAGAAAGGGGGGAAGAGACACCTCAGGGGCCTGTGTGGTTGTTCCTCTGGAGAAGGAATATCTTTGTCAGGCATCGGCCTCCTAGGAGGCGGAGTAGAAGGGTGGCCCGAAGGCTCAACTGGAGAAGGCCCTTGGGGAGTCAGCTTAAAGGGGAACTGTCATCAGCAGGGTTTCTTAATGTCCAAAAAAACCATAAAAAGCTAATATGAGTGAGCCATTCAGTTTATCTGTGAGTCTTTGCAGTCCAGAGTTACCATTATATAAATCAGTCTGTAATTAAGGGCTAGGAGCAGCCATATGTTTTAGGCTCCTGAAAGGAAATTATGTCACAGCGGATCTTGGCCCTCCACTGACTGTAGGTTAAATAGGAAATCATCTGTTTTATTAAAGAGCAGCTTCCTAGTTAAGGAATAGCTGCCAGCCCGAGCGTGGTCGATAACGGACCTGTCTCCGAGTCTCCATATGAAATGTGGCAGAAATCCATCCTCACTGAAAAAAGTTATATTCCTCGTGAATTTGCATTTTTCCATACTGCTGACAAAAGGACCAACTTACTGATCCGCAAACCACGCCCCCTAGAAGCCCTGTTTTGTGATGTCACAAAACGAAGGCTGTATGAGCGCACTCCATTCACTACTACAGGGCCAATATTTTAACATGTTTTTATACCCTTTCCTGTTGGGATTTTAATAAATCAAAGCGATTGACAAATAGGGTCCCTATTAGTCGATCGATCCTTTGATTTATTAAAATCCAACGCAAAGAAAAATACTATTTAAATATTAGCTATAATAGCGAATGGGGCATGCTCACTCAGCCTTCGTTTTGACATCTAAAAATAAACTGCGTGGGCAGCATGGGGCATGGTTTGCAGACCGGGAAGTCGGTCCTTTTGTCAGCGCTACGGGAAGATACAAATTTGAGGAATATAACTTTCAGATAGAGAATGGTCTCACCATTCTATGAGAGACTCAGAAGATTAGTGTATCGACCCATACTCGGCTGGAACCTACTAAGAAGCTGCTCTTTAAGTGTGTTTTAAGGTGGTGTTATTATAACACTTTCTACATTTATAATAATTGTTTTGTGTGTACATTGAAACTAGTGAGTTATCACCCTTACATTTCAAACTGTTAATAAAAATAATCCATCTTTAGGATTGCTTTAATCTCTCGGGTATACTGCTAGCTGATCATTAAAAACTACACTTCTTAAGGCTGGCTCTGTGGTGCCAACAGGTACTGGGGCCCCATACCCTATACTGTATCAGGATTTCTAAACCCTGGTTGTGTTCATGTCAGTGCAGATTTCTGGGGCTGCCACAGCACTAACTTCCATCTTATTCCATTCCCTCTCTTACAGCCTTTTCTCTTACAATTTCAAGTGTGAACTAAGGTTTACAAGATGCAAATGTGGCTACATACCTACTGGCCTGGCGTCATGGGGCCAGCCTTGAAATACGTCGTTTTTAATTAACAGCTGGCAGTACAACCTAGAGATTAAAGCAAAGAGCTGTGAACAAGCTTCATTCATCCAGCAGAATGGGGTTCGATTCCAACATGCTCTACTTGTATATTGTGTGACCAGAGTAAGTCACTTAACCTTCCTGTAGTCACAAAATACTCCCAGAAACAAGCTGTAGCTGTGTGCCTTTCCTGGACAAAGGCGGTAAAAACAATCTGAGCATGTGTTATGATTCTGAAAACATTATGCTTTTTCTACACAGATTTGACTAGAAAAGAAAAAAAAATATGACACCATTAATTGTTTATTAATTGCAAAAACATATAGATGGACAACATTATTTAAAAAAAAGCATAATCTGAACTGCATTATTAAAATACAGAATAATATGTGTGTGTGTGTGTGTAATCAAACGTTTACACACACCAGAGGTGTGGGATGCTACATTAACCCCGATGGCTAAGTCTGAGTGGTTTATAAAAGCAACCTACACCGAGGGCGTGTGCAAAATTCTGTTTTTTTTTCTACACCCACCCACCCATATATTATTTCATTTAATTAATGGTGATAATTTTTTTCCCTTTCCTGCACAGTTCAGCTAGCGCAGCACTTCTGTCAGAGACACACACACACACACACAGTCTCTCCCTTTGTTTTTGTTTTGTTTTTCTTTCTTTTTTTACATTACAGTGGGAATGGCATTTTGGAAAGTTGCGGTCTGCCTGCATAGCTGCGGAGTGTAAGACATGCATGAAGGGCATGGGTGGCAGGATCAACCAGATTGATTTGTTTCCTTTACGGTAGAAAATCCCATTCCATCCAAAGTATTTCAGTAAGAAACTGTCACACTTTTAACTTCATCAAAAGAAGTAAAACACTCTTAACAATGCATTTCAGGTTATGCATGTTTTAACTGTGTTGTCTATCTATGTGTTTTTGCAATTAATAAACAATTAATGTTGTCCTATTTTTTTTCTTTTCAAGTCAAATCTGGATAGAAAGAGCATAATATTTTCAGAGTCATAACAGATGCTCAGATTTTTACTGTCTTTGTCCAGGGAAGGCACAAAGCTACAGCTTATTCCTGGGTGTGTTTTGGGAGCACAGGGAGGTTAAGTGACTTGCTCTGGTCACACAATATACAAGTAAAGCATGATGGAATCAAAACCCATTCTGCTGGATGGACGAAGCTTGTTCACAGCTCTTTGCTTTAACCTCTAGGCTGTATTGCCAGCTGTTAATCAAAAACTTCACATTTTAAGGCTGGCCCCATGATGCCAGGCCAGTAGGTTCATAGCCACATTTGCACCTTGTAGACCAGAGTTCACATCCAAAATTGTAAGAGAAAAAGCTGTAAGAGAGGGAATGGAAAAAGACAGAAGTTGGTGCAGTGGCAGCCCCAGAAATCTGCACTGACATGAACACAGACAGGGTTTTGAAATCCTGATATGGGGCCCCAATACCTGCTAGCACCACAGAGCCAGCCTTGAGATGTGTAGTTTTTAGTGATCAGCTGGCAGTATAGCCTAGAGGTTAAAGCAACCCTAAAGATGGACTATTTGTCCTAACAGTTTGAAATATAAAGGTGATAACTCACTAGTTTTAATGTACATACAAAGCAAGTATAAATGTAGAAGTGTTATAATAACACCTTAAAACGCACTTAATAAAAACAGACAACTTCCTATTTAGCCTACAGTCAATGGAGGGCCAAGATCCTCGGTGACATCATTTCCTGTCAGAAGCCTAAAACATATGGCTGCCCCCACCCTTAATTACAGGCTGATTTACATATGAATAACTCTGCTCTGCAAAAACTCACAGATAAACACAATGGCTCACTCAAATTAGCTGTTTATGGTCTTTCCGGCATTAAGAAACCCTGTTGATGACAGTTCCCCTTTAACAGGAGTTGAGGGAACTTCTTTATCTTTGAAATAGGCCCATCAAGCAGCAAAAGGCTCATTAGGACCCTGCAGGAAGTTCTGTGGCAGAGCTGGAGTACCTGGCATCGGGGGGGGGGGGTAGATGTGGATGGCCCCAGCATCAGGTCATCCAGCTAGGGTAATCCCAGTGTTGGGGTAGCCTGGTCCTGGTCATCCGTCATTGGGACCAAAGGAATACCCTCAAGTGTGGGAGGTGTAAGATCTGACGTCTGACCATCGGGTGTCAGGTCCTCAGGTGTCAGCCTACTGGGGGCGCTGGAGTCTATGGGCATCTGCGGAGGCACTGGGTTTTCCCAAGGGGTGCCGGGGAGGGTGGCATAGAGGTGACTGGTGTAGATGGAAGCCGGGCTGGGAAACTAGCCAGTGGACACCTAGGTGGAGTTGCCTACGGAGGAGGAGTCACTCCTGATCAGGACGTACACCCATTACCCTGGAAGAAGAGCGCGACTATCCCAAGTGCCGCTTACTAGCATCAGCCCCTAATGTCAAGGTGGACTTGGTGGACACCTTGGCCAGGAGGGGGACAGACAGTGGCCTGCCGCCCAAAGGACAACTGGCCGAGCCACTAGGTTTAGAGCCCCCAGGGGTAACAGGCTTAAGCTTGAGTGGCTAGGAGGTGTGGGAGGACTTCCCACACCCAAAGAGCCCTCTCCTGTAATGGAGATGAGGGAGGGAGGCTTCGAGACTGGGAGCCCGGAGACAAGCCTGGAGGAGGAAGGGCTCGACAACTTTGTCAGGGACCGAGAGCGGTCTTCTGCCCGGGATTTTTCCTTGTCACGGTGCTTGTGTTTGACGCTTGATTTCTTCTCTTTATGTGATGACAACGAAGAGGGAGAGGATGAAGAGCTCTTGAGATGAAGTTCCTTCTCCATGGCATACATTTGTTTTTTTAAGCAGAAAGGCTTTGAGGGTCTTCTGGTGCCAGAACCACATGCACTGGTTGAAATTGCAGCAGTGCTGGCAGGCCTCGATGTTGTGGTCTGGGCCCAGACAAAACAGGCAGGCCGAATGGCCATCTTTATGAGGGATCTGTATGCAGCACGCGCATTTTGAAGGGCGCCTCTCAAATAGACGATGTTAGAGAAGAAGATGACATGCACAAATTTGTCGAAATACTATCAAAAAAGAAAATAAAAAGGCATTGAAAACATGTCAAGATGGTGGTCGACTAACAAAGTGTCTGCGGAGGTCTGACTTGCGTGGTCAACAGTGGGAAAAGAACTGGGGATGGGCTGGGTAACCACCCCGTTTATACCATATGGGACGTTGGGGGCGAGCCGAAGTAGGGGCTGGTACTGCTAGCTAGAAAGTTTCTGAGAGTTCCTGGCACTTGCTGGCTTCAATCCTAAAGGCGCTACCGCTGCAAGAGTGAATCTTGAAGTAAGATCAAGGGATTCTACTGACGACCATAAATGCTTGAGTGGTTTAACATTGGCAGAACCCTAAGATACTAGCTATAGTGTGTAATACAAACCCACTTATGCATTATTTTTATAACATATAGACTAAGATTTTTTTAGCTCTGTTGACCAAAGCTAAAGACAAAAAAGGTGAAAACAGGTTTGTCACTTTTTGTTTTTGACTGGAAGGTTGAGGGAGTTTTAGAAGATCACATAAGACACAGAGTGACATAGTCAGGTTAGTAATATCACAACAGTTTTTTACGCAGGTAAATATAATAACAGTAGTGATGTACGCATATTAATATAATCACTTAATGAAAAAGAAAAATTTGCATTTATATAGTACTTTTAATACACACTGTATCCCAAAGTGCTTTGCAAGCAATAAGAGGCTGGTAGTGAAGTGATTGTAATGTGTAGCGGCAGCCATTTCACACATCAACACCCACACATTGTCTGGACAGCTGCATGAACTAGTTTTATGGGGAGGAGAATACTAGCCGGGATACTGGGAAAAGCCCCCTACTCTTGCGAAAAGTGCCTTGGGTTCTTTTACTTCCACCTGGAGAGCACCAGAGATGGGCAGAAGGGACCTCGGTTTTAAGATCTTATCTTAAGGACAGTACACCCTGAAAGTACAGTACCCCCCCTTCTACTGCACTTGGGTACCAGCATTTATGGTATGAGCCCAATCCCAGTGTGGGACCAGAAGCCACTACCTTCTGGCCCAGAGGCAGATGCGCTACCAGTTGAGTCATGCTGACACTTTAAGTAGGTAGGTTAGTATTATCACAATAGTTATTAAGGCAGATTAATAAAAAAAAAAATCACATTATGACACAGGCAAGTTACTATTAGCACAATAGTGATGCAAGCAGGTTAGTATATGGAGAATAATGCACAGGCAACCATATGCAACAAGGTTATATGATGACCTTTTCAACTGAAATGGTTATACTGTGACCTTTTTAACCTGGAATGGCTATAAGAAATGACATCACACACCTCTAGCAGTAGTAATCTGTAGTATAAGGTAGCCCCATGTGACTGTCTCTTGATCAGTGAGGATGTAGAATTGGCCATATCCCATATACATAGGAAGACAGACATGGAGATACTACCTGTAGGTGGCATATGATGGTACATAATACAAAGGGAGAGAGAATTTATCATTGATAAACATCTCCTGAGTTTCAGCTAATCACTACCCCTCCCAGAGTGATTGTACTAACCTGCCTTCATCACAGTAGTGATGATACTAACCTACTTATGTCATTATGTGATTATAGCCTATGGTTACCCTTTGCTGTGCATGGATTTCCATCCGAACAAAACTTGCTGTACCACAGTTCAAAGATCATAGAATGGTGTGTACTCTTCTGTGGACGCTCATGTCACCTGCTGTTTTACTTTCATCCCCCCACCCACACACATACAGACACCTGACTCTCCCCAACACAAAATCTTTTGTTGTTTCAACATTTAAAAAAAACAGAAATCTACCTCTTACCCAGCTGTGTTTTCAGCAGCTGGGTGATGGTATGTTTCTGTTTTCTTTTTAGTTATAATAACAGAAAATTAAACTGAAGATTTTTAAAAAGAAAAAAAAAGGCATTTTTTTATTTTATGTTTCAAATCATATACTACACAGACTAATAAATGGACAATCATGCAAAACTCAGTAATGTTTTCATTTCAGGGTTCTGATGACATCAGGGCTATCTCGAGCTGTGTTCTCGAGGTCCTTATGATGTCATCACAAGCCCTCAATGGAAACACAATCATTACAGGTCGAAAAGTAATATGCAAATTAATCTTTATTTATTGATGTAACCCCTAGATGGCGCTATCCCAGGGGCTACTACCCCTGCCTGATTTGCCACTAACAGGTTGAGGGGCCTGGATCCAATGGCGGGTGCCTCCACCCAGAGGTCAGGGTTTGCAATAGTTAAACTAACTTGGTCACAGCCCTCTGGGACACTGCAACCCCCCTTTCTTCCCACTAGTGGCCCACACAATATATCAGAATTACCTTCACGGTATACACTTACCCCTAGGACTGGTTCTGGCACTGGGACCTCCTGTGAAATGAGATACAGTGCAACAATCACAGTACAGTATTTTAACATAGACAAATACCTCAGGCAGTATAACTTTGCTGAAACAAGCAGCTCTGATTTATTTAGGGGGATATAACAAGGACAGGGGGAAATCAGTTTAATTAGCTTATCACTCTAATCATCTACCTATGGCTCTGTGCACAGGCCTATCCCTATCAGTTACTGTCCCTGGGTACCCAAGCCCTAGTGGCTAGTCCAAACCGTGGCAGCTGGTAGGGGCCCTTTCACACTGAGAAAAGGAAAATTAAACAGTCAGCAGTACAGTAATTCCATTTGGATTTAATGTGGCAATTCAACAGGAGGCGACCCTGAATTAGTACTCACGACCTCAAATAAGATAGGGTCCTTCAATATCAGCAGGGCTACTCTTGAGCTCCAAGAGACTCTTCACACATTTATATGGTAAAAAGAAAGTACTATACCAGGCAGGCTGCTTCTCTATCCCGATCGCAATTACTGCACAATACCGGGAGAACACACAGCGATTCAGTTCTGACAGACCGAGTGCAATTCAACAATTTCTCCAGTCTTCTACAGGGTGAGCCTGGTTTCTACTCTTCAGAGATCCTTTGATTCTTTTCACAGGACAGTTCAGTCCTAACAAGCAGTTACACAAGCTGCAGACCCGGAACTCTGGGCCTTACACACGTTTTTGACTAAAACTGCACACTGAAAAAGCACAGGGCTCCTTCCTTCTTCACTGCCAAAGCTCAACTGAAACTCCAACCGACAAAACGGGCACTTCCTTTGAGTTCCTCCCAGTTCTTGACTGGATTGGCTGTCACTCACAATAGACTGCTGCTGTTGGTCCAAAAGGCGCTGAAGTCTAAACTACATCTCCCAGAGTCACTGCCCATACAATCCTCTTGTGGCTGGCTCAGATTATGAGTCCAAGTTCTGATTCGTCAAGGCACCATTTTAGAGCTGAGCTTACCCCACACTGATTGGTCCAGTTCAGCAGTTCAAAACCAGAATGGGGAACTAGGCAGACACTGTTCTGACTGCAAAAGAAAGCAGGTTAGACAAACTGTAATTTCATTATCACTCTAAATGGTTTCTGGCAAACAGTTACATCTTTCAGATAGGTTCCCTTTGCACTCCTAGTGACTGCAAAAATGGAGTGAATGGCAGCAGCTTGAGTGGTACTCAGTCAAAGAAACACACAGTCCCCCATACAAACTAATTATGTCTGCAAGCAGACAGCTCTTAAAGAGACAGTACCAGAGGTTCTAAAAACACTCACTGATAAATGGCTTAAACGCCAAACACCATTCAGGCTTGGAGCATTCAAGCAAGCTCCTGAAGTCTTTGGAACCCCCATTTGCAGGGCCACATTTATTTTTTTATTTAAAATTTGGTGACCGGGTAAGCCCACTGAGCCCCGAAGGTCCCTTTTTCAGGGGCGACCCGGGATAACAATACATATTTTCATACAGAGAAAGACTTTGGTTACAGAGTAGTTTCAGGTGTGTGAGCAGGTTACAGCCATGATAATCATCATGCATCAATCCTTACAAATATGTTGACAGTGGAATTAACAAAAGGTGCAGAAGAAATTTAAATTTACATGGTAAGCTCATTGTTTACTACTGGCATGGTTCAGTGGAAAGTTAGCTGTTGTATTATGCCTAGAGGGAAGCACCGTGGAACCCGATAAGGTGCTTGGAGAATCTGGATATTAGGCGCATATAAGCAAGTGGGGGGGGAGGTTATGAGCCGTGGCAATGACGAGTGCTAGTATCAGACATATAGGCTTTGAGTCTGGTGCGGAAGTTCATCAGTAAGGAGGCTTCCTGCACTAGGGGTGGGAGTTTGTTCCACAGGTAGGGGGCTGAGTAGGAGAACAACCTGCCGCCAGCGGTAGTCCTGAGTCTGGGAACTTCAAGCAGGGTACGTCCAGATGTCCGTAGGCTCCTGGGGTTATGTTTGAGTGCAACAGTTCCAGCGATGCTGGGTGGAGCTGAAGGGCTGAGTAGCTTGAAGGTCAAGCAGAGCAGGGGGTAGTGGAGATGAGAGGCCAGCGAGGGCCAGCATAGCTGACCAAGTGTGTCACAATGGTGCCTTTGCGAGTGGTCCTGGGTAGCAAACTGGGCTACCTTGTTATACAGGATTTGCATCTTGGTGACCTCCTGCTTGGCCATGCCCTGTAAGATCGGGGCAGCGTAAGTCAGCGTGGGGAGGAGGACACCTGTGGTGATTGAGGTCCTGGCCTCAGGGATGAGCTGGTCTTCTAGCCAGTACAGAGTACCAAGTTTGCGGTGTATGGTCTTGGTGACCTGATCCATGTGGCACTTGAAGGTAAGACAATGGTCCAATGTTAGACCTAAGTATTTTAAGGAGCGCACAACCTCGATGTCATTTCCCGAGAGAGCAGTGAATTGCAGAGATTTAGACCTGTCGTGTCCAAGCACGTTGCGTCCGAATAGCACTGCCTTAGTTTTGCCTGCATTTAGGACCATTCTATTTGCTCTCAGCCAGGCCTCGAGAAATGCTAGGTCAGCTTAGAAAAGGGGATTAGAGCTGCAATGTTATCCAGGGATCGGTACACGACGGCGTCATCTTCGTACTGAACGGTCGAGCTTCCCCCACAGTGGAGGCTTAGGTCGTTAGTAAATATTGGGAAAAGGAGTGGGCCGAGGATCGAGCCCTGCGGTACTCCCTCTGTAAGGGGTAGAGGACCCGAGGTGGCACCCTTCCAGATGACCCCCTGGGATCGGCCAGATAGGTAACTCCCAAACCATTTGAGGGCGAGGGGGTCTAGGCCAATTTTATCCAGTTTTAGAAGCAGGAGTTTGTGATCCACAAGGTCGAAAGCCTTGGACAGGTCTATAACGATGGCGCCAGTGGGTGTCCCATTATCCATTGCTTTGAGCAAGTCATTCGAGAGATGGATGAGTGCTGTGTCAGTCCCATGGTTAGTTCTAAAACCATGCTGTGAACGTGCAATTAGCTGATGGGACTCCAGGTAGTCACGGAGTTGACCACAGACTAACCTTTCCTGTAGCTTTGCAAGTGTACTGAGCATGGAAATAGGCCTGTAATTGCTTAGGTTTTCCCTGGAGCCACCCTTACGAATAGGGACCACGTTGGCCTGTTTCCACTGGTCCAGAACAGTCCCTTCAAGTAGGGATCTGTTTATGAACCAGGTCAGGGGTCTGGTGAGGAATGGGGCGCGACAGCCTTAAGTAGCCAAGGGTTTATCCCATCAGCACCTCCTGAGCCTTGTCTTTCAGAGCCCTTCAGAGGGATTGGACCTCTTTTGTCTTCACCAGTCTTAGAATCATAACCACATGACACTCCCCTATCATCAGTACACCCTATAAGACACAGCTACATAACAACCCCCATTAAACCAGCCCAAACCCACCTACATAATGGACAAAGAGAAACACAACCTGACAAAACAATAAAGCAATTCCGGCAAAACAATGGAAACTTTCTCTCACCATCCCAATGTGCTGCAGACCGCAATAACAAAGCCATAACAGCTTAAAGTGGAAAACTTATCAAATCCCCCACATATGTGCACAATATATAACTAAAATAATACAGTACATTTAAAAACTCACCCTCAAATAAAGCATAAAGCATTGCACAAAGGTAAAAAGCTTAAAGGGACACTTTCCGCCTTTTAGCTGATTTTTTTTTAGCCCTCTTTAAACACACTACCTGCACATATTTCTGTTAGTAAGCATCACATAAAAGGCATTTGTTTATCAGAAAACAAGTAGTTAGAGAGGTATTAAGGCATTTTTGTAATATTTACTGTCCTGACTTTTATCCTGGGCGGACCACCCGCTCCCGCATGTGCACTGCAAGATGACTGCAAACATTCATGCATGCACAAGTTTTGGTGTTTTTTAACAAGCGCCACCTAAGGTGATTTTCTAACAGAAATTGGTCTCCTGAGCAGAAGAATGTTACTCCACTACCAAAATGAGTGCTCTAACATGTTCAAATCTGTAAAGGAAAGTTAAAACCGTGACTCCAAGCAAGACGGCCACAATGTGCATGCTAACTTGTACACAGACAAGTTTCATTTTTTTGTTTTTTTACTTTTGTAAGAGTCACCTCAGATGATTTTCTAACAGAACAGGTTAAGTGATTTTCTCAGGGTCACACACTATGCAAGCAAAGCATGTTGGAATCAAAGCCAGTTGTGCTATATGAACCAACCTTGTTCACAGCTCTTTGCTCTAACTTGCAGGCTATACTGCCAGCTGATCGTCAAAAACTACACTTTTCAAGGCTGGCTATATGGTGCCAATAGGTATGGGGCCTCATATCACGATTTTCAGACCCTGGCTGTGTTCAGGTTGGTGCACATTTCTGGGGCTGCCACAGCACTGCCTTCTAACTTCCCTTTTCCATCCCCTCTCCTACAGCTTGTTCCCCTACAATCAATGAGTTTCGGGTTTGAACTCAGGTCTACAGGAGCAAATGTGACCCCATACCTACTGGCCTAGCACCATGGGGCCAGCCTTGAAATGTGTAGTTTTTGATGATCAGCTGGCAGTATAGCCTAGAGGATAAAGCAAAGAGCTGTGAAGAAGCTTGGTTCATCCAACAGAATGGGGTTTGATTCCAACATGCTCTACTTGCATATTGTGTGACCCAGAGCAAGTCACATAACCTCCCTGTGCTCCCAAAACACACCTGAGAACAAGCTATAATCAATGTGCCTCTCCTGGACAAAGACAGTAAAAACAATCTAAGCAGTTGTTATGATTCTGCAAATATTATTCTCTTTCTATCCAGATTTAACTTGAAAAGAAAAAATAACAGGAAACAATTTCACTAATTAAGACTCACTCGACATGTTAAACCCCATTCAGTCTGGTTTCAGAAAAAAACACAGCACAATATCTGCCTTCGCCAAAGTAACAAAGGATTGGCATTTGACACTTGACTCTAAACTTTATGAGAGTGCCTTATTCCTCGACCTAAGCAAGGCATTTGATACAGTACACCACGACCTACTGCTGACCATATTGTGAAGTATCGGTCTAGGTGTCACTAGCATCAAATGGTTTATATGCTACCTTACAGGTAGGCAACAGCAAATCAAGGCTCAAGGGGACTTGTCCCCACCAAAAACACTTCTTAGAGGTGTACCGCAGGGTTCAGTACTAGGATCGCTACTATTTGCGATATATATTAACAACATCAGTGCAGGCATCAACCAAGCAAGTGTTCACTTATTTGCTAACAATACTGTTATCTATGTTGCCAGACCCTCCTTTGAACTTGCTCACACTGCACTGCAACAAGAATTCAACCTTTTGCAGCACAATCTCCTGAACCTCAAACTCTTGTTGAATGCTAAGAAAACGAAAGCCATAATATTTTCCCCTAAACTTAATTCAGTCAATTCTACCTCGTCGGGCACACTGCACCAAATGTCCCTCCTGGGAGAGCCAATCGAACTAGTAGACAAATTCAAGTATTTAGTATTCTGGATCAATTACAAACTCTCCTATACAGTCCACACAAGGGAACTGGCAAAAAAATTAAAGCAAAGATTAGGACTATTCTTCAGAATGAAACACCTACTATCCCAGGAAGCTAAGCCAAGATTAGTGCAATCCACATTCCTCCCCCTCCTGGACTATGCCGACCTCCAGTATAGTCGTGGCCCAAGCACCGTATAGGTCACGCTTGGCACCCTGTACAATAGGGCACTAAAATTCATTACTGGTGCTCTGTACAGGACTCACCACTGCTCTCTTTATGCTGCTCTTGGCTGGCAGTCCCTAAAAAACAGGAGACTTAAAAATGCAGCAATCTGGACCTACAGAGCCCTAACTGGCAAGATCCAGCAATACATATCTAGCCTCCTAACAGTACTCCAGGAAGTTATTCCCTTAGGAGTCACTCCTACATCTCACTCGACATCCCTGGGTATAGAACGCACTTGCGGTTATTATCCATAAGCCATGCTCTACCAGCCGCATGGAATGACCTTCCAAAATCACTGAAGCTATCAACTTATTTTAAAGGGAAACACTGGAAAAGGCACAGCTTTACCCAGGCACTACAAACATTCCTGATTAGTGCTTTCAGACAGTAACATTTTTTTTTTTTAATTCCTCTAATTGCCATTTTAGTGATTTAAACAGTGGCCTTCAGCTTTCACTTTCTATTGCTGGCAGCCACCATTTCATGAGTAGCAGAGAGCTTCCTGAGCTCACCTTATGCTAATATGACCTGCCAATCAACAGCAGAGGTCAAACAGGCATATTAGCATACAGTGAGCTCAGGAAGCTCACTGCTGCTCATGAAATGGCTGCTGCCAGCAACAGAAAGTGGAAGTTGTTGGTAGCTGTTCTAAATAATTTTAAAAAATTGTTACTGTCTGAAAGCACTAATTGAGAGTTTCTGTAGTGCCTGAGGAAAGCTGTGTCTTTTCCATTATTTTCCTTTAAAATGGCAACATTCAAAACATTACTTGGCTACATATCAGGGACACCTGCAACTGCTATGCTTAAGTTCCCTCCAGTCCTCCAGCTGAATGAGCCCAGCATGCCGCACCCCTTCCTTGCCCACCCACCCACCTTCTAAAAAACTTTATAGGTCTTCTTCTATTCCAGTTCTTCCTCCCTTTTTTTCCTTGTTCTCTTCCTTGCTGGGGTTTCAACCTATATTGTTTCTTCTCTGACCTCCTATTGCTTTCCCCATTCCATATGTTGATTGCTCTTTACAACAAAGTGAAACATACACATCCTTCGTTGCACTTGGTCACTAAATGCCTTATTTATATGCAAATGTTTTGTAAACTAAAACCATGTGATCTTTGTGTATTCTGGTGTCATATTGTTTTTTTGTTTACCCTATGACCTTGTATTATCTGTTGTTATGTTTCAGTGCTGTGCTCGCTGTTATGTTTCAGTGCTGTGCTCACTGTTATGTTTCAGTGCTGTGCTCACTGTTATGTTTCAGTGCTGTGCTCGCTGACCAGGCCCACTTTGTAAATGAGTTTCACTCAATGGGGTTTCACCTGGTTAAATAAAGATTGATTGATTATTAATTGTAAAAACACACAGATGGACAATAGTGTTAAAACATGCATAACTTCAAATGTGTTATTAAGAGAGTATTTTACTTCTTTTAATAGAGTTAAAAGAATAACAATTTCCTACTGAAATACTTTGAACTGAATGGGATTTTCTAATGTAACACACCTCTGGGGAGAGGGTGTGCAGTGGTCCCAATGACACACTGTTGTTTTGCTCTTTCAGGTCTCTGGGCCTAGAACCCATAAAGGGTTAACTGTTCCTTCCTCCAGCAGAGCTGGTCAGCCACTGGCTAGGGTGGGGTGGGTCTCTTTTGGTCTGCATGGAAGAGCACGGGGAAGGAGACAGTTCAAAGGCGGGGGGAGGCCAATTGCCTGCTCTTGCAGTACTGGCCATTTTGTGTGAGTGGGAGGCTGACTTGGAGCTCAGTAGGATGTGGCGCTGGCCATCCATTTTGAGACCCCTACTGGGGTGGGGGGGACAGTGATGCTGTGGCAGGGCTCGGAGCACCCAGTTACTTGCACTGGGCCGCATTGGGATGCGAACCATCGGGAATGTGAAGGCAGTACCTGGGAGATGAGAACCAGATGGGACTTCACATACCCAAGGAAAGGCACAATGGTGTGCATGAAGTGAGTTAAGATTAGCTTTAAGGCCTCTGGGAGTGGTAAACAGGATTGCTCCCCAGGTTTCAGGCCACCCAAAATGAGAGGAGAAAGGCTGCTCATTACAGGATCGTGAGGAACAGTGTCCAGTCCTTCAGTCAGTGGATTGCGGTAGTTTAATGTCAGAGACTGCAGTCCTGTGTTGAGATTTGCAGTCAGTTAATTTGAGGCATGAATGGGATCCTGTCGAAAGGGGAGAAGCCACGGAAGGGAAGCTGGTTTGAACCATTTAGAGGGGAGATGTGTAATACTGCCTGCAAGGTCAGCTAAAGTGTTAAGAAACTAGTAAATATGTGATGCCTGCCAGTATAGATCATGGGGCTGACCTTCAGTGTGGATTATGGACACTGAATAAATGGACAATGCATGGACATTGAGATAGTGGACCCCTGGGTCCAGTGCTGTTTGTTTCCCCATGGGATACAGCTGTATCAAGTTTGCATGACTCCATTGAGTAGATCAAGTTCTGTTTTAAAGGTTCCTTTACTGTTATCTATTGTCATGTAGATTCTTATGCTTGCTATATTGTTGCATTTACTAAACAGACTGCCTCCTGGCCCAGTGCCTCATGGATGAAGCCAGCACCCCAGCCCGAAGAATAAAACGTAAGTCATCTTTAGCAGTTTCTGTTGTGGTCCCCCCTCCCCATGGACTGTAACATCAGCATACCCCTAGACACCGGGGAGGCGGTGGGTCACACTAACATAACAATACTAGAATGCTGTTGGATTATTTTTACTAACAGTTCGAAATGTAAAGGTGATAACTCATTAGTTTCAATGCACATACAAAACAATTAATAGAATCATAGAAATCTAACAGTAACTAAGTAGGGAGAAAAAAAAATAAACAGAGGAAAGAGTAAGTATTCCAAACAACAGTGAAGAGGCCAGAAATAAGACATGGTGGGAGTGGTGCAGTGCAGTGGCTGTGGAGCAGCAGTCTTCCAGGAGACGTTCTGGAGGTTGCAGTGTTGTCCCATCTGCAGGCACCTCTCTGGGGTGAGGAAGGAGGTTGCTCATCTCCAGGCTGAGTTGGCCAGGATTTGTGGGACCTCCTCTCACATCCAGGGACCACCAGGGCCACCGCCGTTGCCTCAGAGGTTGCCAAGAAAGAGGAGCGGTTGGACCACAGTGGGCTCAGAGAGAGTGAGGGTGGTGGAACAGAGGCGCATCCCTCCAGTTGTACCTCTCCACAATTCATATGCCATTCTGGCAAAGTGTGGTTCCTCTATGGAGGCACCCACAGTGAAGACCAAGGAGGATGCTGGGAACCTCCACAAAGAAGACCCACAGGAAGGTGGCATGGGGCCCCACAGGGGAAGGAAACAACTCCTGGTGGGGGACTCCATTATTAGGAAGTTAGAACTGAGGAAGGAAGGGGAGAGGGAGGTAAGGTGCCTGCCTGGCGCCATGGCTTGGAGGGACAGGGAGCAAATCCTCAGGATCGCCAGAGCAGCTGCACAGGGGAGGGAGCTGGATGTCACTGTCCACCTAGGGACAAATGACCTGGCTAAGAAAGGGATCAGAGAAGTGCAGGAAGAGTTTGTGGAGTTGAGGAGGCCTTAGACCAGTAGCATACACAGTAACCTTCTCGGAGGTGCTGCCTGTCTATGGCGTAAGGCGAGGTTAGGGTGCTCCACACCATGAGATTCAATCAGTGGCTGAAAAACCTGTGCAGAGCTCAGGGATTTGGCTTCATCGGGGGCTGGGGGTCCACCTGGAGTAATGCAGGCCTATACTGGAGTGATGGTCTGCATCTGTCCAGGAGGGGAACCAGGATCCTAGATGATAGGTTTAAATGCTTCATTGGCAAGCATTTAAACTAGCCGAGGGGGGAGGCACTGGAAAGGAACAGGGAAATCCTAGCCCCTCCCCCAAAAAAGTCAGGGTAGTAAGTGAGGTAAACACCAAGTTAGAGATGTCGATAGGGAGAAGGGCAGGGGTAAATGGAGAAAGTGACAAAGGCAATAAGGACAGGGATGGGGCAAAAGGGGTAAGGCCATCAGGAAATGGAGGGTAATGAGTACCAATGCCCGTAGTCTGGGCAACAAGCTCCCTGAACTGGTGGCCTTGATGGAAGAGGGATGCTTGGGTATCGTAGCAGTCACAGAAACATGGTACACAGAGAACCATGACTGGGATGTTAACATACCAGGGTACACAACCTACAGGAGAGACAGGAAGGGGAGGAGTAGCTCTCTATGTAAGGGAAGAGATAAAAGCAACTGAACAAAAGAGTAAACAGGGAGGAGAGGAGGCACTGTGGCTCACCTTAGAGACTGGAAATGGCACCACAATCCGCACAGGGGTTGTATACAGACCCCCATATCAGGGGGAGGGAATGGACAAGGATATGATAGAAGGTATTCTTAGGATGGCAGAGAAAGGGGGAGATACTGTTGATGGGAGACCTGAACATGCCAGATGTTAACTGGAACACATTTGCTGCAGCCACATCCAAGAGCAGGGCCATTCTCGATGCCCTACAGGTGGCATGCCACAGACAGCTAGTTTTGGAACCCACTCGTGAGGGAGCAGTCTTAGACCTCATACTCTCAAATGGGGACAGTGGGAGGATCTCAGATCTAGAAGTGGGTAGCCATCTGGGAACAAATGATCACCAAACAGTGTGGTTCACGATAAACTCAGCTACAGAGTCAAGGCATACAAAAGTGAGGGTACTTGACTTCAGGAAGGCTGACTTTGGCAAGATGGGAGAGTGCCTTAGAAAAGCACTAGCAAATAGGCTAGAAGGAGGGGTGCAGCAACAGTGGGGAAACATCAAAACTGCCATCACAGAGGCAGCAAGACTTTGTGTGAAGCAAATAAATCAAAATGAAAGAAAAAGCCACTATGGTTCTCAAAAGAGGTGGCGGGAAAGGTCAGGGAGAAAAAGACAGCATTCAGGAAGTATAAGGAAACACAGAAGGAACAGGACAGAGAGCTGTACTAGTTGAGGCAGAAGAAAGCAGGGAGGGAAGTCAGAATAGCAAAGGCCCACACTGAGGAAAAGAAAGTCAACTCAGTTAAGAAGGGGGATAAAACCTTTTATAGGTACATCAGTAAGCATAAAAAGAAAAGGAAGGGATAGTGAGGTTGAATAGAATGGACGGTGGGTGGGCAGAGAGGGACAGTGAAAAAGCAGGGATACTGAATGAATATTTCTGCTCAGTATTCACAAAAGAAGAGGAGGAGGTGCCTAACCCAATTAACAGAAGCACTCTGGATGGGGGGTCGATCCCAGTCGTTTCTAGAAGAAAGAGGTTCTGAAGAATCCTAAAACTGAAGGTGGACAAAGCAATGGGCCTGATGGAATTCACCCAGAATTCTAAAAGAATTAAGGGGAGAACTAGTGAAACCACTGACTACCCTTTTTAACAAATCATGGGAGGATGGTGTGGTACCTGAGGACTGGAGGAAGGCGGATGTGATTCCCCTTCACAAAAGTGGGAGCAGGACAGAGGCAGGAAACTACAGACCTGTCAGTTTAACCTCTGTGGTAGGGAAAGTGATGGAATCACTTCTGAAGGAAAGAATATTTGAGTACCTGGAGGCCAGTGGGGCACAGGACCCAAGGCAGCATCGGTTCACAGCGGGAAGGTCATGTCAGACGAATCTAATTGATTTCTCTGACTGGGTGACAAAAGTAGTAGACCAGGGAGGGGCTTTGGACATGGCCTACCTATACTTTAGCAAAGCATTTGACACAGTCCCACACAAAAGATTAATAGTCAAATTAATCAGCCTGGGAGTGGTTCCCAGGGTGGTAGCCTGGGTAAAACACTGGCTGGACAACAAGACACATAAGGTAATTGTAAATGGAGTCCACTCTAAAGAAAGAAGGTTAACTAGTGGGGTACCACAGGGTTCAGTACTGGGTCCAGTCCTTTTTAATGTCTTTATAAGTGACATTGCAGAGGGACTGGAAGGAAAAGTATGCCTCTTTGCAGATGACACAAAGATCTGCAACAGGGTTAATACACAAAGAGGTGTGGAAAGGATGAGAAGGGACTTGGCAAGGTTGGAGGAATGGTCAGAGGTATGGCAGCTTGGATTCAATGCAAAGAAGTGCAAAATAATGCCTCTGGGAAACAAAAACCCAGGGGAAGATTACACAATGGGTGGGGGAGGTAGTAATAACAACAAAAATTGAAAGGGACCTGGAGGTAATCATATCAGATGACCTTAAGGTTAGCAAGCAATGTGAGAAGGCAGTAGGGAGGGCTGGGGGGATGCAGGGATGTAAAGGGAGAGACACCACCAGCAGAAAACAGGAAGTTGTTATCCCTCTGTACAGACAGTTGGTGAGACCCCATCTGCAGTACTGTGTCTAGTTCTGGAGACCCTATCTCCGCAAGGACATAGACAGGATAGAGGCAGTCCAGAGGAGGGCAACTAAAATGGTGCAGGGCCTGCAAAAGAAACTATACGAGGAGAGACTAAAGGAGCTTAATATGTATACCTTTGAGGAAAGGAGGGAGAGGGGGGACATGATAGAAACTTTTAAGTACCTCAGTGAAATCAACAAAGTCCAAGGGGTAGCATATTTCAGAAAATAGATGTGCAAGAACAAGGGACACGATTTGAAGATGGGGGGTTCAGGGAAATGTGAGGAAGTATTTTTCACAGAGAGGGTGGTGGACGCATGGAACAGCCTTCCTGAAGAGGCTGTGGGGTCTAAAACTGTGGGAGAATTCAAGAATGCCTGGGACAGACATAAGGCAATTTTTGTGGGGGTAGGAATAAATAGGCTGTTGGTTAACTAGGATCTGCAGCTTATCCTGTAGGTAGGGAAATGGGCAGACTAGGTGGGTCAAGTGGTCCTTATCTGCCATCAAAGTCTATGTTTCTATTTACCAAACTCCTATATTGCTAGCCTTCCCCTTCCCCCCTTTACCAACCCCATGTGTCTGTCCCACGCCCTCTTGAATCCCTAAATGTATGCCAACATACTGTTCACCTTCCCCCTCAGCCAGTTTTCCTGTTTAATCTATTGGATTATCTGCAGCCAAAGCAGGGCAAACTCTGCGGTGACATCATTGCCTCTCAGAAGCCTAAAACACATGGCTGCCCCCAGCCCTTAATTAGATGCTTATTTACATGTGAATAACTCTGGACTGCTAAAACTTACAGGTAAGCACAATAGTTCACTCAGATTAGCTTTTTATGGGCTTTCAGACATTAAGAAATCTTGAAGATGAGAGTGCCCCTTTAAAAAGAACCACTCAGTTGGTCCCCTGGTGTGGAGGTCTGAGGCACTGAGCACCTTACCTCCTGCCACACCAGCAACTTGTGTTCAGAACGAGCCCAGGTTGCTGAGGGTCTGGGGTGCGGGTGGGGGAATAGGGCTGAGAGATAATCAAATGGCTGCTCTGCTGTCCCAGATTGGGGAGGTTGGCCATACTGGCTCTTAGCTGCCACCAAGTGGAGGCCTGCTGGTACCCTGTAGCTCATGGAAGTGTAAGGAATCAGACGTTCATCAGAGGGAGGGGGAGGGAGTCACAATCTTGGGACTTATGCACGCCTCCATGTGCATGCTCTCCACAAGCATTCTGCAGCCGGGGAGGGAAGGGCAGAAAATCCAGAAGAAAAATGGAAGGCATGACGGGGGTGTATGATGTCCGCCCAATGCACCCCACCCACCTAGTCACTGGGACGACCTGAGGCAATAGACCAGATTTCAGGCATCGGGGAAAGGATGCTCTCCCACTCCTGATCCCACCATGGGGGGTGATCCATGGGGGTCCAAGCTACAAGGTAAGTTTCAGGGAAACTATGGATGGTGGAGGGGAACAGTGAGGTCAGCAGAAAGGAGCTTCCCCCATTGTGACCCGGGAGGATAAAAACCTATAAGCACTTAGCCAGAAGTTTGACATATTTATCAGTCATTTAAACTAGAGGAAGGGGAGAGGGTACAAAACACCCACGGCTGTGCCACAGGTCACAGTTGCCCTTCCCCCTTCACCTACTAGTTCTGTAACAGGTCACACTGCAATAGGCACAAGCAAGGACAAAATGGGTACAGCCCAGCTCATTTAAAATCAGATGGCATCATAAAAGTGGGGACACAGTCAGCGGAAAAAAACAAAGCTGGCAGGCACTCTGTCTCAATGCCCGCAGCCTGATAAATAACATACCAGACCTCAATGCCTTAATGCCAGAGGCAAACCTGGACTGGGTCGCTGTAACTGAGACTTGGTTTAATGAGAACCATTCCTGGGAAGTTGCTATTCCTGGGTACACTCTGTTCAGGAGAGATTGCAAAGGGAAGAAGGGAGGGGGCGTTGCCATCTACGTGAAGGAAGGAATGAAGACCACAGAGGTACAGATGACACACTGAGTCTGAAGCCCTATAGGTCACACTCTGAGCTGAGGAAAAGTCCCCCCATCAGAGTGGGGGTGATCTACAGACCCCCATCTCAGCAGATAGTTAGAGACAAGGAGATGCTGGAAATCATCCTAATGATGGCCAATAAAGGCAACTTGTTGCTCGTCAGAGACTTCAATCTGCCTGACATAGACTGGTCTTCCTTCATGGCATTATCAGACAGGAGCAATGAATTCCTCATGGCTCTTAAACAGGCAGAACTAAAACAGCTGGTGCAGTTACACACCAAGGAAAACACAATCCTGGACCTTGTACTATCAAACACTACTAGGATCATGGACATCAAGGTAGAAATCAATTTAGGGTCAAGTGACCATAGTTCAGTCTGGCTCACAGTCAAAAGATCAAAGGACACAAGTCACACAAAACTGATGATCCTAGACTTCAGGAAGGCTGACTTTAACAAAATGAAAACAAGCATTAGGAACAATCTCAGAGTTGTAACTGGGGAGATGTGGATGAAACCTGGAAAGCCATAAAGAGTGCAATCAATCTGGCAACAGCAGAATGCACAAAACAGATACTGTAAGTAAATCTAAAAGGAGGAAAAATCCTCTTTGGTTTACTAAATAAGTAGCTTCCAGTATAAGGGGGGAAAAAGAGCTTTCAAGAAATACCAAGAAACTAAGAAAGAAAGCAACATGGAGGAATACAGAGCAAGATGCAAAGAAGGCAAGTTGGTTAGCCAAAGCTTGAGCAGAAGAAAAAATAGCAAAAGGTGTAAAAAAGGGAGATAAGACATTCTACAGATATAAGTAAGGGAGGTGTCGTACTATTGAGAACTAGGGAGGGCCAGAATGTAGAAACCAATGGACAGAAGGCAGAGGTTCTAAATGAATACTTCTGCTCAGTTTTCACCAATGAGAATCAGGGAAGTGGACCAGTACTAAAGAATGAAGAACACTGCAGCAGTGAAGCCGCCACAAACCCCTTCACAACTGAAAGGGTCATAAAAGAACTAGCAAAATGAAAAACTGACAAAGCTATGGGACCTGATGGTATCCACCCAAAAATACTAAAGGAACTCAGAAGAGAACTTGCCACCTCATTAGCAGACCTCTCAATGGAAACTGGCACAGTACTGGATGATTGGGAAAAAGCCACGGTGATACTGCTGTACAAAAGCGGCAGCAAGGAAGACACTAGAAACTACCACCCAGTTAGCCTCACCTCAGTGGTGGGGAAATCATGGAAATATTACTGAAAGAAAGAATTGTACAGCATCTATAAGCAACTAGCCAAATAGACCTAAAGCAGCATGGATTCACAGTGGGGAGGTCCTGTCTGACAAACATGACTGAGTTCTTCGATTGGGTGACTGGAACGGTAGACCAAGGATAGCTGTATACAGAGTATACCTGGACTTTAGTAAGGCGTTAAACTCTGTTCCACATAGAAGGCTGACAAATAAGTTAGAACACACAGGAGTGGGACATAAAATAGTAGGCTGGATTAAAAAGTGGCTCCAAGGGAGGACCCAGACAGTGTTAGTAAACGGCACTCTGTCGGAGGAAGGAGTGGTGACCAGCAGAGTCCCCCAGGGATCGGTGCTGGGGCCAAATCTATTTAACATATTCATCAGTGACATCATGGAGGGTTTGCAAGGAAAGGTATGCCTGTTCACAGATGACACCAAGCTCTGCAACAGAGTGGACAGCAAGAGGGGGTCACAGAAATGATTGCTGATCTAAAAAAACTGGAGGAATGGTCAAAACAGTGGCACTTGAATGCCAAGAAATGCAAAGTTATGCACCTGGGGAGGAAGAACCTAGGCTGGAAATATACCCAGGGGGGAGGGGGGACAGCTGAGTGAAAGTAAGGCAGAGAAGGGTTTGGGGGTACTCATATCTGATGATTTAAGGACAACCAGGCAGTGCGAAAAGGCGGCGCAAAAAGCTTGCAGCATTCTTGGATGCAAAGGAACGGGTATCACAAGTCAGAAAAGCGAAGTGATAGTCCCACTGTACAGGTCCTTGGTGAGGCCTCACCTGGAGTACTACTTCCAGTTCTGGAGATCACATCTCAAGAAAGACAAGAATTGCCTGGAAACCATGCAGAGAAGAGCTACGAAGATGATACATGGACTACACAAAGAACTATATGAATCAAAATTAAACCATCTTAGGATGTACTCACTGGAGAGGAGAATGGACAGGGGAAATATGATAGAGACATTTAAATACTTAAAAGGTATGAACTCAGTACAAACTCAGGATCTCTTCAGGGAAAACACGAATACGCAGACAAGAGGGCACAATATGTGCCTGAAGGGAGGTAGTTTCAAAACAAACAGCAGGAAGTTTTTCTTCATGGAAAGGGTGGTGGAGCCCTGAAACAGTTTGCCTCCAGAGGTGGTGGCAGCGAAGACAGTGGGAGAGTTCAAGCTAGCATGGGATAGGCACTGTGGAAACCTAAGGCAGTAAAGAAACAGGGAAGGGGTAGCTTTCACAGGCAGACTAGATGGATCGCAAGGTCCCTTTCTGCCAGCACTTTCTAATGTTTTTATGTTCTTATAATAAAAAAAAAAAAAAAAAGGAAGCACTCATGCGAACATGTGACTAAGCCAGAAGATAAAGGCCTTACTGTCTATCAAGTCTGCTCATAAGTGCAGGTTCCTCAGTGTTTACTGAGGGACCTGCTCCCCTATCCCTTCCTACCCTCGACCCTCCTTGCTACCACCCTCCACCCTGCTCCCTCTCCCCACATGTAACTTTACCCTTTACTCTGTCCCATCTCTCTTGAAGCCAGTCACTGTCTTCATGAAGCTCACCTCCTACAGCAATTCGCTGCACTTGGTCACCACCCTCTCAGTGAAAAATTACCTAGTTAAACCCTCTTCTGAATTTCCCCCCTGCCAGCTTTTGGCTGTCTCCCCAGTGGACTTGTTCCCACTAAGGCTAAAGAGGCCCCCACTGCTCATCCTGTTGATACCTTGAAGGTATTTGAAGGTCTCGATCATGTCACCCCCTTCTGTCCTCTAGGGTGTAGATGTTAAGCTCTTTTAGTCTCTCCTCATAAGCCTTGCCCCGATGGCCCTGGATCATTTTGGTTGCCCTTCTCTGGACCATCTCCAGTAGGTTGACATCCTTCTTTAGGTAAGGGTAGCAATACTGTACGCTGTACTCCAGATGCGGCCTCACCAGTGATCTGTACAGTGGCAGAATGACTTCTGCCTTTCTGCTCGTTATTCCCCTAGCTATGCACCCCAGCATCTGGTTTGCTTTGGCTGCTGCTCTCTTGCAATGTGCTGAGTGCTTTAGGTCACTCTTGATGATTACTGCCAGGATCTTCTCCTCCATTGACCTGGTTACCTACATATCACTCAGCCAATATTTGGTCTCAGGGTTCTTCACCCCCAAGTGCATTACCCTGCACTGTTTAGCACTGAATCTGAGTTGCCAAATGCAGGACCACTTCTCCAACTTAGTCATGTCTTCCCTGAGATCCTCTCTCCCCTCCTCCATGTCAACCCTCCCACACAGCTTTGTGCCAACTGCAAACAGGCAGATTGTGTCTTTAATCCCTTCCACAATCTCTTAAATTATGATATTAAACAACACTGGACTCAGCACTAAGCCCTGTGGGAGCCCACTGGACATTGGCCTAGCCTCAGAGAACGCCACCCTGACCTCCACCCTCTGACTCCTGTCCTTCAATCAATTGTTAATCCATCTAGCAAGCTTACCCCCAACCCCCAGATCTTCCAGCTTCCTGATTAATCTCCTGTGAGGAACTGAGTTACAGGCCTTACTGAAATCCAGATACAGGATATCAGCATCCTGGCCCCTGACCACTGTCCTGGTTACTCAGTCAAAGAAGTCAATCAGGTTAGTCTGGCAGGACCTTCCTGACACAAACCCATGCTGCCTCTCACCTTGGAGCCCATTACCCTCCCAAAAGCTTACAAGTCTTTCATGCAGAATGGTTTCCGTAGCTTTCCCACTATTGAGGTCATACTGACTGGCCTGTAATTCCCAGGGTTGTCCCTCT
Organism: Neoceratodus forsteri; assembly: GCA_016271365.2. NCBI lineage: Eukaryota > Metazoa > Chordata > Ceratodontiformes > Ceratodontidae > Neoceratodus > Neoceratodus forsteri. The sequence goes on from CM057456.1 coordinate 1,196,310,712, forward strand.
GTCCACCTTTGTGGAAGGGCACCACATGTGCGGTCCTCCAGTTCCGGGGTATATTCCCCATCTCCAGAGAGGTGTTAAACAGGTCTGCCAGGGGACTCCCCAGTACCTCCACCAGCCCCCTCAGAACCTTGGATGCACATCATCTGACCTTGGAGATTTATCTACCATCAGGGCTTTTAGGCCTTTATGCACCCTATGTACCTGGATCACACCATTTGTGTCTCCCACACACACACACACACACACACACACACACACACACACACACACACACACTTCCCTTGTGGCACTGGACCATCCTTCTCCCTATTAAAGACCAAGCAGAAATACTTAAGTACTTCTGCTTTCTCCTCACTATCCTCCACCCATCCCCTCTCCATTTTCAACCTATCTCATCTCTCGTATCCCTCTGCTCCCTTATGTATTAGAAGATGACCTTCTCCCTTTTTCACTCCCTCGGCTAGCTGTAATTCCCTACTGGCCTTTTCTACTCTAACTACTCTGCCCACTTCCCTTGGTTTAGCACAGTATTCTTCCCTATCCTCCTCTTTCTGCGTATGTACTTCCTGAAGGCTGATATCCCGTCTCTTACCACCTGGGCCAATTCCCTGCTATACCAGCTGGGCTTTTTGCTCCTGATTTTTGCACACTCAATGGTGGCTGCCATCAGTCCTTCCTTAATTATGGCCCATTTCTGGTCCACCTCCTTCTCCTTCCCGATCCTAGCAAGGTGCTCTTCCAGAATTTCTCTAATCTAACTGTAATCAGCCGTCCTCAAGTCCAAAACCCTTGTCTTGTTCCCAACTCTCTCCCTACCCATGTCCAGGTGGAACTACACAGTGTGGTGATCGCTTCCTGAAAGTGGCACCTCCACCTCTACATTCCAGGCATGTGCACAGTTAGACAGAGCCAGGTCCAATATGGCCCTCTTCCTAGGGGGTTCCAGGATACCTTGTGTCAGGAACCCACTGTGGAACGCATGCAGCAGTACCTACGACCTGGTGCAGGAGGTAATTGTGATTCTTCATTCACTAACAATGCTGTCTCAATGCTCTTTTGTTGTTGTCTCAAAGATATACAGATGTGCCAGCAGAAGAAAGCCACACGACCTATCAAGTCTATGCAATGTGGAGCCTCTTGTACATGTGTTTATAGTGTGCCCGCCTCCTTTAACTCTAACCTTCCCCTTTACGTTGTTCCTTCCCCACTTGAATTCACCAACTGTCTTCTGGTTGATGACCTCTGCCAGCAGTTTGTTCATCCGTGACACCACCCACTCCATAAAGAAGTGTCTCCTGGCCTTCTTCTTAAACCTGCTCCCTGCCAGTTTGTAATTGTGCCCCCTATTGTTTCTATTCTCACTAAAGAGGTTCCAGAGATCCACCTTGTTTATACATTGAAAGTACTTTAAATGCCTTAGCATACTTTAAGTGCTTGGATTGGTGCTGTTTCATGTCTTCCTCAATGATACTGAGAATGGCATTAAGTGCAAAATGTGTCTATTTGCAGACGACACCAAGATCCGTGGAGGGTGGACACAGCAGAAGTGATACTAAACCTCAAGAAAGATCTGAAAAAGTTAGAGCAGTGGTTTGGTATCTGGCAGCTTGGCTTCAATGCAAAGAAATGCAAAGTTATGCATACTGGAGCCAAGAACCCTGAAGACCGAGTACAGTCTGGAAGGGGTCCAGACATCTGCATCAGAGGAGAGATACCTGGTAGTAATGATTACTAGTGACTTGAAACAATCTGCACAATGTAGGAAAGCAGTAGCAAAGGCAAATAAAATGTTAGGCCCGCACTCCCAGCGGGATCGGCAGCAAGCAAGAGGAGGTAACACTGCCCTTGTACAGGTCATTAGTGAGATCACACCTGAAGTATAGTGTACAATACTAGTGCCCACACCTCAAAAAGGACATAAAACAGTCAGCCCAGTGGCACAGAGGGCTGAGGTGCTGGACGCCTCACCTCTCACCACGCTGGCGATCCATGTTCAGGAAGGAGAACGGGTTGCCAGGGTCAGCCGGGGTGGGGGGGTGTTGGAAGTGGATAGAGCAGCCGCCAGGCAGCTCTCCTCTCCTATCCCGGGTTGGGGAGGTAGGGTCTCTCTGACTCTTGACTGCCACCAAGTGGAGGCCCCGCTGGTAGTGTGAGAGCACTGGAGGGGCTGGCATTAGACCAGGTGGGCAGATTGGGGCAGCGCTCAGTGCCAGTGTGCATGCGTGCCTCCATGCACGCATGCTGCCGTGAATGACCAAGGTCCCGGGGATGACAGGGGTGAAGACTAGGTGGAAAAAGAACCCCCGAAGGTAGGATGAAGGCCAGCCCCCTGCAGGCTTCGCACCAGTGGCTGGGAATGCACAAGTTTTGTAGCAGAGGATGCTGGTGTAAGGTAAGTCCCAGGGGAGCCGAGTGATGGGGCTGGGGAGGTTGGTCAGATGGAGGCAGCTGGAGGAAGGAGAATAAAGAAATAATTAAAAAAAAAGACATAAAACCACTGAAGATGGCCCAAAGAAAGGCAATGAAGATGATCATGTGCCAGCAAGGTAGGTCATACGAGGAGAATTTGAGGGCACTAAACATGCACTCCCTGGAGGAGACAGGAGAGAAAGGGGATGTGATTGAGACCTTTATTTGAAAGGATAATAGGTTGGACAAAAAGGATCTCTTCAAGCTCAGTGGGAACTGAAACTTGAGGGGACACAGGCTCAAGCTGGGGAGAGGAGGTTTACGACAGAGGCCAAGAGGCACTTCTTCACTGAGAGGGCAGTGGCGGGATGGAATGTACTTCTGGAGGAGGCGGTTTCACCGGAAGGTGTAGGCCGCTTCAACAGAGGCTGGGATAGAGCTCAGGGGAAAATAAGGGACAACAGAGGGTTAGGAGAATTGGGGAGGGGGGCAGGGTTAGTAACATGCTGAGGACCCTGCATTACGAGCAGACTAGATAGAACTAATGGCCTTATTCTGCTGGCTTCATCGTATGTACTTGAAGATTTCAATCGTCTCCCCCCTCTCTTCTTTCTTCAAACAAGTATATATCAAGACACCTGGGTACTAACCCCCCCTTTTTTTGGCTTCATAAATTTTCACTGAAATTATGAAAATAACAGTTGCAGCATATATAATATCTATAATCTATAAGACAATACAGAGTTTAAAATTGCTATCAGACGTCAGTATTCTTAATAATATCTAGTTAGTTCGTAACTGATATTGTAAGTACTTAACTAGCACTGCTTAATATATCAGTCTATCTGAACTTAACATATACAGAGGCCAGCACAATTCTATATTTCTACACTGGGTTCAAGTCCAATTTTCTGGCTTGGAACTAGAACTCTCAACCTTCTATTCTTCAGTGCCCAGAGGCAAGCGTGCAACTTACTGATTCACTAACTTTTTTAAACTTGTGTCTGGCTATAAATACAGAATGCAAGTAACACACAACCCCAACTATTCAGTTCCTACCCCCAATAGTCAAATACCCCCCCCCCATTTTGCCAACACTTACACAACAGGAATACATACCAACCTGATCTGCAATAGAAATAAATCTATTTAAACAGCTACCATAAAAACACAGAAACAAGGGGGACAGAAAAAGACATGAACAGTCCATCTAGTGTGTCACAAGATTCCCTACTCAGGGCCTTTTTCTCAGGTCACTTATTTCCCTCATACTCCCCTCTCCTTTCAACAGTGTCCCAGCTGATAACTTTCTTGAATGCATCCCAATTTTTCTTGATCCTTGATCTTGTCTTGGCCTCCACAACCTTGTCTGAAAGTTTGTTCCACCTGTCCACCCCCCTTTCTGTGAAATACTTTAGTACCTTTTAATGTATTTTTTTAACCTCCTCCCATCGCATATATGCATAATGGTTACATTTAACGATAGATTGTCCTAAACTAGAAAGAATACATTAAGCAACAAAGGAAAAATTAAAAATTAAAAAACTTTATTTGGGCATCTTTTTTTGTAAGATTTTGGGGAAATTGGAGGTGCTATAGATTATAGGGTTTTCAATTGTATGTTTCTACCCCTATTTTAGCTTTACTTGAGGTTGCAGAAGGGATGATACTCCTGCAGCAATGCATAAAGGTAAGTGTTGTGCCAAAAGCACTCATAGATTAGCACTGCGCAGCTTAAGCAGAGTAAGAACTACCAGACCCCTACAATAAAAAGTTAATTTAAAAACAAATAAGATTTACTGGGGTGCAGTTAATCAATTAGGCAAGACTAGGGCTATGTTAATGTTCTGTTAATCATGCTCTAGGGGTGTAATGTGGCACAAGGTGCAGCTGAGTGCTATATGCCCCATAGGATGATTAACTGAACATTAACATAATTCCTTGGAGTGCCTTATTGCTATCATAAAAATGGGTATTTTAAAATAGAGTTGCCCCCTGTGTAGGATTTGCTTACATTCTATATACAGTAGAGGATTATGTATGGACAACCATACACAACAAGCCTGTGTCTGCATCGAGTTTTTTTTTTTTTTTTTTTTTTTTTTTACAGCAACCAGGAACCTCAGAAGCGAAGCTCGAGAGGTTCCCCGGTTGTCATAGAACACTCACGATGAGAACACAGGCTTGTCTGTGTATGGATGCCCATACATTATCTTTCATAGTGTATGGGCATCCATGTCTGTCTATTTCAGACACTCTAGTTCCTTGTAGTGAATTGGGGGTTGGGGAGGAGGCACTTGAAGATTGATGGCAAGCTCAGCTTACTGATTAAATGTGCTCCAGTTTGTTCTGTAAGTTTAGGTTTAAAAAAAACAAACAAAACAAAAAAACAGCTTCCAGCTCAACATGATACAGGAAAGCAGTTGTGTGGCAGCATTCTTAGGCCCTGTACAGACCTACAATGTGGGTTTTAAACCATTTTTTTAAAACAGTTTAACTCTTACCATGTTAGTGCAGCCACATTGCTGTCTTAACCCACTTTTTTTTTTTTTTTTTTTTTAAGTATTTTGCAACCCGCATCTTGTAGACACTCTGGAACCTCACAGAGTGATGCCTGCAACCGTGCTGTGCATCAGAGGGCTGTGCATAGTGGAGGACCATCAAAGAATGGGATGAACATAGCAGCATGTACACACTGGTAAGTGCAACTGTGTTTAGCTTAAACTGGTTTTAAAACCAGGCTAAAGACTAAGGGTCGATTCCAAGACAGCTATGCCAGGCGTAGACGCAGTACACCAATCCTGACAGTGCAAACTGCAAGTTACGCCAGTGATTTGCGACAAGCGTAATTCCAAAAGAACACTTACGCTGCAACCCGCAATTGCTATGACAAACACAAGTTATGACGCAGTTATGCCAAAGAAAGCCTACGCCACTGCGTAATGTGGCTTACAACATGCGTAACACACCAACACCACGGTACTTCTATTCCAGAACAGGTGGCATAATGAACCACGCCAGAGGATGGTAACGTAAGTTAGAACAAGGAAAAGCTATCCTAACCAGAGCACAGATTTAGGAATCCTTTCACTAGGGTGATTTCCCAGGTTTGGAGGGACATGAACTCAAAACTAGGCATTACCTTAAAGCTTAACCAACACAAGACTATATTGAGCTGCTTAGATTTTGGCCCACTCAGGTGGGATATGGGTTTTCAGCGGTGGGCGAGAGCTGGGCTGATTAATCTGGGCCAGCTTTCCGACCAGAATCTAGTAAAACCATTCCGGCAGTTAAAGGCAAATTAAATCTCCAACGTACGGACTTTTTCTGTTATCTTTAGTTAAGACATTATGTCCACTTAAATGAAAAGGAGCTTGAGTTGGGTACAGAACCTTTAAATAACCCAGTGCAATCTATCCTTTCCTCCTGATTAGGTCTCCGAATCAAAAAAAAATGATCTCCAGATTAGTACAGGGGATGAACTGCGCCGAGGGCGACTCCTTAATTCTGGTTAAGGACATGTGGCATAGAGACCTAGGTGTGGCTCTGTCAGAATCTGACTGGACTTCCATTTGGAAGGCTATTCAAAACACCACATCGTCTCTCTTTTGGCGAGAATTTCGGTGGAAGCTAGCTGTTAGATTTTTTAGAGTCCCTGTGGTGACAAAACATTACAGGTTACATCACTCCTACCTTTGCTGGAGAAACTGTCAGTTGGTTGGTACATATTTCCATATATTCTGGGAATGCAAAGTTATACAGGAGTACTGGAGGGAAGTAAAAGATGTCTTTGAAAGGATTTTTGAGTTAGTACTGTCAGAGTCCCCTCAGTACTGGTTATTGGGATTGCCTCCCCCTCTTCTGGCTTCCAGATCCTGCCGTCATCTGTTTGGAATCTTGGTGGCAGCAGCCTTCAAGGCTATTAATTTGTCATGGCTTACTCCAGATAAGCCCACTATCTCTACTTGGTATGAAATCTGTGCCAGGATCCTAGACATGGAATATCTGCCGGCCAAGCTGAGGCTATCTTTAGATAAATTTACAGGGAGATGGCTACCATTTTTGCATTTCATGGCCTCCCGGAAAAGGAAGCCTGTATTAGAATTGCTTGCCAGATATGTCTGAGAAGACTCTCCTGGTCCAGTCTGGATGTTTTGACTGAGATATGAGGCCAGGAGGTCTCCTCACTTCTGTGTTTCAGACTTGCTTTACTATTAATTTATGGATATGTCCTTTTTATTAGGTACTTATATATGTGTACCATTAGGGTGACTTTGCATGTCTGGGTCTTTAGTAACAACTGAGGTAACCTCAATATTTGTTAGAGGTAATAAGTTATTGACAGCACTTATAATGTTAAAGTGTTTCTCTCCCTTCTCTTCTCAAATTTCTGAAGGCACTCTCCCACCTGTTAATCTTATCTCCCCCTTTCCTTTCTCTCCTGCTTTTCTTCTCTATTTCTTTTCCTCCTCTTTCCTTTGTCTTTGGTTTTAATACTGTGTAAGTGAGTAGAAATGGACTTTCTATTTGTCTGTTAATACATGTATTTCCATGGAAATAAAGTTCTCCAATAAATTTTAATTTAAAAAATAAATAATAATCACCAGAGCACAGGCCATAGAAACACCCCCCTCCCACAAAGCCAGACTGCAGCATAACCCCAACCAGTAGGTCCCGAATGTGGAACTAATGGGCAAACAGTGGAACACCCAAGCAAACGTTCCCTAGGAAGCCCAGGACACAAGTGAAATAGGTAGCAGCATGGCCAGACAGGCCAATAAGTGAAATACATACCTGGTGCAACATGTACCGTAGCATGTAGTACAACAGCCAAACACAGAATGTGGGACAAGGCATCGCAATGTGGAACAGAGAAGTGATAGGACATACAGTAGGGAACAGTGCCATGTAATGTGGGACAGTCGAGAGGTATGTACTGCTGACAGTATTGACGAGTTGTGACATGCATACTGCTTCGCCGCTACTATTCACGGAAGTTCGCCATAGTCTTACAGGTAGCTTGTGACATCGTAATTCTGCATTTTCCATTGTATCTGGCGGTTCTCTTGGAATATGGTGCAGCTCAAGATGTCATAGGGTTTTTGTAACTTTACGACTGGCGATTTCTTGCTCTACTCTCACCGTTGTCTTGGAATCAGGCTCCAGGTACCTAGCAGAGTTTTAGCACAGTTTTTTTAAAATGATTTAAATGACGCTGTGATGTGTCTGCAAACCATGTTAGGGCTTCTTAAACCATTTCAACTTGCTTAAAATGGTTTAAGAAGCCTAGTGTGTACAGGGGATAAGTTGTTGTGCTGCAGTAGTGACATCACTACTTCAGCACAACATAATGATGTCAGTACTGCAGCACAACAAGCATATTCCAGGCATGAAATTTCATGCATAACAGCATTCCACCATACACTATATATATGTTTACTTATGATTAACATAGGCCTAATAAAATGTTAACAGCCAATCAGGAAGCTCTATTTCACCAACCCTTTTTATAATGTTTATAAACTGTAGTCACTGACTCAACCAGTCAGTGCAGATTTATTTGCATGTGGGACCTCTTAATGCCACACAAGGTCCTCATGTGAGAGTAATAAAAAAAAAGAAAACAGTAGAATTTTCCTTTTTTTCATTGGGGGGGGGGTGTCATTAAATGTTTTGAAAATAATATTTTATCACTCGGATGATTTATAAAATATTAATATGGAAGCCGAGGTGTGTCTCCACTTTTGTAAGAATGTTACCGCCTGTGTCTTTTGAAGGTCAGAATTACACATCTGGTTTGCAGTTCTCTCACCCAAAGAACAAGCAAGGCAACCCTCTTGATGATAAGACATCTTGGCATTTCTGATTACATTTATAATGTCGGGCTGGGAAGAAAGAACAGAGGAGATACTGAAGAACAGAAAACAACTGAAAGAGAAGCCCTTCTAGCTGTATTTTGTTTTACTGCATGCAGAAAAGGAAGAGGAACATTCACACATGAATATGTTAACCATTAACTTGCTCTACAGTATACATACAGTAATTTAACTTCCCCTACAATATCGTACTCTGTTCCTGACTCACCTGAAACTGCAACAGAGCACCACTCCATTTCTACTCCTAGTCATTAGTACTTTAAACACAGAGTTGTTAAATTTGTTGTAATCAAAAGAAAGAGAGGCTGACCATTCACCTAATATTTTTCTATAAAATTGTCACATTTTATTTAAGCTTTCTGGCCACTACAGTGAGTTACAGCAATAGTTCATGGCCGTTGACACCACTTGCTGTGGACTAGTGATCCGGTCATTTCTCATTAGTAACCTTGCTCACTTTCTGATAGTCTCTGTGGTTGCGTATTACAGTACAATATGTATATTGTTTCACCTTGGTATCCCTACTTACTTTCCAACAGCCTCTGTGGGCTGTCAGCCGATCTAGGAAGGCTCATGGAAGCTGGGAATCATTGAGAAAAGGGATTCAAAACATACCATTTAAGACATTATAACATGGGTTGGTAAAAACGAGCAACCCCAGTGGTGGACTCCTTCTGCATGGTCATGCATTAAATTCCCATTTTAATGCACAGCTCAGTGGCGGGAGTAAGGGAAAGTGCTATCGCCACTCATTCTCTGTCTGAGAAAAGCAAGGAAGAGTGGCAGCAATTAAAAGATGTGGGGACGCGAGAGATCCCCATCTGGCAAAAGGTGCTTGCTATAGTAATGTCACCAGTGCCGATCCCGAGAAAGAGACACCGATATGTCCTGCAGTGTCCTATGTGGGTGTGTGTTGCTGTGTCTTGGTGTCAATGAGCACCCGCTGTAAACTGTCCGTTAGTGACCGGCATAAACCTTTAGGTAGTCCAGTCGTATTCTACTGGCAGGTGGAGTAGTGGAATGCTTTGGGAGCCCATGCATTTTCCCAAGGTTGCCATCCAGCATGACTCACCCTTCAGATGCCTGATATGTGTATTGCATGTTGTGTGTAGCTTGTGTGTTGCCAGAGAGAGCAAGAGAGTGAGGGAGAGAGAGAGAGAGAGAGAGAGAGGGAGGGAGGGAGGGAGGAGAGGGAGAGAGAGAGAGAGAAAGAGCTAGGGGACGAGAGAGAACGAGCTACAGAGACAGTGCTGCACTCTGCGCTCTCTGCTTCTGGCTGTGAGATGTGGGGAAGTGAAAGATCCCCATGTGGCAAAAGCTGCATGCTATACTAGTGTCAGCAGTACCAATCCTGAAAGACAGCAAGACTATGTCCTGCAGTGTTCTGTCTGGGTGTGAGTGGCAGACATGAAAAGCTGTCAGACAGCGACTGCGAGGAAAGAAGTGCTACACAGTGGGAGAGACAGCTAAGGGGTCAGTGGTCCATGTCTGTGATCCTGCAGAGAGAGGGCGCCCCCCTCACCCCAGCAATGTGCAGGTGGAAGTGGGGTTCTGTGTTTCCATGTCAGTGTTCCCCCACTCCGCAGAACAGTAGCAGGTATGCAGCAAGTGGAAGACGGAGACCGGAGGGAGAGAGAGAGTCCAAGAGAGCCAGTGCACAGAGAGAGAAAGACAGCAAGGAGCCAGTGTTGCAGGTGAGTGACAGGTAGGCTGAATTTAGTTGTGGGAAATGCGGAAATGGAGAGACACAAGAGAGAGATGGGGAGAGAGAAAGAAAAAAATACACACACACACACACACACACACACACACACACACACACGTTCCGAGCCTGTTCTCCATCCCCATTCCTGTGCCAGGTGTTGCCCCAACTTGTGCCACACGCAGTGCTTGGGAGGCAGACAGTGGCGATGGTGTAGCCAACTGTGCTAGGAGTTGCTGGCCCCTCCTACCCGAGAGAGCGAGTCGCAAATGGTAGTACTGAGAGAGACACACACACACACACCGAACAGGCAAATGCAGTGCTCTGAGAGAAAGTGAGAGACACATACACACACACACACACACACACACACACACACACAGTGACAGTGGGCTTGGGAGAGGGACTGCAGAGTTCTGACACTGTCTGTGTCTCTGTATGTCTGTGTGTGTCTCTCTCTCTCTGTCTCTGTTGCGTCATCGGGATGTCAGAAGAAAAGTTGTGCAACAGTGTTAAACTGTGACTGGAAGACAGTACTACCACTGGATAGAGAGACTGGGAGTCCAGGAGAGTGCAATGAGCAGCCACAGCGAGCCCAGCGACTCCTGTTACCCCGACACAAAGAGCAAGGAGGTAGCAGGAGGGACACACAGAGGGTCAGTGGCAGCACAGAGAGCCAGGATGACAAAGTAATGGAGATGTGCTGGAGTGTAATAAGGGTTTGTCTCTCAGTGTGTGTGTGTGGTTCAGTTGTCAGCACTATGGATCCCGATGGTGTTGGATGTGTGGTTGGGGGGGGGAGGGGGGCCGTCACTGGATCAAAGTAAGGGGTGTAGCCAGTGTAACACAGCATATTCAGCAAAACAAATGTCACAAATCCTGTCACTACTGTATTTGTGACATTTGTATGTGCATAGCAGAACTGAGATATGCAATCTTTGTTGGGGACTATTTTGCAAAATGGCAGGATACAGTACCTTTTTGCTATTTAAAACACAGGAACAACTGTTTCTGCATTTCCCTCCTTGTTTAAACATAACCCATGTTATAAGTGCACTAACCCACTCCAGGGTGTGGGTTTATAGGCATTTATTGCACGCTTGGGGTGCTGTGAGGACACTCGGCCTGCGGTTTCATGCCTCACAATGCACCCCAGGCATGCATTAAATGCCTATAAACCCACAACCTGTTGTGAGTTATTGCTTACATACTCACCAGCAGCAGCAATTAGGAAGAAGGTGGAGATACTACAGTGAAACAATCAACATAATACTCTTTTACAGAGACTATTAGGAAGTGAGTGGGGTTACTGATGTGAAATACTTAGAACACTAGTCTGGAGGATGTGGTGCCAATGATCACAAATCATTGGCATAAATTCCTATAGTGACCAGAAACAAGCTTTGAAAAAGTGTCACAATTTTTAAGAAAACATTTGTCCAGTGAGCAGCTTTCTTCTTCTTTTTTTTTTAGTCTTTGTTAAGAGGTTTCCCCATTATAAACAAGACAGTAGTAGGGTACAGGAGAAAGGAAATAGAAACAGTGTGGTTATTTATTAAATACATGATATTATATCAGTAAGTAACAGTGATGCAGTACTGAATACAATTTATTCATGTTCTACAGTTGCACGTGTCCTTTTCTCTCTCAACACCAAACTGACGCTTGGCCAGCTGGTTATGATTATTGTATGATACAGTATTTGTAAAATAAAAATATAGTATGTGATTGTTTCACATAAGGCAGCCTGTGCTTCCATGGGTGCCCCCCCCCCCAGGTTTCAGTGAAGCTACAAGATATGTAACTGACCAGGAGATCTCTGTAATGTAATTAACTTCCTTGAGAAATTGCATTTTATGGCCTTTTTTTATGACCCGTTGCTGCTCTGAAGTTGGGAAGCTAAATATACAATTTATTACAGGACAGGACATCATTTAGCGGATTCCTGTTGGCTATATATTGCACCTGGGTGACGGACTGCAGAGTTGTAAAAACCTTTGATGTTCCTTGGGAATACAGGAACCAGCCACCAGTTCAAAGGAAAGGCTTGATTAAAGACTGTCATAATTTAGGAAATGTCTTTTTCCTTCTGAAGTCACATTATTTAAAATATCTCCTGACAGGAAATCATTTTTTGTAATTTTATATTCTAAAAGGAGGAGCTAGATGACTCACAGAAGGGGTGTGGAGACAGTTTAAACTGGTACTTGTGTCTCAGATGAAAGTCATATCTTTTTGGGCTCCTAAGAAACAAGATCTCTAATTTAAAGTAAAGTAAAGTTTATTTAAAAACGCTTTTCCAATTATCAAAGCGCTTTACAAAACAGTAAACAAGCAATACAATATTAATAATATAAAATCAGAAAATCATAAGCCATAAGCTTTAGAAAATAAAAAAGTTTTCAACTCTGCTTTAAAACTCTCGATGGTCAGGCAGCTTCGTATCCGACGAGGTAGAGAATTCCACAGGGCCAGAGCTGCATATGAAAATGCACGAGCTCCTGATGTTTTCAAACGAACCCTGGGAATCTCTAGCAATCCCTCGTCGGCAGATCGGAGTGAGCAAGAGGGGCAGTAGGGAGTAAGGAGATCTTTCAGATACTGCAGTCCCTGTTCATGTAAGGCTTTATAGGTCAGTAACTCGCCCTTGAAGGTGATTCGCCATTGTACCGGCAACCAGTGCAGCCCGCACAAAATAGGTGTAATATGACTATACCTAGATGTTCCAGTCAAAAGCCTGGCTGCTGCGTTCTGCACTAGCTGCAGGTGATGAATTTTAACCCCCGATAGCCCCAGGTAAAGGGAATTGCAGTAATCAAGGCGAGTGGTCACAAAGGCGTGGACCAGAGTAGGAAGGTCAGCCGGAGGAACCAGGTGTTTTACCCGGACGATATTCCTCAGATGGAAAAAAAAAGAGGACTTAACAACGGCTGACACCTGAGATTTCAGGGTCAAACCGCTGTCAAAAATAACGCCCAGGTTCCACACCTGGCCTGAGGTCAAGAGCTGGGCACCACTAAGCCAAAGGCCTGATGGTACCTCAGCCCTATGACCCGCCTCAAGGCGACCTGGGTCCACAACCAACACCTCTGTCTTATCCGGGTTTAACCTCAGCCAACTGGCGCTCATGCAGTCATTGATTTCGGCTAGACAGCTGTTAAGCAGAGAGACTGCATCATCCTGACCAGGAATGAAGGACAGATACAGCTGGGTATCATCTGCATAGCAGTGAAAACCCAGACTGTAATGCCTAATAATATCTCCTAATGGCAGCATATAAACTGCGAATAACATAGGCGCCAAAATGGAGCCCTGCGGTACCCCACAGGACAGAGATATGGTATCAGAGGAATAAATCCCCATTGTAATCCTCCGAATCTGCCCCGTGAGGAAAGATTGAAACCAATGTAAGACTGTACCAGACAGTCCACAAAGAAATCGCAGGCACTCCAGCAGCACTCCATGATCCACAGTATCGGAAGCTGCAGAAAGATCAAGAAGGACTAGAATAGTACGAGCCTTTCGATCTCTCGCAATTAGGAGATCATTTAAAACCCAGACAAGGGCAGTCTCGGTGCTATGTCTTTTCCTAAACCCCGACTGGAGAGCTTCATAGATGTTGTGATTCATAAGATGGTCATCCATCTGTATCGCAACCACCTTTTCAATAACCTTACCCACAAGGGGCAGGTTAGAGATAGGTCTGTAGTTAGCTGGGACGTCTGGATTCAATGAAAGGTTTTTTAAGGAGTGGTCGAACGACCACCTCCTTTAAGGGGGCGGGGAAAACCCCTTGCTCCAAAGAATTCCAGACAATTTCAGCAAGGATCGGGCAGACAGTATCTACACAACTTAATAACAGTGGTGTAGGGCCCGGATCCAAACTACAACTGGTTCATCGTACAGTCTGGATAATCCTCACAACATCCATGAATGCCGGCCTACTAAAGTCAGACCAGGAGACACAAGGGATTGCTTCCTCTCGCTAACCATCACAACTCCCTATAGAGAGAGCAGGACGGATGCCCAATCTGATGCTGGCAATCTTATCTGTGAAGAATCGAGCAAGCTCATCACACTTCATCTGTGAAAAAATCTCTTCCAGACTGCAGACAGAGTGGATTGCACAATCTGTCAACAGTCTGAAAGAGTTTGGCTAGTCCATTCTGCACAGCAGTTATCTCCCTGGACAGGAATTCTGCCTTCTTATGGGTGATTGCTGATTGATAGACCTTAGAATGGTCCATCAATCTAAGTCTGTCAACATCTAGGCCGGACTTTTGCCAAGCTCTCTCTAACCTTCGTCCTACTCTCCTCAGCTCCTTCAATGAATCATCAAATCATGACGATCTTGAATGCTGAGTGAGTGGACGAATACGAACAGGTGCAATCTGATCCAGGGCATCACCCACAGCCTTATCCCCTGGATCCATGCACTCACTCGAAATACCCGATAAGTCCAAAACCGCCGAAAGGCCTTCTGGGGTAACTCCCCTTAAAGGGCAATATTGTACCATCTCCATAGGAGCAGGCCTCTTTAGGGGTGCCCTGAAGCTAAATCTTATGGTGTCATGGTCTGTCCACACATTTGGTTCCACCCCCCAAATGCGTGACCTCCAACTCCAGTAGGAACACTAGGTCCAATGAGTGACCCCCTATATGGGTAGCAGAGGTAACCACCTGTGTAAGGCCCAGCATTGTCGTCAGTTGGAGGAGATTTTTCCCAAAAGGTGAGAGTTCATAGTCGACCCAAGCATTGAAATCACCCAGTATTAACCATCTGGGTGACTCCAGTGCTACATCGACAATGAAGTCCGCAAACTCCTTCAGGAATTCTCCACCATCACCGGGTGGTCGGTAAATGAGAAGAACCCTGAACCCTGCACCTGCTCCCAGGATACATTCAAAGGATCTAGTGACACCCACTGGCACATCCACAAGACCCAGCTCCATTCTAAAAAAGATGGCTACACACCCGCCCCTACGATCCAACCTCAGGTGGTGTATCACCGAGAACCCAGATGGAGCAGTAGAGGCCAATATAGGGCCTGCATTCTCATCCAACCAGGTCTCGCGGTGATGCATGCCAGATCAGATGTTACAACAAGATCCGCTATGATAGTGGTCTTGTTTTTAATTGACCTGGCATTACATAACCCCACCCGGGTTGGATGGGTTTTCAAGGAGCAGCGCAGTACCGGTCCGCAATTTGCGGAACACTTGGGTATGGGAATCAGGCAGGGAAAATCCCTCTCCTGAACCCATTTCGCTCCAGGGCGTCTCTTTGTCCCCACTACCTCAATCGATCGACCCCTTTCCATTCTCCTACTTTGCCCAGACCATACATCCCTCGAACGCCTTCTCACTATCCCCAATGAACTTCAGGCACCAAAGGGGAACAGTGAAAAGGACGAAGGTCACGCAGCAAAGTGGGAGAATAGCTCCTGACCATCTTAATGCCTTCCCAGCACATTTCAATAAACAATAGTTTATCTAAAATCCAAATAAACAACTCAACAATCACAATAAACAATTTAACTCAATAAATTATTACAAAACAAAAATCACATCCCAAAAATCCTGGAGTAGCTATAACACTCAAATTTCGATGTTAAAGTCTTGAAAAGGATTAAGGCCTCTCACTTCCCCAATCCAACAATTACATTCAGATTTTACTCTCACTAAAATCTAAAGAATCTAATAAGCAAGACAATTTAATGAGTTTACAACTCTTCAGGCATTAATAAAGGTTCAAAGGGAAAAACAGCTGCCAAACTAATGGGGAAGCTTTCTACCCCCACTGGGAACAGGACTCCAGATCCCAGAAAGGACCGCTCACCAGTGGACCCCACTAGCAATCCTAGGGGCACTGCTTCTCCGCGTCCACCCTCCAGTAGACCGGAAACAATACCACCCGTCCCAATCATAGCAAGGAAAAAGCAAACAAACTTAATCCCCACCGAAAACAGGACTGCAGATCCCAGAGAGGACCACTCACCGGTGGACCCCACTAGCAATCCTGGGAGGCACCGCTTCTCTATGTCCACCCTCTGGTAGACTGGAATCAATACCACCCGTCCCAATCATAGCAAGGAAAAAGCAAACAAACTTAATCCCCACCGAAAACAGGACTGCAGATCCCAGAGAGGACCACTCACCGGTGGACCCCACTAGCAATCCTGGGAGGCACCGCTTCTCTATGTCCACCCTCTGGTAGACTGGAATCAATACCGCCCGTCCCAATCCCAGCAAGGAAAAACCAAATAAACTAATTCCCCACCAAGAACAGGACTACGGCTTACAGAGGTAATACATTAGATAGAAAAGATCTAACTGTATGTTGGTAGGAGTTTTTGTTTTGTACTTTGCCCTTGTTCTTTTAAGTGATTGTATGCTCTTTGATATATTGTTCTGTGTTTGTATTTTTCATATTTTTATCATCTTTTAGTAAAATATTTTTTTCAAGATACTGCCTGGGTGTTTCTTCCAAGTTCTTTTTGCATGTGATGTATACGTGGTTAAGTTTGACAGCTGTTCTGAAGGGCTTGATGGTGTTACTAAACTGGGAAAAGGTAAGAATATACCGAAGGTCTCTTATAGAGTTTTAAGGGTTCATTTTGAAGGCCTGGCTGGGTGCCCCTGGCAAAAGATTGTACCACAATCCCCGAAGAGGGTACGTATCTGAGCCTGTACACTGGGTACCCTAGAATAAGGTTCACAGTTTAAATCCCCCCCAGAACTTGAGACTAAAGGTGATTTGGACCCGAAATTAGACAGGAGGATTACCCTGTCTGTTAGCTGTTCACACTATTGTGCTCTGAGGTTGGCACTGTGGGAGCAGAGGGCCTGAACTGCTGAGTGTGTTTGTGACACAAACTACAGTTCCAATATCATGTTTATAGTTAAATAATCTGAAACTGCAAAGTAATACTGATGAAAACATGAAGACAGATAATAGATGTAATTAACTTCACCGCATAGAGAACCTGATATTTGTCCAAGTTCCCCTAAGTGGTGGTAGGGTGTGGTATTAAAATCCAAAGAGACAAACCAGTATAAGGCGACCCAATGCAAGATGTAAATCAAAGTAGCCACTCACTGTTAGGCAGACCAAAGTTTGCTTTCTTTTGATTCTAGTTTTATCCTCACCAAGACAGCTAGCTCTTCCCCACATTTATTTTTCTTTCTATCCTGCTGAGAAGTAGGGTCTACCTGGGTTTCATCCATACTTTATTGAATGTGATCTGTTACCCCTATGACATCAAAACTCATGATGTTATGAAGTCATAAAGCACTTGGAAAATACTAGGCATGTTTTACTAGACCCATGACATATTCCTTATTTAAACAATGACTTGGAGAATAAAATGTTGCAAATAAATACACTTATTTTCATGTGTGACAGGTCCAAAACTCTGCCACTTGTGAGGTCATAAAGGTCAAAACTTGCAGATAAAAATAAATGTGATATTTTTAGTCGGCCTATGGCATATCTCATATTTATGACAGGTGTGAAAATAAATTTGCCAAGATAAACATGTTACGCAGGGCAACATGAGCAAGATAAAGAAGCTGGTCAGTGAGTTTGCTCAGAATTTTATTGCACTCATAGTGGCCACACAAATGTGAAGATAAATTTCTGAGCATGCTCAGTGATCAACTTTATTTATTTTCCCCCAGGACACCACTCATACCTATCTACTGTGCCAGATTACAAGGGACGTCCCTTATTTTACCCTTCAAAACTGCTCTGTCCCTCACAGAAAAGGTACTGTCCACACTGAGAAGATGATATAAATTGAGACTTTGAAGCAGAAATTAATAATATTCTAACATTTAAATTAAAAATAAACTTTATACATGTAGAGGCAATGGTTTCAACTGTGTGCTGATTTATCATCTCCATGTTTCAAGATGTGTCCATCATTTTGATGGGCAGTGTCTCTCATACTGAGTGTCCATGTTCCTCATATCAGTGACAAAAGGTTGAGAGGCATGACACCACTAGAAAAGAGATTTATGGCTCAGTAGGCCTTTCCTGGTAAAACTCTTTCATTAAAATACAATGTGAGATACCATTTACTGTTTGATTAAATACAAAGTAGTCTATGTAGTTAACATTACTTTTTTCATTTCATTGCTTTTTACAATTTCTATCACAAAGCCACCTAAACATCTATTGTATAAATCAAATATGACATAAGCTGACCTAATACATCATTTTTATCTTTGTGAGAGGGTACTGGGATATTGCTATCTCACTCGCACTAAGCCTCTCGTGAGATATCAACAGACTAATATCCTCTAATGAGGATAAACCTGGTATCTAGGACTTGATTTTAGAAGGTTGATGCAGGACACAGGGCTTGCGCCCATCCCTGCGTTAAATCCCAGTGCCAACATAGCTGTGGCATTAATGACTGCTTCAACTGCACCCGATTTTATAATCTTGGGCACAGTAGTGACAAATGACCTGATTTACGGCAGCTTGCGCCAAACCTCAGATGCAAGTTGCCTATAAAGGGTCCCTGGTTCAGATGCAAGCTAGACCACAAAAAGCTGGTCTAGCAAGTGTCTTTTCAATGGAAGGGAAAGAAAATCCCTTTAGATTGCCACAAACCTGGTGTGCCACATCTCTGGTGCACCCCGGGCTTGCAACAATTCCAGTCCTTCTAAAATCCAGCCCTCAGTCAGCCCATTTCATACCCCTGTTCACTGTTTATAACCCTTGATGCATAGAACCCATGGGTATTTTAGTTCCAGATTACAACTCAAGGCCCTGGGTTTTCAAATGGTTCAAATTTTTTATTTTTATTTTTTTAACTCTGTTTAGTTATTTATTTTATTTACTTTGTTTACTGGTTAAGCACACTGACCAAAGGCTCTTTTTCAGGAATGAACCCGAGCCACATATACAAGGTAGCTACAAGACGATAACATCAAATAATCTCAAATACAATAATACATCATGCAATATGCAGGAATATAACTTAAGAAACTATATCAGTTGATGTAGTCAATTAAAATATGTATAATCCAGCTATTTAGCGAGATGAAGCCTTAATAAATTTTTAGAAACAGTATGCTCCTCCAGAGCCTATCGCAGCCCTTCTCAGTGTTTCTGGGCAGCCCGACCCCAACCCCCCAACCATCTCCCAGGACTTACCATGCTCTGGTAATGTTGCCCTATGGTATCCCTTCCCCACAGTGGAGGTCCTTGGATTGGGCCAGGTCCCTCAAAAATGCCATCTGTGGTGCTCCTAGAGTAAGACTAGGTTGGTGGGGTGCGGGGTCTGCAGACCACCCAGAGCCATCATAGGGCATGACTGGATTTTCCATTTTTCTGCCTGGGGATGCTTTGACTGATGGACATGAGCCAACCAATCAGCAGTCCCAAATCCCGGAACTACTCTCCTGCCTGCACCGCCACCTGTGGTCACCCAGGTAGTGGTCACGTGGCAGCAGTGATCCCAGAGGAGGAGAGCGTCCTGTGGGATGCTCCATCCTTCTCCCCTGGCCAGCCCTCCGGCGACCTTGGCTCATTCCTGAACTCGAGTTGTCAGCGCTACCACTGTGCCAGGGGACTTGCTGGGTTCTAACGCTTTTAGAACTAATTCTGACAGCTCTATTGTACTGTATGTGAATTTACTTTTGTTTACCACAAAAAAGCACATTAACAAGGTGGTCCTGGTTAGGACAGTCAATCAGTGCATAACAAACCACATAAGATCAAAATGCAACACATAGTCAACAATACACAACAACAGACACATGACAAAGATCTATTAAAAACTTAACTTTTTTGTGGTGGAGGTGATCATTTTTTGTAAATACAGTACTTGGTACACAGAGTAACAGAATGCTGACAGAAGCGCACGCATGTGTGTGTGTGTTAGCCAATAGAACTGCTGGGATGGTTTATTCTTTATTTATTTAGTTGTTTTTGATTACCGGGTAACATACAATAGGCATACAGATGCCTAGTTTCAGGCACAACCTTGGAGAGTTACAGAAACATACAGAAACAATTTCAGCATCAACAACATGTAAGAAACAAACAGTACCTTCTTGACGTTTGCAAATGTAACTGTTTTCCTTGAACTGGAATGTAACTGTCCACTGGCCTTTCCCTATCTTTACCACTGTCCTGGCTTGTGTAAGGTACAGGTCGCCCCTGTAAATGGTCTGCCCAAGTGGGCTTCACCCAGTTACCAAAGTCTAAATAAATACAGAAAGAAATCATTTCAGCATGAACAGTATGTAACATAACAGTACAAAAAAAAAAAAAAACAGCAAGAAACATTATTGGAAATATGATAAAACACCAACAGAAGTCATAACATAAAGAAAATATAAGGAATGAGACACAGTAGGGTGTACAGCTGCACTGGAGACATTTGCACAGAAATACAGTGATGGCAGAAAAAGAGCAAATGTCCATCTAGTCTGCCCAGAATTCCCCATCTGCCCTGGTATACATTGTCCATATGGGGTTTTATCCCTCCTGGGCCAACACCCCACCCACTCCCCTCCTACTGCTACCAACCTGAGCAACCAGTAAACCTTTTTTTTTTTTTTTTTATTCTTTTAGTAACTGGTTAAGGCCCACTAGGCACAAGTGCCTGTTTTCAGGGGCGACCTGGGAGCACTGGGTGGTTAAGTGACTAGTTCAGAGTCACACAGTATTCAAGTGGAAGTTGTGGAAATCAAACCCAGATCTGCTGGATGTACCAAGCTCATTCACAGCTCCTTAATGTAACCAGCAGGCTATTCTGCCAGCCCCTTCACTGTGTCCCAACTATGCTTGAAACAATTTGCATTCTCAACACCCGGCACCTTCACTAGCAGACTGTTCCACGGTTTGACCACCCTTTCCATAAAATAGAATTTCCACACATCCCTCTTAAACCTTCCCCCCACCAGTTTCCACTCATGACCTTGGAGTCTTGACTCTACATCTGCCAAATAGTTCCCCACAGTTCACCTTGTTTATTCCTTCAGGAACCTGAAGGTCTCTGTCATATCCCCACTCTCTTAATAGAAACATAGAAACATAGACTTTGACGGCAGATAAGGACCGCTTGGACCATCTAGTCTGCCCATTTCCCTACCTACAGGATAGGCCGCAGATCCTAGTTAACCAACAGCCTATTTCTTCCTACCCACCCCCACAAGAATTGCCTTATGTCTGTCCCATGCATTCTTGAATTCTCCCACAGTTTTAGACCCTACAACCTCCTCAGGAAGGCTGTTCCATGCAACCACTACCTCTCTGTGTGAAATAATACTTCCTCACATTGCCCCTGAACCGCCCTCCTATCTTTATATTGTGTCCCCTTGTTCTTGCAAGTCTCTTTTTCTGAAAGATGCTACCCTCTTGGACTTTGTTGATTCCACTGAGGTACTTAAAAGTTTCTATCATGTCCTCCCTCTCCCTCCTTTCCTCAAGGGTATACATATTAAGCTCCTTTAGTCTCTCCTCATATGCTTCTCTTGCAGACCCTGCACCATTTTAGTTGCCTTCCTCTGGACTACCTCTATCCTGTCTATGTCCTTGCGGAGATGGGGTCTCCAGAACTGGACACAGTACTCCAGATGGGGTCTCACCAACTGTCTGTACAGAGGGATAACAACTTCCTGTTTTCTGCTGCTGATGCCTCTCCCTATACATCCCAGTATACCCCCAGCCCTCCCTACTGCCTTCTCACATTGCTTCCTAACCTTAAGGTCATCTGATATGATTACCCCCAGGTCCTTTCCTTTTTGTTGTTGTTGTTACTACCTCCCCACCCACTGTGTATTCTTCCCTGGTTCTTGTTTCCAGTGCATTATTTTGCACTTCTTTGCATTGAATCCTAGCTGCTATACTTGACCATTTCTCCAACCTTGCCAAGTCCCTTTTCATCCTTTCCACGCCTCCTTGTGTATCAACCCTGTTGCAGATCTTTGTGTCACCTGCAAAAAGGCATACTTTCCCTTCCAGTCCCTCTGCAATGTCACTGATGAAGACATTAAAAAGGACTGGACCCAATACTGAACCCTGCTGTACCCCTCTAGTAACCCCTCTTTCTTCAGAGTGGACTCCATTTACAATTACCTTCTGTGTCCTGTTGTACAGCCAATGTTCTACCCAGGCTACCACCCTGGGACCCACTCCCAGGCTGGTTAATTTGACTATTAATCTTTTGTGTGGGACTGTGTCAAATTATACCTGGTCTCCAGTGAGTACACCTTTGTAAGATGTGCCCTGTTAGGCCTGAATCATCTTGGTCACCCTGCATTGCACTGTCTCCAGCCAGTCCCTGTCCTTCCTTAGGTGAGGACTCCAGAACTGAGCACAGTATTCTAGGTGCAGCCTCACCAGTGACCAATATAGAGGTAGTAGTACCTTCTTTTTCTGCTGTCGTTTCCCCTTCCAGTACACCCCAGCATCCTAGTAGCCTTACTATAGCCCTTGTAATATTGGTTTGATTGTTTGAGGGAGTCACTAATAACGACTGCCAGGTCCCCCTCCTCTGTTGTAGTGCTCTGTTTAATCCCTCCCATCCAAGTACTCTGCCCTGACTTTTTTCCCCCAGATGCATAACTTTGCATTTTCTGGCACTGAATTTCAACTGCCAAATCTTAGACCACCCCTCTAGCCTTTGCAGGTCCTTCTGCATCTCCCCGATTCCTCAGTTGCTACCTATTCTACTGCAGAATTTCATGTCATCTGTGAACAGACATAACTTTACCCGGATGCCCTCTCCAGTGTTGCTGATGAACATATTGAAAAGGACAGAATCTGGAGCAGATCTCAGCAGCACCCCTCTCATGACCTCCTTCGCTTCCAACTTGACCCCATTTACCACCACCCCTCCTGCCTCTCCTTCAACCAGTTTTCTACACAACCCATCTATGTCCCTGGCTACACCCAGGACCTCCAGCTTTTCAGCACTCTTCTCTGAGGCCCCGAGGTAAATGTTTTGCTGAAACTGAAGTAGATAAAATCCATGTCATGGCCTCTTATCTACTATCTTTGTTACCCAGTCAAAGAAAACCATCAGGTTCATCTGACAAGGCCTCCCTGCCACAAACCCATGCTGTTTACTGTCCTGTAGACCATTGCTCTCTAAGTAGTTTGCAAGGTCCTCTTTGGTCAGTGACTGCATCAGTTCACCCACTACAGAGGTAAGGCTGACAGGTCTTTAATTCCAGAGTTACTCCTTGCCCCCAAGTAGCAGAATTATGTTTGCTACCTCCAATCTTTCAGAACTACCCTTGTCTGAATCAAGGTACTGAACAACCCTACTAGAGGTTCAGCCAGTTCTGCAGCCAAATCCTTGAGTACCCTTGGGTGTATCCCATCCAGCCCTGGGGCTTTAGCTACCTTTAGGGCTTTCAGCCCCTTCTAGACCCTTTCTTTGGTAGATACTACTCTATCCCTTTCCCTTCATCCTCCCTTCCCTCCCACTCCTGTCCTCCTCTTCTTCCCCTTCCTCCTAGCCCTTCTCTCTCTCCACCCCAATCTCCGATTTCCCCTCCATCCCACATACTTACCCCAAACAACCCCAGTCCCCTGTTTTGCCACTGTTATACCTTGTTCATGTTAAAATACAGGCTCAAAATAAATCAATAAGTTTGACTCTTATTACAGTAACTAGATTCGCCTCTCTGGCCGAATACTGATTTTTACTATTACACACACAGTGATTTACAGCAGATAAAGGCCTCATGATCCATCCAGTCTGTCAGTTTCTAATTTGTGAACGGTACCCTATTGCACATTCACTCATTTCCCAGGTTTAACCCGCACTAATTTTCACAATACCCATATGTCTATCCCATCCATGCTTAAATTAATTTACTGTATTAGCTCGGTCTGGTGTTAACACCTTCATCAGCAATACTGTAGATGGAATAAAGGGCAAAATATGCCTGTTTGCAGATGACACAAAGCTCTGTGGGAGAATAGACATAGAGGAGGGGAGACAGGACCCGATGAGAAATGGTCAGGTATTTGGCAACTGGGATTCAATCCAAAAAGTGTAAGGTAAGGCTCTTGGGGGCGATTCAGTACCTGAACACCAAGTGCTGACTAGGTGGAGTGCACGTTATCAGGTCAGAGGAAGAGAAGGACTTGGGAGTGATCATCACAAGTGACCAGAAGCACTCTACACACTACAAGAAAGCAGCAGCCAAAGCGAACTGGATGCTGGGCTGCATAACCAGGGGTATAACCAGCAGGAAAGCGGAGGTCATTCTGCCACTGTACAGATCCCTAGTATGGCAACACCTAGAAAACAGTGTGCAGTACTGGTGCCTTTCCCTAAATAAGGACATCAACCTACTGGAAAAAGTCCAGAGAAGGGCAAGCTAAATGATTCGGGGACAGCAAGGCAGAACATATGAGGAGAGACTCACAGATCTCAACATGTACTTCCTGGAGGATGGAAGGCAGACGGGTGACAATCGAAATCTTCAAGTGCGTTAAGGATTTCAACAGAGTGAGCTCTGAAGGTTTCTTTAGTCTTAGTGGGGACAGGACTACTAGGGGGCATTGCCTCAAGCTGGTGTGAGGAAAATTCAGGAGAGAAATGAGGTGGCATTTTTTCACAGAGAGGGTGATAGCTAAGTAGAGCAAGCTGCCACATGAAGTAGCCTCCCTGAAGACAGTGGACAGCTACAAGAGAGGTAGGAACAGAGCAAAGAGGAAAGCTGCATGTAGGGGAGCAGGAGTGGGAGTGGTGAGGGAGAGGACATCAGCAGGAAGGGAGGAGCAGATAACGGGGAAGGGGACAGATCCCTCAGTAGACAATGAGAAGTCTACAAACTTGAGTAGACGTGAAAGACTGCAAGACCTTTTTGTGTGGGCTCAGTTGCATGTTCATATCTATGTTCATAGAACACACCACTTTCTTTGGAAGCCTGTTCCAATTTTCTACCTTCTCAGTGAAATAACGCTTCCTGACATCTTTCTTGAATACTCCTCCCACCAACTTCATACAGTTTCTCCCTGAGTTAGTGGCTACTTTAGTTTTAAATAACTCCTTGCATTCCACTTTGTTTACTCCATTTAAAAACTTAAATGTCTCTATCATGTCACCTCTCTCTCTCTCTCTCTTCTGTCACCCAGTGTGTGATTCAGGTCTAATAATGTTTCCTCGTACAACTTGCCTTATTGCCCTTGTATCATTTTTGTTGCTCTCCTCTGCGTTGCCTCAACCCTATCTCATCTTTTTCAAGTATGGACTCCAGAACTGCACACAGTATTCCAAGTGTGGCTTCACCAGGGATTTGTATAAAGGTAAAATTACCTCCTTTCTTCTGCTACGGATTCCCCTGCCTATACAACTCTGCATTTTATTTGCCTTCCCCACTGCCTTATTACATTGTGATGATTGCTTTAAGGTCTCATTTTCTTTAGTTATTGTTTATGGGTTTTGTACATATATTTATGAGAATTTGGGGCCTGTTTTTGCACGTTTTAAACATTTTTGCTTTAACCACGACCTATAGCTTTTTAATATATGATACCCAGGTGAGTACTTGGCATGGAAATTCTCCTAGTCCAGGATAGGGGGCAGTTTGCAATGTGTCAGGAGACATATGTATTTTAAAACTGTCACTATAAGGGTTGTGGGTTCAGTTCCCACATCTGGCACTTGGGTTAATATCCCAATATTGACACTGTAGTGCAGCATGAGAGGGGTGCTGCACTTCTGAGGTGCCGTCTTTCGGATGAGAAGTGGTTCTTTTTGCAGACTGAGGGCTATTATTTATTTATTTAAGCATTTAACCAGGAAGGCATGCTGAGCAGGCTACTGCTCGATTCCAGATGCATCCTGGGGGAAGGGAGAACAAATACACAGGTGAATGACAAATAGTACAATTGAGATAAATTGGAGAAAACATGGTCTCGGAGTCGAGATGTGACCCTGTGCATGCGGCATGCCCAGTGTCACGGCTCGACTCTTGAGACCGTGTTTTCTCCAACTTATAGCCCTCAGTCTTCAAAAAGAACCACTTCCCCAAGTTCAGCTGTGTTTCTACTGCCAAAACAACCTTTAACTTAACTGGTCTAAAGACCCTTCCTCGAGCCTTCTGCGCTACAGTGTCATCAACCCAGCACCACCCCCCCACCCCCCACCGAGCCTTCTTCAAAATGGCAGAACTTCTCTTGGAGCATACACGGAGCTCAGGAGCTATGTAGTCTGAACACTGCTCCACAGTGTTTCAGAGAGACTGGCCGCAACAATCAACCCGGCGGTGATCAAAACTTCTCGATGTGTGAATGTGTGAATGAGGCAAATGTCATTGAAACAGAAAACCCTAAACAATTGCAGCACTACATCTGGCTATTACTCTCACAGCATTTTGTCTTAAGGTGATGCGAAACATACCACAGCATGTTAAAAACCACACTGGAGGTCAACACACATGATCACGGGGCACAATATATTCATTTCACTGTGAGCTCCAAGCAAACAATCATCCAGGAATTTACCCCACAGACCAATATGTATAACAAACAAGACTCTACTCTCAGCATGAGAACTGTCCTATGCCCAGTAACAGCTTTCATACTATATCTAAATAGACTGTATTCTGAATTAGACTGTTGCTGTCAAAAGCCCATAACGAAATTCTGGCAGCCAGAATTATCAGCCTGGCATGAGAAAATACATGTAGGGCAAAATGCGCTTGGAAAGACAATGCAGTTCATGTGCACGTGCACTGATGAAAGCTAGTATCTTTTTCTACTCATTTTCTACATTATAACTGGTTCTGGAGGACTGTAGGAGAGCAGGTGGGATACCTCTCCATAAAAGTAGCAGCAGGGAGGAGGCTAGCGACTACACGCCAGTCAGCCTCACCTCAGTGGTGGGGAAATGAATGGAAACCCTGTTAAAGGAAAGGCTGGTAGAGTTTCTTGAATCCAGTGCACTGCAAGACCAAAAACAGCATGGAGTCATGGAGAGGGGGGTGGGAAGTCATGCCAGACAAATCTGATTGATTTATTTGACTGTGTGACCATGGAAATAGATAGGCGGAGGGCAGTGGATGTGGCCTATGTGAACCTTAGCAAGACCTTCAACACTGTACCACACAAGAGACTAACAAAGACATTCAGCAGCCTAGGGGTGAGATCCAAAGTGGTGAACTGGGTAAGGAACTGATTAATGGATAGGTGACAGAGGGTGGTGGTAATGGCACTCTAAAGAGGGGAAGTGACCAGTGGGGTGCCACATGGCTCAGTACTGGGACCGGTCCTCTTCAATACCTTCATCAGTGACACTGCAGAAGAACTGGAAGGGAAGGTATGCCTTTTTTGCAAATGAAAACAAAATCTCCAATAGGGTAGACTCTCAGAAGGGGGTGGAGAAAATGTGTAGGGATCCTGGGGAAACTTTAGGAATGGTCAAGAGTATGGCAGTTGGGGTTTAATGCCAAAGAGTGCAAAATCATGCACCTAGGGCATAGGAACCCAGGAGCTGAGTACAGGATGGGGGAGGTACAGACAGTAACTAAGCAGGAAAGGGACCTTGGGGGTATCATATCTGATGATCTCAAAGTGGCAGAACAGTGTGATAAAGCAGTGGGTAGGGCCAGTGGGATGCTAGGATGCAAAGGGAGAGGTACCTACAGCAAGAGAAAGGAGGTGGTGTTGCCACTGTATTGCTCACTTGTGAGACCCCACCTGGAGTACTGTATCTAGTTCTGGAGGCCGCACCTCAGAAAGGACACAGACAGGGTGGAGACAGTCCAGAGGAGGGCAACTAAAATGGTGCAGGGGTTGCATCAAAAGCACTAAGAAGAGAGACTGAGGGATCTCAACATGTACATCCAGGAAGAGAGCAGAGGAGAGGGGATATGATAGAGACCTACAAGTACCTTATGAGGATGAACAGGGTGCAGAAGAGGATTATTTTTCAAATGAGGAAGAGCACAGGACCAGAGGGCGTATGTTGAAGCTGGATTGGGGGGGGGGAGTTTAAGAAGGATGTGAGGAAGTACTTCTTCAGTGAAAGTGTGGTGCATGCCTAGAATAGACTGCCAGCAGAAGTGGTGAAGGCAAAAAAGTAGGGGGGCTTCAAACATGCATGGGATAAACACAGAGGAATATTAGTAAACAGACAGGGAGGGTTGCCAGAAACCAGCTAGGGTCCACAGAGGCAGGCTAAGCAGGAACCATCTGGGCAGACTGGGTGGGCCAAGTGGACCTTTTCTGCCAACAAATTCTATGTTAAGTAATTATGTATCGGTTGTCTGTGTCGAGTTCATAAGAAACAATTGTGATTTGCTGGTTTATGTCATGTCTTAGTGTTACATGTATTGGAATGTTTGTCACCATTTTTGTGTTACTAATGAGCACTTTATGATTCTGGTCTTTCCTTCCTTTTGAGCTTTCTGTAACTGTGAGGCTTACCCCTGCTTTGGACTATGAATTGGCAAAGAAATTCCAGTAATTATCCATTTTTTTATTAATTAACCAATTTAAGGTTTAAATTGTTTGGATCAAAATTCCTCCCTTCCTTTCTATAGCTAAAAAGGAGGGAATGAACACTGAGACCCTACCCTTGCCCTTTTAAGGGACTGTCCCCCGAAAGACTCCAGACAGTAGTGGATTTCTCATGGCTACTCATGCGATTGGACAGGAGGAGGCAATGATAGCCTATTATGAGGATGCTGCCTCAGCCTTCGATGCAGGTGCACTGGTCCATATACGACCCCTAACTTGGCACTTGAGATGCCTGTGGTTTGACGGTTAAGTCAAGTTAATGGGTCAGAGGTTGGGGAATTGTTGTAGAAGATCTACATCTGACAAGAACAAACTGGCTTTGAGGACCCACCACTGTGAGTATCAAAGGGCAATCACCTTAAGAAGGCAGTATTTCTGTCCAGGAAGATAGAAGTGGGGAGAAACTGAGCAGCTCAGCTTTTCTGGGTGATGACAGACCTTTAAATCTGGTCTGCCTGCAACCAGAAAGAACAAATTCCTCTGCTCAGTGCAAAGAGTTTGCTTGTTTTTTTCTCTGACAGAGTGTCCTCGATTCAGTCCAGGATCTCACCAACTAGATCACTTCAATCAAGCACTACCAAGTGTGTGTGTGTGGGGGGGAATATTCTCCTCTGGTCTGGAGGAAATTTAAACCCGTTTTGATGGAAGAGGTCTACGGGGTGGTCTCCAAGCTGCAGCCCACCTTCTATGAGCTAGATCCAGACCTGACTCACTGAATAACTAGGTGTACTGGGTTTTTGGGTCTAGTGTTCACCGAGCTGATCTGGTGGGGTCTTTCCTAGGCATTGAAAGTGGTTTTGGTGAGACTTCTTCTGAAAAAAGCCATATTTGGACCCCGACTGCCTGGCGAATTTATTTTACCTATTTTTATTTTATTTTAGTCTTTGGTAACTGGCTAAGGCCCACCAGGCACAAGTGTCTGTTTTCAGGGGCAACCTGGGAGTACTGGGGGGTTAAATGACTTACTCAGAGTCACACAATATGCAAGTGGAGGTTGTGGGAATCAAACCCAGGTCTGTCGGATGTACCAAGCTCATTCACAACTCCTTACTCTAACCTCTAGACCATACTAGGCTACAGAATGGTCTCTAACCTCCCCTTTCTGGGTAAGGTTATAGAGAGGATGGTGGCTCTGCAGTCTGAGGAACAATCGTGGCCTTTGACGTCTATAAACCTCTCCAGTCCGGGTTTAGGTCAAGGCACAGCACCAGGACGGCATCGGTCAGGGTGCAACATTATATTCTCAGGGCTAGAGACTGGGGACAGCAGTCAGTTCTCGTTCACCTTGATCTCTCATCAGCATTCAACACCATGGGTCATGGGTTTTTGTTGTTGTATCACCTCAGGGAGTAGTGTGGATGCGCTGGTACTGTCATCCACTGGTTTGAGTCCTTCCTTGGGTGGTAAAGGGGGTTCTACTCACTCACGAGGCCCCTGCTCTATAGAGTGCCCTAGGGTTCGATCCTCTCTCCCATATTGTTTGCGGTGTATATGCTGCCCCTGGGAGAGATTATTAGATGACATGGTCTGGGTTCTCACTGCTATGCTGATGATACCCAGCTGTATTTGTCTTTCGCACCCTGGAAGCCTGGTGCTGTCAAGGTAATAAATCTGTGCCTGCCTGAGATCCTGGACTGGATGTCATCTAGCTGGTTGCGACTCAATCTGGAAAAGATGGAGGTACTGGTGATTAAGCCTGGTTGGAGGTGGGGTACCGATGGAGGAACTAGCTGATAGCTAGGTTCCTTTGTGTTGGTGGCTTCTACCAAGGTTAAGAATCTGGGTTTCATTCTAGTTGAGAGGCTGACACTTGAGGCTCAGGTGTCGGCTATAGTCTGGAATAGCATTTATAATCTCAGGAACATCACTCCCGGATTGAAACCTTGATTCCCCCGGAAGACCTGCCCTCAGTGGTACAAGCATTCATCACCTCTAGACTTGATTACTGCGATGCTTTATACCTCAAGTGAGTGGAGGTGTCCTATGCCATCTGCATCCGGTGCAGAATGCAGCAGCCTGGTTGTTGACAGGCCTTCTGTAGTCATGTCATATACCCTGGTATTGCATGAACTGCACTGGCTGCTGGTGAAGTTGTGTATCACCTTCAAAGTTGGCTTGCTGCAGAGGCGGTGTCAGGCACAAGGAAATGCAACCAGCCTAGGCGCTTAGCGAGAAGGGGCTAATTAAAGAAAGTATGAGCAGAGATCACCTTGAAATACAAAAAGTGTTGCCAGAAAAAAACAATATTATCGTTGTTCTCCTTGTATTCATAAAATTGTTACCACTTTTTGGATGTGGGATTGGGCAGAAGGGAGGAGAGGGAGCAGTGGAAGCGGTGATGGGGGCACTGCAGGTATTTCTGCTTGAGGCGCCATTAGGTTTGCAACCAGTACCGACTTGCTGACCTATAAGGCCCTACATGGACTGTGTCCTGGCTACCTGACTGACCTACTGACTCCTTATCGGACCTCTTGCCCCCTCTGTTCCTCTGAGGTGGGCCTCCTACCCATTCCTAGGGCTTTTTAATCTGCCAGTCCTGCCCTTTGGAACAGGCTTCCCAGGGCTCTGAGAGAGGCCCCCTTACTGGATGTCTTCAAGAGAGGCCCAAAATCTTTCCTCTGTTGGGAGGCTTTTGGCATTGTTTGATGTATAAGCCACTAATTTACCTTACTGACCGGCGCTGTAAGTATCATCAGTTCTGTTTTATACACATTTTTATGATTTTATTTTTTAGTTGTTGTATATTATAAAGTGTTATTTGTTTATTTATATTGTTCTTGTCGTACTGATTGTACGGCACTAAGAGCCCCTGGGATTGGGAGCTTTATAAATATAGTTTACTACTACACTACTACTACTACTACTACTACTACTACTACTACTACTACTACTACTACTACTACTACTACCACCACCACCACCACCACCACTACCAGGCAGCAGCTGCTATGAGGTAGGATGCAAACCTTTTTCTACATATAAAGTGAAGCACTTAAAAAAAAAAAAAAAAGCCTTTGCACAAAGCACTTTTCCTGTATTTATGAAGCTGAATTACAAGGTATTTGAAGAACGAGACGTTAGTGAATAAAGAGGCAGCAGTGACATCCAGTTCAGTAACATTCCACCAACAGCTTAACCTACTTCATTATGTCAGTTTGCATCTCTATCCCCACCCCGCCCCACCCCTGGACGAGGCTAAAAATATTCAGAACTGCCTAGCCCTTCTTTCCTGGTCAATAAAAACTAAATAAAATAAATAAATAATCTTGTCTTGTACATTCAAATGTTGTGCTTGTGCTTTATGAATGATGTATTAACGCAGTGCTCCTACGTATTCCTGTATCTCCCTTGAATGCAATCACAATTCTGTTGCTGGACTTGATTGTTGATTAAGGCTTAGCCAGCCTTGAATGTGCACCAGGTCACTGCACCACAGATGCTGTCCACTCCTTCATGTTTGCTGGTATGAGAAATTACCTGTAGGGAACAGGCTTGGAAAAATGAGGCAGTGCATGTACACTAATGGCAAACGAATCACTACGTACACAAATCACTGCCTCCATGCAACTGCAGCTACAATACTCAGTCACAGCATCACTGAAATCCACCGCAGAATTCCCTTAAATAGGCCATAAAAATGAGAGCAGCGTAAAAACTTACTGGAAAACAACTACAGTGGTGCCCAGTGTTCCTCCTTGTCTAGTCATGTTATTCAGTATCTTCAGTGGTGAACTGGCAAGAAAAGACAGAGCAATCACTGGCTACTTGCTTAACTGCCCTTTGCTGCCTTGTGTTCTGACACACTATGACTACGCATCACTGAGGACACTGCGACGGTAGTGTCATGAGATCTTACGGCATTTGAGAACCGGACACTTGGACAACCACTGTACTTCTGAGCAACAACGCCACCTTAGCTCTGCTATTAGTAACTCTATCTTGGCTGCCTGTGACACAGAAGATCAGCCAAGTGGCAACTTGATACCTTCAAATGCTGCAATACCGTCTGATCTAGGACATGAAAACTGAGTTTCTTCTGAGACTCAGCCAACTGCAACTCTTAGCCTCCAAGTAATTCGGCTGAATAGTCTACAAGCCAGCCATCAGTGAAATCCAAACTGTGACTGAACAATTTGCAGACACTGCTGATTCTGCACACCTAGAAGCAACCATTCATATCCTCACAGGACACTCTCACAGCAGTCCACATGGGAAACACTGTCACAGACAGCAGCTCAGGAAATCAATGGCCAGTTATTGTGTTTCACAATTGCCAGTTCACAGGACCTGTATATTTCAAATAAATTCTGTTCATGACCAAATTAATTTCTCAGCATTTGAATACTTTTTAGAAAGCTGTCATTTATTTAGAACTGCTTTGAAATGCACTCTTGTTACTGTTCAATAGTAGACAGTAGACAGTAATACCTCAGCAATTGCCGAAATGAGTTGTTCCAGTTTCAATAAGAAAAAAAAAAATAACAGTTTATTGATGAAACCCTGTCCTTTTTTTTTTTTTTTTTTTTTATTACTGCTATTAAACTAGCTACTGTATAATAGTGACAATGTGATGAGGAGGATGTTGAAGTCAGAAATAAAGACACCTTAGTAGGAAAATAAAGACCTCAGCCTTCAGCCTCAGTCTTCATCTGCTGCCTGCAGTGCCAATATTCCCTCGTACAGCATCCACAGCATCACATTATCACTTTAATAACCACATTCAGGTGAACAAACAACAAGGCCATAGGCCACATTGTTTCTCACCACCCTGGACTGGAGATTACAAAGCAAAATCTCACCCACTATATCATTATACTGTACCTATTCCAGTGAAGAAAAAAGAAAAAAATATTTTGAAATAGAGTGCCAAAATCACGTTCTCTAGCGCTTTAGTGTGTCTGTGAGAAAACTGGAACTATTTTGGTGGTTTCTTGCAGACACACTGTAGCACTAGCCTTAGCCAATCAAGAACACATGGATTAGCATACAATCCCATTACCACGTCTACTGCCCAAGCATCTTAGATTAACAGGCCCATATCTCTGGGTGCTGACTGGCTGTAATGGATCATTTTCAGTATATCTGTTTCAAAGCATACTTTATACTGTTTGTGCAAGTGTTTCAGTTTGAGTTTGTTTCATTTTAAGTACAGCAGAACAGAAATGTGACATCATCAGGCACTGTTAATGCTGCCTTGTCACTGGTTAGTGTCAGTGTCAGTGGCTCAGCAGGTTTCACACTTTTGTATTTCTATTTATTTATTTCACTAAGAAAAAGCTCCGATGCGCAAGCTCATTTACAAGGAGGTCCTCGGTAGGACAGCATACAATGTTAAAAAGAATGATACAGTGTTTAGAGATATAAAAGACATGTGAATATACATATCAGAAATAAGATTACAGGAATTATAACCCAAACAGATTACATATAGATACAAAGTATACAAGGTGTAGACAGGCATACAAAATCGAAATAGGTTTAAACATTTGTCAGAGTCACAATAAGCAACTAACCTATATAACTGAATGATCAATATATAACTTCAAAGATAAGTGAAAACAGGGGAGCCAGAGCCTTTCTAAAAGTGTGGGGGGGGGCAAGGTCGAGGTAAAGGGGTAGCTGTGGGGGGCCCCCCAGGCTACTCCCAGGGGGTGTAACAACGGTTATGAGGAATAAATGCTGTTTAAACACAGACACAACTGGTTGTTACAGACAAGCAAAAACACAAAGCCAGCTCTGCTACTACACATACAGTTGAGGTTGGGAACAAGTTACAGAGGGGAATGAGAGCTGTGTACTTCTGCCTCTGCAACCTTCCTTCATAGCCACAGTAATGGGTTGTGCAGCTGATCAGCTGCCGCCACAGAGTAGTCCGGGTCATCACAATAATATTCCAACCTGCTGCGCTGCACACTGTGCCCTAATGCCGACTAACTCCAGATAATCAGCGAGAAGCCACAGTTATTTATTACACTGTGCCTGAACTGCCCTGCTAGATGCCCGCCAAGCTTTAAAAATGTACTGACCATTTTTTTTCGCCAATGACGCCTCAACATAATAACCTGCTGCAAACAGAAAAGGAAACAAAAAAAAGTCTGCAGACTCTGCACACTCCTGTCACAGAAGTAAAAAATATAAACACAAATAACACCAACAGGCCTGTACGCTGGTCAGAAAATGTGGGGGTTCTTTTTTAGCCAAGGTGGAACTGCAGGCAGCACACGTCATGCTGACATGCGAGGGTATGAATGAAAGCAAGAGGGGTTTTGAGGTACACTTGATCTTCAATCACACACAATTTGGCTACTTTAGAATCACAGGAAATTATGGAAATAAGACAAGACAGTAGCCCTGGCTGAAAACATATAGCAATAGTTACTAAAATTACACAGCCTAGTCTTACAGCAAAAGGGTATGACAGAAAAAAAAATGACACTTCAGTGCTTTTCCAAACATAATTGCTTATACTGGCAGATTCTGCATGCCTTCCCTTGTGCCTTTACTTGGCTGGCAATGAATCCTAAAAACAAAGCAATCTGCATGATAATGGATAAGACATATTGTTACAGTGGCAATTAGAAACAATATTCATACCCCTCCCTGTGCTGAACAAGTGCCTAACGTCCCACAAGTCCTCCCTGGGAGCTCATTATTTACCACTGTTCTCAATGATGGGGTGCCTCAGGGCTCAGTCTAGTCCCTGGTGTAATTCCACCAAGCACACACTTCTGTATCTCAATGGGAGATTATTCAATGATATGGTTTGGCATTTCACTTCTATAGTGAAGATTGCCGGCTAAGTGACAGTTAGGTTAAGTAAAGTGTCCAGAAAAAAAAAGGCCTACGTGTAACAGAATCATACTGTGTGCAATCTACAGAGACTTTTTTATATTCCTTTGTGAGCTCATTTCTCATGCAAGCAGCATGCAAGAATTAAATCCCCTGATGAAGCCCTTCTGGGGTGAAATGGGGCAATAATAAGGGACAAGAACAACCTTGAAAGTGTGAAGGCTGATTTGCAGTTAAGCTTTTGTGAAAAAAAGCAACTGAGCTCCCCAACCCCCATTTTAACTGTCGTATATGAGAAATACAGTCTTTATGTTAAGAACACAGAGGGTACTGGTCAACAGGACATCCTCAGAGGAGTCTATGGTCATTAGTGGGGTTCCCCAGGGGTCGGTGCTGGGACCTCTTCTGTTTAATATCTTTATAGGAGATATAGCGGTGGGTCTTGAGGGGAGGATGAATCTCTTTGCAGACAACGCAAAGATCTGCAATACAGTGGACATGCCAGAGGAGGTAGAGAGGATGCAAAGGGATCTGGTGAGGCTAGATGAATAGTACAAAGAATGGCAGTTGTCATTCAACATGACTAAGTGTAAAATCATGCATTTAGGCAAAAAAATGGGAGAGCAGAGTACTTGTTGGGAGGTAGTTCCCTGCAGGTAACAGAAGAAGAGAGAGAGAGAGAGAGAGAGAGACTTGGCCATCATCATTTCACATGATCTGAAGGTAGGAAAGCAGTACGGAGGGGCAATAGCGAGCAGAATGCTGGGTTGCATAGGGAGAGGGATTTCAAGCAGAAAGAGGGAGGTCATAGTACCCCTTTACACACAGCTGGTCAGGCCTCACCTGGAATACGGGGTTCAGATCTGAAGACCATGCCTCAGAAAAGACATGGAGAGGGTGGAGCAGGTTCAGAGGAGGGCAACAAGGATGGTGAGGGGCCTAGAGCACTTACCATATGAGGGGAGACTGAACGATCTGGGTATGGACTCCTTGGAGCAAAGAAGGGAGAGAGGAGACATGATCAAGACTTTTAAATACTTCAGGGGCATAAATAAGGTGCCTGTGGAGAACCGTTTCCATGTGAAAGAGAAACCCAGGGCAAGGGGTCATGAACATCAGATCAAGGGGGGGATATTTAAGGGTAACTTCAGGAAATATTTCTTCACTGAGAGGGTGGTGGACAACTGGAATGGGTTGCCAAGGGAGGTGGTGCAGAGAGAAGAAAGTGGGAGGGTCCAAGAGGGCATGGGATACATACACGGGATTGTTGAAACGGGGGGGGGGGGGAAGACTACAGCAAAAGCCTAGGGGAATCCTGGGCAGACTGGGTGGGCCTGGCAGTCCTTTTCTGACGTCACATTCCTATGTTCCTATGTTCAGTGAATTCACACTGTTTAATAACATATTAAATTAATTTGTCTGGAGTTCATAAGATGTGTATTGTATGGACTATAATTTGCTCCATATCATGACTATCCATCTTTTTCCTAAGTCTCCCTCCATGCCCTCCTCTCCTGTGTGCCCCCCCCCAAGACATGTACTACAGATATGCAAATTTCAAGATACCTTTTCTCTGTACTGAAGCTCTTACTTTTTGGTCAAGCAAGTTTTGACAATTTTTTTTTTTTTGCTGACAGTATTATGGTCAATAGCAAGCTTCCCGGAACTCGCCAGAAGAGTCTGCGATGACTTGAACTAGAGAGCCAACATTTGTACCTTGTAGTGTGTTACCTACCTTGAAGTCAAACTAGTGAACTACAGTTTTGGTAACCACCATCACAAAAACAAGATTTTGGCAGGTGGTAGATCAGTTTAGGGTCTCGGAAAAGACAAGTTATCAGCCTGACGACAACTGATTACGGTGAGTTGCGCGGCACAATCTACAGCCAGTCAGTGATGGGCAGACTGTTATTTTATCTTTGACTATGTCACTCCACAGTGTGCAATCTACACAGTGGCGGCATGAGAAGCCCCAGTGTGCCTGATGCCAGTGCACAGTGAGTGGATGCTCCAGTCCATCGCTGTAACACTCCCCCCACTTAAGTTCTGGGTTTAACGAACTTAAAGAAAAAAAAAAAAAAAACACAAAAAGAAAACTACAGGTCACCTAAACACGGTTTTTATGGGGCTTAGTGTTTGGAAAACCCTCCTGTGGAAGCAGAGCAGACAGGGAGAGGTTTTGAATAAAAAAAGTAAGTACCTTAAAATTGGTTGTCTGATTGCTTTTCGGCAACTTTTAAAAAAAATGCCAAAACCAGGAAACATTTTACAACCACTATGCCGACTGGAGCCTGAGGCTGCTGGGAACCTGCAGCACAATGACATCATCTTAGCGAGTCATGTTGTCTTGAGTATTTGGTCCCTATGGAGCCTTATATTATATGTATAATGTTGGTGCTATGTGTGTATCTTGTCACCTTTATCATTAGTTAACATATGCAGTGCATTCTACTGTACATGTTAACAATAAAGGTGGCAAGATACACATACAGCACCAATGTTACGCATATAATGTAAGGCTCCATAGGGACCGGATACTGAAGATGACATGACTCGCTAAGATGACATCACTGCATTGCAGGTTCCCAGCAGCCTCAGGCTCTGACTGGCACTGTGGTTGGAAAATGTTTCCCGGTTTCCGGCATTATTGAAAAAGTCGCCAAAAAGCTATCAGGTGCCTGATTTTAAGGTACTTACTTTTAATATTTAAAACCTCTCCCAGTCTGCTCTGCTTTCACGGGAGAGTTTAACAAACACTAAACCCCATAAAACATGTTTAGGTGGTCTTAAGGCAGGCTAGTGGAACTTGATATATCTTATGGTGGGGTTCTTCTGAACCCCCAAAACCTCCCCAGTGTACAGGCCTGCTCTGAATTGACATTTCCGACTCAAATCCAACCATGTTTCTTTTGTCAAAAAGCAGGGGGGGCATGGCCCCCCTCAGCTCCGGTGCTCCTAAGTGAAAACATAGCTTAGCCACAAGAACAAGCCTCAGTGTATAATGTTTTCAATGATGGTTTTGAAGGTGCCAGGTCTGATCAGTGCAGTGAGCTTTAGTGAGGCCTGTACTGAGTTCCATACTGTGGGGGATAAATCAACTGATTGCCTGTGTAGCGTATTTAAGTACAGATGTCAAGAAGTACATAGTTATTCTTGCTAAGGGAATAGCTGCTGTGCGATATAAGAAACAGCTCAGTGATATAATTTGGGACCTTGTAGGCTCAGGTGTAGAGATTCAGCAATCTCCTATTTGGTTGCAAGGGCCAACTGTGGTGTACAGAGCGCAATGATGGGTTCTTTTTCCTGAATCTGTGATAAACCTGAGTGCTCTGTGATAGAGCACGTCTAATTTTGAGAGATAGGTGGCTGAGCAGTGACAATAAATTAGATCTGTGTAGTCTACAATTGGTAGGAAGGTGGCCTGTAGCAGGTGTTTGCAGGTGTCACATGGGAAATGATGCTTATTTCTAAAACAAAGCCCCAATCTGACCTGAAGTTTTTTTACACAGTGCCTCTGTGTGTGCTGCGAAGGATAACTTGTCAATCCACACTCCTAGATATTTATACATTTCTGCTACTTCTGATGTGTCCCCTAGTAAAGTAGTGATGGTTGAGGCTGATACACATTGTGGTGATATGTTGTGTGAGGTGATGAACATGATCTGAGTTTTGGAGGTGTTCAATAACAGTCTGGAGTGGACGAGGTTTAGCTGTAAATTGCTGAAAGCCTTCTGGATGTCTACACAGAAAGTGTTAATGTTAGGCCTGGATAAGTAGGGCAGTGTTGTCTGAGTACTAGTATAGATTGGTGGCCATGATGGTCTCACCTATATCACTGACATATAGCATGAAGAAGAGGGGGCCTAGCACTGAGCCTTGGGGGACACCCTTGAGGAGGGGATTACAGGTAGAACACAGACCTTCTGCTTTAATTTGTTGTACTCGTCCAGTTATGTAGTTTGTGTGCCACTGCAGAGGGGCAGGGCCGAGCCCTGTTTTTGCCAGCTTTTGAATCGGTATTTTGTGGTCCATAGTATCGAAGGCTGAGGTCAAGGAACGTTACTGAGGTCAAGGAACATAGTTCCATTGATTCGCTTATGGTCTACAGGCTATAACCAGTCATTGGTAACTTTAGCTAGGGCAGTGATGGTACTGTGCTTAGGTCTGAAGCCTGATTGGAGAGGAGTTGTAATTTTAAATTGCTCCAAGTAATCTCTTAGTTGAGCATTGCTAGGTTTCTTGAGAAGTTTTGCTAATACAGGGAGAATTAATAGAGACCTATAGTAGTTATGCTTACTGGTGTCACTAGCTTTTAAAAGGAGAATAATGTGTACTGTGTTCCAGATTAATGTATTTCCCGACACATGAGTGATAAATTGAAAAGATGGGTTATGAGAGCTGTGAGATGCATAAAACCAGTTCTAAGGAAGAATGGGTCAGTACCATCAGCACATGCACTTTTCTTTGTGTCTAACCCTAATAAGAGTTGTTCCACTTGCTTATATGAAATAGGCTGGAAAACAAAAGGGTTAGTAATATGATTAGTTGTTCCTTTAGGTAACGGAGGGGTGGAGTGTTATGCTGCAGCTGGGGACCTCTTAAATGCCAGGCCAGGTGACGCGAAGTGGGAGATTAGTTCTTCTAAGATGATTTATCAGTGATGAGGTTGCCACTGACAAGGATTTTCTTGGGAAGGGTGGTGGCAAATGAGGTGCTTTCACCTGTTTTAATGAGTTTCCGGCACAGTTCATGGGGTCATTTTTGCTTGAGTTCAGGGAGTTTAGGTGTTAGTTAGCATTTGCAGTTCTAACTTAAATTAGTGCAGGAGTTTCTTGCTGATTTGAAATTGGCCCAATTTGCTTCTAATTTTGTGCGCCTAGAGGTTGCCCAAAGTGTGTCCCTGTATCTCAAGGCATCCTTTAGCTCCTTATTGAGCCATGAGCAGGAAACCTTCTTTACTTGCCACTTGATTGTGGGGGCATGCTTATTTTATTTTTAAATAAGCATTTCAAAAATTTGGCCTCATAGCTAGGTAAAGGGAAGGTCACTGTGTACATCAATGGTGAAACCACATTTATATAATTAACATAAATGCAGTTTCATAGCATCTGTTAAGTGTAAACAATAGCCCTTCCTTTTTAAAAAAGCCCTCTACCAGCTCCCTAAGAAGGCTGCCATATGTGCTACGTGATTATGTAAAAGAAGCAAGAGGGACAGAGCTATACTGCTCTGTGTAGGGCTAAACGGTGATAGTTTTCATGCCCTTAGTTTAGCATTTTTCCCTAAAATGATCAAAATCATGAATTACTACGTATATTGTTTTTCTAAATACACGTGTTAGGCTATGATTTTGATTTCTTAATTAGCTTAAACCGCTGTAATCACACTATGCTGTAAGCCTGTGTCTCTTTTGCCAAACCCCTTTACAAGTACATTACCACAGTACAAAACCTGTAAAATACCTGTCGGTCAAGTGGCATTCTACCCTCCTCCAGGGCACAGCAATGGTCTGGTGCAAAATCCAAAGTAGTACTTTGTGTAGATTTAAAAAAAAAAAATATCCTGTGTTGTATTCCTTCTTATAGTAAATACCGCTGCACTAAACATTGCTGTCCATTTGCACTGCTCTACAGTTTTCACTGGGACTTGCAAAATACCTGGTGGTCTAGTGACTTTGTCCCCTTCTGCAATGTACAGCAGTACTCCACGGTAAAATCCAAAGAAAATGCCTCATTTGCCTTCTGGCAGGATAACGTGCCTGCCCCCGCAACGCGATGCCCCAATGCGTTCACAATCACAAAAATCACACTGAACTTCGAGTAAACTCGTGCATGCACTCATCAGGCATTTTCGGACCATGTGGAGAGCAACACAGATTTTGAAAGCAGGCTTTTTGCAGAAGTGGGCAAAGTTAGCCGAGATGGAAAGCAAGCATTCTAAGATGTGAAATTTTAAGTTTGTAGAGTGAGGCCGTGACTCTGGACATACGCATTAGTGTCGACGCTAATGCTCATGCCCAGAGTCACGGCTTCGCTTATGGGATACCTATGGAAAAACTGCAGGTTACCACCCACTAGAAAAATACAATAACTGCCCCCACAGGCCCTTCCCCACACAGTAACATTACCCTCCACACAATAAGCAGCAGTACCAAATTGTAACATGAACTAACTTCTTTTTTATTGAAGGGAGGAGAGAGAAAAAGGGAAGAATAACCACAACATAGCAGTAACAGGCAACAAACAATATTGCCCCACACAGTCCCATACCTCCCACCTGGGTGTGCAGCCAGCTTCTACCTGACGGGCATTAGGTATTGCATAGTCAGTTGCAGTGGGTACCTCACTGGGGTGCTATTTCCAAAGGCTGGGATGCGAAGGGTATGAAGAGTCTTTAACTAGGAAGAAAATACATTCATCAGGCCCAATAATAAACCGCAACAAACTGTTTCACCTTGTATGCCTGGGGTTTTCGTGGCACTGGCACAGTCCTGCCCAGGACATAACCCCCTTTACTGACTGCTAGTTAACTGAAATAGGAAATCCTCAGAGTCACAGCCCAGAGGTACTTACAGTTCTGAAGAAGGGGGTGGGAGGTGAGCAGGTTTGGATCACGGTACTGTTGTGGTATCAGGAAGCATTGGTGTTGCACTACGATGCAGGTTGCAGATGGACAGCAGGCAGTCTTCAAATCTTCACCTCCGAGGCCTCTGTAAGCAGTGCTCACCTGACAGACCTCTTGACGTCTTCCTCT
Source organism: Neoceratodus forsteri (assembly GCA_016271365.2). Classification (NCBI taxonomy): domain Eukaryota; kingdom Metazoa; phylum Chordata; order Ceratodontiformes; family Ceratodontidae; genus Neoceratodus; species Neoceratodus forsteri. The sequence goes on from CM057456.1 coordinate 1,196,352,743, forward strand.
TCGCTGGTCTCCTTGTTGGTCTGGGGGAATGGGCAGGCTGGTTGCCCCCTAGACTTTCTGCTTGGCACACAGCTTCTCAGGAACAACTGTGACTGGGCTTTTGCACAGTGTGTAGCCCCAGCTCACACAACTTCTCTGGATCAGCAACTGTGGCTCGGCTTTGGCACAGTCTCTAGCCTCAGCATGCACACACAAAGTCTCTCAAGCTATCCAGTTTGGCGGTCTCAGCGTCCTATCCCTCCAAGGGAAACAACTTCTATTCACTACAAGGGGCTCACAAGTCAGAGTCTCTGGGTTCTTGCCTTCAGAATCCCCTTACTCTTTACTTTTGGCTGCAAAACCTCTGCACTCTTTACTGAAAAATCCCTGTACTCCGTTTCTTGCAGGTGCTCTGCCTCTTGTGCTATCTGGTGGCCAGACAGGCCAGTAGGCTGAAGGAGCAGGCCTTTGGGTATCTAACCCACAGCGTCTCATTCCCTACTCTCCATGGATCTCAAAATGAATCTCCTATTTGGCAAGCACAGTCTCTTTTATAAGTTTACTGACCTCCCACTCTGATTGGCTGCACTAAAGGCAGGCTTTTTTCAGTGCCCTCTGAACTTTCCCAACGGCAGCCTGCTGCAAGAGTCCATGGGGGGGGGCATTATTGTTTATAGTCAGTCCTAGAACAATTTCAGCCCTTATTATTCATTATGGGCCCTTCTGAGGGCAAAAAAACACCTCCCCCACGCCTGGAGACATTTCTATGCGGATCCCTGGCTCCGCTGCCTGCCCTGGAGCTGGAGATAATCTTTCGTAGTAGCCAAACGGCCAAAAACACTTTCAGAGCCATGGCTTCTTTAACACAGCCAGCTGTGCATGCGCAGAATGGCACAGCATGGCCAAGTTCTTTGTTTATGTACATGCTGCGGTCTGGTTTTTTAGCTTCCAGTGGGACCCGCCAAATGACCCCCAAGCGCCCAGAGGCGCAAAAACAGCAATCAGAGCTCAGCCCCCTTCCAAACCAAGACACCAACAGATGGCGGCCACAGCCGTGGGAAACTGATGGGGTGCCAGAGCCCAAATTCCACCTGGGGCCACTAGCTAGGACACCAACAGGGCAGCGACGGGGCCACAGCCCTATAAGGTAAGCCCCAGTGGGGGGGGCTTACATACATTAAACAGATATGCAAATGAGCATAGTGTGACGTCATTAGAGATTATAATACACCTTCTGCAGTCTCATTAGCCAATTACATCACTCAAATAACTGCATATTGAAGGACACATTTCATACAACCTCATTACTGAATTTACGGTATATAGTTATGACAGATTATTAATGGAGTCTGAAAATGGAGCATTGTGACTGACTGACAGGAACCTTTGAGCCTGGGTAAATCCTACAATAAATCATGCAGAAAAAGCCAATCAGTTGGGGGTGGCAGCAGCACAACAAACTGAATAAATACACTCGCTCTCACAAAAAAAAAAAAAATTAAACCAAACTTGCTGCCAATTTCTCCCTGCTAATGCCAACTAAGAAAAACTAAACCACTTATACTATCTACAGCACAAAAGCAGCAAGCAACATATTAAAAAAGTATACTTCAGTGCAAATCACTGTCTCCTAACTGCTCTCTCCAAACCCGGTCACAGTAGCGTGTGGCAGCATTCGGGGGGTCAATCACTCTTTCCAAACTCCAAACCCAGTCACTCTCGTTCCTTGCTGACAGCAACACATGGCACGATTCAAACTGGAGTGATCCTTCAGGCGGCAACATTTGGTGCCCTTTGCTGAACCTGTCAAAGTCTTTCTCCTTTTTGCTTCCTATCAACTAACTGTCTGTGGCAGCTTGTACTTCCTGGAATATGGAAGCTGCATACCGCACACACAAGGCTCCATTATGAAAGCCACTCGCACCACATGCTGTCTCTTAGCCGCTCGAACCGGCCAATAATACTAAAACTGAAGTTAAAAAAAAAAAAAAAAAGACACAGGAAACATGGCAAAAAGATACCAAAAATAAACAGGCCAGCATTTGGTGGTGTGGGAAGCAGCTTCTACAACAACACTCTGCCTAGCAACAAGGGCCTTGTTAAAAACACTTAAAAATATACATTAAACTTTTTTTTTTTTTATAACTTCTTAAAATTCATTTTTAACCGATCATTGCTTAATTGCAATAATTCACTCCACGGTGTGGGTTGTAGTGGCGTTTACTCACTTCTGGTGTGGTTTTCATCATTTGACCTATGGCCTCATGACACACCACACCAGGTATGGGTAAACACCTGTTCCAGTGCCCTTATTTGAAAAAGGACATCAAACTACTAGATGGGGTGCAACATAGGGTGACCAAGATAATCCAGGACCTGGGGAACAAACCATATGAGGAGAGGTTACAGAAGCTCAATATGTATTCCCTGGAGGACAGAAGGGAGAGGGGGGATATTACAGAAACCTTCAAGTACCTGAAAGGTATAAACAAGGTTGGAGTGGAAGGCATTTTCTATCTAAGGGAGGGAGGGAGGAAGGGACCACTAGGGGGCATACTCTGAAACTAGTTGGAGGGCTAGATTTAAGAAGAAAATGAGGAGACACTTTTTCACGGAAAGGGTGGTGTCAAAGTGGAATGAACTGCCGGAAGAGGTGGTCTCATTGAAAGCGGTGGGCAGTTTAAAAGGGTGTGGGGCAGGGTAAAAAGGAGAGTCATAACTGGAGGAAGGGAGGGAGGAAAAGAGGGTTGAGGAGGATAACTCCAGGGAGAAAGGGGATGGGGGGGGAAGATCCAGTAAAATAGACTGAGCTGCACAATTGAGCAGACTTGATAGACCATTATGGCCTGTTTCTGCTGGCGTTTTCATATGTTCGTATGTACATCCCATAACAACCTGCACCCTGCTGTGGATTATTTCTTAATTATGCTAAAAAGGATTCCTCTCAGCCAATCAGAATACAGAACTTCATATAAACATACACACACACACACACGTAGATACATACACATATATATATATATATATATATATATATATATATATATATATATGTGTGTGTGTAATATATATATATATATATATATATATATATATATATATATATATATACACACACACACACACACACATACAATACACACACACACACACACACACACACACACACACACACATTTACATATTTTGTAGGTTTTTCCAGTTCCCCAGCCCAAGGCCCCAGCACACAGCCGTGCATGCATGTGGAGGCACACATGCACACCGTGGCACTAGCTCAGGCCCTTCTGCCCACCTGTAAAGATGCCACCCCCCTCCCACCTATGCTACCCACCAGACCTCCACCCGGTGGAAGCATAACTACCGGGGGGACCCCAACAACCAACCCCTACCACCTGCAGGAGAGGAGAGCTGCCTACCGGCTAGCTCAATCTTGCTCCTCCCTCCCCCTCACGCACCGGTACCCCAACGACCCGAGGTAGTTCCCGAACTCAAGTCATCAGTGTAGCATGAGATAAGGTGTCCAGCACCTCAACCCTCAGCAGCACTGGGCTGGCTAGAATACAGAACTTCTGTCCAGTTAATCTGCGATAACTAGACAATAAACTAAGCCATGGGACTGTATGTTAATTCCTTCCGATTGGCTAAGACTAACACTGCAACGCATCTGTGAGAAAATGCCTAACATTTCCAGGTTTCTCACAGAGGCACAGCTGCACTAGAGAGAAACCGATTTCTTCACTTTTTCTATTTTTTGCTATTTTTCATTATAATAGCGATAACAGATATGGTGGTTGGGGCTTTACTCAGTAATAATCAGACCAGTGGGTTAATACCCTCCTGGTCTTGTTACTGCCTCGTAAACCCTGACCACATACAGAATAATGCAACAGGGTAGTGTGTATGAGGATTTTATGCACACCCAAGGTGTGCAATTCTCCATAAACCCCAAGGGTGAAGCTCAAGGGGTTTATGAGGGCATCGCACACCAAGGCTGTGCAGAAAATCCTCATTTATACACACTACCCATGTTTTATTTTTTATATTTACTGGTTATAACCAGTAAAAAAAAAAGTTTCTTTTAAAAATTCCAGGCAAACAGCACTCTTGTACTGCCACTGACTCATAGCCCTGACCCAGGGTGAAGGAGACTGCTTCGGGAGGTGGAAGATGCTGGCAGAGGGAGGGACTTGCAGGCAAGGAACCAGACAGCAAAGGGGCCTCAGAATGCCTGGCGCTCTGGCACACACTCGAGACAGATGCTCTCTCATACAGTGAATCTGACTCTTCAGCAGCGCCACCATGAAGGACCAGAAAGTTTAAATTTCTGGTTTAAACAAAAAAAAAGCGTAAAGTTACAGAAGGGGCAAAGGGAGCCCACACCGTCTCACCGGAGGAAGTATAAACTGCTGCACCAGTTTCCGACAGCCACACAGGACAAGACCCAATGTCAGCACCCAGGGACGAGAGGCGGATCACAGATAAGCTGTTAAATTACTCTTACTGACCTGTGTTCTACTGCAAGTTTCCCAGAAGAGCTGCTTCCACTCTGGTGAGACATCTATAGAGGGCAACTGCTGTTGATTCTGTTGAATTCTGCTGGACTCTGTTAGCAGCAGTGGGCCAGACGCTGAGGCGCCACTCTCCTTCTAGTTTTATACGTGTAAATCATCAAAAAAAGTGCTGTTATCCACTATTGTATTGTAAGGGGAAACTACTGTTTTACTGCTCTTTAAAGTAATTGCAGCTCCTTGTCTGAATATGTAAGGTGGGCCAGACGCTGAGGCGCCACAGGACCCCCTCCCCACAGTCCTTTGTAGTGCAGATTTGGTCAGTGACGCTCAGAAAAAGGCTTGCTACTGCCTTTATTAATTGCTGCACCCTCCTCTGTCTCTCTCCAGCCTGCTTCCTTCAGCCCACAGCAACCAGCTGAGTGCCGGGGCTTCGCTCCGCCAGCGGGCGGTCGGCGGCACCTAGTCAACTTAAACCACAAGGCCAGGAGGAACAGGCCAGGATAGCCGGAAAGGCACAACATTTTTGCCCACCCGTCCTTCCCCTTCCTGTGTGTTAATTTATAGGCATCTTACCGCAAATCTCTTCCCCCCACAGCACTTTTCTCTAAACCAATAGACAGTCACACCAGCTTGCTGACCCAACCAATCAGCAACTTCGCTACTCCCTATTGCCAACTATCAATATCCCTTCAGAATGGGAGCTTGCTACTGATACTCCTGTCACTAATAGCCATAGGGTTCCACAATGAAGATGACCCTATTATACAATCTAAAGTGGTCAACCGCCTAGTTTCTCTGGAACATCCCCGTGGCTGACACCTAATTAGTTAGTTATTTAACCAGGTATAGCACACTAAGCTGAAAGCTTTTTACAGGAGCGACCTGGGAGCACAAGGAGGTTAAGTGACTTGCTCAGGGTCACACAGTATGCAAGGAAGCTGTGGGATTCAAACCCAGGTCTGGTCTGCTGGATGTCACCATATTTGCAGCTCAGAGCCTTAGACCACTGTGCTATACTGCCTCCCCTATACCCTCATATGTCTTGCCATTGCTGCATCGACTACAGTGGTACAATCACCATAAAGTTACACACATCACCACATATATGTCTCAGACAAGGCCCCACTACTGGGTATATAGATCCCACTAAGCCTAGTCATCAAACTGCTAATTGGTATCCCGACACACTACCTTAAATCCACAGGGAGCACCCAAAACAAAGAGTGGCAACGGAATAAAAAAAGGAGGACCAAAGACAGCCCCCTCTCCCTATCACTGGAAGCCCTTATGAAATTACTGATCTTCCTATTGCTCTGTATTGGTAATGTAGAAATCAACCCTGGACCTCTTGAAAGCATCACCTCTCCCTCAGACCTATCCTCAATTAAAGGCCTCAGTTTCCTGCATATTAATGTATGCAGTCTGTTGAAAAAATTTACATTGCTACAATCCTGGGTTGCCCATACCTTGCAGACTTTCTTGTGATAACTGAGACATGGCTCAAGACCACCACAATGGACAGGGAAGTTAACCTACCTATCAGCTATTCAGAGCTGATCGCCAAACAAGGGGAGGCGGAGTAGCCATATATGTAAAGCTGGTTTAGTTGTATCCCTGTACTGCTGCAACATCTATGCCCAAGGAATTTGAGTGTCTATCTCTAAAAGTCTCTCTCCCCAATACAGCAGCTTTCCATTTAATTGGATGCTACAGACCCCCTCTGCTGAACACAAGCTCTTATCCCACCTGGGAAACCTGGTCAAGTCCTGTACTGAAGAAGTCTTATCATGGGGACCTGAATTTCAACTGGCTCACCCAGGCAGCTACACCTCTGGTATCATTCTGTGACACCTATGGGCTCACACAGTTAATTAATGAACCAACAAGACTAAATGCAAGGAATAGTAGTAACAGTACTCTACTTGACATCATACTAGTGAGTAAACCACATCTATTCACACACGCTGGAGTGCTCCTATGCGACATAAGTGACCACTGCCCCATCGCAGGGGTAAGATCCAACAACATTAAAACAGATCCTGCAAAATTCCTCATGAGGAGATCCAAGAAAAACATCAATATTGAAGGATATCTGCATGATCTAGCCTACTCTCCACACTGGCAAAGTTCTATCTTGCACATTCTGTAGAAAAAGCTCAGCAGGTGCTAAATAGCATTATATTAAATGCCCTTAACACCCATGCCCCAATCTCTAGTATCCGAATAAAAAACAAATCCTGTCGCTGGTTTTCAGCAGACCTCAAAGCTGCACTGCTGGAGAGAGATAAATTTTGGAAAGTAGCAAGAAAAACTAAGAATATCATGGACTGGATGATCTTTAGGAAAGCTAGGAATAAATGCACTAAGAAAGTTGGGGATGCAAAGGCTGCCTACTACCTGGCCCAGCTCGACTCCTCCTACCATAATACTGCTAGATTTTGGGGCACCATCAAGGGTATGATGGGCCAGGATGTTAACAACCCCCTTCCAACCCATTTACACAGTAACTATGGCCCCATTACTGGCACATTGGAAATCCTGGATGCATTCAACAACCACTTCACAACAGCTGGCCTTGCCTTTGACTCCTCCCAGCTAACCTATTAAGGGATCATTTAAGCTCCCACTATACTGGTGAACAAAGAGTTGACTCCTCCTTTAGCTTCAAACCTATACTGTTGAAACAAGTTGAGGATCTATTATGGCATCTAGATACCAAAAAGTGCAGGAGCAGATCTTCTGGACCCATTCTTTCTAAAGATTGCATGTCATGTGCTTGCAGTCCCCTAACTCACCTCTTTAACCTTTCCCTAAACTCTGGCTCATTCCCACGCTGTGGAAGACAGCCCAAGTGGTCCCCTTCTAAAATCAGGGGACCTATGGATCTTAATAACTACAGGCCCATTTCCATCCTACCTGTGTTATCCAAGATGCTGGAGAAATTAGTGAGTATTCAGTTAAGGAATATCTGGACAATGCTAATCTATTAAATCCAGCTCAATCTGGATTCAGGGCCAAACATAGCACTATCACTGCATTAGCCAAGGTCACCAATGATTGGCAAACCGAACTGGATAAAAAGAACAATGTCTGTGCAGTATTCCTGGACCTGAGCAAAGCATTCTGACACTGTGGACCATGAACTGCTACTCTCATCCCTACACTCCATTGGCCTAGATCCATCCTCCCTTAAGTGGTTCAGATGCTACCTCTCCGGTAGATCACAGCAGGTAAAGCTGAAGGTGACCTCTCCCATTAAGACCACTGTCAAGAGGAGTCCCCAAGGCTCTATTCTGGGTCCTATCCTTTTGCCATTTATATAAATAAAATTGATTCAACCTTACCAAGTCCTCAGTACATCTCTTTGCTGATGACACTGTACTATATGTCAGCAACCTTCACCTAAAGTTGCTCATGAAATCCTACAAGCAGAATTCTCCCTGTTACAACATCAGCTTCTAGAGAAAAGCTTCTGCTAAATGCAAAGAAAACCAAAGCAATGATGTTCACAACCCAAAACTCCACCAACACATCCTCTTCAATCAGTCTCCCCAGATATGCACTATACTTGAAGAAAATCTGAGTATGTTGAAAATTTCAAATACCTAGGTGTGTGATTGACAACAGACTTGACTTTACTCAGCATCTAGAACAACTGCTGAAAAAGCTTTGCCTAAGGCTTGGCCTCCTCTACAGATTAAAACCCTTCCTTAATAGAGATTCAAAGATGAGATTAGTCCAGGCCATCTTTCTATCAGTCATTGACTACACAGACTTCCTCTATAGTCACTGCTCCACTCCCTACCTTCAAAAGTTGGATACCTTATACCATAGAGCAATAAGGTTCATTACAAACCTGCCATATAATGCTCACCATTGTTATCTCTATGATTCAGTTGGATGGGTTTCCCTTCATGTCAGAAGGAGCAGAAATGCAGCTCTATGGATCTACAGAGCTTTATCAAAAAAACTCCCAAGCTATATCCTGGACTGCTTCAACCTGACCACTCCCAGCTCCTATGCCCTAAGAAGCAACAATATCATCCTGCTCAAATTGCCCAAAGTCAACACCAAAATAGGGAGGGCAGCAATCAGCTACTCTCTAGCCATAGCATGGAACACCTACAAAATCCCTAAAACTGTCCATTATCATTCCATTTACATCCTTCAAGCAGCACTGTACAGCCTTCTTCACAGAGAAATGCAGTTGCTACCGCTAGAGAATAGTCATCCCACAAAACCTTATTCCAATCACATATGGCATATTCCTTCCAGCCAGACACCAGCGTATATGGCAACCAACATCTCTTCACCATCCTTGTACTCATTATGTGAGTGACTGTCATGGCCTCATTGTGATATATATGTATTGTACATATTGTAGATGTTAGTTTAACTTTCTCTTGCCAAGCTTTAACATGTGAATTCTCTGTATATTATTGTGTTATAAATAACATTTTCTTGTTTCTGTATGTATAACTGTCTCATAAGTATGTGATGTAATTGCTGTGCACCAACTCGAACCTTGACCTTATCAGGTCCATCTTGTAAATGAGCCTTGCTCAATGATGATCGCCTGAATAAATAAAGATTTGATTGATTGATTGATTGATTGTGTTCCCTCTCTCCCTCACACCACTGTGACTTCTACATTTTCTGGTTAGTGTTTTCTCTCTGTCTTCTAGAGTGGCTGAGAGCACATCCCCACAGAATGTTTGAGAGCGGTGCTTGGGCAAACTCCATTATTCATGGTTTGTTATTCACATGTGTGAATGGCGGAGTTTTCCAGCCACTGCCAGCGGTTGATAAACAACATTCACCAGTAAATATTATACAGTTATCACTTAAATAAATTATCACAAAGTAGCTCTGAACTCTGGGTGAATGGTAACATTTTCAGTATATATATATATATATATATAAAACACAGAATATAAGCCCCAGTGTCTGTCAGGTCTCATTCTTCACTTTTGAAGTTAAACATTTTTATTGTTTGAAATTAAGAAGCACATACATGCATATTTCCATAAATGTAACCAGTATGTATTGAAAAACATTTTATGGAAGTTAATACAATTGTCAAAGGTTATTAATATTGCCATACGGTTCATTAAGTATGAGAAAACAATTGTTATATCTTGAAACAGTGGGTAAAGGCAGCCAGCATGCTGTTTTGATAGTTGTCTTCCATATATCAGATTTCATCATTCAAATTGTATTGCTATCATTATTGTATATGATTAAGCCACAAAGACTAAACTATTAGATTGTATATTGTACCATGAGTTATGTTTTAAAACAAAAACATTAAAGATCTTTGTGTGCGTGTGAGTAATAAAGATTGTAAATGTTGGAACTTAAGACATGAAAGGATCCTGGCACCATATATTGTGATCTAACCACCGTTTAACGGGAAAAAAAAAAAACATTTATTTTGCAGGACATGATATATTGAGAGTTTCCTTCTCTTATGGTAGCAGGGTATGTATACTTAAAATTCTAGCTTTTAAGGTATATTGTACCTTATACCACTTTACCCTGAATTGAGTGGACTTGGGTATGATATACTACAATGTTTATAAGTATTAGTTATATGTAAGTATCATAAATGATACCTGTGAAAACATCACAGATACTGCATACTAACATATTAAAGTTGTTAAACAAAATAAAACTATTTACAGTGGTTGTCATTCTTTACTAAAAGTTGTTTTTGGTCCGGTCATCTTTGTAAAAATAGATTTTAAATCTCAGTGAGTTCCCTACACACACACACACACACACAAAAAAAAAGCTTTTACTGTTATTTCCATAGGACTACTAGAACTGTTGCTTATAATCACTTCCATTTCTTCAAATGATTATTCCATTCAAAATACTTCTCTGCCAAATTAATTTCATTCATCAGTCATAATATTTCATGATATGTTTTCCGGTTACAATGTACAGTCTTGTACTTTTCTTTAACATTCAGTTCTGCTAGTCGCCATACAGTTCAGATGAGGAACAGGTAATAGAGGGGAACGAGGAGCTGTGTATTTCTGCAACCTTCATTCGCAGCCACAGCAATGGGTTACGCACCTAACCAGCCCAGGTCATCACTATATTGCCACCTGCGGCTGCACACTATGCCATAATGCCGACTAACTCCTGACAACCAGCGAGAAGCCACAGTAACTTTTCACACTGTGCATGAACTGCATTGCTAGATGCCCACTGACTAAGCTGAAAAAACTTACTGACCAGCTTTCCGCCAATGACGCCTCAACGTAACAACAACCTGCTGCAAACAGCTAAGAGGAAAAAAACACTTCGCACACTCCTGTCACAAAAGTGAAACATGCAAAACAAATAACAGACGGATACACAGCGTATGGGGTACTGTGCCGCACGTACTTGTTTTGTGTGTCTTTTGTCCAGTGTTTTGCCCTTTTTTGCGTCACGGTCGGTCTTCCCTCTCGGCTGTCACTTGCCGAACTTTGAGCACCCGTTGCGGCTGACCTTCTCACTTCACCGTAGTAGTTTTTCAGCATGTAAATAAGTGGCCGGGCCTCTGTACGGGAGGAGGCGTGGCGTCTGTTAATGAGGTTCTCCCTCAATGCATTTATACTGTAGGGGGCGAGGCCCTGTAAATGACATGCTGTTGCAACTAAGGGAGAGACCACAGTTCTGCTCCTTCAAGGCATGGAACTGCTGGGTAATAGATTGCATGAAGCGTAGCAAGTTAAGAAAAGAAACTTGCTAATTATAGAGCAGGTTCGGAATCGACAATCCTAAATTCCACCTCGCGATGTAGCAGAGCTGGCCCGGGGTTTCAGCTGTGCTAATGGGTCCTGCAAGGTTCTCTAGTGGGCAGAAACCAAACAGAAGTAAGGCCGAGATTTTCTCACGGGAGATGGTGGTGACATCACAGAGAAGGTGCTGTAAAAATAGTCAGGCTTTAAAGCAGGAATTTATTTACTTCAAAAGTTTTACGGGAAAGTCATGTTTATCTGGTATCGGCTCGTTTTCCGATATGTCCTGGAGGGGGAAGTGAACAGAATGATCCAAGGTGCACTGAAACCTACACCTAAACTGTACCCTGCCAGTCATGGGTGGGAAGTAAATATACCAGGTTATACTCAGTTTAGGCGGGTTAGGGGAGGAAAAAAGGAGGAGGCATTTGAGTTTCCCTGTATGACAAGGAGGGTATAAAGGCAACACAGAGGATAGTCACTGTGGGTCACCCTTGTACCGGGAAATGGCACAGCAATAGGCACAGGGGTGATGGTCAGGAGGAAGAAGTGGACAGAGACCTTGAGGATGAAATACACGAAATGGCAGTGATAGGTGAGATTCTGCTGATGGGAGATTTCAGTATGCCAGACGTGGATTGGACCACCCAGACAGCTGCTTCAGCCAGAAGCAGAGGCATCCTGGATTCCCTACAAGAGGCAGGACTCAGGCAGCCGGTGCTTGATCCCACCAGAGGCAGGGCGATTCTTAATCTAGTTGTAACCCCTAGGTGGCGCTATCCAGTGGGCTACTGCCCTTGCCTGTGAGACTATGCACAGGTTGAGGGGCCTGAGTTCTATGAACGCGTGCCTCCACTCAGAGGAATGGTGTTGGAGTAGCTTAACTGCTGTGGTATAGACCTCCAGGACACTATAACCACCCACCAACCCTTCTAGTGGCCTAAATAGTAATAACATAGGACAGTCACATTTATTGAATAACAGTAATAATATGCTCACACTCCTTGCACTTACCCACAGGGCTAGATCAGCTGCGTTTGTGCTGGAGACCCCTTGGAAAATAAGGTCAGATATGCAACAGTGCAATATTCCCACTGCACCCCAACTAAAAGTATGCACACTAGCCAGGTTAAATGTGAAACAAAGTAATCTGATTTATTCCGGGGGAATGAACAAGGGAAGGGCATGAATCTGATAGAATGATTGACACTTTTACTCAATCTAGGTGTACTCAGCATGCACTGTAAGTCCCTTGTTTTAACAGTCATGCAAACTTGGGTACCCAGTGTGTTATGCAGGCTAGCTTGAAGCGTTGTCTGGGGTGACCGGCGATGCAGCTGTTGTTGGGACCCTTAGGAAGAAAACTAGTTAGCATATGCGCAACCCAGATATTTGTAATCCCAAGCCAGATGTCTCAGTCCATTTTCAATAACCCAGAACAAAACAATTAGATGACACAGTGATTTGCAGCTGTTGTTGAAGGGAGCCACCCTGATTTGTACTCACGCTACCCAGAGCAGGGTGTAGGACAGGCGAGATGAAGACCTCATGGCATTGCTTTGACAGGCACGGGGAAGCAGGGCCTACACAACTCACCTCCTAGCGGTCACTACCCATTCAATGGTGTTGAGCATGGGGCCAAATCCTCAAGCGGATCTTTTGCCTAGAAGATCTAGGGACTGGGGGCAGCGGCTTAGGCTGAGATGGCAAGGCCCAAGTAGGATTGACAGTTCTGCAAGAGTTCATGATCAGTTGCTGGAAAAGCCTGTAGCGAGCGTAACAGGATTCACTGTGGGGAACCAAATTGCGAGCCATGAAACACATTCAGCACACTTATCTCAGCAAGTTCTCTAAGGCACAGTTCGTATTCAGTCCGGTTGCTAATTACAGCTTCACTGCACAAACCTTCGTCTCTGAGGCTGTTTTCTCTCTCAGGCAGGCCGATCGCTTTCTGGAGCAAGTCTTCGGTCCAAAACTTCAGTCACCACAACAACTGTGTATTCCTTCTTCCACTGCTGAAATATACCGGCAAACAGAACGGTCCGATTGCTGCACTGCCAGCCTTGAGGCCAGAGAATGTGGCAAGCAGGTCAGGAGAACCTTCCCACCGATTCTCCAATGCTCCTTCTAGGAGCAATTGCTCAACAGCTCAAGCTGTTCCCTCTTCTACCTCCAACTCTTGACTGACTACTGCTTCAGGCAGTTCTGGAGCTTTCCCGGCAATCCATAGGGTTCAGTTGGTGGAGGGAACTGTCTGTCACTGAAAGAGCTCCCCCTCCAGGTCTATTTAGGCACCAAACACTTGAGACTATAAAAACTACAGAATTTCCATCCCACAAGACCTCTGGGGACAGTCTCCATTTTAGGTACCCAGAGGTTCGATTGGTCCAACAGTGGAAGTCTAGAACCAGAATGGTGGCTCTTATTCAAAATCTCAAGCTGCAATTGAAAGCAGGTTAGACAAACTCTTTTTTCATTATTACTCTAACAGATAAACAGTAAATAACCACATTTCCTAACAGGGCTTCCTCTGTACATATGGCGACTGCAGAATGGGGCCATATAACAGATGGTCTGACTGGTCGCAAGCCTTAATTACTCTGACCCAGCCCAGACTGATTTCCAAACACAGAATAGGCGCTCTCTTAAAGAGACAGGCACAGAGACCCGCTAAAGCATGCTCTTGCAGACTAATAGAACTACTACAGACAGGACACCAGCCTGACAGTGGGCATTAAGGGGCCCAGGAAGACATTATAGTACCCCGATTTGTAGGAGGGTTACACTCTTCCCTGCCTGTAAAAAACTTGGCATCTGCGTCAAGTCCACCTTTACTATAAGTTTCTATAAAAACACTATATGAAATTACATGCATGTTTCATTTGGTATGCCACAAAGTAAAGCTGATGCATCAGTAAAATAAACTGGTCCTAAGCATTACTATATTTTTCCATTTACAATAACATTTCTTACAAGGATACTTTTCCATACATTTTCATAAACATGTCAGCATATTCAAAAACAGTTTCAAACAGTTAACCACATTACTCTGACCATTCTGGTTTGTATTATCTCCTGTACTTTAACCCACGTGGCTTGGGGCCTATCCCTATCAGCTACACTAGGTCTGCATGAGGCAGGAGCATTTGTACACTGATTTGAGGGTTTAAGTATCAGTTTAGAAGTAGCAGAATGGCTCAGGTTAGGAAGGGAGCTTTCAGAAATATACACCCACTTGTGAACTACATGCAATGGAAGATCCACTGGTCTTCCTGGGGAGTCATAACTGAGATGTATGACTGATTTGTTGGCTCTTCCTGACTTTTGGGGAGGAACAGGCACAGGTTCAGTTCTTTCAACAGCCACACTGGGGTTTCTCAGTCCTGGCTCTTAGATTATCAACAAGTCTGCTTCTGTAGAAAGGGTTGCCTCTGCACTGGCTGTCTGTTCTGTATTGGGAGCACTTTCAGCTCCTGACTCTGGTTGCTCTGAGCCAACAACATTATTGTCCATACTTGGCTCTGAAGAAATTCCAGGTTTGTCATTGAGAGAAAGTTCCATGGAATTTAAATCTTGCAGCACTTGACTAAGACTTTCAACGTCATTTTCCATAACACTGCCAGATTCATTGTTATTGAACAATTCAGTATTTACTGGTATGTCACCAGTGGTGCTTTCTGTCTCTGGTTCTCTTTCTTATAGTTCAGCTGGCTCCAACAGGCACAAAGGATCAGCTATGTTGGATGTCATACTTTGCACTTCACTTTCAAGGGGCATAGGGGCTGTAGAAAAGGCTGGATGGTCAGAATGTCCTGAAGGTCCAGCTTCATCTCCACAACCACAATTGTACATGGGGTTTCCTTGAAACAGCTAACTCAGTTCATAAGATGGGTAGTAGGGAGTTTCACACTCACTGTCATCAGATTCAGAGTGACAATCATTGCCATGTTGGGCTTGCCTGGGGGAAGGCCTTGGGTCCTGCACAACTGGAGAGGGGGTTAACTCTTTCTTTTTAGCTGCAGCTCTGGTTACAGGCCCAGGAGGGGCAGTGTCTTGGGGTGCAGTATCGATGATGATTTGACCAATTGGCAGCAAATGGTTCCTGTGCATGGTCCTGACAGCTCGTGGGTCATTTTCTGGACACACTTTATAGACTGGCAGATCCTCCAGCTTGCTGACAACAATGTAGGGGGTGTGATGCCACCTATCAACGATTTTGTGTTTTCCATGCAATCCCAAGTTTTGTAACAAAACTCTGTCTCCAGGTTGCAGTTCTTGTGCCTTGACATGCTTGTTGTGCCTTTTTTTATTGGCTAAGTTCCTCTTTGCTGTCATGGTGTGTGATAGTTGGTAGGCGTAGTTTAACTGGACCTTTAACTTTTGAACATACTGCAGGTGATTTTCAGCTCTGACTCCATCGGGGGACACTCGGAAGTAACTGGGCTTCCTGACCAAACATCAGGTGGTAGGGGGAGAACCCAGTGGCATCGCTCTTGGTGCAGTTATAGGCATGTACCAAAGTGCTTATCTGCTGGCCCCATTTGGACTTGTCCCAAGGATGAAGGGTGCCCAGCATATATAGTAAAGTTTGATTAAATCTCTCGAGCTGTGGATCCCTCTGGGGGTGATAAGGGGTAGTTCTGGACTTTCGCACTTCCCATAGGGAAAGCATTTCCTTGATCAAGCAGCTTTCAAAGTCTCTCCCTTGATCAGAGTGAATTCTCTGCGGGGCACCATAATGGGCACAGAATTTTTAATGAGGACCTTTGCCACTGTGGATGCTTTCTGGTCCTTTGTTGGGTATGCCTGGGCATAACGAGTAAAATGATCTGTAACAACTAGCACATTGCCAGTGTTCTTTTGATCTGGTTTGAGACAAAAGAAGTCAATACACACTAGCTCCGTGGGTGCATTAGTGGAGATATTGACTAAGGGGGCAGCTCTCTGAGACTGAGCTTTCCTCTGTAGACATTGACTGCAAGTTCTAATGTGAGTTTCTATGTCAGCCCCCATCTTCGGCAGTAGAACCGCGCCCGGGCCAAGTCAGTAGTTCGATCACAACCTAGATGCCCCATTTGGTCATGAAGGGCATGTAGCACCACCCGTTTGAAAGCTGTAGGTAACACCAGTTGCTGTTTAATGATCTGCCCTTGTCGATCTGTGATCTCTCTATAAAGTAATTGGTTAAGCAACTTCAGTTTGGGCCCTTCCCTGAACAGCAAGTCAGTTTGTAGATCTGACAAACGAAGTTTGGACACATCTTTTCCAGCATGAATAGCAACCAGTACAGGTTTGATCATAGTGTCTTGAGCTTGAGCCCACTGTATATTATCAGGGGTGAGTTGAGGCAATGTGCTGAGATCCAAGGGGCCGGGTGACAGTAGGCTGCAAGAACACAGGTGTCGGGAGGACACAAACAGTCAACCAGGCAGTCAACTATTTCAGGTGAGGGATGCTCATCTTTGTCGAATTTATGACAGAGGGCTTTGACAGACTGTTCAGACATTCTCACCCAATTTGCATTAGAGTCAGGTCTTCTGGAGAGGGCAGCAGCATCCGTGTGGTTCAGACCCGGTCTATATTCTACTGAGTAATCGTAAGTGGAAAGTGCGGATAACCAGCGATGCCTCGTGGCATTTAACTTGGCTGAAGTCTGGACATAGGTGAGGGGATTGTTGTCTGTTTTGACTAGGGTGTTTTGCACCATAAAGATATTCATGAAATTGATCTACCACGGCCCACTTCAATGCAAGGCATTCAAGTTTGTGCACGGGATAGTTCTTCTCAGCTGGGGTTAGACTTCAACTAGCAAACGCCACTGGGTGCAACCCTTCCTCATATTCTTGATAAAGAAAACACTAAATCCTCTTTAACTGGCATCAGTGTGTAACATATAGGGTTTTGCGGGATCTGCGTAGGCCAACACAGGTGCATGGGTGAGTTGATGAATGATATCATAGAATGCCCCTTCACACTTAGCAGTCTATCTGGCTTCAAACAGTTCATTAGTCCGAAAATAGACCTTTTCATCCTCTTTGACTGCGCTTTTCTTATACTTTTGTTTGTAGGTGGGTAGGAGGCAGTATAGCACAGTGGTTTAAGGCTCTGAGCTGCAATCCTGGAGACCTGGGTTTGAATTCCACAGCCCCCACTTGCATACTGTGTGATCCTGAGCAAGTCGCTTAATTTCTTTGTGCTCCCAGGTTGCAAATGTAAACAAGCTTTCAGCTTAGTGTGTCTCTCCTGGTAAAACAAAGGTTAAAAAAAAAAAATTGAGCAAAGGGCAGGTGACTTTGGTGTAATCTTTTATGAACTGGCGGTAATAGCCGCAAAACCCCAAGAACCTTTGCAGCTCCTTAAAATTATTAGGCTGAGGCCAGGTGGTCAAAAACTCCACTTTGCTCAGATCTGTCTGAATCCCATCAGCTGACACTATATGACTAACATATTTCACTGACATTTGGAAGAATTGACACTTGTCTATTAACAACTTGAGTCCAAATTCTTCTAATCAGTCAAGAACCTTAAACAGGCCAGCTTCTTGTTCCTCAAGGGTCCAGCTGAACACGATGATGTATCCAGATAGACTAGGCATTCCAGTAAGTTCATGTCCCTCACAACTCGCTCCATCAACTGCTGGAAAGTGGCGGGCACCCCTGAAATACTTTGGGGCATGTGTAGAAACTCATAGAAACCCAAGAGACAAATGAAGGCTGTTTTCTGTCTGTCTTCCGGAGTCATCAGGATCTGATAATACCCACTCCAAAGGTCGAGTACAGAGAACCACTGACTTCTGTTGAGCCAGTCGAGGGCATCCAGGATATAGGACATAGTGTATTGGTCTGGGACAGTTCTTCGATTTAATGTCCAGTAGTCCACACACATCCTCACCGATCCATTTTTCTTCCGGACCACCACAATCGGGGAGGCATACAAGCTTCGAGACACTTGGATGATTCCGGCTGCCAGCATTTCCGGAAGATGGCACCAAACATTGTCAATGTCAGCAGGTGTAAGGCGATGGGACCTCTCTCTGAACGGCCTCTCATCATGAAGTCTAATGTGTTCGGCCCCCATGACACAGCCTACATCCCGTTCTTTCAATGGGAACACTTGGCTTCTCTGAGTCAAATTCTGGCTGATCTTAGCCTTCCATTCTGCAGGAAGGAGTGACTTTCCAAAGTCGAACAGGTCAAGGGTCACTTCATCGCACTCTCCAATGCAGTTCTTGCTGGGAAGTACAGCAGTATCAGCACAATATACAGTGGCTAGGATGCACCCTCGATTCACCTGAACTTCTCGATCTGACATGTTCTGAACTTGCACTACTACCTGCTGAGCATAGGCATAGGACTGGGCAGGTAGAATGCTGGGCGTAACCAATTATCCGTCAGGCAGTTCCCCTCCTCTGGGGCATCCAGCATAAGGATTTTGTTTTTGACATCTTTTTTCAGGTGCACTTCGCCACTAATGGTACACTCAGCATTTGGAGGCAATACCAGTGAGGCTGGGTCTTTTTTTCCATACTACTCCCACGGGTTCATCTCTGTCAACCTCTGGGGTTTGCATCTTTAAGTCATAGGCTTGGCGTATTAAGACTGGAGTGTGCAGGGTCCTTCCAGTCCATTTAGCGTGTTTCTCCTGACAGAGCTGGGCTAACTGGCCAAACAAATGGGTGTTGGTACCAATCAGAAAAGGGACACCATCATACAGTCCGCTCGGCAGGCATACCAGGGCCAAGGTCTCCACTTGTTCATCTATGCCAACCACAGCAGTAGGAAAAGACAACCAAATTTGTACATGCCACCGGTAAGGATAAGATTTCTCATTCAGTCCCCATACATGCAGTCCCTCGTGGGGTAAGAATGGGAGGTCAGATAAGTGCTGGTGTTACCAATCTTGGAATATAATGGTGACCTGCGAGCCACTGTACAGTTTGAGTGGAAATGCCATTGACTGTTACTGTGGTCTCCATAGAGGGACCCACCTTCTCAGACCAGTCTGGGGACATCTGCTTGGCAGACTGGCCCACAGCAGCTTTAGAGGAGAAAGATTTTTGCGGTGGGCCCAACTGGGGTTTAATATTGCTCTGTCAAACCAGATTAAGCAGTCTTGTAACATGGCTCTGGACACAGGACTGAAATGGAGCATACCAATTGGTGGAAATGGGTCAGCTGAGTGACTCCTAACCATGATTAAGCCAGGAGTAAAGCCCGCTAGGCTAGTACCCACAGTTTCCACAGAAAGCAGCACTCATTAGAGCCCGCTGGGTTAGTACCCAGAGTCGGCACAGTATGCCACGCCAAGAGGGACACACTGAGTTGCTGAGGCAGTGAAGACGTTCAGTATCGGAAGCGCACACAATAAAGAATAGAACTGCAACATTCAGTCTCTGGTGTCATCTGTCTTTGTCTATCTGAGTGTGCCTGGCTGTAGATAGCGTGGATAAACCAATGCAATGGCCAGAAGAGACAATCAGGAGTGCGGCGGTGGGGAGTCACACACAGAAACAGTAGCTGTGTCTGTGAGCGGTCACATCGCCGTGGTAATGAAACATTCACATCATTGGCGGGACAGTCGGGCCAAGGTACCAACGGAGTGGGTTGACGGGTAAGATGCCACAGCAGTTGTGCAAGGCGGCCAGCAACCCAGATACAAAGCTAGCAGGCACCTGCCGTAGCGGACAAGCGACGTAACATACATCTACCCCCATCAGTCTCGCAAGATGGTCCACCATCAGAACATATGTGTCCCAGAGTGCACTCCTCTCTTCCGTGATCGGCAGACAGCATTGAACGGGAGAGGATACAAACGGCCGGTAGGAATGGGGAAATTAGTGTACTAATCTATGTGTCTTGCAGTAATCTTCTCCTCGTCTCGAGTGACTGATACCCAACACTGTATAAAAGAATGTCAAGCGTGCGCCATGACCACGCACGTCCTCACAGCAGTAGACTCAGCTGAAAAGAGTCAAATATCCCACACTTAACCAGTGAACATTGTCACTGTCAGGAACCGCTGCGTATTACCATCTGAACCATTAGTCCGACAATACTTGCGTTACGCTTGCCATGTTACAAGCACATGAATCACCGCCAGCGTCGGGCTCCACCAGGGATTAATGCCCACTGGGTGGTTGGAAGCCCTCGGGCTTTGACCTAGTGCACCAACCCCCCCAGCGGGCATTAATCCACTGGTAGAGCCCTCCTCTGTCAGTGATTAATGCTTACTTGCAGTAACGTTCTGCAGGTTTTCCGGAGAATTACAACTTCGTTGGATATGCCCATCTCCTCCACACCTGTAGCACAACACCTGTTCCCTAGGATCATTGGAGTGGTTAGGTTCTTCCCAGACTTTGTGCCAGTTGGAGGAAGGAGTGCTACTGTCCTCTTTTGATTTTGGCTCAGGGTCCCTGTCTCCACCATTCCACCAGGGGACAGAAGCACAAGTGGTGTGTATGAGATCCCCCACTAAAGCTTGTGGTTCCCTCATTTCTTCCACCAGCCTGGATTCAGTTCTAGGTTCAGGGGCAATAGCATGGGCCCCCCACACCCATGGGTGAAACCTCGCCTCTAGTCTCAGTCTTAGGTGGGCAAGAGTTAGTTTTGGGTTGCTTCAGCTGTGTCTTGTTGGTTAGCCCTCATCTCTTTCAGTTCCTTCAGCAGCTCTCGAACCTGATTTGTCTTAAGAGCTTCTGTCTGTTCTGACTCTGTCTCTTCAGGTCAGTCTGGGGCTGGGTGGGTGCGTACAGCCCCAGCATAGGGTTTCCACCCGTCTTTATCATTCTCAGCCTCTCAAATCTCCTTCATCAGCCAACAGTATTTGGGAGAGTCAGCTTTTCTATCTTGAAACTTCACTTTCAGCATGAGCACACTAGAGTAACATGCAGATTTTAGCATATGCTCCAGATGGACACGATTAAGGTCACTGGCTGGGACTCCCTCTTTTCTATGGGCTGTCTGCAGGGCCCATTCAATCCGAGAGACAAAAGCAGACAACCTCTCATTCTTCCATTGTTTAGCGAACTTGAACTTCCACATTGTCTTCCCCAGACTCGGTGCTACTAATCACCCCTTCTTAAGCAGAGAGGCACTCAGCTGCAGTGGCCTCTAGGTTTGTGGATCAGAGGAATCAGATAGCTTCCAGTGCAGGGCCACTTAAGCTTCCCATTAGTTTCTTTCTCTTCTCCCTTTCGGAGCACTGCCACTCCTGAACCAAGGGATTAGCATAGCCCATCCATGTTTCTGAGTCATCCTCCCCCACGGGCACAGGGACTGCACCAGAGAACAATCTGAGATTGCAATAAGAGTCCAGGTGTACAGAAGGTATTACAGTGGGGGAGGTCAAAATAGGGGATGCCCCGGGAGTGGACGGAGAGGCCGGAGGAGATTGCAAGGGAGTGGTCTCCGACGAATCTTTCAAAGCCCTCAGCAACTCTTTAGCTGACTGCACTTCTGTAGCTAAAAGTCTCATCAGTTTATCTTTAAACCCGTCAATCTTCGGGGACCCTCCAGGCGAAGATGAGTCACTATACAAGTGAATGACTCTCCACTTCTTCTGGGATCCTTCTGGCATGATAACAGAGGGCATTATTTTGCGGTCTGTGGGGAGGCTACAAGACAGGAGGGCCACCAAAGTTTGGTCAATCAGATATGAATCCCACCCCGTACTTCAGCCTTTTCTAGACATTTAACCTCCCCCACTGTTTCTTCAATAGTTTCATTAGTGGTTCCCACAGGGATATCAAGTAGTAACATGGCATGGTGGAAATCTGGCCCTTTGGCCTCACTACACCCCATCATGCAGTGCACGACCAGTTTGTTGGGGGGAAGCTTCCATTTAGGCATGGCAAACACCTCCATTACAATTCTTGTCTCGATTTTGTACTTGACTGTAATTTCAACTTCTGGCCACCAGCGGTGCCTCCAAGATGTAACCCCTAGGTGGCGCTAGCCTATAGGCTACTACCCCGCCTGTGAGATTATGCACAGGTTGAGGGGCCTGAGTTCTATGAACGGGTGCCTCCACCCAGAGGAATGGTATTGGGGTAGCATAACTGCTTTGGTATAGTCCTCTGGGACACTATAATCACCCACCAACCCTTCTAGTGGCCTAACTAGTAATACCATAGGACAGTCACATTCACTGAATAACAGTAATAATATGCTCACCTTCCTTGCACTTTACAACAGGGCTTAATTAGCTGCATCTACCCTGGAGACCCCCTGGAAAATAAGGT
Organism: Neoceratodus forsteri; assembly: GCA_016271365.2. Lineage (NCBI taxonomy): Eukaryota > Metazoa > Chordata > Ceratodontiformes > Ceratodontidae > Neoceratodus > Neoceratodus forsteri. The sequence continues at coordinate 1,196,375,206 of CM057456.1, forward strand.
CAGATATGCAACAGTACCATATTCCCACTGTACCCCAACTAAGAATATGCACACTAGCCAGCTTAAACATGAAACAAAGTAATTGGATTTATTCAGGGGGAATGAACAAGGGAGGGGTGTGAATCTGATAGAATGATTAACACTTGTACTCAATCTAGGTGACTCAGCATGCACTGTAAGTCCCCTGTTTTAACAGTCACGCAAACCTGGGTACTAAAGTGTTGCCTGGGGTGGCCGGCGTTGCAGCTGTTGTTCGGGCCCGTAGGAAGGAAAACAGTTAGCATGTGCACAACCCAAATATTTGTAATCCCGAGCCGGATGGCTCAGTCCATTTTCAGTAACCCAGAGCAAAACAATCAGATGACATACAATGATTTGCAGCTGTTGTTGCAGGGAGCTACTCTGATTTGTACTCCTGCTACCCAGACCAGGGTGTAGGACAGGTGAGATGAAGACCTCATGGCGTTGATTTGGTGGGCACAGGGAAGCAGGACCTACATGACTCATCTCCTGGCGGTCGCTACCTGTTCAGTGGTGTTGAGCAGGGGGCCAAATCCGCAATCGGGTCTTTCACCGAGATGATCTAGAGACTGGGGGCAGCAGCTTAGGCCGAGATGGCAAGGCCCAAGCAGGATTGACAGTTCTGCAAGAGTTTGTGATCGGTTGCTGGAAAAGCCTCCAGCGAGCGTAACAGGATTCATTCACCATGGGAAACCAAATCGTGACCCGCTCAACACATTCAGTGTACTCATCTCAGCAAGTTCTCTAAGCCACAGTTTCAGATTCAGTCCAGTTGCTAATTACAGCTTCACTGCACAAACCTTCTTTTCCAAGGCTATTTTCTCTTTCAGGCAGGCCGATCATTTCTTGAGCAAGTCTTCAGTCCAAAACTTCAGTCATCACAACAATTCTATTCTTTTTTCCACTGCCAAAGTACACCGGCAAATGGATTGGTCCGATTGCTGCACTGGCAGCTCAAAGGCCACAGAACGTGGCAAGCAGGCCAGCAGAGCCTTCCTGCCGATCCTCCAGTGCTCCTCCTAGGAGTAGCTAATAGACAGCTCAAGCTGTTTCCTCTTCTACCTCCAACTCTCGACTGACTACTGCTTCAGGCAGTTCTGGGGCTTTTCCGGCAATCCACAGGGTTCGGTTGGTGGAGGGAACTGTCTGTCAATGAAAGGGCTCCCCCTCCAGGTCCATTTAGGTGCCAAACACTTAAGATTACAATAACTACAGAATTTCCATCCCACAAGACCTCAGGGGACAGTCTACATTTTAGGTCCCCAGAGGTTTGATTGGTCCAGCACTGGAAGTCCAGAACCAACATGGTGGCTCTTATTCAAAAGCTCAAGCTGCAATTGAAAGCAGGTTAGACAAACTCCTTTTTCATTATTACTCTAACAGATAAACAGTAAATAACCACATTTCCTAACAGGGTTCCCTCTACGCATATAGCGACTGCAGAATGGGGCCATATAACAGATGGTCTGGCTGGTTCAAGCAATTACTCAGACCCAGCCCAGACTGATTTCAAAACACAGAATAGGCACTCTCTTAAAAAGACAGGCACGGAGACTTGCTAGAGCACCCTCATGTTGACTAATAGAACTACTACAGACGGGACACCAGCCTGACAGTGGGCATTTAGGAGCCCAGGAAGACATTATTGTAAACTCCAGTTTGTAGGGGTGTTACATAGTAATGACCAACGGGGAAAGAATCACTGATGTCCAGGTGTAGGGGCAACTAAGATCCAGTGATCACCACATAGTGTGGTTCAGCATACAGACAGGTATTCAATCAAGTCACACTAGGGTGAAGGTTTTGGGCTTCTAAAAGGCAAACTTTGCTGAACTGGGGAGAGTTATCAAAAGTGCCCTGGAAAATAGGGGAACAGGATGGGGGGTGGAAGAGCAGTGGGAGAACCTAAAAGTTGCCATAGTGGAAGTAAGAAACACATGCATCAGATTGGTAATTAAGGCAAGAGAAGGACAAGGCCACTGTGGCTCTCAAAAGAGGTAGCAGAAAAGGTGAGGACTAAAAGGACAGGGTTCCAGAAATATAAAGAGACCCAAAGGGAGGAGGACAGAGAGGTGTACTGAGAGTGTCTAAAGGAAGCAGGAAGGGCAGTGTGGAGAGCAAATTCACAGACTGAGGAAAGTTTAGCACTGACAGTAAAGAAAGGGGATAAGACATTTTACAGGTACATCAGCGAAAGGAGGAAAACTGGGGGGGGGGGAATTGTAAGACTTAAAAGGGAGGAAGGGGAGTGTAAGGAGGGAGACATGGATAAGGCAGAACTACTGAATAAATACTTCTGTTCAGAGTTCACAGAAGAAGGGGAGGGACAAGACCACAGCTGAGCATCAGATGCGAAGGGGAAAAAGAGGCGGACAACAGTCCATTCACGGGGGAGAGAGTCCTGCAGCAGCTCACTAAATTGCAGGTGGACAAGGCAATGGGACCAGATGGTATACACTCAAGGATACTACAGGAACTGTGAAGAGAGCTAGCAGAACTTCTGGCAGCATTGTTCACCAAGTCATTTAACACAGGAATGGCGCCAGAGGATTGGAGGAGTGCACATTTCATCCCTCTACACAAATCAGGCAACAGGGAGGAGGCAGGTAACTACAGGCCGGTCAGACTCCCCTCAGTAGTGGGGAAGATCATGGAGGCACTACTTAAGGAAAGGATAGTGGGACATCTAGAAGCCATCATGGGCAACTAGGCATCTAGGCAACATGGGCTCACAGTGTGTAGGTTGTGTCAGACAAATCTCATAGACTTCTTCGACGGGTGACGAAGGAAGTAAATCGGGGGCGCAGTGGACATAGCCTACCTCGATTTTAGTAAAGCCTTCAACACCTCCCACATAGGAGGCTGGTTAACAAGATGGGTAGTCTAGGCATGGGAGACAAGGTGGTAAACTGGGTTAAAAACTGGCTAGCAGACAGGAAACAGAGGGTGGTGGTAAATGGAGTACAATCTGGGGAGAGGAGGGTGACCAGTGGAGTACCTCAGAGATCAGTCCTTGGACCAGTTCTGTTCATTGTCTTCATCAGTGACATTGCAGAAGGTCTGCCTGTTTGCAGATGACACAAAGATCTGTAACAGGTGGATACTTCTGAAGGGGTGGAAAAAATGAGGAGGAACCTGGGGAAGCTTGAGAAATGGTCTGCAGAGTACCAACTGAGGTTTAATTCAAAAAAGTGCAAAATTATGCACCTGGGATACAGTAACCCTGGGGAGAGCTAGAGGATTTGGGGGGAGTTGTTGACAGTCACCAAAGAGGAAAGAGACCTGGGGGTACTATTTCAGATGACCTAAAAATGTCAAAGCAGAGCACAAAAGCAGCAGGGAGGGCCAGTGGCATGCTGGGGGTGCATGGCAAGGGTATCACCAGCAGAAGGCGTGAGGTAGTGATGCCATTATACAAAACCCTGGTCAGACCTTACATGGAGTACAGTGTGCAGTTTTGGAGGCTACACCTTTGAAAGGACATTAAGAGGCTGGAGACGGTCCAGAGAAGGGTGACTAAGCTGGTACAGGGCTTGCACCACAAGATTTACGAGGAGAGATTAAGGGACCTCAGTATGTACTTGCTGGAGGAGAGGAGAGAGAGAGGACATGATAAAAACATCCAAGTACCTCAGAGGCATAAATAGGGTGCAGGGAAGGGGGGGAATCTTCCAGTACAGGAGGAGTACAAGAACTAGGGGGCATGACATGAAATTGAAAGGTGGCAGGTTAAGAGGGGATGTGAGGATGTTTTTCTTCATGGAGAGGGTGGTGGACGCATGGAATGATCTGTCACAGGAGGTGGTGGGAGCGAGCACTGTGTTTGGATTTAAACATGCATAGGACAGGCATAGGGGAACCATAAAGGTTAAGTGGGGGGAGGGTCAAAGCTGTAATCAAGTACAGGACTCCTGGGTTGGCTGGATGGGCCTAGCAGTCCTATTCTGCTGACAATTGTTTCTACGTTTCTACAATATACAAAATACAGAGATACAAGGCAGCTAAAACTGGAGACGGGACTGGCCACATCCCCCCACTCTGATTCCTAAACTTTGCCCCACACACGCACATTTTTGCCACTATGTTTTTATTAATGCCTACATGACCTGCATGTGTATGATCGCATTCGTCTCATTTAGGATATTCAGCACAGACATTTATAACATGGGGCAGCAAAAGTAAAGTTGTAATTGGCTGAAGAACAGCACCTGACTGTTCCTAAAGAGACACTGTTTAGGCATCAAAGTGTCCCTAGTTTAAAAAACCACATCATATGATTGCTAACATTCTGTAAAGACTGCTGATGTAGTTGGTAGTATGATTCTGATGCTTTTTTCTTTAAAAAAGTGAAAAACGGACTGTCCACCATACTGGTGTTACCACACAAAAACAGGTTTGTTTACATTTCTTGATGAGCTCCAACTGTACCTTTCCTGGACTTGGGAACACCCTTGACACAGTCTAGCTACTCCTGATACAGTGGGAGGAAAGGAGCCTAATGAATCATGAGTGACTGCTCTGTTTGGGTATGTTTCTGATGCTCAGGATGTATGCAGTAACAACAGATCCAGGACTGTAAACAAAACAAGGGTATTTTTAAATATACATTAGCATGCATTTCAGTTCTACTAAACAAGGAGACAGACAAAACAAATAGCAACATCAATGCATTTTAGAGAAGACAAACAATCATAAAATGTAGGTTTTTAACCAGAAATAATATGATGAAAAACAGGTTGACAGTGTCCCTTTTACTTAAATTTGAGTTGAGCGGTATGATCAGCTTGTCAACAGCTAATTGCATACTGCTACATCTGTGCAATCTTCTGCCTGCCAGTTTACTATGCAACTTTGAATAGAGAATTCATTTATTGGTTCTCCCGGTATAACTATGGCAACGGGTGCTGCCTGTACCCATCACCACTGTAATACTGGGAGGACCAATAAATGAATCATTTTATTCAAGCCAATGAAATATTAGCACGCAGCAGTCAGTCCTTCCAGGGTCTGAAGGCAGGTTAGTGAACCTTCCTGCCCTCCCCAGCTTCCTACAAGCCGACGCCGAATTCCACAAGTGCAGGTACGATTTCCTAAGCAAGTTACTCGGCCAGATTTTGAACTTGGCGTGGCGTGATTCCCGTGTAGCCCTGTGTGTGCTGCTGCTGCTCTTTGAGCACTTTTTGGCCCCCCCCCCAAATTAAATATTCTACAACTCCACCACTGGTCTTTTCTAACTAGCCTAGAAGTGTGGAGGCATGTCTGCACTCCAGAAAGCTTAGAGATCCCACCTCCTGCATTTCAAGTCACCCCTTCCCGGAAGGCACGCCTAGCCTGCTGTGAGTGCACCCTTGACCCCAAACTTAAACTTATTTCTACATTCTTTTAAATATTCTTCTGCCTCTCCTTTTCTGGAAGAACTTCCTCCATTCCCATTGGTTCTTCTTTCCCTATCTAGCGAGGCATCACCCAGTCAAATAACGCACACCAGCCTGCATATTAAGAGTTCCCCCCCAACTTGAACCTGGCACCCTGTACACCAAAGTCCACAGCCCTACAACTGCATCACGGGGACTCCCTCTCATGATGTATGCTAAACACTCCCCCTTATACTCCCTGAACACCAGCACACCCCAACCCATGGCCAGCCCTGCCCGTCACACTATACTTGTAACACTACTACTACTGATCCTACCTCGCTCCACTCCTCACACACCGCACCCCACCCAAGTACCAGACCCACTGCTGCCCAAGACTTACACCACTGCCACAGCTCCTCCACAATAGGGTTGTCACGGTATACCGATGTGATGGTATACCGAGGTTTGAAACCGTATGGTATAGACACCGTGATGGTTTTTCCAAACCGCGGTTACCATTGCTCATGGTAAACCGCTGTGTGTGCTGATCGACCACATTTCCTGGAGTGTGAAGGGGTGCAGACGTGCAGTACATGGGCAGCAGTATGCCCTTTGAAAAGCTTTTTTTTTTTTTCCGTGATTCAGTTGGTGGAGATAGAGGGAACTCAGCCAATCCCTTTCCACCATCTGAAAGTGGGCATTCTTCAGTGTGATCTGCGTGCAGGCTTCAAGTGCAGAGGGAGAGAATCCAGAAGGAGCAGCAAGGACAGAGGAGCAAGTTTGCGACCAGGAGAGCACTAGTGAAGTGCGGGTTCTAAATTTAGGCCCACTGACCGCACAGAGGCAATTTTTGTAGTCCGACTGATGGACCCACAAGTTCCCAACTGTGCAGTCGATCCTCTGAATTCCTGATCATCTCCCTGCATCCCCTGAGTCTCTCCCCAACTCCCCAGGTCACATGAGAGAGTTGGAGAGACAGAGTGAGAACCTGCGCTAGCCAGTGGTGAGTCGAGAGAGTCGACAAGGAGAGGACTGTAGGAGCCTGAGGCTACCTAGCTCCTACCCAGGCCAGTTCTTATTGTTCTTTGATTTATACAAAAGTGGGGTAGTGGGGAGGGTAAAACAACCACAGATGGGGGCACATGGGTGGTGGAAGTGGCACTAACTCAGGAGGAGTTGGAGAATGGAGGCCAAAGGAATAGGGAAATTATAATGTATCTGTTGCTGTCCTCATGTTCTGTTATGCTGTATGATTATGTGCATCCTTCTGAAATCCCTACTATCCTTGTTGGGAAGGGAAAACTAGCATGATGTTGAACAAAGTTGGCTAAGGCTTGTTGTGTTAACTTGTGTAAACTTGTAATGACTATATACCATTCCATCATTGTAAAATAAATGTGAGAGACCCAGAGGAGGACTTAAGTTCACTGAGATTGGGTGGGTTTGGGGGAAGGGGAATAATACTTGAAGTTGGAGGAGGATGATGATGGTGGTGGAATCAGACGTGGTGGATCCTTGGTGGGAATTGGTAGGGAAGGGAAAATCTGGCCTAATTTAAATGTGAGGGATTATATTAGGGAATGGGAAATTAGAAATTTGTTATTGCCTTCCTGATTGAATTTTGAAAACAGGCTCATCTTTGGCACAGCAGCAAGCAGTGCAGCAGGCACACGTGACGTCACTAAGTTGCTGGCTGGCATCATTCATGACTTCAGGGACAGGGAGGGAGTTGGATGGATCGGAGTTGATGGGGGGGGTGATTGGCTGAAATTAAATTGATCCAGTCTGGCTGGTGGAAATGGGAATTGGGAAACCTGGCCTGACATTGAATTGAAAAAAAAAAATGCTTTCCCCATCCCAAAGGTGCACACCAGCTGCCCAGTGCCCACTGTCTATTGACAGTGCCAGTGCTCATGGGGAGAATGGCTGATTGAGATTAGAATAGAAAACAATGCATGGCATTGGCAATTGGAAGGCATTGGCTGGTGCTGGCAATGTGGTGGGCAGTGGCCGGTGGGTGGCAGTGGCATGGCAGCACTGTCTCACGCGGCACTTTATCTAGTAGTTTTTTACTTAAATGTCACCACCAGATAGGCAGTCAACTTGAAGGTGGAGGGGAGCATTACAGGTTAAATAAACTTACAGCGAGCTGAGCTGATGCATCATGCTGTAGGCAGCAGTGCAGTTGTGCATCACATTCACAGTTTAGGTCAACTCGAGTGACAAGTCACACAAGTAGCTCAGCTGCCCACCTGCCAGTGTGCCACTGCCAGTGCCAAATGCCATCATGATTGCTTTGCTTGCATTGCTGTAGTCCAGACTAGTGACTTGCAGGCTTACTAGTCTTGGTGTTAGTGGCACAGGCACTGGCAGACTGGCATTGCAGTGCATCTGCTGCTGTTTGTTTTGTTTTGTTTCTGCTTCAGTGATTTCATTGCCAATTAAGCCAGCCCATCTCTCTCAGATGCAAAAAGCCATCCTCCTCCCAGCATGCCAAGAACCAAGCCAGTGGGGGCCTGTGCTAGTGTTGTGGTGAGTGTGCGACTGTACGTGACTGCATGTCCCTGCCTGGTCATAGTCAGGTTACGTCGAATCATCAAGCCACCCCAGGGTTGGCGAGTGGGGACGACCACATGGTGTTGGTCATCACTGTGTCCTTGGTTTTGTGTGTGTGATCACATGAGTCCGATGAGGTCAGGTGGTCATGGTCCGGTCTGCTCAGTCAGTGCCACTGCCAGCAGTGGTACTCATTTGATTTGTCAGCAGCTGCAGCAGTGAGTCAGTCAATTTTTTAAGTTGCTGTAGCCTGTTACCGGTCGTCTCATCATCTCATCTATTTTGTTTCAATTTCATGAGCTGCTGAAAATTGTAATCTTTCTTATTGTTAAGTTACATAAGGTAGGTAACCACCAGACTTGGTATTGTAATTGTAGGACTGGGAGTAGAAGAAATCAATCTATCTTGAAATATGGCAGATGTGGAGTTGGTACTGTTATTGCAAGAGTTGCAGCAGCAGGAGGAAATCCAGAATCGGAGTAGTAGTCAGAGCCAGAGCTGTGACCTTGACCCGACTCAGCAACAGCGTCAGATCCCCCTACCTCCTTCTTCTGTCTCTGAGACCCAGAAAGAGTCTGATGGGAAAGTGGATGAAAACTGTGAGCTTTTCCCACCTAGAAAAAGAATAAAATCCACAGTGTGGACCTACTTTGGTTACAAAAAAAATAGTGATGGTATCGTGCATGAGGATGGGAAGCATGTCTGCTGTATGTGCAAAACAAGCATTGCAGCTCATGGAGGGAACACTTCCAATTTGTTTACCCACCTGCGAGATTATCACCCACTTTAATACAGAAAAGCGCAGGTATCAGCCCTGTTGGTTTCTGACTTATGTGATTTTGAATTGAACTGACTAAATTGTTATCGCGCTCAGAGAGAAAACAGAATAGAATAGTAAATGGATAGGGCCGAGCAGCCGTGGCCACTGCTCAGCTGCCCAGTGGTGCCCCAACTGCCTGCCCATGCCCACCCACTGCTCAGGGGGGGGCAACCAGGGAGGGAAGGGGAGCGGACGTAACTAGTAGATATGGAATATGAATTAGGGAGGGTCATCGTGGACCAGTGGACATGTGCACCTGCATGGTGTACTTGGGTGGTGTCGTGGCGTGCTGGCTACACTGCCGGCTCTGGGTATTAAGGATCAGGAATTGGGATTTGGATCTCATCAGTTGGTGGAATTGATAGGATATATACCAAGTAGTTCATGGTTGGACTTGGATCATGATAGGAGCGGGAGGTGAAATGGGATCATGGTCTGTTCTGGGTGGGTGGGAGGCAGAGCCGGAGGCTCGGTCTGAGAGTGAGAGAGGGATGACAACAGGACAGGACAGGGGAGGACAGTAGGACATACAGAGACAGGAGGAGTCAGGATGAATGAATGACAGCAGCCAGCAGCACAGTCATTCTTTTTACAGCAGAGTCAGGACTTGGAGGGAGTGGGACCATCACGATTCACGGGTGTAGTGGTAGTGGCAGCTGCCCATGCCCACTGGAGTTAGGAGGATTAGGAAATGGGGGAGGACCCCCCTGTATCCCCCACCAGTGTCACCTTACTACCACTTCACAGTAGTGCTGCAGTGCCACTGCAATCCATGCCATGCCATGCACACCTATCGTGACATCATAACAGGCAGTGCAGTAGTATTGTGATGTGCTGAGTGGTAGAAAACACTGATGGGGGATGGGTGTCCTCCTGTTTCCTATTGTAGCCGTGGCCCACGGGCACAGGTCTGGCAGCCATGTTGCCTGGGTGCATGCTACACCCGGTTGGGGGGTCACTATAGAAAGAATGATTGTTCTGTCCTTCCTTTTCCCCGGCCCGACTCGTCCTCTGTGTATGTTGTTGTTGTGTCCTTCCTGATGAGTCCGCCACTGTCCAGTGAAGTCGTCTCGTCAACTCATACTGTGATGTCCCTCCTCTTGCTCCAGAGTCCTCCTGACTCCCAGCTACCCAGTCCTCCAAACCCTCCATGATTCATCATTCCATGATGATTAAAGATTCCAAAATGAATCATCCAATGTAATGATGATTTTCAAATTCAGCTGCTAATGCTTAGTTATTGCCCACTGCTGCCCTTTCCTTGCCCATTTATGCCTATTGACCTTGCCCTGGCTGCCTGAGCCATTACTGTTTTGTGAAAGTGAAGTCATAGAGAACTGTGATGCATACTCCCTCAATGATAGTTTAGTTATCAAATTGTAGAGTGAATGCTAGTCCTGGATTAGGAGGACGGCCAACTGGTGGTGGTGGTGGTGGCAGCAGCACTGGCAGTGGTAGGGGTCATCATCGTCAAGACGGTGCAAAACTAGATGCTAGCCAGTCAAGTTTGGTTGCAGTTCTTGAAAGAGGGAAACAAATTTTATGCCAGGTCTAAGCAGGCCCTGGAAATTAATGCAGCAGTGGCTTACATTTTGGCTTACTTTTTTCTAAAGACATGCTACCATTCTACATAGTAGAAAAGCCTGGCTTCTGTAAATTGCTGCAGAAATTAAACTCTAAATATATCATCTGCCATCCAGAGCTTATTTCACTGGTAAAGAGGTGCCGAAGTTATTCAATAAAATAAAAATGCAAGTTGAAAAATCATTGGCGGGTGCAACATGGTAGGCTGCCACTACTGATACGTGGACTAGTCATGGCGGAACTGGTTAACCATACATGAGCTTAACAGTGCATTACATTACTTATGATTGGAAAATCAAGGCTCACTGTCTGGAGACTACATTCATACCACAGGATCACACATCTGAAAATATAATTGAAATCTTCCAAGGCATGCTTGATGAGTGGAAAATCAGCAAAAACAGACTAGCCGCTGTAACTGCAGATAATGGAGCTAACATGAAGAAGACTTTCGGGGATCTGCTTACTGAGGTTACCTGGCTAAGTTGCTTTGGCCATAACTTAAACTTGGGTATCGGAAAGGCTGTAAAGATCAGTAAAGTTGATGCTGCCATCAGAGCTTGCAGACATCTTGTGCAAGGTTTCAGCAGAAGTTGGAAGAAAAGGCAAACTCTGAAAGCTAAGCAGCCAGACTTAAGTCTTCCTCAACACTCTCTGATTCATGATGTCGTCACACGGTGGGGCTCCACGTACAACACGGTATCAAGATTTCTGCAGCAACAACAAGCAGTGTGCACTGTTCTTGTATCTGACAGAAACACCTGGCACTTAATGCCTAAAGATACAGATGTCAGTATTCTTGAAGATGTAAGTCAGGTGCTTGGACCACTGAATGATTTCATGGACTCTCTTGGTGCTGATAAGCATACCACAATGTCTGCCCTGAAACCAGTACTACATCATCTTATGAATGACTTGTTGACACCCTTACCTGAAGACAGCATTCTGAAAAAGCAAATGAAACTCGCTATCAGAACTGATTTGGGTACCCGTTATTCGTGTGAATCCAAACCAAAAATAATTGACATCTCCTGTTTCCTGGACCCAAGATTTAAAGCTTTCTTTAGCGATGACAAAGACTCTATAGTGGGCTTAGTACATGAAGAGGTCATGTTTTGCGACACTGATGATCACCTCTTGGACTGTGCCTCTGATGGTGGCCCCCGGCCCCCGCCCATCCTATCTTCTTACTGTGCCAATCCCACAACCCCCAAATGTACCTGCTGGTCCTGCTAATGCCATTGCTGGCACTGGCATCAACATCAGTGGTGACGATAGTGTCAGGAGCAGTCATCATTTTGTTCTGTGAGTGAAGCTAATGAGAAGGAGCACCTGGAGCAGCAGCAGTTTACTGAAGAAGATCCTGGTTTGTCTCACGATCATCAGTCTCATGAATCTGATTCAGACTCAGAAATGAGACCACCACCTACTCCATGACGAGCACGACTGCCGGCGCCACCACCACCAACACCAACAGTACAGGGAAAGGGAAGGAAGAGGTCGAGGACAAGTCCAGGTTCATCATCATCATCTAGGTCTTCTGCATATGCCACAGGAGGCACAGTATCCAAATCCATATCCAGTCAGCAGCAAAACCCAAGTCTTAGTCTACCTCCTTCTTCTACAGCAACAGCTGCACAACTAGAGGTGGTAAAACCAAAAGGATTAATGACCTACTATGGCAGATTACAGACAAATGATTGTCAGTGGAAGGGTGTAATCATGAGGACATCACACTGGACATCAAAGTCAAAAATGAAATCTCTCACTGTTTAGCACTGCTGTGTCTGCACACAGATGGCGAACCATTACAGTGGTGGAGTGAACATGCCACAGAACTGCCACTGTTGTCAAACTTAACAAGAAAATACCTATGCATTCCTGCGACAAGCATACCATCTGAGAGACTTTTCAGCTCCAGTGGTCAAATTCTCACACCATTTCGTTCAAGACTATCCCCAGATAAAGTTAACATGCTTGTCTTCCTCCACAGGAACTTACCCTGATTACCATGACTGATGACCAGTCCAGACTTACAGACTAGTTCACTCCTACCACATGACCACACTAAACATGTCATTGTGTGGAATTTTGAATGAATGAATCTTATATCTGATATGATTTGGTAGGGCAGGCCAAGCCACATAGGCACTGCCACTGCAGCAGTTGCACCCCAGTGCTATCGTAGTATCTTTCTTATTCGAACTAAGTTGGGGGGAGGGATGGGGGAACCGAACCATAGTACTGGTCTGAAATCATGGTGGATGATGTCTGAGTCTGATGCAATTTAAGTTGCAATTTTGTCATGGTCAGCAGTCCAGTCACTGAGTCGCTCATTTCTCTCAACTCTTGCTTTCATTCCTCTGTGTCGTGTGATGTGTCTGTCGTGTGGGACTCGGTGTGACTGTTATTTACAGACTGAACTGCAGACCGAGCAGCACTGCTGGGAGTGGGAAGGCAGGGTATATTAGTATTGTGGGCCCCTGAGTGAGCGCCGCACCTGGCCTGACCTATCCATATCATAATCAAACCAAGGTTCAATTATTCCGTTTTCAGTTCACGCACGTATATCTTCTCATGATCTCATCCATTGCATGAGGGTACAATTTTCAAAATGCAAATAATGCATCATGTTCCTTGATGTGGTTTACTTTATATTCAATATCTATATTGCTTCAGGCAGCATGGGCACGGCATCAGGGCAGTGGTGACCAGGTTGGCCAGCAATGGATGGGCATTTTGTGCTATACTTACTACTGGGCAGTGGGGGGGCAGGGGCACTGGGCCTGGGGTGGTTGGGTGGACATAGCTGACAGTGTGCTTGAGGGGCAGTGGGCACAGGGGAAAGTGGGCTGGGCAGGACAGGTAGACTGGACGAGCACTGCACTTGTACTTCACAGCTTAAGTGTTTGCAGATCTGCAAGAGATACAGATACAGTCATGCAGGCTGCAGCACAGTCTAGTGTTTCTGCTGCTACTGTAGCAGCAATGTACTACTACTACTACGCTACTGCTGCTGATGAAGCTCGTGCTTGGTGGTGCTCGAGTGAGTAGTCTAGCAAGCAGAGACACAGTGAATCAATCGTTGTAGTTACAATTCAAAAGTGCAGCAATGCAATGCAAACATGGGGTGGGGTGGGTCTGGGTCATTATATCATTCATGGTCACTGGCATCCCATTCCCAGTTCCTCCTACAGCTGTCCCAAGCCAATTGGGCCAAAGTGCTGGCAGCTAGGCTATCCCATTCCAAAATTCAATATGTGCCCAAGCCCAACACTGCCCCCACAGTACTGTCCAGCAGTCCAGCCTCACACTGTCTGACTCGGATCAGTCGAGACGTGATGCGATGAGTGATCAACACATCATTTGCTTGTTTGCCTCATGCAGTTACTTGTTGATGACCGCTGTTGCTGGTTTTTGTCTTAACCATTCCTCTCAGGCTCAGAGCCAGCCAGCTTTGTACAGCAGCAGGGTTATTTAGCAGCAGCATGCAGGCGCCAGGTGGGCAAAGCTACTGCATCATTAGTGAGCTTAGCTGACGAGCGGTGCAGGCAGTCTTCCTTGTTCGTTCAAGTTTTGTGGCTAATGTAATGCGAGGTCTCTGCTCTCTTCTGCACTGCTACAGATTTTTATAGCAGGGTAAGGTTAGGTGTCCTTAACTGTTCAATCCATGAGCGGACAGTGGACTGATGATGTTGGTTGAACTTGAGAGAGCTTGACTTCTTCAACTAAACGTAAGTCAGTCTTTTGACTTCTTCCTTCATTTTTTGAATTTTCAATGTTCAGTTTCAGTAAGTTTTTTAGTCATCATCATCATCACGTAATTTGTATATCTCACACACACACAATGCCACACAAGGCATACAGAGGCCACGTGAGTATTAAGCTACCGGGCAGTGACACTTATAACTGTTCCTTAATGGTAAATGGTAAGGACATGCTGTGCGTAATTGCGCACAAAACTGTCAGTGAGCTAGTGCGAGTGTGATTAGCTGCATCACTCATTGAGTGCAGTAGTGCACAATGCACAGTCACGGACTGCGCTTGCATTGTGCAGTGTGCAGACTGCACTTGCCTTGTGCAGTGTGCAGCTGCACATTGAGCCACTGCTCAGTGCAATGCAGTGCAGTACACACTGACATTTGCAGCATCCTTGCACAAAAAGCCATACTTTTAAATGTTCACAAAACTGCACATCATTATTGTCCTCTCCTCTGCGGTTCTTTTGGAACAGAAACAGAAAATGATGCGGTACTGGTTTCAGAGTGAGTGACATGATGATGTCATCCCTATTCCTTCCAGAGAAGTTAAGTGCACAAAACTGCACATCATTATTGTCCTCTCTTCTGCTGTTCTTTTGGAACAGAAACAGAAAATGATGCAGTACTGGTTTCAGAGTGAGTGATATGATGATGACATCCCTATTCCTTCCAGAGAAGTTAAACAACAACTAAATATTCTTTTGTTGTTGATTGGACTTGAGCAATAGGCATGGAATGGGGAGAGGGAGGGATTCAGCAGCAGCACCCAGGCCCAGCATCAAAATTCTGTTATTATGTTAAGTTGTTAACACTGCTAGTAACACTGTAACACAATGTCTCTTGTCTCATGTCATATTGTAATGATCATCATCATGTATGTTACGTGTTCTTATCTATAGGGTATTGGGTAACAAAGTGTCTGTGGTTGGGGACAGGTTGGCTGTCACTGACTGTCATCATCACCTACGTGTGTTGTGTGTGCAGACTCAGACTGCAGATTCAGAGTCGTCATCACTGTCAGTCACCTTACTGGCGGCAGGGTCAGTGAGTGACAGATGATCATGAGACAACAGTGATCATTTCATTTACATTACTGTTACTGTGCTGCTGATGCTCTGTTTCAAGTGATCGTGCCATGCGTGTTCATATTCATTCAGAATCACTGTAAAAACAGACAGTAAGTAGATAGTCCTGTCAGTCTGTCAGAGGAACAAAACTGTAACGGTTAGTCAGACAGAGAATGGAATATACACACCGAGAACTTTTTCAGGTACATTTTTTATTGTTTAATTATAATACCACAAAAATTTGATTTGTCATGAATGATGCCAAATGCCATTTGCAAAACATGCAGTTTTAGTGATTGATAAGAATTGGCAGGCACTAGTCTGTTCCTTCAGTTTTCATTCCCAGTTGTTCCCAAAGCCCCTTCATCTGTCCGATTCTGCAACAGTTACTGCTGCGCAGTACACCTGTGGTGTAGTGATTAGAATAAGTAATTTTTATTTGACACCCGCCCTCCAACACACGCCATATAGATGGAGTGGACTCTCCGCTTAGTAATCCAAATTCTGTCTGACTCTGACATCTGCTGCTGTTGCTTTCTGAATTCTGACTCCGAGTCTGAGAGTCCTCTTCCTCTCCCTGTCCTCCTGATGTGATTTGTGATGAGTGACTACTTTGTACTCGGCATTGGCAATGGCAATTCAGCTGAGCTCGCACACTTAGTGAAGTTGCTGTCTCTTCTTGCTTCGTCTGCTAAGCTTGTCTGCTTGATGCCCCCCCTCCCCAAGTCCCTCCAGTAGTCTAGTTCCACTGGGGAACACTTCCTGTCTCTGATTGCCTGGCGGCTGGATGACACCTCCACTACAGTGGTCCCTGGGATGGAGGGAGTTCGACTCCTTACTCCTGATGAGTTCTCCTCTCTGACTGACTCTTGTCATCTGTGTCACAAAACTTTGGTTGACTCAGGCTGGCTCAACTGAGCTCTTGGCTGACTGTGGCTGGGGGCTGCCTAAAATTAAACCAATAAGACAAATTACTCTATTGCATCTTGCATTCATAATTAGCCATATTAACAATAGCATAGCAGCTAGCTTAACAATCACAGTCACATTTGACTCAGTCAGCACCAGTCACAGCAACCACCAAACATAGCATTGAGGATATATAGGCTGATTCCTTTAATGCCACCCTGATGACCCAGGACTCCAGTCCTTTTTCTGACTCACTCTCATCATGTCATCAGTCACGGCTCACGAGTCATGACTTCAGTTTTGATTTATTTCACTCATGACGAGTCTTGAGTCCATGGCAGCATCTGACAACATGACTCAAGTCACTCGGGGGGGGGGTACTAGCTAAGATAAAACCCATGGGAAATACTAATCTATAAATTCCTAATTACTTACTGTAGCTAAGATAGTAGTAGTAGTACTTTAAAAAACAAACAAAAAAAAACAGACAGTGAGTGCCTGCCACTACCATGATGACATGGGCCTGGCACTGAGGATAAATAAGCTGATTCCTTTAATGCAAAATTGGACTCGTGTCACGTCACATGACACGACTTGACTCACCACTATATGGCATGATTCACTCACTCAATCCAAGCAAGTCAAACAAGCTTTATTAACTCACATTTACATTGGCTCACTGCCTCAGCTGGAGGCTGATATAGTGTAGCTATTTACTTAGCTAAATATCTATTACCAAGAAAAAAGCAGCCAGCTGAGCCACAGCCCACCATGACATTTGGGATATATAGGCTGATTCCTTTAAATGCCACCGCGGCGATGGTGCCAAGCCAGCTCTGACAGCTGGCTCAGCTCAGCTGATTGCCTCTGGTGGCTGTTGCCTTGCCTTGGTGGACTCAGACTCGGAGTAGCCTCTCAGACTTGGACACTGTGAGTGGCAGTGGCGTGGCAAGTCACTTGTCTGCATTACAGGCAGGAGTTGTGTCACACTCACACAGTGTGGTTGTGGTCGGGTAGGGTAGGGTTAGGGATGGGGTACTTTAATACAAATGAAAAAGTAAATATGAACCTCTCTCCAAATTTATTTGCACTAGTAGTACAACTTACTGTTACTTTTACTACTAGTCTAACTTCGTTTGAGGGGACTGGGTTTGGGAAGAAGTCCGAGGCTGTAGGTGAGGAGGACAGAGGAGGATGTAGGTATACTCAGTCTAGATCCTAGGCTACCATAGCCAAACAGACAGTGAGCCTTGATTTTCCAATCGGGAATGTTCTAATTCTATTAGTACGAGTAGTAGTAGTACTGCTGTTGCTGTGCCTGCTAGTAAGGCTAGCAGTAGCAGTACAAAACAGCACACTTTCGGTGAAGTGCAACTCTGTCCTGCATCAGTGCATCTGCTCTAGACAGCAACTCTAGTCTACTCAGTCTGCAGTGCACCACCACCAGAAGTGGATGGAGTGAGCGTGTGGAGGAGTAGTCTGTAGACGGACAACTGTACATGGACATTCCATTCATCATCTCTCATCTACTGTATCTAGACTGCAAGTTAAGAAAGACAATTTCACATTACATTAACATAAATGTAAATCAAATGACCGACTTATTACTCATACTCAGTCACACAGTGTGCTTGTGCTGCTATTTTTGTATGGTATGGTTCAGGTAGGGTACATTTGGACTTGGTACTGGTTAACTTGGTACTAGGTAGTAGGTGTAGGTACTGTGTGGTACTGCATTTTGTGCTGCTGTAAGCTAAGACAAGAGTACACTAAACAAACACTTTACTATAATGTATGTCTATGTCATGTCACGTCACTTGTCTACTCCAATGAAATGGAAAAAAAATAAATAAATACTTATAGTGCTCGAAGGTCCATGCTCATAATCAGGTCAGGAAGAATGTGACTTCCAGTCAATAAAAAATGTATTTCACTTGCACATACTTGACTCATTATCTTTCTTTTCTCTCATTAAATTTATAATGTGTCATTTACTAGTATTTTAACTGCCTTAACATGTAAAATTTGGTTAAAATTACATTATTTTTGAATATTTTAGGTTTTCCCATTGGAATGCATTATACCGCGGTACCACGATAACCTCGGTACAACACACCACGGTTATCATACCGTGACAACCCTACTCCACAATGTCCGCTCCAGTATCACCCCCTCCCCCCAAACATATTCCACTGCTTCTGCCCCACACAAACACAGCATGGCAGGCCATTGGCCCTGCCATCCCGATCCTACGGTCACTCGGCATACCATGCGTGGGGAGCGCACACAGTCCGTACCACTCCACAACTGGACAAATTAACAAGATAGGCCTCTCCTCAGAGTTATCTCTCTCCTCCTGCTTCTATCTGGAAACGTACACCCAAACCCAGAACCCAGATCCTACAACACACAGAAACAGGCACCAGCCACTGGCCTCTGCATTGGGTCCATGAATATCTGCAGTATACGGAAAAAAACTGCTGCACTCCAATGCTGGATTACAAGGCACCAACTGGACATCGTAACCCTGGTTGAAACCTGGCTATCCAAGTCCATCCCCCGACTCAGCTGTCTTCTTCCCTGGCTACTCACTCTTTAGACTGGACAGAGTGGGCAACGAGGCGGCGGGTGTACAATTTACATTAAGCACACCCTATGGGCTCAGGCAGTACACCCTCCAGCATTAGAACATGGAGCGCAAGCGTTATCACTGAAAATCTCCCCCGACTCGTCGAAGGCACCCCTTATAGTCACTGGGGCCTATCTCCTGCCCTGCAAACAAACACAAGCCCTCCACTCACTAACAGAGTACCTTGTCAGCCTCCCCCACAAATCAGAACACATACTACTAGGGGATCTCAACATAAACTAGCTAAGCAAAGCAGCCGCTTCTGCCTTGGATGCGCTCACAGCCTTTGACCTACATCAGTTGGTGACTAAACCAACTAGGTGAAACCCAGCCACAGGCGCACACACACACCCCTTGCTGGACGTCATCCTCACCAACTGGCCCCACAAAATCAAGGACATTGAAGTCCTACCAAACTCCCTCAGTGACCACTCTCCGGTAATCTGCTCATGGCCAGGCTGGCAACCTGCACCACCGCTAACCACAACACTCTGACGGCAACTGTGCCCAGGCAAACTCTCTGACTTTAAACAGCACCTTACTCAATGGGACTAGTCCCCAATATACCATGCCCACAGCGTTGATGCTGCACTCAGCCACTTCCAGGACTCCTTCACCCAGGCTTGTCACATCTTTGCCCCTATAAAAAAGGCAAGCATCAAAAAACAGAGCACACCATGGATAACCCCATCCCTCCTCCAGCAGCTCAAAATCTGTGATAACCTTTGGCACAGGGCCAATGAATCAGGCAAACTTGCCGACAGGCAGGCATACAGAGCTGCTTGGAACAGCTGCACCTAGGCTATTCGAAAGGCAAAAGCAGAACACTGCTGAGTCACCCTAACCACCTCCTGGAGCTCATCACACAAGTTCTGGGACAGCATAAAGTTCCTAAATGAAAAACACACATGCCACCCCGTCCCAAATTGCATCTAAGGGACTGGTCACCATAGACCCTAAGGAGATTGCCAACACACTCAACGACAACTTTACTGACCTAAGCTGCATTCTCCCCCAAAACTTCTTTGACACAGTACCCGACCCCCACCACCACCCACAGCCACCTTTCTATCTCCGGGCTATCTCCACCACGGAAGCAAGGCCATACCTAGCCAAAGCTCTGAATGGTACTAGCCCCCGAATGACCCAATTGACATCAAACTCCTCCGTCTGGCACTGGACGTGCTGATTACCCCACTCACTGGCCTCCTGAATTGCTCCCTATGCCTTAGTCAGTTTCCCACAGCCTGGAAGAATGCAGTTGTTACACCAATCCACAAAGGCAGTGACCCCCTAACACCGGGAAACTACTGACCAATCTCCATTCTCCCCCCACTGTCTAAAGTGCTAGAAAAAGTTGTGGCAGATCAACTAACTGACTGTCTTAAAACCCATGACCTACTCTGCAAAGAACAGCATGGGTTCCGTGCTAGGCATAGTACCACCACGGCCTGCTAGAATTCTCAAACTACATACATACTGCTTTTGATAGAGGGCACATCATAGGGGCCGTGTTCATAGACCTATCCAAGGCCTTTGACACGATCAGTCTCCCCCTCCTACTAAACTCCCTCCTCCTAATGGGATTCTCACAAGGGCCCTTGGACTGGTTTACTAGTTACCTGTCTTCTAGGTCCCAGTGTGTGTGGATAAATAACACAGTCTCCTGCTCGCATGCCATCCACTTGGGAGTCCCGCAGGGATCCATTCTAGGGCCCATACTTTTTAGCATATTCTTGAACATAATTCCCACTGCCTGCCCGGAAAAGATCCCTCCTCTATGCGGACAATGCCGTCATTTGTGCCTCCCACACCAATCCAACTGACCTTCAGGCCTCACTCCAGAATGTGTTCAGCCAAGCTGAACTCTGGTTTGCCAAGCATAGACTAGTCATGAACCTGAAAAAAACCAAGACCCTACTTTTCGCACATCACCAAAGCAAATTAAAAAATGCCCAGCTGCATATTCAAGCACAGTCACTCTACACCCTGGAGCAGGTCTCGTCCTATAAATATCTAGGGGTTATCTTTGACTCTGTGCTCTCCTTCCACGCACACATCAACACCCGCTCATCTGCTACCAATGCACGTATTGGTCTTCTTTATCGCCATACGGACTGCCTTATGCCAGAAGTCCTGAGACTAGCCATAACCTCCTCAGTAATGTCTCTGATCGACTATGGGTTGCTGGTCTATACTGCTGCAGATGCAACAGCTATTGGTAAAATACAAGTGGTCATTAACAAAGCCTGCTGGCTCTTAACTGCTGCAGACCGCATGACACACACATGCATGCTCTGCTCCATTGCCCAGATCCTGAACTTTGACAAGAGGGTCCACTACCAGTCCTGCCTCTTGACCAAAAAATACCTCCTTGGCTTGACCCCCCCCAGACCTATCTGCCTCCCTAATCTCCTCTTCCTCCACAATGTACACACGCAGCCCTACCAAAGCTGCACTGGCCATTCCCAGAGTCAGAACCGCACTCGCCCAGAGGTCTTTTCTGGTCAGGTCTCCCTCCTACTTCAATGCCCTCTCGCCATCAGTCTCTAACCATCAAAAACTTGGTCCCTTTGAAAAGGTACTCAAGACCCACCTCCTTGCCACCCGCACCTGCACACTCTAAGTCCACCACCAGTGCCTTCACCAGCCGCTCAGAATGGCCACACAACCTCTTTCACAGTCAGTGGCCTGCAATTCTTACTCAGGCACTCGGACGAAGTCTCCCGACAGACTGCTCTAGAATTTGCACTACCTGCCTCCCCTAACTTACCCAGTTTACTCAGCTCTAGCCAAGCATAGTAGGCATGTGCACTGTCCCCCGATTCACTCTCTGGCCACTAACTGACCTCTTACTGTTAGATTTATCCTATGCACTGTCAACAGCCACAACAACGTATTAAACATCCTTGTAAACTGGTCAGGACATCCTTGTAAAATGGTCATGCTGTAACCGGAAGTCAAAGTGCCCTGGCACTGTACCCTGTATCGTACTGTTTACTGTGTTGTCCATAGCCTACAGCCTCAGCTCTGTATTAGACATCTCAGTATACTGTTTCAGGCTGTAACCTTGCCATCAAACTGCCCTGGCATTGTATATTGTATTGTACTGTGTACTGTATTTACCTATGTCTGTATTGTGTATTGACATGGAGCCTTTGGAAATGAGTCTCTGACTCAAAGGTTGTAATTCCAAGATTTTAAATAAATAAATAAATAGAGCGGGAACATGGCACACTGGTAGTCTGACTTAGTCGGGCGGCATGTATTCAACAAGTGAAGTGCTTACTTTTCTGTTGGTTTATCCATCTCTATTGTAAACCCCTCCCCCCCAAGACACTTCTGGAAACAAGTTGTTTACAATTCATGTTGCCTTCCTGGTGAATCTCTTCTAAATAAAAAAATAAATAAATAAAAAAGTGCCAGATCTGTGTGACTGACATAAATTCATAGTCAAATTCTGATATAAGCCGTTTTCCTACGAAAGTATCATCTGTACTGCATCTGCTGTTTATTATTATAGAGGATAATATATGGTCAACTATCCATAGCAAGTGTGTGTATCCCTCGAGAGGTAGCCATGGCACTGTTTTAACATTGAGAGCAAAGCTTGAGAGGTTCTGGCCACCATGGCTACCTCAAGAAGGATACGCACACTTATACTGTGAATAGTGGACTATACATTGTCTTTTACAGTGTATTGTTCATTCTACAAGAAAAATTTGTCTCTGTAGCTTAAAATGTGCCTGCAGGCTCCTTAATTTTTCCTTTCATTTCTCAATGATGCTCTGCTCCGGGCCTAGCTCTCACTGCCCGGCCATTTGAGGAAGTGACAACGTTTATTTATTTATTTCACATTTGAGCCAAAAGGCTGTTTTACAAAGGTTCCAAGTCAAAGCATGAACAATACATTGGGTACAGAAAGTAACAAACAAAAGCAGAAGTTTATAGAGTGCACATGCGCAAACACATTCAAAGTTGTTGCGCTGTAGAAGCTACGTAACTAGTGCAGCACAACAGCTACATGATGTAGCTACTGCAGCACAGCAAAGTTTGAGGGATGGATTTCCATCCCCAACAACATTCCACCATACACTTTAAGAGTGTTTCTGATTTGCGTTTGCTGACTAATACCTGTCGCTTGTCTTTGCGTGTGAGTGTAGTTTGGTGGATTCATGCAGCCTCGGATTTACTGTTCTTATTTTAACACCCCTACCCTTTCTATGCAGATGGGTGTACTCACAAATTCTGCACCCATTACCAGTCCCATATTTTGTGGAGATGTTTCTTACATTTAGTACATTTAGTAGCAGTCTCTGATAAAACTGTAAATGGTACTACGGCAAGGGCGACAGTGATCAATTTTAATTCAAACCTACATGTCCTCTCAGTGTGGGAGATGTAATAATGAAAAACCCAAATAGGTTAAATTGCAATCTCAGGGCTCCATAATTGTAACCCATTCATTGTATAAACTCATCCAGACCAGTGTGGCCTATGAGAGCAGGGCTGAAATGTGGTCGGTGTCCTGTGATAGCTGAAAGTAAGCAGTGAAGTCCCCAACATCTGGCTTAAGAGGAGGGGGAGCATCAGGAAGCAGTGTGTGCCCAGAGGAGGGCCAAGGCAGGGCCAAGCCCAGAGAAAGAGTGCTTGAGGCTGATTATTTCAATCCTCTTGTGAGAGACTCTACATTTTCTTAATAGTGACCTGTAACAATTAGACCTCCCCTCACCGAAGTGCTGCATTATCAAGGATATATACCTTGCTCCTTGCGGTTAGGAGACCCACAATGAATAGGTCGTAAAAACTGTAATTCGCTAGAGTAATTCATCTCAGTACCCTCACCCCTAGATCTGGTAACTGTGTGTAATGTGGAAGCTCATGCAGAGACAACATCACTGTGCAGTACTTGACCACTGTTTTAGTTTGTTTAGTTCAATGCCGGTAATGTTGAACTTTGCGGTGTCCCAGTGTGCTGAATGAGTCCAGCTCTACCTCCAATAAACGTGGCACTATCTTACACAGGTAGATAGAATTTCTTTACTTTATTCAAACAATTGCAAAACATAGTTTAAAAGTCATTGTAGTGTAAAACTGTGTGTAACCCCTAGGCGGCACTATACCTAAGGTTACTACTACCCCTGCCTGTATTGCTGAACACAGGTTGAGGGGCCTGGGTTTGATAATAAGGTGCCTCTACCCAAAGTAACAATAGTTGGGACATCTAACTAGCCTCTTGTAGCCCTCTGGGAAGCTATAACTACGCACAATCCCACCTAGTGACCTTGTACATTTAGTAGCAGTCAACACACAGTCCACAGTGAACAGTAATAATATGAACACACCCCTTACACTTACCACCAGGGCCTGGCCCTCAGCAAATGCTCCAGAGACCCCTGTAAAGGCAAGGTTAACAGTGCTAGTGTACGCTTTCAGCACAGTAACCTAACTAAAATCATTTCCCTTCCCCTGCTGATTAGCACTGGCACCCCCCAGGGCTTGGTATTAGGGCCCCTCCTATTATCCATCTTCTTAAACGACCTTCCCTCTGTTTGCTGCCCCATCCTCCACTATACATATGTATGCCGATGATACAGTCCTGTATGCATCTGGCTCCTGTCCTGATGAGGTTACAACCAGCCTACAAGACTTCAACACGATTAAGCTTTGGTTTGCTAACCATCAACATTTCCTCAACACCAAGAAGACTGTCTCCATGACCTTTAGCAGAGACTCTCAAGGCTTCCCTCCCTACCCACTTTCCACACCCTTGATGGGACTTTACTTGAGGACACATCCTCCTTCAGGTACTTAGTTGTTTAGTTGGACCAACACCTAAACGTCTCTGGACATATTGACGCCATCCAGAAAAAACTGCACCCCCAGCTTGGTGCCCTGTTCAGTCCTATGGCTAGGCATGAACTTGTTCAGAAGATGATACTGCCCATTTTCGATTACTGTGACGTAGTTTATGGTGCTGCCCCTAAGTCCTTCATGGCCAGACTAGACATCCTCTTCAATTCCTTCTGCTGCTTTGTCCTGGATGCCCCCCGTCGTACCCATCACTGCGATCTTTGTTGTGCCCTATCCTTCCCTTCTCTTACAAATAGGCGACTTTCCCACTGTGCTAAATTCACCTCCAAGCACTGGTTGGGTGAGCTCCCTTTCTACCTCATCTCCTCCTTTATAACACCCTCCCACCCTCCTATTCCCTTAGATCAACCGACTCCCATACCCTGGTTGTTCCTCACAGATCCATCCAAATCGGCCAATCCGGTTACTCTCACCACCTTCCAAACATTTTGAATTCCCTCCCCCCTCAAATCCGGCATTCATCCTCCACCTACTCCATCAGCTCTGCCCTCAATAATTACCTTGCACCTAGCTGCTCCTGCCATGTCCCTCCCTAATTCCATCCTCTAAGCCCTGGAAAAACCCTACCTCTCTACCATCACCTTCATTTTACCCTGTGCACACCCTCCCCCCAAATTTCTAGCCCTCCTCCCCTTCCCTCAAATTGCTCCCCCTTACTGGCCTCCCTTGATCTCTCACAGAATGTAAAGGACCCTGAATGCTCTCTATGGGTCCCTCTCCTACCCCCCAAGGGGCTTATATCTCTCATCTACTCCCTTCCCTCACCATCCTAAAGGGGTCTCTCTGGGACACTGCCTTATCCCCTTCTCTCTCGTCCCCTGAGTCCCCTTGCAGGGTTCCTCACATCCTGAGGAGGTCTCCAGGGACACGACTCATCCCCCACCCCCACCTCACCCCTCCCTCCCCTTTCCGCCTTTTCTTTCATGTAAGCATCTGTTTACTTATTAACCTGACACTTATTATTGTCTATTCTTTCTACATATTATGCATAACACTGTTGTAACACTGTTTGTAATACCTGCCTTACAACTGTATGTTAATGTTGATCTTGTAACTTGAATGTTTAATGTCTCATTTCTGTTGTACCCCTTCCCCCAGGTCGCACCGGGAGACGAGCGACTTGCCGCTCAGTGTGCCTTCCTGGTGAAACCTTTCAATAAATAAATAAATAAATATGCTCATCAGCCAGGTTAAACATCAAACAACAATCAGATTTATTAAGAGGGTCATGAACCAGGAAGGGGCATGAATTTAGTTGAATGATTACTATTCTGATTTAAATTCACATTTCTTTGCATGCACTTTTAATCCCAAATCTTCAGTCTTACAACACTTGGTACCCAGGATGTTATATTGGATAGCCAGAGGTGTTGCCTGGGAGTTGCCGGCATTGCAGCTGTTGTTGGGGCCCTTGATGGAAAGAAAAAGCAGTTAGCGTGCACGACAGAGCTTTGATTATTTGTAATCCTGGCTGGACGGCCCAGTCTCTTACAACCCAGATAATTACTGAAGCAATCCAATGGTACCACAAATAATTAAAGGATTTGTTGCAGGGAGCTACCCTGTATTTAGTCATGCTACCAGTGGGCTGTGATGGATCAGGCGATATGGAGACCTCATGTAGTTCGTCGATGAGCATGGGGAAACAGGGCCAACATGACACACCTCCACTTCTCGGCCTTTCCTTCCAGGTGGCCGCAACCTACGAGTTGTCTCTGCACAGGGGCTTGATCCCCAAAGCCGGTCTCTCACCGAAGAACAGTCCCTGGTGTAGGAATGGTCTGCTTGGGCTGAGATTGGCATAGGCCCAAGGCTGAATAAATAATTTTGGCAAAGTTCAGTAGTAGCAGCCAGAGACACTGCCAGATATTTCCCCAAATTTCTGTGATATTTCCAGAAATATCTCCTGCTTTCTGCATTTCCACAGTAGGGGCAGCAGAGAGAAACTCTTCAGAAATTTTGCGAAATATCTGGAAATAGCTGGCAATGTCTCTGGCTACTACTGTATGCTGGTGAATGCCTCCAGCTGGCAACACGATTCAGTCACTGAAAAAACAGGCCACAACCCACGATAAACATTCAGCACATTTAACAGGACAAATATTAACTTCTGTACTCTCAATTTGGTATTCAAGCCGGTTACTATTGCAGTAGATTCACTGAGCAAACCTCTCGATCATTAAATCAGTTTCCCACAACCTCTGGGCCGGATGCTTCACAGGAGCTTTCTCTCTGTCCATATCCCAGGCTGTACCTTCAGATATCTTGGAGTTTTCTGCCTCAAGTAAAAGTTCCTTTTTGGATTATTCCAATTACTGCAATCAGGCAGTCCAGTGCAGGAGAACAGTAGCAGGGAGGCAAGTCAGGCATTTTCTGCTGATTTTCTTCAACTCCTTATAGGGAGCAGCTGCTCAAAAACTCAAGCTGCTCACTCTTCAGGCTCTAACTTCAACTGAACCACTGTCTCTAACAGTTCTTGGGATTTCCCTTGGTTTCCAGAGTTCTAGTTGGCTGGGGGATCTGTCAGTCACAGTTTGAATGCTCCCTTCAGTTCAGTTTAGGCGCCAACCTAAAAACTACAGATTTTACTTCCCACAAGACATTTGTGCTAAGGACCGTTAAAGGCCCCCTGTGTCCCATTGATCCAAATGCTGGAAGTCCCGGCCCTAACACGGTGGCTTCCATTCAGATAAACAAAGCTGCAAGAAGGCAGGTTAGAACAAACTCTCTGTTTTAATTCTAACAACAAGTTAGCCGTAAATAATTACAGTACTTGTTCAGGCTCCCTCTGCTCTTTTATCGACAGCAGAGTAGAGCAAATCAAAGCAGTGTCTGACTGGTCACGAGCTTTGTTGCACTCGGACCCAGCCCAGACCATTTACTATACACATACAGGCTATCTTCTTAAAGGGACAAGCGCGGAGGCACTGCATGGCACTGTCACGTAAATTAGCAGAAGCAAACCAATACCCTTGAATTTATTACCTATATAGTACATCAGCCTGGCAGTGGGCATGGATAGAGCCCAGGAAAACATTATGGTAAACCCCAAATTGTAGGGGGGGTTACACTCTTCCCTACTTAGGAAAACGTTGGCATCCACATCAAGTCTATATTTCATAACCATTTTTTGTTAAGAAAATACTATTTGTGAATATATACAAGCTGCATCCATAGAATAATATATACATACCACATAGTTTCATATTTGGTACATCAACATTAAAAGCATGCTTTGTTCATAACCAATAATGGTTCATAGACAATAATACTGTTTAAACATTCTACAGTTTCATTTCTAAAACATTCTGTTTGTTTATTGGTATACTAATTCAGGTAGCTAAACACATTACCCTTGTCTGTACCACTTCCTGCACCCTAAGTCACAGGGATGAGGGTCTGACCTGGTCAGCTAACCTTGGGCTCTTGGTAAGGTGACCTTGGAAATACTGGTTGGAGGGTCTTATTACTAACTGAGAAGCTGCTGTGCACCCTATTTTAGGGAGTTAGCTGTGATGTATATCCCTTTTATGGACCACATTCATGGAAAGGTCCACAGGTCATCCTGGAGTATCATAGGTGAGGCGTACTACTGGTTTGACATCTCTTCCCGCTCTTCAAGGAGGAAGGGGCACTGGCGCAGCCCTTTCAACATCTGCATTTGGGTTAGCTACTTCTGACTTATTGTCCAGCAACAGATCAGCTTCTGCATTAAGGGGCACCTCTGCACTGTCTGTTTGTTCAGAGTTTGAAGGAGCACTTGCTTCTACAGTGGTGCTTACATTTGCTTGCTCTGTAGTCTCTGGTTCATCATTGAGGGGGAACCCCATAGAATTTAAATCATGCAACACACGGCTGATACTTTCAGAATTAACAATACTTTCTGAGTTGTGGTGAGATTCACAAGGCCCAGATATCTCAGCTTCAGGTAAGGAGTCATTGGTTGGGCCCTCGTTCTCTTGTTCAGAACTTGCCGCTCTCTGACAGCTCCACCACACATAAGGAGTCAGCTACTTCAGAAGTTACACTTTGTACCTCACTGTCAGGAGGTATTGGAGTGGTCTAGTGTGCATGATTATCCAATACTTAATAATGGTCAGCACTGTCTCCCATATTACACAAAGGGTTGCCTTGGAATAGTTTGGCTAATTCAAAAGAAGGATAATACGTTATTCCATATTCACTGTCATCGAACTCAGAATGATTGTCATCATTAAATACAGCAAGACGTGATGGAGGCTCTGGCTGTGCAACAACAGGAGGCTGATTTGATTGTCTCTTTCAGGTAGTAGATCAGGTAACTGGCCCAGTGGGGACACCAGCTTGAGGTGCAGAGTCTATGATAATTTGTCCGATGTGTAAAAGGTGATTTTGATGTATTGTTTTTACAGCTTTTGGATCATTTTCTGGACGCACTTTGTAGACTGGCACATCATCCAGCTTGCTGATGACAATGTACGGGGTGTGACTCCACTGGTCAGCTATTTTATGTTTTCCTTGCAAACCCAAATTTCTCATTAATGCACAGTCTCTGGGCTGTAGCTCTTGAGCTTTAACCCGTTTGTCGTGTCTTTCCTTATTGGTTAAGTTTTTCTTTGCAGCCATTGTGTGTGCAAGTTGATGAGCATGATGCAGCTGTGCTTTTAGCTTCTGTACATACTGTGAATAGGTATCCATTTGAATTCCATCTGATGACACTCCAAAACAAACATCGACAGGTAAACGTGCTTCTCAACCAATCATTAGCTGATACGGTGAAAAACCAGTTGCATCATTGCGAGTACAATAATAAGCGTGCATCAATGTACTTGACTCCATTTTGGTTTGTCCTTCGAGTAAAGGGTGCCCAGCATGTCTAGCAATGTTCTATTAAATCTTTCGGGCTATGGATCTCCTTGTGGATGATATGGAGTGGTTCTTGACTTTCTTACACCCCAAAGTGAGAGCATTTCTTTAAACGGCTTTCAAAGTCCAATCCCTGATCAGAATGGATCAGTCGTGGAGCACTGTAGTGGACGAAAAAATTTCCACAGGTACTTTGGCTATGGTGGCTGCTTTCTGGTCCTTAGTTGGGTAGACTTGTTCATAATGAGTGAAGTGGTTTGTCACAACAAGTACGTTGCTAATGTTTTTGGAATCGGGCTCTAAACTTGAAAGGTCAATACATACAAGCTCCACAGGTGTGCTAGTGGTGATGTTAACCAAGGGTACTGCTCTCTGTGGCTGAGCCTTCCTTTGGAGGCATCTGCTACATGTTTTGATGTACTGGTCAATGTCTGCACCCATCTTGGGCCAGTAGAACTGGGCACGGGCTAAGTCCAAGGTTCTCTCACTACCCAAATGTCCCATCTGGTCATGGAGCGCTTTCAAGACCACATTTTTAAACTGTGACAGTAACACTAGTTGTTTTCTGAAGATGTTTGCCTGGCTATCTGTTAGTTCTCGATATAACAATTTCTCTCAGAGCTTGAAATTAGGACCCCCTTTGAACAACAGTAAGGCAGTTTGCCGATCATTGGATCGTAGCTTGGAGATATCTTCCCCTGTGTATAAAGTATCTAAGACTGGTCTAATCATGGGATACCGATACTGTTCCTTTTGAATGTCAGCTGGGGTGAGCTGTGGTAAGGCACTTGGGTCTAGTGCTGCAAAATTACAGTAGGCTACAGGCACACAGGTTTCTGGAGGTCCCTTACAATCGACTAGGCAATCTACAGTTTCAGAAGATGGGTGTTCCTCTTTGTCAAATTTGTGGCACAGGGCCTTTACGGATTGCTCGGACATACTCACCCATTGAGGACTTGATACAGGTCTCCTGCATAGAGCATCAGCGTCGATGTGGTTCAGACTGGGATGGTACTCCACCGAATAATCATACGTTGAAAGTGCTGATAGCCAACGGTGTCCAGTTACATCTAATTTGGCTGAAGTTTGGACATACGTGAGAGGGTTATTGTTGGTCTTTACCAGAATTTTAGCACCATAGAGCCATTCATGAAATTAGTCTACTATTGCACACTTTAATGTGAGAAATTCAAGTTTATGCACAAGGTAATTTTTCTCAGATGGCGTCAGGCTTCTACTAGCAAACGCCACAGGGCATAAACCTTCTTCATACTCCTGATAGAACACGGCCCCAAGTCCTTTCAAGCTGGCATCTGTATGTAACACATATGGCTCAGTCGGATCTCCATAAGTGAGAACAGGGGAATGTGTGAGCTGATGGATAATATTGTAGAAAGCGGTATCACACTCCCTGGTCCACCTTGCCCCACATGGTTCACTGATCCTGAAACAGGCTTTATCCTCTTCTTTTACAGCACTCTTTTTATATTTCCTGTTTGTAGGTGGGTACCCTTGAGTCAGATTCAGGAGATGGAAAATTACCTTAGTGTAATCTTTTACAAAATGGCGATAGTACCCTCAGAAACCCAGGAATCTTTGCAGCTCTTTGAGATTACTTGGTCATGGCCAAGTAGTTAAGGCTTCCACTTTGCTTGGATCAGTTTGAATGCCCTCAGATTATACAATGTGGCCCATATATCTTTCAGATTTCTGGAAAATGTGGCATTTGTCGATGGACAATTTTAATCCAAAGTCTTCTAACCAGTCCATACCTTAAACAAGCGAGTCTTGTGCTCTTCAAGTGTTTTGCCAAACAGTGCCATCATCCAGATAAACTAAGCATTCAAGCAGATTTCATGGCCCATAAATTAAATTCTAACCGCCTAACTACTTTCCTGAAATGTAAGGTTAATATAGGCACTTTCTACCATCTTGTGTGGTCCTGTCCTAAAGTGCACACCTTTTGGGAAGAGATACTTGCTCTACTCTCCAAAACATTGGGCTGTGACATGGGCATCGACCCAGTTGATGTCCTTTTGGGCCTGCCCAGGGAAGGTCTGAGAAAGTCCCTTCTACAACACCCACTGCGACATCTAGGCATTGTAGTGGGTAAGCAAGTCCTGGCAAAATGCTGGCTTTCTGAAGCGGCTCCTTCAATAGCCCATTGGACAAAATCCCTCTTACAAAATATGAAATTGGAACATATTCAATATCAGGTGTGAAACTAGGGGGCAACATACTTGAAAATCTGGGCACCCCTGGAAGAGACTGTACAATCATCTTGGTTCCCAACTTTTAACAACGTAGAAACTCATGCATGTGTAACTGCCTTACAAATGGGGGTTCCTGAAAAGTCTTCCTTGAGCTTGCTTAAATGCTCACTGCCAGGCTGGTGTCCTGCATTTTAGCAGTTTAAATGTATTGCCAGACAGTGCCTATATGGTCTCATAATTAATCTGAGAGGGAACTCTGTTAGAAAATATATTTGTTTGCTGATCATTTGTTAGAGTAGTAATAATATTGCAGTTTGTTCTAACCTGTCTTCTTTGCAGCATGGGCAGTTCTGTTTGTTTCCATCATCTTGGTCCTGGACTGTCAGAATGGGCCAATCAGTACCTTTGGGACTCTAAAATGGAGCCTACCTACAGGGGCTTGGTGGGGCCAAAACATGTAGGAATTGTAGTTTTGGGCTTTTGGCACCTAAAGTAACCTGGATGGGGAGCCCTTTTGGGTCTTGGGGAAAGTCCCACACTGCTTGCAGTTTCAGTTAGATCTGAGTTGGGAAGTGAAGAAGTAACAGCTCGAGATAGTTTGAACAGCAATCCGTAGTGGATTCACATGGGAGAATTGTGGAAAGGCCTGCATGCCTGCCTGCTGTCCCTGAGAGGGAACTTTGCTTTTTTTGGACTGAATCCGAATTTGGAGAGTGAATTAAACCACTGAATTGTGACCAGGCTTTAACCTGAAGAAGACAGAAGATTTTCTCAATGTGATCGGCCTGTCAGGACTTCCAGCTACCTCTGAACTCCCGGATTGTACAGAGACTCTGTAATTGCGACCGGAGAGCCATTTGCCTGGTACAGTGGAATTTCCTTACATGTGAATGTGCTGTGTGCTTATAGTGGGTCATGATTTGGTTCCCCACTGTGTGTCTGAACTGTGTTTTGCTTGCTGGAGACTGTATCCAGCTCCACGGACTGAATTCGTATCCATTTCCATTTGCCTGTGCCCTGCTACACTGGCCCAGCCCAAATACCTGCTACGCAGAGAAAGTCATTGATGAGAGACTGGCCTGGGGATCAGCCGCCTGCTCAATGCCTTGAACAGGAACAACGCCTCGGTGATTCGTGTGTTCTCTGCTTCTCTGGGCACTCCAGCTCAACAGCCTGCAGTCTCGATTTCATCCTGCCTGTGTCCAGTATTTGGTCTCGTGGGTAAACATCAGGGTAGCTCCCTGCAACAACAGCTAAATCTAAAGTTTTGTCATCTGATTGTCTTGTTGCTTTTTTTTTCACGAACTGAGCCCTCCGGCTCCGGATTACAAACAGTGTGTGTTGTGCATGTTGCTTTCTTCCATCACAGGGCCCCAATCAGCTGCAACATTCCTGAGTACCCAGAGTGTGTGACTGTGTAGGGACTCTAAACTGCCTGTATTACTGTCCAATTAATATAGCTTTTAAGCAAATCATCCTGATTACGCCCCTCCCTTGTTCAAGTCCCCTGAATAAATCAGATTTAACTTTGTTTGCATTTAACCTGACTGTGGTTCCAGTTTGTGCCAAAAGTATTGTACTGTTGCTATTTGCTGTGCTTAACCTGGTTTTGCAGGGGGTCCCCGGGGTCAAGCTAGAGGAACCGGCCCTGGTGGTAAGTGCAAACAGTGTGGGTAATTGTCTGGTGAATAAGGGTCATTGTGAAAGTAATTATTGTATATTGTTCAGGCCACTAGATGAGAAAGAGGGGGGTTACAGTGTCCCAGAGGGCTGTGCCCAGGTTAGCTTTACCACTAACAACCCTGACCTCTGGGTGTAGGCACCCGTTTCATTACCCAGGCCCCTTAACCTGCTACTAGCCAAGCAGGCAGGGGTAGTAGCCCTTGGGATAGCGCCACCTAGAGGGTACATTTTGGAGGCACACTGCTGGGATTTTGTGCCTTCTAGTGGCCAAAAATTATGAATTATTGTTAAAGATTAATGGCTACCTCAGTAGAATGGCTGCACACCAGTTGGTGGGGTGGTGTACTGAGCAGGATATCGACCCCCAAAATGCTCTGCTTATACTGGATATTCCCCTGGGTACCAGTAAGGACACTGTAGAGGGAGCACTCTCCAAAGTTGAATGTTTAAAAACCCTGTGGTGGTGGTGGGTCGACAGGCTGATTTGATCGCCCAAACTTTCATAACCTTGGTAGAGTGTAGTGACCTCATGGACAGCTCTAAAGTGCCACATACTATTGCCTCAGAAGGGGTCCTAGCTGCCTAGAGAGTGATAACAAAAGACAGTAAAAACCCTGGGGAGGATGAGCTTCCACCATTATCTGAGACTTGAGGAGAAATTTGCTGGAGGAAGGGGAAACCGTAGAGGACTTTAAGAAACTATTCCTGCCACCTGGGGATGTTCCTTCCCCAACACCCCCTCCCACTCCAGCACCTGTTACTGCCCCGCCTTCAGTACCTGTGCCAATGCTTGCCCCTATATCTGTACCCACCATTAATCACGACTCCTACCGAAGGCTGAGAATCTTCTCGGGCACCCTCCCCACCCCCCAGGGAGAGGATGACTGGAAGACCTGAATCGACTACGTTGCCCCCTTGGTACCCGAGTGGCAGTGTGCGGAGGCTGAGAAGCAGTAAAGAATCATAGAAAGTTTGAGGGTCCCTTCCCTTGAAGCCATTACATTTTTGAGGTCCACAAACCCTGATGCATCTGCTCAGAAGTACCTATCTGTACGTGAAGGCAATTTTGGGAGCATTGAGTCAGGGGAGACTTTGATGTGGAAATTCCAAGGTACCAAACATTGGAAGGGGGAAAGTTTGTCTGTGTATGTTACTCGCCTTGAAAGAGCTCTGCAGAAAGCTTACCGGAAAGGTGGGGTAGCTGCCAGTGATTTGAACCGTGTGAGATTGGGGCACATGCTGCAACATGCCAAGCATTCTAAACTGCAGATCATCCAGTTAAGGCTCCAGGATAGGAGCGATAACCCACCTGACTACTGTGACTTGATAAAAGAACTCTGGGAGGTAGAAGGTGAAGAGGGAGATTGTAATTATGTGGTGAGTACAGTCCAAGTGATCATGGCACCGGAAGGCCTTCCTGAAATGGAGACCACTATGAGTGTCCTGCAGTGGTCTAAATGGTGGGGGGAGGAGTTGCTGAAGGATGCCAGAAAAGTACAACCAGGTGCGTTCGCTGAGGTATCCCCTGCTGACAGAGACCCTGGACCCTGTCAGGACATGACTGTTATGGGGTTGGGGGTGCACCTTCAGGTATCCTCTACTGAGGGTGGCTTCTCGGCTGAGCTCAAGGAATTGACTGCCACCCTAAAGGAACTTTTGAGACATGGTATGCTGCCAGCAGAAGTCAGATCACAGTCTCCCATCAATGCTTCAGCATCTCCTGCTATGTTTTCCCCAAGGATGTCCCAAGAGCCTGTCATTTGTCACAGTTGCAACAAGGATGGCCATATAAAGAGGGAATGCCGGTCTCAGAAGGACTTAGAGGAAGTGGTGAACTGGCTTTAAGGAGAGCTTTGGAAAATGAGTCAGTGGTCAAGGGGTACACGAAATTACCACAGTAAAGGCTTCGGCCATCCTAACTCAAACCCCTCTGTGGCTAAATCATCTGTCCAGGCCCCTGCTATTGTCCCTCCAGACTGGTCCAAAATAGTGGGCCCTTCAATGAAGACTACTGTGGCTGTGAATGGTATTCCTACCCGGGCTGTGCTTGACAGTGAGTTGCAAGTAACCATCGTATTTCAGGACTGGTATGACAAACACTTATCTGATGTGCCATTACAATCCCTGGAAGGCCTACATGAGTGGGGGCTGAGCGACGAGTCTTATCCCTACTTAGCATATGTCCACCTCTGGTTGTCTTTTCCTGCAACTGTAACTGGTTTAGAAGAGCAAGTAGAGATACTAGTCCTAGTGTGTCCCCCCACCGGACTGTATGATGGGGTTCCCTTGTTAATTTGAACAAATGCCCACATGTTTGGGAGACTAGCACAACTCTGCCATGAGAAACAAGGGCAACTGACTCGACGGGCCATAAGAATTCCAGCCTTAGTAAAAAGGGCATATGACTTACAACAGATTGGTGTCCTTTACAGGCATAGGAAATACCTATCCCCGAGGCCCTCCGCCTTGCAGTACACAGCTCCATATTATCACATATCGACTATGGAATAGTGATATATGGGGTGGAAACGGATACTGCATTGAAACGGGTACAGGTGGCTTTAAACAAGGCCTGTAGGCTAGCCCTAGATTTACAGCATGATACACACACCTGTACAATGTATGAGCTTACAAATTAGCTATCCCTAAAAAACAGGGTAATTCATCAGACATGCACCCTAGGGAAGAAAGCGCTTATGGGGAAAACACCACCCTGTGTTGGCAATCTGTTAGTGGCTGCAAACACACCACAGGCCACCAGGGGGAGGACAAGAGGGGCCCTGTCCATCCACTTCTGCTGTACCTTGCTCGGGCAATGGGCATTTGCCTACTGTGCCCCCATGTGGCTGAATGAATTACCTGAGCACCTCCTTGCCACTACCTGTCTAGCCAAATTCAAAACTAACCTCAAACAACATCTAAGTACAATCTCTAAATGTTCCTGCAAATAATCTTGGGTATCCCAGTTATCTCCCAATTTATGATTGATGCAGCATTTGTCTCTCCTCGTCTCACACCCTCCTAGCTGCACTTTGTCAAGACAAGGCCCCCACAGCCTACCCCTAACACCCACCTATTGCTTTACAACTTCCCCTGACCATTCTCCTTCCCCCCACCTTATGACAAGGCTCCTAGGTGCTGCACTATTCTCTGCCTTTGTAACTGTGCACATGTAACTCACCGCTCTAACCTGTAATCCACAATGTCTTTGTGCATATGTTTAAACACGGTGTTGTTTTTATATGTTTTTCTATGATTACTACTTTGTACCTTGTCTAGTCACTGATGTGGAACCTTTGTGAAAGAGCTTGGGCTCAAAAGTATCTTCCGAATCAATAACATTGAAAACTGAATTGAACAGAAACCCAATGAAGAGGACTCAGATGAGCCAGTGAGGATAGTGTGGAAAAAGGAACCTGACTCCTTGGTATTGGCCCCCAACACCCAGTGCACAATCCATGGAGAAGTCCACCTAAAGAGAAATGTAAAGAACAAAATATTAATGTTGGATGCACCAGGTGATGGAAAGTTGCCAGAAGGATTATTGGTTAAACCCAGTATCTTGCCTGCCCCAGCCCATGCCTATGCACGACGAGTAATGGTTCAGATTCTAAATGTGTCAGATCGGGAGGTCTGGTGAACAGAGGGTGCACTCTAGCTACAGTACACTGCGCAGACATTGCCGTATTACCCAATAACAAGCACTCTGGCCAAAAGGAGAGAGTAACCCTGGACTTATTTGACTTATTTGAATTGATTTCCGGCTGCCAGCTGAATGGAAGGCTAGGATTAGCAAGAAACTTGCCCAGAGAGACCAAGTGTATTTGTTAAAGGAATGGGACATGGGGTGTGTCCAGGGTACAGAGCATCATATACACCTGCATGATGACTGGCCATTTCGAGAGAGATCCTGATGCCTCGCCCCAGTGAACATAGATGATATGAGGAGACAACTACTGGAAATGCTCGCTGCTGGTGTGATACAGGAATCAAGGAGCCCATCTGCCTCTCCCATTGTGGTTGTGCGTAAGAAGAATGGGTTCTGTGGCTACTACCGCGGGTTCATAAAAGACTATTCAAAGGTGATTCGCCCACTCTTGAATCTTACCCAGGGTTACCCCTCCCACCAACCTTAAATACAAGAAAGGGGCTGTCAAAGAACCAGAGAAAGTGTACTTCTGCACAGGTGAATCTTCTGGGCCCTGCTGGACACCCGAATGTGAAGCAGCCTTCCACAAAGTCATATACCAGCTCACCCACACCACCATCCTCGCCTATGCTGACCCTACCAAGCCGTATGTGCTGCATATGGATGCTAGTCTGCAGGGCATAGGAGCTGTGCTGTATCAAGACCATGAGGATGGTTTGAGATCGGCTGCTTTCGCCAACAGGAGTCTGACCTCGTCAGAGTGAAACTATCCTGTGCACAAGCTGGAGTTCTTTGCCCTAAAATGGGCTATCATTGATCAGTTTCATGAGTACCTCTATGGGGCAAAGATATTGGTGAAGACCGACAATAACCCATTGACCTATGTACAGACTTCAGCTAAGTTAGACGCCACTGGGCACCGGTGGCTCTCTGCCTTATCAACCTATGATTATGCTGTCAAATGCAGACCAGGACCGAACCATATTGATGCTGATGCCCTGTCACAAAGGCCCACTTCCAAGAGTGATTGAGTCAGGATGTCTGAACCTGACATCCAAGCATTGTGCCAGACGTTTGACAGAGATGAACAGATGTCTGCGGACACAGTGGACTGTCTAGTAGATTGCTTGGGCCCTCCTGATACCTGCATACTGGCTACCTATTGCCATTTCTCTGCTCTGGATATTGGTGCACTACCTCAACTTGACAATGACAGTATTCATTGGGCTCAATCCCAAGATCCTATGATTCAGCTCACACTTCATACCCTGCATATGGGGAAAGATGTGTCTAAGTTGCATTTCCCTGACTTGCGAACTGCCCTGTTGTTTAAAGAAGGCCCCAGGTTGAAGTTACTCAATCAATTGTTATACAGAGAGACAGTGTATCATAGTGGTCAAGTAGACAAGCAACAATTGGTCCTGCCCATGGCCTTTAAACACTGGGTACTGAGGTCCCTCCACAATCACATGGGGCACCTCGGTATTGACAGGACTCTTGACCTGGTACGATCTCGAATCTACTGGCCCAAGAAGGGGGCTGATGTTGAGCGCCATGTAAAGACCTGTAGTCATTGCCTCCAAAGAAAAGCCGTACCTCAGAGGGCTGCCCCCCCCTTGTCAATATCACTACCAGCGCCCCCATGGAACTGGTCTGCATAGATTTTTTGTGTTTAGAACCTGATCAACGGAATATTGGCAGTGTGTTAGTGGTTATGGATCATTTCACACGTTATGCACAAGCTGTTCCAACTAAAGATCAAAAAGCCTCTACCGTGGCCAAGGTGCTAGTGGAAAAATTCTTTGTCTACTATGGTGCCCCCCAGAGGATCCACTCTGACCAAGGCAGAGACTCAACATATTCAAGACACACTGTCTTAAGGGTTGCTGGTCCATTCCACTGGGGTGTCAAACAGATGAGGCATACTGATGAGTCCTGGTAGGACGAAACACGTGTCTATGTCTTCTGTTAGCACCCTTTGCAAACTGTGTGAGAAGCCTTCCGGCACCATGCATTTCTGCTTAAAGTTGGACCAGCATAACATTCTGTGGTGAGTTGCATATGCACTCCATGATGCTTTGCATTGTGTGGACATGTGTGATTTTGTATTTTCTTGAAACTTGGCTTCCTAGCCAAATGCCCTTTGGGGTAACCCTTGCCTCAGTGTTTGCGTACAGAGGTTCTTTGTCTTTTAAATAGTTTTTTATTTTAATGGATTCACCACAACATATCCAAGACACACTGTCTTATGGGTAGCTGGTCCATTCCACTGGGGTGTCAAACAGACGAGGCATACTGATGAGTCCTGGTAGGACGAAACACGTGTCTATGTCTTCTGTTAGCACCCTTTGCAAACTGTGAGAGGCCTTTCGGCACCATGCATTTCTGCTTAAAGTTTGACCAGCATAACATTCTGTGGTGATTTGCATATGCAGTCCATGATGCTTTGCATTGTGTGAGCATGTGTGATTTTGTATTTTCTAATCAAACAAATGCTGCCTCTCTGTGGGGGGGTGTAGAAGTGTAGCAGCGAGCATTTCCAGTAGTTGTCTCCTCATATCATCTATGTTCACTGGGGCGAGGCATCAGGATCTCTCTCGAAATGGCCAGTTATCACCCGCAGGGAGACCCTCAACCAGAACATTTTAACCGCACCCTTCTAGACATGCTGGGCACCCTCCATCCAAAAGACTAGCATAAGTGGAGCCAGCAGATTAGCACCTTAGTACACACATACAATTGCACCAAAAATGATGGTACTGGGTTCTCCCCTACCACCTCATGTTCAGGAGGGAGGCCCGACTGCCAGTTGATGTCTGTTTTGGGGGTCTCTCCAGTTGGGGTCTGAGCTGAAAACTACCTGCAGTATATATAGAAACTGAAAGCTCAATTGAACCATGCATATCGACTGGCCCAGACAATGGCTGCCAAGAGAAATTTTGCCAACAAAGAGAGGCACGATAAGAAAGTAAAGACTCAAGAGCTACAGCCTGGAGACCGTGTGTTGTTATGTAATTTGGGATTACATGGCAAGCACAAAATTGCTGATCGGTGGCACCATCTTCCTCATGTAGTAGTTGGAAAGTTGGATGATCTACCAGTGTACAAGGTACACCCAGAGAATAACTCCAAAGCTGTCAAGACCATGCACCATAACCACTTGCTGCCTATTGGCCAAGTTATTATTGAAGCTGAGCCAGCAAATATTGCCTCCCCTGGGCTGGTGGCTCGTGCTGCTGCAAAAAAGAGACAGTCACTGTACCCCAGTAGTTACAGATTTAAGGTTTCCCCCACAACAAGCCCAGAATGACAGTGACTGTCAGTCCATCTGTGATGAAAGTGACTATGGTAATGCCTATTATCCCTCCTATGAACTGACTCAGTTGTTTTATAGAAATCCTATGCAGAATTGTGGGGATGAAGCTGGGCCTTCTGGACTGCCTAACCCCCCAGCTTCGTCCTTGGAGCCAGTGCTCCCTGAAAGTGAAGTGGAAAGTATCACGTCTGAGGCTGCGGACTCCCTGTGCTTAGTGGAACTGTGTGACTTGCCCGAAGAAGGGGCTGATGGTCTGAGTCTCTCTGGTGACACACCAGAACTTGAACAACAATGTGAGAGTGCTGACATCCCTCCTTTAGTGCCACAAAGCCTAATTGTGCCAGAACCTTCTCTAAATGAGCAGAGTGTTGTGGAAACAGAGCCTACAGAACAAGGAGCTGTCAGTGCTCCCAGTTTGGACATTCCCATCCATGTAGAGGCACCCTTCATGAATGACGAAAGCTCCAAAGTTAGTGCTGAAAGTACAGAGACTGTGGCTGTTCCCCCCAGAAAGACTAGCCGAGCTGTCAAGCCAGTGTCGTGCTTCAGTTATGATTCTCCCGGGAGGCCAGTGGATTTGCCTCTCAGTGTGGTTAACTGAGCATAATGGCCAATTCCAGGTTGATTGTTCTTCCTTCTCAGTATGGTGCCCCTGCCCCATTCATCCCCAAGTTACCTGATGGGGAAGG
Source organism: Neoceratodus forsteri (assembly GCA_016271365.2). Taxonomy (NCBI): domain Eukaryota; kingdom Metazoa; phylum Chordata; order Ceratodontiformes; family Ceratodontidae; genus Neoceratodus; species Neoceratodus forsteri. Next base: position 1,196,416,179 of record CM057456.1, read on the forward strand.
GCCCCCGCCTACATTATTTAATGTACAGAAAGTTATTACCTGAAGCAGTATTGTGATGTTACTAGTGTGTTAATCATAGTGGAAACAACATTACCTGTATGAAACATACATAAGTATTGTCAATATGAATGTAGTAATGTGAAGTATATTGAAAGGTATAGCGATGTAACAAGCTAATGATATATATGTCTCGTTTATATAGCATTTTTGATATTGTGATGGTACAGACTTGCCGCGGACGCCAAGTTTTCTCCAGGCAGGGAAGGGTGTAATCCCCCTACAAATGGGGGTTCCCAAAAAGTCTTCCTTGAGCTTGCTTAAATGCTTACTGCCAGGCTGGTGTCCTGCATTTTAGCAGTTTAAATGTATTGCCAGAGAGTGCCTGTACAGCCTCTGTGTACTGTTTCTTTAAGAGCTGCCTGGATTGCAGTCATAATTAATCTGAGAGGGAGTTCTGTTAGAAGATGTACTTGTTTGCTGATCATTTGTTAGAGTAGTAATAATATTGCAGTTTGTTCTAACCTGCCTTCTTTGCAACATGCACAGTTCTGTTTGTTTCATTCATCTTAGTCCTAGACTGTCAGAATGGACCAATCAGTACATTTGGGTCTCTAAAATGGAGCCTGCCTACAGGGGTTTGGTGGGGCCAAAACTTGTAGGAATCGTAGTTTTGGGCTTTTGGCGTCTAAAATAACCTGGAGGGGGAGCCCTTATTGTGACTGACAGACAGATCAGCCAACTGAGCCTTTGGGATCTTGGGGAAAGTCCCACACTGCTTCCAATTTCAGTTAGATCTGAGTTGGGAAGTGAAGAAGTAACAGCTCAAGACAGTTCAAGTAGCAATCCATAGTGGATTCACGTGGGAGAACTGTGAAAAGGCCTGAGTTTGTCCTGCATGCCTGCCTGCTATCTCTGAGAGGGAACTTGTGCTTTTTTCAGACTGAATCCGAATTTGGAGATTGAATTAAGCTACTGAATTGTGACCAGACTTTAACCTGAAGAAGACCGAAGATTTGCTGAATGCAATCGGCCTGTCAGGACTTCCAGCTACCTCTGAACTCCCAGATTGTGCAGAGACTCTGTAATTGCCACTGAAGAGCCATTTGCCTGGTACAGTGGAATTTCCTTACATGTGAATGTGCTGTGTGCTTATAGTTGGTCGTGATTTGGTTCCCCACTGTGTCTGAACTGTGTTTTGCTTGCTGGAGGCTATGTCCAGCTCCATGGACCGAATCAGTATCCATTTCCATTTCCTCTGTCCTGCTACACTGGCCCAGCCAGAATACCTGCTACGCAGAGAAAGTCATCGACGAGAGACCGGCCTGGGGATCAGCCTCCTGCTCAACACCTAGAACTGGAACAACGCCTCGGTGATTCGTGTGGGCCCTGCTTCTCCGGGCACTTCAGCTTAACAGCCTGCAGTCTCGATTTCATCCTGCCTGTGTCCAGTATTGGGTATCATGAATAAACTTCAGGGTAGCTCCCTGCAACAACAGCTAAATCTAAAAGTGTTGTCATCTGATTGTCTTGTTGCCTTTTCTGTCACGAACTGAGCCCTCCGGCTCTGGATTACAAATAGTGTGTGTTGTGCATGTTGCTTTCTTCCATCACAGGGCCCCAACCAGCTGCAATGCTCCTGGCTAGCCCACCGTTTTCCTACCTGGGTACCCAGAGTGTCTGACTGTGTAGGGACTCTGAACTGCATGCATAACTGTCTGATTAATATAGCTTTTAAGCAAATCAACCTGATCATGCCCCTCCCTTGTTCAAGTTCCCTGAATAAATCAGATTTAACTTTGTTTGCATTTAACCTGACTGTGGTTCCAGTTTGTGCCCAAAGTATTGTACTGTTGCTATTTGCTGTGCATAACCTTGTTTTACAGGGGGTCCCCAGGGTCAAACTAGAGGAACCAACCTTCGTGGTAAGTGCAAACAGTGTGGGTAATTGCCTGGTGAATAAGGGTCATTGTGAAAGTAATTGTTTATATTGTTCAGGCCACTAGAAGGGAAGGAGGGGGATTACAGTGTCCTGGAGGGCTGTGCCCAGGTTAGCTTGACCACTAACAACCCTGACCTCCAAGTGGAGGCACCTGTTTCATTACCCAGGCCCCTTAACCTGCTACTAGCCAAGCAGGCAGGGGTAGTAGCCCTTGGGATAGTGCCACCTAGGGGTTACACATGCAATCCAGGAAATGGAAAAACCCTTGGCATTCCATCTGGATCGATAGAGGGAGCCCTTTGAACATTCACTCATGACCCCACATATAAGGCCTGCGGGCCCTAGTGTTAATACTAATAGTGGTTTTAGTATGGGAAAACTGGGTGCTAAAATCCGTCCGACTGTATTGAATATTGTTACTTAAGGTAGTGTGTATCCTGAAGAACTATACAAATGTAGATATTATGCACTGCAATGTCCAGCTTGATGTGAAAATGATTGTAAGGCTGACTTTTAAATAAAGTTTACAAAAAAAGGCAGACTCCTGTTTTCTACAGCTCTTTCAATCAACCTTTGGAAGATTGCGGGTGCTCCAGAGATGCCCTGGGGCATGCGCAAGAATTTGTAGAAGCCCAGAGGACAGATGCAATTTTCTCTCTATCCTCTGCCGCCATCAGGATTTGGTAGTACCCACTTCTAAGATCTAAGATGGAAAACTACTGGCTCCCTTTAAGACAATCAAGAGCATCCTGGATGCGGGGCATTGTATACTAGTCTGGTATGGTCCTTCGGTTAAGGGTTCTGTAGTCCACACACATTCTCACTGAACTATTTTTCTTGCAGACTACCACAATGGGGGATGCATAAGGGCTACATGATTCCTGAATGATTCCAGCTGCTAACATCTCTTGACGGTGGCGTCGAACATCATCAGTGTCTGCTGGGGTCAATCTGCGTGACCTTTCATGAAATGGCCTTTCGTCATGGAGCCTGATATGGTGTTCAGCACTAGTGATGCATCCGACTTCCCATTCCTTTAATGAAAACACTTTACTCCACAGGGCCAGCTTGCAACTGATTCTGTGTTGCCACTCACCATGGATAGGAAACTGTGTGAAACCAAACATATCTGGAGATATTCCATCGTTTTCCTCTCTGTGGCACTTAGTTGGTGACACAGCAGTAACCGCGCAGTATACTTGGGCCTGGGTATTGTGCCGGGGGATTTCAATGTCTCTGTCGGTCACATTACAGGTTGCACTACTACTCTTCTTGCATAGGCATGGGCTCTAACAGATAGCACACTGGGTTTATTTAAAAGTCCATTAGGCAGCTTCCCTTTTCTGGACATCCAGCATAAGAATCTTGTTTGTGATATCTTTCTTGATAACGCACCTCTCCACTGACATGACACTGTGAATTAGGTGGCAAGATGAAAGGTGATGGGTCCTTTTTCTACATATACCCCACTGGATCATCCTTGTCTTTCATTTAGCTCTGCAGCTTCATCTCATAGGCTTTTTTGTACTGTTGCATGAATAGGTAAAGCTCGTCCGGTTTTCCGAGCTTGCTTCTTTTGACACATCTGTGCTAGGTGGCCAAATGTGTGTGTTGGTGTCGAAAATATGGGAATCCCATCATACAGCCCGGTTGAGGGGCAAACCAAAGCCAATGTTTCCATGGGTTCATCCACGCCGGCCACAATAGAAGGGAAAGATAGCCATACTCATAAGAAACCAAGGTAGGGGTAAGATTTATCAATTAAACCCCATACATGCAATCCATCTAGGGGTTGTAGAGGGCGGTCCAACAGATGCTGATCATACCAGTCTTTAAATACAGTACAACCTCGATTATCTGAACCCTAATTATCCAGATCTCCTAATTATCCAAATTCTAACATTGTTCCCCAGCACTGGTCTGCCTAATGTTATGGACCCCTTGTTATCTGAACTCTCGATTATCCAAACAAATTTGATGTCTCCCACAGCTTTTAAACAATTGAGGTTGTACTGTATTATAGTGACCTGAGATCTGCTGTCCAATACACCTCTGGACAGAATACGTTCAGTGTGCACCTTGGTCTCTATGGAAGGACCTACCAATTCAGGCCAATTAGGGAAACAGTCTGCATGGGCAATGACAGACAGTTTGCCCACAAAGGACTGGGATGAAAGCTTGCCAGATGATTTGGGATGGCTTTGCTTAACTTGGTTCAACAGTTTAGCGTTCACCTTTCTTAAATCTTCAGGGAACTGGCATGTTCTCTTAATATGACCATCCTCCCCACAGTGGTAACAGAACACACCATCCCTAGGCCATCTTGGTGGTGACGAATAATTGGGAATGGCCTGAATTTCATGAGTAGTGGGTAGTGGAGGATGCATATCAGAGGTTGGTGCCGGAGCACTAACAACAGTCACCCCTTGGTGGACTTGCACCCCACGCCCTCTCTCATTTACTATGGCATACAATTTGTTCATCTGGGCCTCTAGATCTCTACGCCCATGGGAGCATGAGCTTGCACTCCTACTCCTATGGTGGATGCATTCTGAGGGGTATCTGGGTCTTTATCAGTGACGGTCTTAGTGTTGGCACCAGTTTTTAGCTCTCTGATCTCCTTAAGTAGCTCTACCCATGGTGGAGTGTCCTTAACAGTCTCTCTTTCACTGAGCTCCTTAGTGGTGGCACCATTTTTTAGTTCCCTGATCTCTCTAAGTAGCTTGTGGAATTCGGAACCATCAGTGGCGGACCCCCTGAGATAGCTACGGCTGTGCAGGTATCCTGGGAGTCTTTTTCCTCCTCAACTTCAACCCCCTTTAGTTCTTTTATTGGTTCACAATAAATAGGGGGATTATCCTTCCTATCCTGGAACTTTAGATGGAGACTTAGCAATCTAGAGTATTTGGTAGATTGTAGTGTATGATCTAGTCTCATACAATTCAAATCACTGGCCAATACCTGACTTTATCTGTGAGCTCTCTGTAAGGCCCTCTACAGATGAGTAACATAAGCAGACACACTTTCTCCTATACACTGCTTGGTGGCTTTGAATTTCTACATTAAAGTTTCCCTAGACTCAGTACTACCAAAGACACCTTCTAGTGCAGACAGATAATCCTGGGCCAAAGCTTCAGGGTTTGTGGCTCTCAAAAAAGTAATAACTTCAGGGTCAGGACCCCTTAAACTTTCCATAAACCTTGCCCGCTTCTTCACCTTGGGATACTGCCATACTTGCACTAGAGGAGCAACAGAGTCTACCTGTGTCTCCTAATCATCTTCCCCATTAGGCATGGGCAAAGTGCCAGAGAATACCATTACCTTGCAGTAATAATCATGACTGACTGAGAGCAATACCATGGGTGCCGGTACTGGTGTGGGTACATTACTTGATGCAGGTACTGGAGCGGGAACAGGTACCGGGGTTGGCATAGGTGCTGGGGAAGGTGTACACCCAGGAAGCTGAAATAACTTTTTGAAGTCTTCGAGGGTTCGGTTTTCATCCAGTAGTAATTTGGCAAACTTCTCCTCAAAACTCTCAGATAAGGGCGGGGGTTCTGGGTCTAAGGAATCCTCACTATCCTTAGTTACCACCCACCAGGTGGCCAGGGACCCATCAGTGGCAGTAGTTTTGGGCACCTTAGTACTGTCCACTGGGTTGCTACACTCCACTAAAGCTGTTAAAGTTTGGGCAGTCAGGTCAACTTGTCAACCTACTACTACAGCCTCCCCCGGCCTTCAGTTTTTGAAAGTGCCCCCTTGGTAGTGTCTTTACTAGTGCCCAGGGGTATATCTAGTAATAACAAATCATTCTGGGGGTCAGTTTCATGCCCTGTACACCAACTAACTAACTGATGCACAGGCATTTCTTTAGAGGAGGAGTCAGAATCAGGACTAGTAATATTGTCCCCACTGGTAATGGACCACAGCTAATTACCCATAAAAACAGTAAACTCCAGTTGTGGCCTTACTAAAATTTGGTGATGAGACCACCAGGGGGTGCTAACCTAACAGTTACCTGCAATTTTGTATTTGGGCCACAAGAGGGTGCTAATCCTAGCAGTGCCTCCAAGATGTAACCCCTAGGTGGTGCTATCCCTAAGGTTACTACCCCTGCCTGTATTGCGGACCACAGGTTGAGGGGCCTGGGTTAATAAGGTGCCTTCACCCAGAGTAACAATAGTGGGATCATGCCTCTCAACTGTACCACATTACAAGGAACGTTCCTCATTTTACTTCACAAATGTTCCCTGTTCCACATTGTGAGGATTTGTCCCACATTCAGTGTCAACATTTTAAAACAAAAATCTATAGTAAATGATGCAAAAATATACCATTAAATTAATAACAGACTTTCTGAACATAAATGCAAACATTTTAACAGTGTTCTGAGCTTCTTAGGTAAAGATTTGATTAAGTGGTCCACATTTTGCTCATTTGTTCCACATTTTGAGAGGCAATGTTCCACATTTGGGGGACAAAAGGTTGAGAGGTATGGTAGGGATATCTAACTAGCCTATTATAGCCCTCTGGGAAGCTATAACCACCCACAAACCCACCTAGTGAACCTGTACATTTAGTAGCAGTTAACACACATTCAGCAGTGAACAGTAATAATATGCACACACCTCTTACACCTACCACCAGGGTCTGGCCATCAGCAAATACCCTGGAAACTCCTGGAAAGGGAAGGTTAACAGCACTAGCATATGCTTTTAACACAGTGACCCAACTAAAATATGCTCATCAGCCAGGTTAAACATGAAACAACAATCAGATTTATTAAGGGGATCACGCACAAGGAAGGGGTGTAGATTTAGTTGAATGATTACTACTCTGATTTAAATTCGCATTTCTTTGCATGCACTTTTAATCCTAAATAATCAGTCTTACAATGCTTGGTACCCAGGATGTTATATTGGCTAGCCAGAGGCATTGCCTGGGAGTGGCCAGCATTGCAGCTGTCGTTGGGGCTCATGTTGGAAAGAAAAAGCAGTTAGCATGCACAACAGGGCTTTGATTATTCGTAATCCTGGCTGGGCGCCCCAGCCTCTTACAACCCAGAAAATTACTGAAGCAGTCAGATGGTACCATGAATAATTAAAGTATTTGTTGCAGGGAGCTACCCTGTATTCAGTCACGCTACCAGTGGGCTGTGATGGATAAGATGATGTGGAGACCTCATGTAGTTTGTCGATGAGCATGGGGAAGCAGGGCCAACACGACACACCTCCACTTCACGGCCTTCCCCCCCCAAGTGGCAGCAACCTGTGAGTTCTCTCTGCACAGGGGCTGGATCCCTAAAGATGGTCTCTCGCCAAAGAACAGTCCCTGGTGCAGGAATGGTCAGCTTGGGCTGAGATTGGCATAGGCCCAAGGCTGAATAAATAATTCTGGCAAAGTTCAGTTTGTATGCTGGTGAATGCCTCCAGCTGGCAATACAGTTCAGTCACTGAAAAAACAGGCCACAATCCACAATAAACATTCAGCACATTTAACAGGACAAACCTTAACTTCTCTACTCTCAGTTCGGTATTCAGGCCAGTTGCTAGTGCAGTAGATTCACTGAGCAAACTTTTCGATCATTAAATCAGTCTCTCACAACCTCTGGGCCAGATGCTTCACATGAGCTTTCTCTCTGTCCAAATCCCAGGCTGTACCTTCAGATATCTTGGAGTTTCCTGCCTCAAGTAAAAGTTCCTTTTCAGATTATTCCGATTACTGCAATCAGGCAGTCCAATGCAGGAGAACAGTAGCAGGGAGGCAAGTCAGGCCTTCTCTGCCAATTTCCTTCAACTCCTTACAGGGAGCAGCTGCTCAAAAACTTGAGCTGCTCACTCTTCAAGCTCTAACACCAACTGAACCACTGTCTCTAACAGTTCTGGGGACTTCCCTTGGTTTCCAGAGTTCTGGTTGACTGGGGGAGCTGTCAGTCACAGTTTGGATGCCCCCTTCAGTTCAGTTTAGGCACCAACCTAAAAACTACAAAAACTACAGATTTTCCTTCTCACATGGCACTTGAGCTAAGGACCCTTAAAGGCCCCCTGTGTCCCATTGGTCCAAATGCTGGAAGTAGCAGACCTAACATGGTGGCTTCCATTCAGATAAATGAAGTTACAAGAAGTCAGGTTAGAACAAACTCTCTATTTTAATTATAACAACAAGTTAGCAGTAAATAATTACAGTACTTGTTCAGGCTCCCTCTGCTCTTTTATCGACAGCAGAGTGGAGCAAATCAAAGCAGTGTCTGGCCGGTCACAAGCTTTGTTGCACTTGGACCCAGCCCAGACCATTTACTATAAACATACAGGTAACTTCTTAAAGGAATGGGTGCGGAGGCACGGCATGGCACTCTCACATAAATTAACAGAAGCAAACCAATACCCTTGGATTTATTACCTATATAGGACATCAGCCTGGCAGTGGGCATAGATAGAGCCCAGGAAGACAGTAAGGTAAACCCCAAATTGTAGGGGGGTTATATGTGCAGTAACATTTAAAACAGATGCTAGTTCATTAACTAACAAATCTCTAACTGTTTTTTCCCTTGTATGTTTCTCCCTCTCCTGACTGGCCCCCTTCCACCGGCCCCTCCAGCCCTGTCACCCCGTCGTCCACTGGACTCACCTCTGGATCTCCACAAGGTGTCACCTAGCTGGGTACAGTGCCTCAGAGGGGTCGGCATCATCTCACCAGTTGGGGCACTTTTCCTCACCTTTCTCCCTCTCCCCCGAGTGTGGCGCGGAAGCATGCAATGACACCAATGGCCGAGTCGCACATGCTTCCGCACGCAGCATGCCAGGTGTCTACCCTGCATCTACCCCTTCATCTGGGTTCATTGCACCATCCCCCAGCCACCGCTAGGGGACAGGCAAGCAGTGGATTCCATCCCCACCCCTCCCCTGGAGAGGAGAGCTGTCCTCCAGACGCTCGATCCTCTTCCTCCCCAGTCGACCCCCGGCAGCCTGCTCACATCATGAATATGGGTTGCCAGTGTGGCAGGAGGTAAGGCACGGATGCCTCAGCCCTCCACATCACTGGGCCGGCTACACAAATTTCTAACTTTTAGATAATTTATAGCAAAGGTGGCAATAGTTTCCGAAAAGGCCTGTAAAAATCCTAGTGCTGAGACAGTGCAAATAATTCACCCATATGAAGTAATGATTTGATCATGAAGTACTGGGTGAATTATGTGCACTGTCTCAGTACTAGGACTTTTACAAGCTTCTTCAGTAACTATCACCACCTATGCTATAACGCATCTGAAAGCTGGAGAGAGATTTGTTATTTACCAAACCAGCACCTGTTTTAAAGAGACTCACCAAGCTGTCTGAAAATAAATGTGCACTGCATCTTTCGGTGCCTTACCGGAGGGAAATGCTGCCTGCGTGTAGCTGCCCCATCGATTTAAAGTTATGCAAGAGAAAAAAACGCACATAAATTTATATTTACTGGGTCTCCTGTACTTCCCTGTGTTTAGATCTGCCTCTGCGCCGCCCCATGCTTTGCCAACTTTATGACATGATGACAGGAAAAGCGTAAAGTTACCCCCCATAGTCTATAATGTATGCGTCCCTGTGCTCTCCTATCATCCGTCATAAAGTTAGCAGGCATGACGCGAGGCCAGACTTAAACACGGGAAGTACAGGACACCTGGCAAATATAAATTTATGAATGTTTTTTTCTCTTGCATAACTTTAAATATTTGGGGCAACTACACCCAGGCAGCATTTCCCTCCAGTAAGGCACCGAAAGATGTGGTGCCTTAGGCTAGCTTGGTAAGTCTCTTTAAATGTTATTGCACTATTTAGCACTAGCATGACTTTTTATGCAATAGGAGTGGGCTCAAAACTCATTGAAAAAATCCATTTATCTTCACAGCCATTGAATAAATAAAATTATGCCATGAACATAAGTGAACAGCCAATGAAATGGTCAGACAGGCAGTTTACCACTGGTGTAAATCCTCTGATAACCACTGGCTGTTGAGCAAATAATAATGATAATAAAAGGTCATCTACATCCTAATCCTCTGCAGCCCAGGAATAATTACAATAAAAACCAAAAAACAAAGCAACCTCTTCAAAAGTTGTATTTTATTATAGTAAAAAAATAAACCTTGGTATAGTCGCTATAAGGTACTCAGAGGATGTGGGTTATCGGGAGATTTACCATGGCTGGCAAAGATTTATCCACTCGGCTGCGCCTCATGGGCTAACCACTCCAGCTGTGGTAAATTCCCTGATAACCCACACCCCCTCATGGCTTATTTAAGCAATAAGCCATGAGGGGGTATGGGTTATCGGGATGTACCACGGCTGGGAGCGCCTTGTGGGTAAATCCTCGCCAGCCGTGGTAAATCCCCCGATAACCCACATCCTCCAGTGGCTTATTGCGATTATACCAAGGTTCATTTCACTGTAATAAAATACAACTTTAAAAAGTTGATTTGTTTTTTTTTGTGTATACTATTCCTAGGCGCAGAAGAGGTCAAGATGTGAATGACTTTATGATCATGTGTTGCTCAACAACCAGTGAATATCAGAAAGATTTACCAATAAACTATGATCTGACTCATTTAGTGCTGTTCGAAGATATATCCGTGGTATAATACTTAATTTATCCATATAATAGCTAGGTCACAATCACTCTGGAACTCATTTACAATGTCGGCTTCAGTAGCAGTATTACCCATATTGAAATGTGAATAACTTTAAAACAAAAAAAGTTAGAATGTACTGTGATCATAAAAGTTGCTTAGCACAAAATTATCTACAAAAATGTGTGGTGTTTCATTTATAGATACTTTATGGATTTTTTTTATAATTAGCAAAAAAGAGTAGAAAATGCAATTTTTTGTTCACTTTTTTGACAAGCATATGTAACAAAAGATAAGCAATCAAAAGCAAATGTCCCTGCACTGACAGAAAGTATTCCTATTGCATAAATGAAATATACAGTGGTGAGATGTCAGAGAAATGATTTATCTACACTTGTGCTGTTTGACCTCGAACACCTCACTCATGGCATATGCCACTCGTGAGGTTACCCGAGGTCAAACAGCACTTGTGTAGATAAATTATTTATCTGACAGCTCTCCATTGTATATCCCTTATTTATCTACATTCTGCAACTGTGTGAATGAAGTGAAGAAATTATATCTACCTGCGTATGATAGTGCCATGTTTATTGGAGGTAGAGCTGGACTGTGATTTGTGAACATGGGTGCCCCTTGACCTAAGTGCTGTTTGTGATTTTTTTCTCTTTTGGAAGAAAGTGGTGATTTGGTAGTGAATGAGTCTGGCTGCATCGATGGGCTCACAATCCGTCCCTGTCAGAAGATCAAGCTCTCTAACTAGTTTGCAGTTATCAGAGGTGTTATTGCTTCCTGAGTGATCATTTCCAAGTCAAGGCTTCCTTTTTGTAGCAGCTACTTTTAATAAAACCAACATTGTTTTTTTATAGTGTTCAGTGTTGAGACAGGCTGATATTGTGAGGCATTGATCTCTCCATCTCCCCAGAAATCCAACCTCCAATCCCACTCATGTTTGTGTCAGGATAAAACAAAAAAAAGTAATTTACTGCTGTTTTGCTCTTGAAATTCCTGAACTTTAGTTTCTAGTGTTAACCTGCAAAGATGGTTAGCCAACAGTAGCTGGAGGGTGAGGGGCTGGGGCGATCAGTGACAAGCTTACAGTACCATATAGCATTTGAAATATAAAAAAAAATCTGTTCAAGTTATCAATCAGTCCTCAGCGAGTGAAATAAGTATTTTTAAAATATAGTCTGCCATGATGAGTGAACAGTGGAGGGCGAGCAGGCAGAATCAGTGACACGTTTACTTTGCTAAGTTTTTTGTCGGTTTTATTGTTGAGAATCAGGGATTTCTTCTAATATAGTTTCTCAGTGAGATATCACATGCATGAGACTTTGTAAAACATTTTTTGGTCCCTTTCCCATTCTGGACTTAGAATTTCTAGGGCCCGTTTAATTTTATTTTAATTGATAAAGTCCACTTTATAAATAAAGCACTAGCTGGATATTAGTCCCTCTGTCTGTATTTGTTTCCTATTTTTCCCAATTTTACAGCTTGAGTATTTAGTAAATCTCACTGTCCACAGTCTTACTCAATTTGGGATTCCTGCCACTCACCCTGGTCCAGGGTTTAGTGCACTCTGGTATCAATGGACATTTGAACAATTACGGTAATGCACTTATGTTGTGCACACTAAACTAGATGGTGTATGCCACTTGGCTTTAATATCAAATACCATTGTCTGTTAATTGCATTCACCAATGTTTGAAGCTTAGTACTGTTGTATGTAGAGCCTGGTGTTTGTGTTTCACACCTGTTGCTTTTTTTATTGTAGATCAGCAGTGGGTAATGAAAACAGTTATTCACAGACATCATAGGTACTATACGAGCAAAGAAGGCATAAGCCCATGACTGCTCGCTAATTTTCTAGAAGCGGTCTCCCTGGATGTTATTCTTGTTATCAGTTAATTCAGATGTCTAAATGTTGTGTCTGTTTACCCACTGCTCCACCTGCTGATGAAGACTCATCCAGAGTTGAAGCACTGGTGCTCTTGCAATGCATTCATGCTGTTATTACAATAAAATATTGCAGTTCTATTTATGTATCAGAGACTTTCATTTTTTGTTTTGCTTCTGAGTGTGTCTCCCTCCAGTAGCTCAGAATCAGTGACAACCTTACAAAACAGTATTTAGAAATCAAATAATGAAATACAAAGCCACAAAGACACTGCAGTGTGGGCACTATGAGTGTGTAGTGGGGGCCATGAGATTAGGAGTGTGTAGGATGTAAACATGGATGGTGGGACTGTGAGTGTGTAGTGGGGGCCGTGTGATTAGGAGTGTGTAGGATGTAAACATGGATGGTGGGACTGTGAGTATATAGTAGGAAGGGCCATGAGATTAGGAGTGTGTAGGAGGTAAACATGGATGGTGGGACTGTGAGTGTGTAGTGGGGGCTGTGAGATTAGGAATGTGTAGGATGTAAACATAAATGGTGGAACTGTGCGTGTGTAGTTGGGGCCATGAGATTAGGAGTGTGTAGGATGTAAACATGGATGGTGGGACTGTGAGTGTGTAGTGGGGGCCGTGTGATTAGGAGTGTGTAGGATGTAAACATGGATGGTGGGACTGTGAGTATGTAGTAGGAAGGGCCATGAGATTAGGAGTGTGTAGGAGGTAAACATGGATGGTGGGACTGTGAGTGTGTAGTGGGGGCTGTGAGATTAGGAATGTGTAGGATGTAAACATAAATGGTGGAACTGTGCGTGTGTAGTGGGGGCCATGAGATTAGGAGTGTGTAGGATGTAAACATGGATGGTGGGACTGTGAGTGTGTAGTATGTAGGGCCATGAGATTAGGAGCATGTAGGAGGTAAACATGGAAGGTGGGACTGTGAGTGTGTAGCAGGGCCATGAGATTAGGAGTGTGTAGGATGTAAACATGAATGGTGGAACTGTGCATGTGTAGTGGGGGCCATGAGATTAGGAGTGTATAGGCTGTAAACATGGAAGGTGGAACTGTGAGTGTGTAGTGGGGGCCGTGAGATTAGGAGTGTGTAGGATGTAAACATGGATGGTGGGACTGTGAGTGTGTAGTATGTAGGGCCATGAGATTAGGAGCATGTAGGAGGTAAACATGGAGGGTGGGACTGTGAGTGTGTAGCAAGGCCATGAGATTAGGAGTATGTAATATGTAAACATGGATGGTGGAACTGTGCGTGTGTAGTGGGGGCCATGAGATTAGGAGTGTGTAGGCTGTAAACATGGATGGTGGAACTGTGAGTGTGTAGTGGGGGCCGTGAGATTAGGAGTGTGTAGGATGTAAACATGGATGGTGGGACTGTGAGTGTGTAGTATGTAGGGCCTTGAGATTAGGAGCATGTAGGCTGTAAACATGGATGGTGGGCACTGTGAGTGTGTAGTGGGGGCCATGAGATTAGGAGTGTGTAGGATGGAAACATGGATGGTGGAACTGTGAGTGTGTAGTGGGGGCTATGAGATTAGGAGTGTGTAGGCTGTAAACATGGATGATGGAACTGTGAGTGTGTAGTGGGGGCCGTGAGATTAGGAGCATGTAGGATGTAAACATGGATGGTGGAACTGTGAGTGTGTAGTGGGAGCCGTGAGATTAGGAGCGTGTAGGATGTAAACAAGGATGGTGGGACTGTGAGTGTGAAGCAGGTAGGGCCTTGAGATTAGGAGTATGTAGGCTGTAAACATGGATGGTGGGCACTGTGAGTGTGTAGTGGGGGCCGTGAGATTAGGAGCATGTAGGCTGTAAACATGGATGGTGGGACTGTGAGTGTGTAGTAGAAGCCTTGAGATTAAGAGTGTGTAGGATGTAAACATGGATGGTGGGACTGTGAGTGTGTAGTGGGGGCCGTGAGATTAGGAGCATGTAGGCTGTAAACATGGATGGTGGGAACTGTGAGTGTGTAGTGGGGCCGTGAGATTAGGAGCATGTAGGATGTAAACATGGATGGTGGGCACTGTGAGTGTGTAGTAGGTAGGGCCATGAGATTAGGAGTATGTAGGAGGTAAACGTGAATGGTGAGACTGTGAGTGTGTAGCGGGGTCGTGAGATTAGGACTGTGTAGGATGTAAACATGGATGGTGGGACTGTGAGTGTGTAGTGGGGCTGTGAGATTAGGAGCGTGTAGGATGTAAACATGGATGGTGGGACTGTGAGTGTGTAGTAGGGTCATGAGATTAGGAGTGTGTAGGCTGTAAACATGGATGGTGGAACTGTGAGTGTGTAGTGGGGGCCGTGAGATTAGGAGCGTGTAGGATGTAAACATGGATGGTGGGCACTGTGAGTGTGTAGTGGGGGCCGTGAGATTAGGAGCGTGTAGGATGTAAACATGGATGGTGGGACTGTGAGTGTGAAGCAGGTAGGGCCTTGAGATTAGGAGTATGTAGGATGTAAACATGGATGGTGGGCACTGTGAGTGTGTAGTGGGGGCCATGAAATTAGGAGTGTGTAGGCTGTAAACATGGATGGTGGAACTGTGAGTGTGTAGTAGAAGCCTTGAGATTAGGAGTGTGTAGGATGTAAACATGGATGGTGGAACTGTGAGAATGGAGGAAGAAGTGCTTGCAGCAGGCTGAAAAAAAGGATATCTGATGGGTGGCTATCAGATATTGTTTTTATCTTCATGAGTGGTCAGTGACCTCTTGACCCTCACGAGTGGTGAATTAAGATAATAATATCTGAAAACCATCTATCAGATGTCCAGTACAATCTATGTGGGTTTTTACAAAAGCAATACTATTATTTAGACTGAATGCCCAAAAACTATTTTGTGAAAACACAATGAAAGCAATATGGGATGGGGGGTTTTGGCACACAGGCAGCCCCCCACCCAACACAGCTATGCCACTGAGAAAGGCACAGTGAGCCACAGCTCATTTACAGGTGTGTCATGAGAGCACAGAACAGTTAAGTGACTTGCTCAGGGTCACAAGGTATGCAGGCGGAGGTTGTAGTAATAAAGCCCAGGTCTATTGGATGTAACAAACCCATTCAGAGCTCAGTGCTGTAACATCCAGGCTGCATACATCTTCTCAGCTGATAGAAATTTTACACTCAAGTTTACCATTGCTCCTCAAGATTTATTAGTGGTTCTCATAATATCAGAGCAATTTCTGGACACACAAACTATAAAAAAATAATAAAGTTGCTTGATTAAGACTATCATTAACCCTAAAAATATGAGTTTCACTATTCTGAAACTAATTTTCTCTGCAATAACAAAGTGCAACACACTCTTGTGATTTGCCCTGCATTTCTGCCTGGTCACGCTGTCAGCCATGAAGAATGTCACTGAAAATCAGAGACAATCAAGAGAGTTATACTTCATGATGATGATGCATTATGGGGGCATGTGTGATTTTGTATTTCTTTGAACCATGGCTTCCTGGCCAATGCCCTTTGGGGTAACCATTGCCTCAGTGCTTGCACACAGAGGTTCTTTGTCTTTTAACTTGTTTTTTGTTTTTATTGGGTTCACCACAACATAACCCAGATAGACCATCTTAGGGTAGCTGGTTAATTCCACTGGGGTGTCAAACAGATGAGGCATACTGATGAGTCCTGGTAGGATGAAACACATGTCTAAGTCTTCTGTTGGCGCCCTTTGCAAACTGTGTGAGAGGCCTTTTGGCACCATGCATTTCTACTTAAAGTTGAACCAGCATTACATTCGGTGGTGATTTGCATATGCAGCCCACGATGCTTTGCATTATGGGGGCATGTGTGATTTTGTATTTCTTTGAAACATGGCTTCCCAGCCAATGCCCTTTGGGGTAACCCTTGCCTCAGTGCTTGCACACAGAGGTTCTTTGTCTTCATAATGATGTTGTATGTTAAGAACCAAAGGCTTGTGCAACCACAGCTGCGTATTCATGTCTCTCAGCTGTCCTTTGATATAAGGAACATCCCTCTTTTTACACCTCAGATGTACTCTGCCCCGCATTGAACAGAGGCTGACCACCTATAGGAGATGCTTTCAGACCATAAAGTAGAAATTCTTACCATTCTGGAGTGTTAAAGCACAATAACATTTTTAAAAAAGTTTCAAGCAATGGTCCACACTGTTTTTTTGTTGTTGTTTTTTTTTGGAGGGGGGGGACTGCAAATGATGAGTGAGTGAGCATTCTCTCCAGCATGTGTTTCTAGGACAGAAAGTTAGTAGCCTCATGTGGAAGCAAATTAGAAAACAAGGTGGCATAAATCCCACATGACATGACATGGGCCCTCATAAAAAGGGACACAGGCTGCTATTGAATCAAACACTGGCATTTCTGGCTGTTGGCTGCTACTGAATAACACCCATTCTGGGTTGGCACTGTATCTCACCTTCTTCTGTCTGTCCTCGCCATCCATCACCCCTGTCCAGGAAAATGACATGTTTATTAGATAACCTCTGAGACACATTTCATTGTCTCTGAAAGAGGCAATAGATGACAAGGAAAGACTTAAGTATCTGGAGGCTGGCATCCCACACAACATACCCTCTGTTTAGAGTGAGACAAATAAACAAACGTGGTTGGTGGATACCTTCAAACTCTTCCATTCCCTTCTAACCCTCCATCCCCACAACAATCTCTCAGCAGGAGCGAGTAGTGTTTGGAGTGATAGATAGAGGTGGGATGCGTGAAGACAGATGCACACTAATTTTCCCTTTTTCCTTTTCAAAGACCAAGAAAGGTACCAAAACACTTAAAAAAAATGTAAACTTTTCTGGGGTCCGAGGCACTCCCAGACCCTCAGCCATTTGGGTGAAGAGTCTTTGCCCCTCCCACATTAAAGCTAGTTGAACCACCCCTCTCAGATACTGACTAGTCAACTACACACAGCCAGTGTGTTAGGCAACAGAGGGGTTCTGATTCCCTCTGACCTCAAGAGTGAAGCTCAAGCAGTCCATGGGAATCAAAACCCCAAGGTAACAGAGCACACTGATTGTGTATAAAGTTGCTCATCTTGTATTTTTTATAGTATATAGTATTATGTGAAATGTGCATGCAGTGGTTCTTTCGATTTCAGAAAGAAACTGAGTGGTGCAGTCTCTAGAGGTTTCATAATGCTGTTATGCACAGAAGGGTACAGTCACATTCCATGACCTTTGAACTGTGGTACAGCAGCGTTTTGAAAGGGATGGAATTCTCTACAGAACATAGAGAATACTGGATGGGTAATGATGCACAACCAATGTGTTCTGCCCCAGAGGGGTTCTGATTCCCTCTGACCTCAAGAGCAAAGCTTGAGAGATCTGTGGGAATCAGAACCCCGAGGTGGCAGAACACACTGGTTGTGCATACAGTTGCCCATCCAGTATTTATTATGGTGTATGGTGCCCCTCAAATAATTTCATACTATTTTACTGCTTTTTTAATACAAAAAAGATATTGTTTGCTGCTGCATTTTATTCCAGGGCTCAGGGCTGGTTGCTAGGTTCAGTGTGTGTTTGTTAGGAACCAGACATCTGTACATGTACAGTGTGGTATTTCATTGGTTGTAAATCGCGTTTGGGAGAAACTGATAAAAAAAATTATGTCTGAACTTCTTGCTTAGTGAGAAGATGGTTATCTGAAGGAATGGCTTTAATTTTGTAAGTAGATTTAAATATGTGGTTAATCCTGTATTTGTTTTTTTGAATACTGAAGTTATCTGGTCGATCCTGCTTTTTATTTTTTATTATTTTTTTACTATCTGGTTGATCTTGCATCTGTGGGATTTGTTCGAGTGATCATGCTGCCACTATGAGTTTCCATCTGGTTGATCCTATAGTTTCTGTTGCCTCAGTTAAATTGTGGCTCGTATGCTTTCCAAGTCAGCTGGAATGCTGTTGTACCACAGAAGAGTACAATCGTGTTCCATGACTTTTGAACTGCAGTACAACAGCATTTCAGCTGCGATGGAAATCAGGTTGGAACAACGTTCCACATATACTATAATGCACTACTATACACTATAATACAGTAATATAGAAAATAAGTAAAACAATACATACAAATTATAAGAAAACACTTCAGAATAAATATTGCCATACAGAAAATTACCATACAGTAAATTCTGAAACAGTGAAAAGACCTTTAAACCTTGAGCAACAAAACAATATTATGAAGAGTGGGAAGAAATGACTGATTAACTGAGGGAGATGAGATAAGCTGGTGTCAATGTAGGGAGGAAGGTTAGTGATAGAAGTCCACTCCAATATCAGAAACAGCTGCAGAAATGAGTAGAGAAATGAAGGAGAACAAATGTCAGCATGAGAAGGAAAGGAGCAGAGCAAATGGAAGGGTGGGGGGCCCAAATTTTAGAGACGTGGACCAAGGAGGCAGATTAATCAGCAGTAGATTTAATTGATGGGCATGCAAGAGAGGAAATATGGGCTTTGTGAATGGAGTAAGAGGTTGGGGGGGACAGGAGAGAAACAAGAGATGAGAGGAGGGGACGAACCAAAATTTGGAGATAAATGAGGTACAGTGGGAAAGATGCCTGGCATCAAGAGAGGGGGGGGAGGTATGCAAAGAACAGTGGTGAATACACAGGGAATTGTCAAGGGCAAATTGACAGAAGGGGCAAAGTGAAAGGGTAACAAAAACCTCAATAAAATATTTAGGGACACATAATAATAGCTCCAACAGAAAACATTAGAATAAATATGGGTTGTCTTTTCTGCTTACAAACACAAGGAGTCCCTACTCTACCAAACTAGATGAGCTAGAACTATTATTAAATAGGGACGGTATAGATATAGCAGCAATTGCAGAAACTTGGTGTGGGGATAAATCCGGTTGGAATATAAACATTCCTGGTTATAATACCATCTACAAAAATAGAACAACAAAAAGGGGAGGAGGGGTAGCACTGTTTATCAAAAATAACATTAAATATAACTCACTAAATGACCCTTCTGATGAAGTAGCAAGTGAAATGTTGTAGATAGAAATCATGAGGGATAAACAAGCCAAACTCTTAGTATGTCTTTGTTATAGACCACCCAACACTAATACTCAGGAACACCAGGAAATACTAGATTGTATAAATAATAAAATCGGTCAATCTGACATTGTATTGGTGGGAGATTTCAATCTCCCAGGAATACATTTGAACAAGGGAACTACAAATAACAAGTTGGAAAACATGTTCCTGGAACTATGCGAATCTAGTGGATTAACACAACTCATAAACACACCAACAAGGAAAAATAATATCCTCAACTTATTAATAACTGATATCCCCCATCAGATTCAAAATATAAAAACCCATGATCCCTTACAAAATAGTGTTCATTGCATAATAACCTTTAATACAAAATTTATTCTCAAACGAAATCCAGGTAAAACAACGTATACAAATGACAGTAAGGCAATTTTTTATCAAATCAAGAAAGAACTTACTGCATGGAAATGGGACAATGGGTCCACGTCACCTTAAGAGATTTGGCTTATAATTAAAAATAAAATTATTGAACTTGGAACAAAATGTGTGCCAGATAAAATCGGTTATAACAACAGTGGAAAAATACCAATCTAGGCAACTCCATATATACTACATCTGTTAAGAAAAAAAGAGCATATCATGCAACAGTTAGATGTAATAATCAATACAACAAAAATAACTATAAGGAAATATTAAAAAAGTGTAAAAATGCTGTAAGAAGGGAAAAAAAGAAATTAGAATTCAGATTAGCACATACAAAAAATGGGGTCAAGAGTTTTTATTCCTATGTAAACAATAAAAAACAAACCATCAGAACCATTGGTCCTCTTGCAGTGGGAAATAACATTTTGGGATCTCCTCAGGAAATGGCAGAAGAATTGAATAGACACTTTTGTTCTATTTTTAATCCAACTTCAAATAATAAACAAGACATTGATTATACAAATAGTGATATAAATGATGATATCAAGGGAATTAGTAGACTTGAAATCAAGACAAAGCTGGAGGCAATTAACATCAATAAATCACCAGAACCAGATGGATTTCATCCACACCTATTAAAAGAAATAGCACCCTGGCTAATCGAACCATTACATAACATTTTTAATCTATCATTAACATCAGGAAAAGTACCAAATGACTGGAAAACTGCATTAGTAACAGCAATATTCAAAAGGGAAACATGAGTGAATTATCCAATTACAGGCCTATTAGCCTGACCAGCATATTGGGTAAAATCTTTGAATCTATTTTAAAAACAAGACTTGAGGACGATTTATTTAAAAAAAAACTAGTAGATTCCAATCAGTGTGGCTTCAAGAGTAAAAGGTCGTGTCTCACCAATAACTTAGTTTTCTATGAAAATGTCAGTAGATTTCTTTATGAGAAGATACCAGTGGATGTGATTTATTTGGATCTGTGTAAGGCTTTTGATAAAGTATGACACAGAACTTTGATTAATAAAATGCGCTCACTTGGAATACGTTATACACTGGTTAATTGGGTAAATGAATGGCTCAATAACTGTACACAGGTGGTGTGTATAAGGGGTCACTCTTCAAGTACAGGCATAGTCACTAGCGGGGTACCACAGGGGTCCATGCTGGGACCCGTGTTGTTTTCTGTTTTCGTGTCTGATATGACAACTAACTTGAACAATATTGCCATTAAATTCACAGATGACACCAAAACTCCAGCCAATGTTAGACAGATAGCTAGATAGATAAAACTTTTATTTTTATACAGGAACAAATAGATTAGGACCGAAGGCCCTGTTTTCAACTAAAGTCCTGTGTTCTTTAAGTACAGATGTAAATATAATAAAAACGACAAGTTACCATACAAAAACATCCTTGGTTACAAACTTTAACGTACAACGTACATACTACAGGTCTACACTTTAATACCATCAGCATACTTAACATATACATTCAGTCTGCAAGTATTCCTTCAATGCAATTTTAAAAATAGAGAGATTGTTTATATTCCTTAAGTGTAGTGGTAATTTATTCCAATGTCTGGCTATTTTATTTTGCAACTTTGTCTCTCCAAGTTTATTATGGTATTTTAACATTGGAACTTTAACATTAATTTCCCTTATTGGATATCTCAAATCCTTTGATTGATGGAACATAACAAATTTTGCTAGGGGATGATAATTTTTGGTGTTTATTAGTTTATGACAAATGATTAACCATATATAATTTCTTTGTGCTTCTGGATTTAGCCAATGTAACTTATCATAAACTATACAATGATGTGTTCTATTTTATCCCTAGTTATAAATGTACCCAGTCTATAGTATACTTGATTTACCTTATTTAATAATATTTGGGCAGAGTTCATATAAAGAGGTGCTCCATATTCTAAAACTGGTAACAACATCTGCTTAACAAACTTCGCTCTGCCTTAATTTATTTATTTATTTGTTTATTTAGCTTTTGTTGACCGGGTAAGTGCACTAGACAAATCCTGCCTATTTTCAGGCACGACCCGGGGGAGGGGGATACAGATGAATGCCAACTGACCTTGAACCAGATTAAGCTGTTAGTAGATACATAGACAGTGTCAGCAGATAAGGGCCTATGGCCCACCCAGTCTGCCCATTTGAGCTTGTAAGTTCAGTTTATGTTTTACTAGAAGTCTGTTGCCCCTTACCTCTGACCTCTAGAATTCCTTTATGTCTATCCCATGCATTCTTAAATCCCATGATTGTTTCAGCCCCCACCACTTCCTCTGGCAGGGTGTTCCACTTGTCCACCACCCGTTCTGTGAAGAAATTCTTCCTCAAGTTTCCTCTGAATCGTCCTCCCTCCAACTTCATCCCATGCCCTCTAGTCCTGGAACATCTTTCTCGCTTAACAATAGTGTATTCCTGCACCCTGTTCCTCCCTGTAAGATACTTATATGTCTCTGTCATTTACCCTCTCTCCCTCCTCTCCTCCAGAGAGTACATATTCAGTTCCTTCAACCTGTCCTCGTAGGACTTGTGATGCAATCCATGTACCATCTTTTTTGCCCTTCTCTGAATCTTCTCTACCCTGTCTATGTCCTTACGTAGGTAAGGTCTCTAGAACTGCACACTGTACTCCAGGTGGGGCCTCACTAGTGTCTTGTATAGTGGAATTATGACCTCCCTTTTCCTGCTGGTGATGCCCCTGCCTATACATCCCAGCATCCTATTTGCTTTACCTACTGCCTTTGACACACTGTTTCCCTACCTTGAGATCATCAGAGATGATAACCCCAAGATACCTTTCCTGCTTGGTGCATGCTATATCCTCACCCCCCCCCCCGCAACTGATATATTGTGCCAGGGTTTTGTGCCCCATATGCATTATCTTGCACTTCTTTGCATTGAATTTCAACTGCCAAACCCCTGACCATTCTTCAAGTTTCTGCAGGTCCCTTCTCATTCTGTCTACACTCTCTTGTGTGTCTACTCTGTTACAGAGCTTTGTGTCATCAGTGAACAGTGGAATTCTGTCTTCTAGGTCCTGCGCAATGTCACTGATGAAGATGTTGAATAGGACCGGTCCCAGCACTGATCCCTGTGGTACCCCACTGGTCACTCTTCCCTCTGTGGAGTGACAGCCATTTACCACCACCCTCTGTGTCCTGCCACCCAGCCAGTTACCTACCCACCACACTACTGTCCTGCTCACACCCATATTCCCCAGTTTGTGTAATAGTCTTCTATGTGGCACAGTGTCAAAGGCCTTGCTGAAGTCCAGATAGACCATGTCCACTGCCCTCCCTGATCCACCTCCCTAGTCACCCAGTCAAAAAATTCACCGAGGTTGGTCTGACGTGACCTTTGCTTGGTGAAACCATGCTGCCTTGGGTCCTGTAGTCCATTGATAACCAGATGTTCCACCAATCTCTCCTTCAGTAGTGCTTCCATGATCTTCCCCACTACTGATTTGAGGCTGACTGGTCTGTAGTCCCCCACTTCCTCTTTGTTCCCACTTTTGTATAAGGGGACTACATCTGCTGTCCTCCAGTCTTTGGATACCTCCCCCCTTCCATTGAAAATACTTCCGCCACTCTTCTTAGGGCCCCAACCTTTGATTTACCTTCCTAACTTGGATATTAATATGTTCTTTAAAAGTCATGTGAGAATCCATTTGTACACCCAAGTATCTATATCCATCAACCTTTTTCACTTTATTACCATTTGATAGTTGGATGTGTAGTTGTAATCCACTCTCTTCTCGACCCGAGTAAAAAGTCATACACTGGGTTTTTTTAGAACTTAGAAGCAATCCAGAATCACTCATCCATTTTTCCAGTTGTTAGAAATCCCCCTGTAACTTCTGTTCCAATTCCCCTGTATTATTAGCTGAGACTAGCAACACTGTATTGTCTGCGTACATCCTAATTTCCCCATATTTAATTCTTTGCACCAGATTGTTGACATAAACATTGAACATCAGGGGGTCCAAAATCGATCCCTGAGGAACCCCCCGATTTACTTCCCCAAAGCCCGACATTTCTTCTCCAATGGCCACACATTGCTTTCAGCCAGCCAAATAAGATGCAAACCATTGCAAAATGAGTCTTTTTGTACCCCTACCTGCCAAAGTCTCTCTAAAGGCTTCCTGTGCTATACTAGATCAAATGCTTTATTAAGGTCCACGAACACCACCCCAGTGCTTCCCCCCGGCCCAAAGAAGTAACAACTAGGTTGTGGAAGTCTATTAGGGCAGTGTTTGTGGATCTATTGGGTCTAAACCTGTGCTGGTTATCAAATAATACAACATTTTGTGCTAAGTGTTGACTTAGTTGAAAATGGATTCTACGTTCCATTATTTTTGAGAGCATAGGAGGAAATGTGATGTTTCTGTAGTTAGAAGGTACAGTGCTGTCTCCTCCATTAAAAACAGGTGTTACTTTTCCCTTTTTCCAAACTTCAGGGACTGTAGAGCTTTTTATGCTCCAGTTTAACAAATAAGTTATGATAGGTGCAAGAACATTTGCTCCTGTTTTCGAAAATCTTGCCTCTATTTGATCCAGCCCACTAGCTTTACTAACATTTAAGTTTTGTAATTCTAGCTGCACTTCCTTTAGGGTTAACAGCCTAATATTAAATTTAATTTCTTGTTGAGTTACTTGTTTTGTTATTAGTTCCTCTATTATTGTATTTATAGAGAGATTAGCTGTACATTCTTTCAGTGGAGGAATATTTAGATCTTCTAACTCAATAAAATAGGAGTTTAGCACAGGAGCCACTTCCTTTGGTTCATCAATCAACATATCCCCTTGCAATAAACTAATCTGATTTGTAGTTCTATTGGTATGTCTAATTTCTGAAATACAGTTCCAGAATATTTTTTGGTCTTTTACCTTATTTAATTTATTTAAATAATACATTTTCTTAACATTCCTAACTGTTTTGCAGCATTTATCTCTCCATTGTTTAAAAGGTGTCCAATCATTCAAGGGTTTTGTTTTCCTAGCTTTTTTCCATATTCTGTCTCTAATCCTAAATAATTTCTTAATTTTATCTGTTATCCATGGATCTTCTCCAGATCTCCTAACTCTCTTAACTTTTGGTGCTTATTTTTGGATCATAGATATTAAAGAATCATTAAATTCCTATACAGCTAGGTTAATGTCTGGAATCAAAAACAATCTGTCCCATTTAAATTCACTAAGCACTTGTCTAAAATTGGCTTCATTAAAATCTCTGTAGTCTCTTACCCAACATTCATTATTTTGCTGTACCAGAGATTTGGGAGGGTTAATAGGGCAAGTTATGGGACAATGGTCCCCCAGATTTATTGGCAGCACTTGCCATTTTGTAATTTTCAAGTCCTGGAAAACAAACAAAAGGTCAAGTATAGCCCCCATACCCCAACCAGCAGTTATTCTAGTTGGAACTTCAATCTTCTGTTCTAATCCCAGTACCTCAAAATTATTTCTAAGCCTAAATTCTCTTTCCTGATTCCAATTTGCATTAAAATCTCCTGTAATAACTGCATTTCTATCCTGTATTACCTCTGTAAGAAGATTCGTAAGGGTATCAAAACTTGTAAGTTTTGTTTTACGGGGGCATAAAAGACTCCTACTACTAGTTTTGTTTTAAGTAGTTCAATCATTATGCAATCAATTCCTTCATGAGTAACAGTTAATACATTCTGATAAGGGCATAAGTTATTTTTTACATAAATTAAAACTCCCCAACCCCTTTTATTTATTCTATCAGTTCTGTCTACTCTTTACCCATCAAGGTATACTTCTTGATTACTTACCTCAGGGTGGAGCCAGGTTTCAGATAAAGCCAAAAGATCAACATTTTTATTACTCAACCAGGCTCTATAATCATTGATTTTATGAATTATACTCCTGACATTCTCATGAACTAGAGTGATCTCTCTGTCTAAGCCTGGGCCTGGATTTGCTTCTATGTCTCCACTTTGCATTAACAAGCATAAACAAAGGAAACATCCAGGACCCAAGTTTTTAACCCGATGTGAAATCATTAGTGGACCCTGTTGTTTTACAATCCTTCTTCTTTCATTTGTGAACGTGTTTCTTCTAGGAACAAATCTTGTATTTTTTAAATGGAACATCTCCCCCAGGCTACCAATCCTATTCCCTTACTACTGTAACACTATTACATCCTGTCTCTTTCACATTATAGTTCACTAAAAAGACCCCCGACATTATCCACACTCCCATAATGAATATCATACCCATTTCCTTGTATGAAATTCAACTTCTATACAATCTTCAAAGCAAACAATTTTTTCTCTCATGAGTGGCGTTTGCGCCACTCACACTGCTCGTGCCACAGCGCTTGCGCCCGGTGCAGTGCAAGACTTTGTAGAGCCAGCTCCCGCCCCTATCAATTACATGTTCTTTGATCTGCCGCCGGATCCCCTCAACAGTTTAATTGCACCAGTCCCGAAATTAGCAGTAATAAAGCAGCAGACAGTCTATGTGGCAAGAGTCTCAGAGGTAATAATAATAAAACAGCAGGCAGTCTTCTTAGATTGAAAATTATATCAGGCTAATGTCAGATTGGTTCGGAAAAGGATATAGCTGATTTAGCAGAAGACCTGAAAAGTTTAGAGAAGTGGGCAAAAATAAATGACATAAATTACAATGTAAACAAATGTGTGATTATACACTTGGGGGATACAAATTTAAATAAACAGTTCAATCTAAATGGTATCCTGTTGACACCGATGACAGAAGAAAAAGACCTGGGAGCCATCATCAAATCAGATCTCACATTTAGTACCCACTGTAATTACCTTGGAAATTAAGCAAATAGGTTAATAGGTTGCATTAAGAGATCCTTTGTTCCCAGGAATAGAGAATGCATTATTCCACTGTATAGAGCATATGTACACCCTCACGTGGACTACTGCTGTCCACTTTGGAGTCCCTATCTTAGAAGAGATATCAGTGCCTTTGAGGGGGGTTCAGCATAGAATTACCAAAATAATAGATAAAATGAAAAACAAAAGTTACGAGAAAAGATTAAAGGAACTAGACCTTTGCTCATTGGAGCAAAGAAAACCAGAGGTGATCTTCTATTGATGTTTAAAGTAGCTAAAGATACAGAGCTTATGGCTCAACTTGGCGTGGCCTTTAATATTAGGGAATGTAACCTAACAAGTCACAGATTTCAGCTGTCATTAACATACCCAAGGATACATCAGATGTTTTTTTTCTACACCCAGAGGATTATTACTATATGGAATGCCCTACCTAAGTCTATTTTAGAAACAAATAAACCTGACACATTTAAAATAAATCTTGATAAATATCTATTAAATTGAGCATAAATATTTCCAGTACTCTGACAATATACTTATATGAGCTACAGCCTTCTGTACTACTCCTAGTATGCATCCTAGTATGAAGGGGGGGTCCAGCCTAGCTAAAATGGACTTTGGAGCAGCACTGTAAACAGTGGGCCCGATTCTAGAAATATGGTGCAAGTTGCCGCCAAACACAAGTTGCGCCACCCGCAACTGCAACATTGACCTTGCACCCTGTTCTAGAAGGGACAATCTCTCCGCTGCTAAGTCCTGCGACTTGTGACATGCGGCCAGGTACACTGAATTGCGGGCGCACCTGGCAAGTATGTCGCAAGTCACAACACAGTTTGCAAGTGCCCCTCCTGCCCAGCTAGCCACAAAAGGCACCCCCTACCCTGAAACATACAATATAACTACCACGCAGGGCTGCCCACACCCCAGCCCCCAGCCAAACAGAGCCCATGGGACATACCCCAACTCCCGAAGTGCCTAATAGAGGCCCTGCAGGACTGCCCACCCCAGCCCCTAAAGTGCCATACAGAGCCCACGCAACCCATACCCCAGCCCCAGATCCCCCATTGGTACATGCCCTGCAGGGCAGGCTGTCATCCCACCACCGTGCCTGACCCCTGAGTTGTCAGCGCAAATGTGGAGACCCTGCCCTGGTATTCTAGTGGTCCCCCACCCCCCACTGAGCTGTGCCAGCCCTCCCAGGACCCCACCATCCCCAGCCAGTGACTGGCACTGTCTTACCTCTCACCACCACGCCCAGCCACCAGCTGAGTTCAGTATGAGTGCATAATGAAAAGATGTGCTCAGAAATTTTTCTGAGTGCGTCTTTACCAATCTGCCTCATGCTGGGCTCAATCGCTAGCCATGTAGTGAGAGTAGACTGTGCCAGTCACCAGCTGAGATGGGTGGAAGGTACTGGGTGGCTGGCAAGGCTGGGTGGGGGCCACTAGACTACCAGGGCAGGGTTTGCCACATTTGTGGCCGGCATTCAGGGGTCGGTACATCGGTGGGGATGACAGTGCTGTACTTTGAGGGCATGTACCAATGGGAGATTCAGGGGGGCTGGGGGTATAGAAAGCCCTGTGTGGCTCTGTTTGGCACTTTGGGAGGCTGGGGGTATGGGCAGCCCTGTCAGGCATTACATGCTAAGGGATTGGGGGCAGTTGGTGTGGGCAGCCCTGCAGGGTACTTACTGTATGGGGGCTGTACAGTAGGGGGATGGGGCAGGATTGTGGCCCCGAGTCCAGGACTGTTTGTGCGGTGCCCATTGGGGCAACAGCAGGGCAGTCTGGGCATGGGTGGGCATGTGGACCGGGTTCTACAGAACCCTCGGAGGATGTATGTAAGTTACACCAGTTAAATGCTGGTGTAACTTACGATGCCGGTTCTCCTCCGGTGGTTCTTGTAGAATCCCAACATAGAGGTCTTTGTTGCTGCCCTTCTGGAATGGGGCACAACAGTTGCCATAAGCCCCCTAGCGCCATGTTGCAGGGGGTTTATGGTGCAACTGCCAGTGTAACAGCTGTTCGGCGCAAGTGCACTTTGTAGAATAGCACAAGTTGCAACTGCTGGTGTAAGTTGCTACTTGCACCATTCTACTTGGTGCAAGTGCTGTTACACCAGGTGTAACTTTTCTAGAATCTGGCCCATTGTCTCCATAGTCAGCAAACTCTGGCCAGAGCCAAAAGGGCTGCAGCTAAGGAATTTGGGGTACAAATATTGTAAATTACCGAAGTTACAAGCATGCATTTGCAAAATGTAACATAGCCTCGTAAATGTGTTGTTTTGTAATATTTTTACACTAAATTTTCAATATAGCCTTATTATGACCCTGCCTTATGAAGACGGGTGGACAAAATGTTCAACTCCTGGCTTAAAAAGGTGATTTTGAGTCAAAAGACTGATCCTAATTCGTTGGAAGTCTCAATTAACCCCTAATCTGACTGATATTTTAAATCATTTAACTCGCATCTCCTCTTTTGAAAGAATCTCTTATTTAACCACTGACAGACTCAATGAATATTACCTTTGCTGGCAGAGCTATTTGAATTTTCTCCAATCTTAAAGAACACATACACATAATTTTTTTTTTATTTATTTTTTATTTATTTATTTATTTATTTTTAAGGTTCCAGATGCGATCTCTTACTGCTACATATTTGCAGCTCCTTCTCTCTTGTTGTTTGATGTTTGTGATTATTACTGAAAAAATCTTTTTCTTCTCTTTACTATATTATACCTTTAGCTTCGTGTGGCATAGTCAATATCACATACTATACAGAAATCAGTATAATACATAGCATTATTATAATCTTGGTATACATAACATTTCCATCAGGTTACTTTTTCTTTATTATTATATATTATATCACAAGATCTCAATATGTATAATTCTTTCTGTGCTGTGCTATGTCATGTTTAAGCAGTTCCAATAAAAAGATTAACTGAACAAAAAGGTGATTTTGTGCAGGGACTGCGAAATCAACTTTCGGGATGCAAAAAAACATTTTAGGCAGGAGTTGAAAAATGACAGCTGTCACATTCATGAGGTGCTGTAAAGAAATATCTATGTTCAAAATTTTGGGTAAAAATATTTAATATTACCAAACTTATGAGCCTGCGTTTGCAAAAGTCAACGTAGGCTCATAACGTTGTTGTTTTTTAATATTTGTACACCAAATTTCAAACATAGCCTTCTTATGACCCCATCTCATGAACAAGGGCAGAGAAAATGTTCAGCTCCTGGCAGAAATTGCTTACACGCAGGGCCGCAGAATCACTTTTTGAATGTAAAAGAAAAACGTATTGGCCAGGATTTGAAAAATGATAGCTGTCACATTCGTGAGATGCTGTAAAGATATGGCTATGTTGTAAATTTGGGGTAAAAATATTGAAAATTACCGAAGTTACGAGCCGGCATTCACAAAATTCTATGTAGGTTTAAACTTGGTTGTTTTCTAATATTTTTGCCCCAAACTTTCAACATAGCCTTCTTATGACCCCACTTCATGAAAAAGAGCAGAGAAAATGTTCAGCTGATGCCCAAAAGGTGATTTTGCACAGGGATTATGAAATCACCTTTTGGGATGTAAAAAAACATTTTGGACAGGAGTTGAAAATTGACAGCTATCCCATTCATGAGGTGCTGTAAAGATATGGCTATGTTGTAAATTTGGGATTAAAAATATTGAACAGTACCAAAGTTATGAGCCTGTGTTCGGAAAATTCAATGTAGGCTCATAACTTTGTTGTTTTTCAATATTTTTACACCATATTTTCAACATTGCCTTTGTTATGACCCTACCTTATGAACTAGTGCAGAGAGATTTTTTCAACTCATGCCCAAAAGGTGATTTAACATAGGGGCCACAAAATCACCATTCGGAACAGATCTGCCTAACAACCGTGACATTGTTCATGAGGTGGGGTCCCAAAGAAGGCATGTGGAAAATCTGGGCCAAAAATATGTAAAAATGCCTAAGTTATGGCACTAAGTTCAAATCCCATTGAAATACATTGAACTGCATACCTGTGTCTTCAGTTTGTGGTCCAGCTATGAAGAGCGAAGATGTGTCTGCGATCCAAAGAGAATTACGGTGTCGGGCCAGCGATGGGTAAGTAAGGGCTTGAGGGAGCTGCGGGGTGGTGGGTGCGGAGTGGGAGGCTTGGGTGGGGGTAAGGAATGGTCGCAAAAGACATCAATAGACCTTTTTATTTTTTTACACGTGAAAAAAAAAAAAGACAGACGATCCCTGATCATGAGACTCGAGGATTGGGCACTCCCAGTGTCACAGTTATGTGGAGGAAGACATTGATGGACCATTTTTTTTAAAGGTGAAAAAAACACTCATGACCCCCGATCGCTGAGACTCAAGGACTGGGCACTCCCAGTGTCACAGTTATGTGGACTGTTTTTTTTACAGGTGAAGAAAACAACAACAAAAAGGCCAACAATCCCGATCGTAACATTGGGATTGGGCACCCCCGGTGTCACAGTTATGTTTCTGGGGGTGGTGGGTGCTGAGAGGGAGAGTTGGGGGGGGGGAATTTTTAGAATATAAAAAAAATAAATAACTACAATAGACGGTCACGGCAGAACTCTGCCCACTCCTCCATGACCAAGATGGCTGCCGCATGCTACTGCTAGCGCATGTACAGTAGAGTGCAGTGGCCATCTTGGACATGACATAATGTGCTGTGTTCCATCATGACCACTGGCACTGTAAAATAGTGCAGTGCTACATCAATAGGGACAGCATGGACGTGGAGGTGACTGTGATGCAAGTCAAACGTGTTGTTTGTTCAGAAAGAATGCAGAGTCCTTTTTCCTGAAAGCAAAAGATCTGCAGGACTCCACCCACTGCAGCAGTAAAAATGGGGAGAATCATCTTAGTGAGGATTCCTCTTGAAACGGGAAGCAGAATACATCTCTTACATCTTTAAAGTGTTCCAAGTTTGGGGTGGAGCTTCTTGTGAATAGCATCCACATGAACAGAAGAATCAAGGTGGCGATCCAACCAGGCCCAAGGTACTTGAAGAAGGAGACCTCTTCAATACTTGCACCATCTAGAGTATGAACGGAAGAAATGAGGAAGACTCCAGCAAGCCTCTGCCTGGTGCCAGAAATCATAGAGTCAGTTTTCTTTGCATTGAGGGACAATTGAGTTTCACGGAACTACTGCTGGATGTTTTGAATTCATAGCATATTGC
Organism: Neoceratodus forsteri; assembly: GCA_016271365.2. Classification (NCBI taxonomy): domain Eukaryota; kingdom Metazoa; phylum Chordata; order Ceratodontiformes; family Ceratodontidae; genus Neoceratodus; species Neoceratodus forsteri. The sequence continues at coordinate 1,196,448,097 of CM057456.1, forward strand.
TAAGGGAAAGTTAAATAGAGGGACACTGTCAACCATTTTTGCATCATATTTATTTCTAGTTAAAACCCACATTTTTATGATTGCTTACCTTCTTTAAAATTCAGTGATGTTGCTGGTTATTTTATCTGCTTCCTTTCTAAACAGAACTGAAATGCATGCTAATGGTGTAATTATACCCAAATTTGTTTTGTTTGAAATCCTTGATCTAATCTTCTTGCATACTTCCTGAACACTAGGAACACCCTCGAACAGTGCAGCTACTTATGATGCAATAGTTTCCTCACCTCCCACTGCATCATAAGTGGCTAGACTCTGTTGGGGGTGTTTCCAAGTCCAGGAAAAAAAACAGTTGATGTTGATCAAGGAATGTAAACAAGAACATTTGCATGGCGTAACCCACTGATGAGCCCCTCCGCGATATTCAAAAAGGGAAAGTGCATGGTGCATCAGTAATGTATGCGGCGGCAAGTGGAGGGGCATGCCCATGCATACCCCCGCACATCCTGATATTTAGCCCGGGATGTGTGGAGCCCATGCAGGCGCAACCCCTACATGCGCTGCATACAGTTGTTCCAAAAAATAAAGGAGCAACAGCCAGCCACCCACAGGTGAGCTGCCGCCAGCTGTGGGTGGCTACCCGAGCTCTGGTGGCACCCTCCGTCGAGTAGTGCCCCCCATGCTCGATTGTGGGCAGAAATAGGAAATTAAACAGTCCTATATCTCTGGTTTGCAGTGGAAGGCTCACAGCCCGATTGCGGGCAGAAGTCTAAAAAAAGATTAGATCCCATTCCTGGTGGTTCAGTGGTAACCCCTTCTCCACCCTCCCACTGAGCCCCACCACCCCACTCCCCCCCGGTCAGCGGTGGGTGGCAGCTCCCCACCCTCAAGCTGCCCGGCCGCCCATTGACTGACTGCATATAGTACAGCTATACGCTCATTGGTCCAGAGCGTGGGCCAATGGGCGTGCAGATCGTACTGTACTACACAGTCCAGATATGTGAATGGATTCATTCACATATCTGGACTCTATATATTACGAGACTGCATGCTGATTGGCCCACACTGTGGACCAATGGGTGTACAGCTGTACTGTACACAGTCAGTTGCTGGGTGGCGGACTGACTTGCAGGTGAGGAGCTGCCACCTGACTTGGCTCAGGTGTGAGAGCTCAATGGGAGAGAGGGTACTGCTGGACCACCAGGGATGGGAACTAATCTTTTTTTAGACTTCTGCCCGCGATGGGGCTGTTTATTATTTTTAGACTTCTGCCCGTGATCGGGCTGCAAGTGGTCCACTGGACCACCAGGAGTATAGTAGTTTATTATTTTTATACTTATGCCTGCGATCGGGCTGTGAGCGGGCCACTGGACCACCAGGGATATAGGAGTTTATTATGTTTATACTTATGCCTGCGATCAGGCTGGGAGTGGTCCACTGGACCACCAGGGATATAGGAGTTTATTATCTTTATACTTATGCCTGCGATCGGGCTGTGGGGTACTTTGCCACTTGTGCAGGGGGTGTCAGTCCACGACGGCTGCAGTCTGGCAGGGCATCAGGTGCAAGTCGCCATGGATGGGCGCACCTGCATGCAAATGGGGCCATAACGACATGCAAATGGCCCCATTTGCACCTTGCATGCATTATGGCCCCATTTGCATGTGCACCTTTAAATATCGTGGTTGATGTGCCTAGCACAATGGCACTTGCGCTAGCACATCCCCCTGCCCCGTCTGGCCACTTGCACTGGTGCAGTGCCACTGTGCCATGCACAGTGCAGATGGCCACAGAGCGATATTCAACGGTGCTGAGCCATGGAGCAGCACCATTGAATATCACCCTGTCAGCGTCCTGGCACATCCCAGTTGCGCTGCACCCAGGCTTGTGCCACAGACTGGCGCAGTCTGAATATCCCACCCTATATTTAGTGAAAAACCTCTACCCACATCCACCCATGGCGCTTCAGGGCACAATCTCTCCTTCTTCAGGAGGCGTAACGTATGACCCCTGAGCCTCAAGTATCAAGTTGCTGTCTAGGAACACGCCCAGATTTTTTCACCCTCGCCAATGCCAAAAGAGGTACTGCTCCAATCATCAGGTTCATTTCAGCCCTCATGGTGTCTGCCTCCCTCCTGTGGTCTGGCTTAATCACCAACACTTCCATCTTATCTGAACCGAGCCTCAACTAGTTAGAGGACATCCAGTCCTGGATCTCAGCCAGACATTTGTTTAGCACCGCCAGTGCATATACAGAGGGGTATCATCTTCATAGCAGTAAAACTCCATACTGTAATGTCTAATGATCTCATCCAGGGGCAGCATGTACACTGCTAACAACATGGGTAAGAGGCCGGACCCTTGAGAAGCACCACAGAGCAGGGACTTTCAGTGGGAATAAAAGCTTCCCAACACCACCCTCTGAGTCCTGCCTGTGAGAAAGGACTCAAACCAGATGATATCAGTGCTGGTGAGTCTGAATGGCCCCATCAGGTGATCCAACAACACCACATGGTCCACAGTGTCAAATGCTAATGAGAGAGCAAGAAGAACAAATATTGACCAGTCCCCTCTATCTGTAGCCCTGAGGAGGCAATTTTGCACCTTGACCAATGCAGTATGGGTAGTATGTCCAAGCCTAAGTCTTGACTGGAGGGGCTCATACTTGCCAAAGGCTGTGACATGTTCCTCGAACTGCAGAGTCACGATTTTCTGTCACCTTCCCCAGAAAGGGGAGATTTGAGACTGGTCTGTAATTTGCCAAGATGTCCAAGTCGAGGGATGGTTGTTTCAAAAGGGGCTACACCAGTGCCTTTTTCAAGGCTTCTGGAAATAGCCCCTCTGAAAGCAAACACTGGATTATCTCAGTGAGCACTGGACCAACGGACTCTACACATCCCACTAGTAGATGGTTTGGGCCCAGGTCCAGTTCACAATATGCAGGCCGCAGCTTCGAAATCACCTCACAAATCTCTTCCACCCCCAATGGTCTAAACTCACTCTAGGTAAGGGGAGTGTTCTCAGGGACGTCTGACATGCCACCACCAGGTCGAGATAGCCTGGTTGAGGAAATCACAGCCTTGATGGAAGACACTCTGTCAAAGAAGAACAGAGAAAAACCCTCGCATTTTGCCACTGAAACTACTGTAACCAGCTGCAGGCAGGCCAGATGAAGCAGCCTGTCTACAGTCTGGAAGAGTTGAGCTAATCTGTCCTTCCCTGCAGCAATCTCCCTGGACAGATAAGCTGCCTTCTTATGGGAGATTGCCCCCTGATACTCACCATAGTGAATTCTCAGAACCAGCCTGTCCTCCGACGACCGAAATTTCCACCAATGACGCTGCAGTTTCAGACCTTTGTTCTTCATCTACTTGAGCTCCCTGTCAAACCAGGGACACCTCAAGCGAGAGGATCTAAGTCGTATATATGGACCGGTGTGACCGAGTTGAGCACCACAGTGACAGCCATATTATAGGCTGCCACCGCTTCACTCGAGTTGACCGTGCAGGTAGCACTTACTGCCAAGAGATCCATTTCCACCGTAAGACCCTCTTGGGATAATCCCCTTAAATGGCAGTAACGTGCCAACACCACAGGGGAAGGGCTCAGGGGAGGGGGCAATTAATGAGCACCACACTGTGCAATGATCTGAGCAAATAACCAGATCAATCTTGAGATCCTCATTCTCAAGCCCCAGTGAGAATATTATGTCCAAGCCCTGACCGTGGCTCTGGGTCACAGAAGCACCTGCTTGTGCAAAGCCCAGTGATGTCATCAGCTAGAGGAAATCAGCAGCAGCAGCAGGTGAAATGAAATGGCCCCATGGCAGCAGTAAAATTTTTCTAGTGAGCAGGTACCAATTTCGTCCCCCATGTTGTGCCAAATAAACACTATAAAGTGTCATCTTCATTTTCATATTGTATATTAATGTAATCTATGTTTTGTGATGTATGTGATAAAACTTCTCCAAGCTAAATTGCAATTAGAGTGATTTATTTATTTATTAAAGAGATTTGCCAGATAAGCATACTGAGTGGGAATCCACTCGTTTCCAGATGCGACCTGGAGTTACATACTTGAAATTAATAAATACAGAGGTTCATAGGCAATGGTGCCTGCAACAGGTACATAATGGTACATACATCAGGTGCAAATGGGTACATAAAGGGGTGAAACATCAGGTCCAGAGATGTTACAGGCTGGACTTATGCATTCGTTATTTAGATTACAAGTTAGTGCAGAGAGTATGAGTTATTATAGCGATCAATGGGATTTATGACCATAGTACATTACAGACAGTGAACATAGGGAAAACACAATAATATTCAGGGACAGCACAATAATAATTCAGTAGTTTGGATAACTGCACCGTTTATGGTACATTTTGATGCTTCTTGATATCAGATCTGGCCTGCAGGTTGCAGTTACCTATGTCTGAGAAGTGGGCCTGAAGGAGAGTTTTCAAGGACCTTGGGGTAAAGGACTGCCTGATTTCTGCCGGGATGTCATTCCAGAGTTTGGGCAGTCTGTAGTTGAAAGCTGATTGGCCCTTTGAGGTGTGCATGAAAGGGATTTGTAGAAGTTTTGAGTCAGCACCTCGCAAAGAGTAGGCCAGGGTGGGTTGGGTTGACAGAGCGGAACTGAGATATGTGGGGAGGCAATTTGACTAGTGCTTTACTACGAGATTAGCACAGTGAAGCTGGCACCTGGAGTGCAGCGATGGGAGATCTAAGGCGTTATATAGGTCGCAGTGATGGGTGGTAGGGGGCATTCTAGGATAAGCCAACAGAAGGAATGAAAAAGGGGGTCCAAGTTGGCCAGGGTGGATGGAGAGGCTGCGCAGTAGATCATGTCTCCGTAGTCGAAGATTGGAAGAATCATTTTGTTCACTAGCTCTATCCTGACCGAGGTAGTTAGGCATCCTTTGTTGCGGTAAAGAGCTCCTAGTTTAGGGTGTAATTTTTTCTGGAGGGAGTCAATGTGGACGGAGAAGTCCAAGTGGTGATCAAGCTATACACCCAGGTACCTAAATGAGGTGCAGGATTCCAAGGTGGTTCCGTCCAGCGTATGAAAAGTGAGGGGAGCCGCTAGTCGGGAGAGTCTGGGCTGTGTGCCGAAAGTTATGGATACGGTTTTCTTAGCATTTAGGACAAGTTGGTTGGAGCTAACCAGGTTTGAACAGCGTCAAAATCCTGCTGTAGGGCAGAGTTTAGAACCTCATTTGAGGGACCAGAGGCGTACAGAACGGTATCGTCCGCGTACATTTGAATAGCTGAGTTTGGGCAGGTTAGTGGGAGGTCATTTAGAAATATGAAAAAGAGAAGGGGGCCCAGGACAGAGCCCTGGGAGACCCCTATGGTGACTGGGAGCGAGGGGAATACTTGAGGGCCAATTTTTACTGCTTGTTTCCTGCCAGATAGTTAGTCTTGGAACCACCTGGTGGCTAGATCGGATATGCCTGCATCATACGGTTTTGAGATGAGTTTGGGGTGGGATACGGTATCAAATGTCTTTGCCAGGTCAATGAATATGGCCGAGGTGAGGAACCCTTTATCCATACCTAAGACAATATCGTTAGTGAGTCTTAGCAGTGCAGTGATGGTGGAGTGCGATTTGCGAAAGCCTGACTGGTAGGGGTTGAAAAAGGAGGTAGTGTCAAGGAATTGTGTGAGTTGAGAGAGGGCTAGTTTTTCCTGCAGCTTGGCCAGGGTGGGGAGGAGGGAGATAGGGTGGTAGTTACCGGGCTCAGATGAGTTGCCACCCTTTGGCAACGGGATGACTATTGCCTCCTTCCAAGCTGTTGGAATTTGTGCTGAGGAGAAGGAGCAGTTTAGGAGATCAGCAAGGGGAGCTGCAATGGCAGGGGCAGATAGGTATAGGAGTTTGGCATCCAATCCTAGTGGGCATTTTCCTTAATTGGGGTCTAGGGAATGTAGGGCGGCTAGGACTTCTGCAGTGGAGACTGGTCAGAAGGAGAATTTGGTGGTGGGGGGTTGCGCCAGGGGTTTTGATGCAGGTGAGATGATTTGTGGGTTTGTTAGTAGAGATTTAGCACAGTTGATAAAAGAGTGATTGAAAGTAGAGGCAACTTCACTTGGCTTGGATACATTTCTGCCCTGAATGGTTAGGGTAGGGGTGGGTGGCTGTATAGGGGGAGTGAGCAAGGTTTTAATAGATTTTCAGAAGTTGGATGGGTGGTTAAGATTGGAGGAAAGGGCCACACGGAAGAAGCTCTTTTTAGCCTGCCTTATGGCTTTGGTGCAGTTGTTACAGAGGGTACGGTAATGTTGCAAGGATTCATGGGCACCTGTTTTCCTTTGTTTTTTCCAGGCCTGGTCTCTTGCGCGACATCTGGAAATAATGTCAGCAGAGACCCAGGGTTTCCCTTACTCTTTTGCTTCTCGGGGAGGGTGGGGCATGATAGTCCCAGACTGCAATAATTTGATTCCTGAGCATGTCAAAAGCATGATCAATAGTAGGTGCCAGTTTGATGAATGACCAGTCGGCAGAGGCAAGGTCATTTAGCAGGGTGGTGAGCCAGAGAGAATTGTATGAACGTGTGCTGAGTGTCCTAGGTGGGAGGTGATTTGTTGGTCTGTGCACCTTTCTGATCACATAGATCAAGTGGTGGTCACTCAGTGAATCTGGTAGGAGACCAGCTTTAGTGATCCTGTGTGGGTGTGTTGTGAGAGCCCAGTCCAGGAAGGAGTGGTTTTGGGATTTAGGGTTGAGGCAGGTGGGTTCCTCAATCTGTTGTGAGAGGTTAAGGGCTTTGATCTTGCTGCTTAGTTTTGAGCAGCCTTTATCTAGCCAGTTGTAATTAAAGTCCCCAAGGATGTAGAGCTCTCTAGCAACAGCCAGATTTTTAAAAGAGGCCAGGAGGTCTATGATGGTAGTTGCTGGGGTGGCGGGGGCACAGTATAACCCTGCCACATACACTGGTGAGGTATGCGGCAGGACAAGTTTAATCATCCTGGTTTCAATATGTGGAGTGGGACCTGGGAGCTGGACAGGGGTGTATTGGAGCACGTTGGATATATACATGGCAATGCCCCCACCTTTCTTTTTGCCCAGTCTGTCTTACCATATAACTGTGTAGCCGGGCAGCTACTTCAGAGTCATTGTGCTGGGGTTTTAACCACGTTTCGGATATAACACAAATGTCTGGTTTGAGGGTTTGTGCAGTGACTTGCAGCTCCGGGACTTTATTCAGTAGGCTGCGGATGTTGAGATGGATTAGGCTAAGTCCCTTTGGCAGTTTTAGGTGGGCGGGGTGGGTCAGAGGTCCCGGGTTGGTTTCAACATCACCTGCCAGTAGGAGCATCAGGGTAAGGTATTGTAGGGCGGTAAGCCATTTATGTTTAGTTTTAAACTTGGGGTTGGAGAGAATCGGGGTGCGGTTTGAAGTAGACTTCGCTAGGCTGCTTAGGGCAGCTAGATGCGGGGTGAAGGATGGGGGGACGATGGAGGGGCATGAAAACCATTCTGGGAACGGTATGTGAGCTGGGCGCTCTTCGGGGGTATTTAGGGGACATGGAGGGGTTGAGACAGAGCTAAAGATTAAGAGATTTGGGTCATTTTGGGGCTGCATGGCTGGGGGGTAGCGATAAAAGAGGAGTGGCAATGGTTAACAAGGTTAAAATGAACAGGAGCATGATTGAGTTTTTTATTTTGCAGTAACAGGCTGTGGTTAGTGATAGCAGCCACTACTGGTGAGATCTGATAACCTGCAGATCTGAAAGTGGGCTGATAGGTTTTTGAGAGTCACCTGACCTCTCAGCTTCCTATAAATTGGAGTGTCAACCAAGGGTGGTGGTGGGGGCGGTGGGGAGCCAGCGCGCATCGCCAGCGGGGCAAGACCTCTGCTGCACTGCTTCTGGAGTCTCTGTGCAGGGCTCGCTCGCCGTGGCTTTCTCTTTTCCAAACAAAATGGTGTCAAGGTAAGACAATGGGCCAAGGCCTCTGTACCTGTAAAGTCAGTCTGTGGTTCGGGGGGGGTCCTTCTAGTCCGGCTTCCTGGGGAGGGCTACAGTTTCCCTCGCGACCTCGTGAGGATGGTTGGGGAAGGGCAGCAGTCCCCTACCCTCTCGGACCCGCTGTGAAGGAGATAAGGAAAGGTAAGAGGTTATATAGAGCTCAGGTGGAGGGCATTGAGTGTGAAGCAGGTAACATGAGCTTTGCAGGAGAAATGCTAAACATGAGCTTTGCAGGAGAAACGCTATCACCACTGGCTGTTCACCTAGGAACTGTAGCGTATGCTAAGAATTACCCAAGCCTGGCGTCCCTTAAGAGTTACTGAGAAAAAGGATGGCCCACAACTGATTCTTGAGTAGATTCTTTAGTTCCCTTAAATGTAGACCAGTCCCCTTAGTTAAAGTCCCCGATAATTATTTCCCCCAAAATTTTGATTTTTTTATTTTAGTATTTAGCAGAATTCCCTTCGGTTACTTTACTACTTGATAGGAATTAACCGTCAGTCACAGTAAAGGTGAGGATCTATCCTGCATTGTTAACAATTGACGAGCATAGCAAGCAAATGGCTATCGCTACAGGCCAACTACGGATACCCTATTGCTTTAGATCTGGTGCAGAACAGGTAATTTGTTGGAACCCAGTCTCCGCTTACACAGACTTTTGCAGCAAATATAGGCAGACAATACATTTAAATCAAAGCATACAGGCTATAAGAGTAAAACAGACCTTTTGCACAATTATACAGGCAGGCTATATGTTTGAGCTGAGCATACGGCTTTATGAGTGGTACAATAAACTGCAGTATTTTCCCAGTTTAGCGACAGGCTTTTAAGGCTATGCGTACTGCTGGAATTCATGTGTGGCAAGGACAGACATGTAGGTCTAAGCAGTGTGCTGGAAATACATTACAATAAATCAGCATGGGCAGGAAAAGTGTTTTAAAATGCAGGCATGCCTTTATCTTAAGGTAACAGCGCTTAGAATGTGGAATCCTACATAAAATGCAGACATGCTTCTTAAGGAGCCTGGACTATGTATGTAAAAACACTGTACGTGGGGCAAAAAGAAGGGAAGCAAACAAAAAACAGTCTTCACATGTGCGCCGACCACCTCTGCAGCACTGCTCCTTGAGTCTCTGTGCGGGGCTCGCTCGCCATGGCTTTCTGTTTTCCAAAAAAAATGGCACCAAGGTAAGACAATGGGCCAAGGCCTCTGTACCTGTAAAGTCAGTCTGTGGTTCGGGGGGGTTTCTTCTAGTCCGGCTTCCTGGGGAGGGCTACAGCGTCCCTCACGACCTCGTGGGGTTGGTTGTGGAGGGCAGCAGTCCCCTACCCTCTCAGACCCGCTGTAAAGTCAGTCTGTGATTCGGGGGGGGTTCCTTCTAGTCCGGCTTCCTGGGGAGGGCTACAGTATCCCTCGCAACCTTGTGAGGATGGTTGGGGGAGGGCAGTAGTCCCCTACACTCTTGATCCCACTGTAAAGTCAGTCTGTGGTTTGTGGGGGGTCCTTCTAGTCCGGCTTCCTGGGGATGGCTACAGCACCCCTCACGACCTCGTGGGGATGGTTGTGGAGGGCAGCTGTCCCCTACCCTTTCAGACCCGCTGTAAGGTCAGTCTGTGGTTCAGGAAGGGGTTCCTTCTAGTCCGGCTTCCTGGGGAGGGCTACAGCATCCCTCGCAACCTTGTGGGGATGGTTGGGGGAGGGCAGCAGTCCCCTACACTCTCGATCCCACTGTAAAGTCAGTCTGTGGTTTGGGGGGGTTCCTTCTACTCCAGCTTCCTGGGAAGGGCTACAGTGTCCCTCGCGACCTCGTGGGGATGGTTGGGGAAGGGCAGCAGTCCCCTACCCTCTCGGACCCACTTCACCAACATATACACGCACATGCACAAAAACAGAACATTTTAAGTACCAGTGATTGTCTACATATGCTACATAAACTAACATACCAGGTTAATAACAAAACCACAATCTAACACATACAGTACAGTAGTTACAGAATGCAAAGGTTACATAAGCAAACACTAAGGCTACATAGTACATTTAACTCTGTACTTTATTGCACATGGAAGTGGTGTTTTATTACAATGGGGCACCATTTTTTTACAATATTGCATAAGAACCATACCATACAAACAAGCTTGGGAACAGTTGTGTCACCAGACTGTTTTTGGGGAGGCTGAGGCCCTCCTAATGTAAGCTCAAGCCCCCCCAATCATTTTCCCTGAAAAATGTAAAGACTCACAGCTTCACTGCTTGCTGAGGAAAAAAAGAAGCCATGGTTTAGAGTCAGCACTTTATAGCTCTACCACATGGAGTGCTTTCCTTTTTCTTTGCCTGGCCCGGGTCCTCCAGATCCTGGTACAATCGTTGGTGGTGCTAGTGGTGGAGGTCAGGGAGCTCTGCTCCAACCCAGTGCTTTGGCTGCCCCTGAACAGTGGCAGGTAGAACTTTAGTGGTCCAGGTGGTGGTTTCTGCCCAGACACACTTTGCTGCTGCACCTCATGGTCCGTCTGCCCAAACTTGTCCCCCCTTGGTGAATGCCGCATGGACCGCGATCAGCTGGGCTCCCAGGTCTGTGACTGCAGTGGCACTAATTTACTTTGGGAGGGAGGTGGGGAAGAGAGCAGAGCAGGGGAACTCCACCACCAATGACCACCAAAATGGACACTGTTGCTTCATTCGGAAGGGGGGGGGCTACAGCAGAAAGACCACAGTCAGGGGTCATCTCATGGGACTGGAGCAAGAAAGGGGTTCAAGGAGTCCACAAAACAGATAAACATAAAACCAAAAAAATGGCACAACTGAAGGCAGAAAATAAAGAGGCCCCCCCCAAAATGGCACCACGCCCCGTAACCAGCACAGAAGGCCAGACAAAGGGATGGGAAGCAACCTGGAGCCCCCACAAAGGGGAAGAGTAAGAAATTTAACAAAACAAAGAGGAGAAGATAAAATAACAACTCCAGCAAAGCTGGGTGGGGCAACAGCCTGCCGACCAGCACGTGGCACTAGAGGCCGTAAATAAAGGGGGAAGGACAGGGGACTGCAATGGCAGCCCCATGTATGGCAACACCCAATATCAATGCTAGAAAAAAAAAAAAAAGCCCCAAAAAAACACAAACCATGCCACACTTATTTTACAAAATAACAGGAAGCAAACTAACAGACTTGCCAAGCCATATTTTTATTCAAACAAAAGAGAACCTGGGTGAGCATTACCCTCATCACTTTGCATCTAAAATGTGATGATTGTGCTACATGCACTACTAGGCACTCAGCGTCAGTACACCCCAGAAAACCCCAATACAAAAACTGCAGACCACCAAAGGGAGCTCACTCTACGAAACTGGCTGCTGCTGGCCATCAGGAGGACTGCTGGTCCTTTTCCAGAGCTAAGGTGTGACCGCTGCTGCTGCTGGAGTCCTCCAAGGACCACTGACTATAGAGGAGCAGCCACCCAGGAGCTACGAACCCGAGCTTCAGGTAAGCCTCCAGCCATCCGTACTCCTGTGCTCTCTACTCTGTCAGTCACCCAGTCCAGAACTGCCACTGACTAGCAGGGAAAACCCTTTCTAGCCTAGAGGTGGACCTGGCTTTTGGACAGATGATTGGGTATCTGGGGCTAGGATCAGGCCATTTGACTGATTTATGGCCCCTTTAGGCACTGGCCGGAGACCTGGCCTGGCCAAGACAAAGAATCCAGTGCCAGAAGGCTTCAGGAGGGGGGGGGAATAGAGACAGGAAATGGTCAGCCAGCCAGTTTGGTCAATAAGCCAGCTTGCTGTGCATGGGGTGGGTGAGGAGTTAACCCTTTCCCTCCCTGAGTCCTCTTTGGTCTGCTTGCCTGGCAAACTCTGTGGCACTACACTCTTCCACTCACAAGTCTGATGGAGAAAAAAGAAAGTAAGTCTTGTGAGCAGACTGAGTGAACTGGTGGCTGGCTGCTGTGTACTGTGCTGTCGACAAAGAGAACATTGGGACAGGAGTCAGGACAGCACCATGGGAGAGCTCAGAGCTTGGGGCAGGGATTTGTCATCATCATTCCCAGGTTAGTTGGATCCCAATCTGAGAGGGAGCGGGGGGGTTGCAATAAATGCGCCCTGTCTCTGCTAGTCTCTTGGACCCTGTTCAGTGAGTTCAGAAGCATGAGAGGTTTGGCATGCCTTGCCTTGTAGGAGGGAACACCTGGACAGGACTGGGGGCAATTGACATAAATTGGGATTAGGATTGGTGACCACCTTTTAGTAACTGCCATGCCAACACAGTCAGCATTGCTTGCACAGCAGGTGTATTTTTCAGACAGGCACAGATGGGGTACACATCTAAAAGGTTGTGCAGCCAGCATGAGTCTTTACACAGTTGTTTGGCAGTTTAGAGAAGGAAGATCTGTGCCTGTGGCTTGTGTGAAAAGAAATTTTGATTTATATAGCACCTTTCATACAGACTGTGTTCCTGAGTGCTTTACAATCCAAAGAGGGAGGGAGAGAATTTTGCTGTCTTTTTACATAGCAACCTACATAGACACAATCATACAAGTCATCCCCAAACTCCTTAGAATCCAGGAAGGGGAAGGGGAGGGACTGTTTGCAGCACACTGGGAGATTCAAAGACTACAGAAATTGACACGAGAGAGAGAGAGAGAGAGAGAGAAAGAGGGCATGCAGAGAGATTAAGGGCAGGAATGTTACATGACTTGTTCAGAATTATGCAGTGTGGAAGTGGTGGCTGTTTGCTCTGGGGTCCAGTAACCTTCCCAGCAGATCTGCTGGGATAATGGTGTCTGAATGGTCTCTTTGTTTGCTGTGGGGAACTGTAACCTTCCCAGCAGATCTGCAGGGATAATGCTGTCTCTCTTTTCGTTGTTCACACTGGTCCAGTAACCAAATTTTTGCACATGTACAATTTAATAGATGTCATGATAACTAGACTTCTTAAACATATATTTCACCATTAAAATGCAGGAAAAGTCACCATTTGAAGGTAAAAATTTCAAACTTTTCAAGGGGGACATGCCCCCAGACCCCCCCTAGCTTTGCTAGGATTTTGACTGTGGGCCATTAGCCCCCCCCAACTTTATACCTCTGGTGACACCCCTGCTTGGGAGATTGTGTGTGGGTCTACTTATTAAATGGCAGCATTGAAAATAATTTAAATTATCCAGTCAGGCTTCTCCGTTGGTCAGTTAAGATCTGTCCATATGCAGAAAATGACCGCTCCACATCTGCACTGGAATCTGGGAACCAGATGGCCTGAAGGGATACCTTAGCAAGAGTTGGTACCTGCAAGGACATGGAAATCCTGTATTGGTGAAGATTAAAAGATCCCACATCCAGTAGTTCCTGCACATCCTGTTGCATGTAGATCTCCCAGTGCTTGAGAAGAGCAGTCTTATTATGTACACTGAAATTGGGATACTGGGATAGTACAACTGAAAGTCCTTATTGAGTTTGTAGAGGTTCAGTGGGTTAAGAACTCAGCAGCTCTCCTCACACATCCACGGCTGCCTGCTGACTGAACTGTCAGTGACAGCATACAGTATAAACTACAAGTCTAATGGTGTGTCAGTCAATGGGCTTGTAGTGTATACTGCATGCTGTCATTGACAGCTCAATCAGTGGGCAGCTGTGGTGGTGTGAGGAGGGCTGTGCTGCTCGCTCACTGATGGCCATGCTGGGGCAGCGGTAGTGGGTTGGTATGTGATTACTGAAGTGGGTGGGAGGTTGGGGGGACCACTATGCTACAGAAAATGGGGTTAAACAATATTGGGTGGGACAATACACTATGGAAACATGTCCTTTATTATGGGATCAGTGACCGGGGAGGGGGGAGGGACCACTGCACTAAGGAAAGATGTTATATTTCATAACAGGTGGGAGATTGGGCAATGGGGAGGGACCTTACACTATGGAAAACTATTTTTATTCTTAATGGATTGGAAATCAGGAGATCGGGGACTGGGGAGGGACCCTACACTATGGAAAATTATTTATGTTATTAATGGGTGGGAGATCAGGCAATGGGGAGAGACCCTACACTATAGAAAACTATTTTTATTATTAACAGGTCGGAGATCAGGAGATCGGGGACTGGAGAGGGATCACTACACTATGGAACAGTATTATACTGTAAGGGGTGGGTGATCGGGGAGGGGGTTGGGGGCACCAGTACCTCTGCCAATCACTAGGGTTGCATGGATTACCACTGTATTTTTTCTGGTGGTAATTTGCTCCATGCAAGGGCCTTCGCAAAGACCCCTATGTGGAGCAAAACCTTTGTGAATGGGATTACGGGGATATGCAGGTCCCCTCCTGCTCATTTTCTTCACGGCAGCCCCCTCACTACTGTGCCCAGGCACTAACCCCGTTTGCAGGGGCAAACTGGGCTTACCAAATGCCAGCTATTCACAAAGCCCAGTTTGCCCGGAGCAAGTAGGTTCTTGCCCGGCCAAAGCTTGGTGAATCCTGGCCCAAGTGTTTTGACCGCTTCTCCAAACTGATCTTGAAAGCATTTCTGAACATTTTAATGTGCTTGTTCCTTATCTTACTCCTCGTTGAGACAGGTACATTTGTGTCTTCTCATCAAGACCCATTACTTTTAGTCATTCCAGGCTCAAAACAGCTCCTAATTGGGATCAGTGTGTCATATGCAGATACCGCAAGAGGTTTCTCCTTAGACTGCAAAAATTCTATGACAGCAATAACATCTGTTGAATTCTCAGAAAAGAACACCAGTTGTGCTTGGAGCTCTCCATACCACTCCTCAAATAATGCCCTCAGATTTTTAATTGAAGTGGCATCACTAGCATCTTCCCTGAAAAAGTCCCTCAGGTATTGCAGGTGTGTTAAGTTGTATGCCACAGCTGCAAACCACGTGTTCCATCTTGAAAGAACTGGATCTCTTGGCAAAGCAATGAAATACCTCTGAACACCCTGATCATCCAAAAATGTAATAAACTCTCTCTTTCATCTTGGGGATTGCTGAAAGGCATATTTTATGGTTCAACAACATTAGGGCTAAACTTAACAGAGCGCCGTAAAAAAGAGCGCAATCAAAATGCCTAGTGTCAGTGCAGCGACATGAAATTGTATCACCATGCAGACACGACCACAGGAATTGTAGGAGCAGAAGTGGCTCCTGTCTCTGTGATTTTACGAAGGGAGTTTGCGAACATAGACAGCTGCACCCACCAATCACTCCGGGTCAAATAAGAAACTGATCCAACTTATTTCATTGCAGTTCTTTTATTCCAGCGACATTTGGAACCAACAGAAAAAGGCTGCGGGGAGGGGGAGCGTGGTCTGACCAGGCAGAAGATGACAGCATAGTTCAGAATCTCTGCAGGAATGACTGCAGTCTAACCTCATCTAGCCTTCACCAGACCTTTCTTTGGTACCAACTCCTGTCACCATCCTGTATTCTTACTGCCTGACACAGTTTGTAAGTCATTTTTGATCCAGCATCTACTTATATTCAATTATTCTACACTGTACCGCAACATACTAGGCCTCATCCTTCGGCATTATGGCAGATCTCCAAGTACAGCAAAGCTCACTTGCTAGAGTAGAAGTAATGTTTTCTAAACTGATGGCTGAGATTAATGATCTAAAAACCTCCACCCAACAGAATGGCGACTCCTCTTGAAACATTTAGCCAGAAAATTGCATTTAATGAAAAAGCGATGGCCTGTAACACCACTACTATTCATGACCTCCAGGCTAATGTCCGCAATCAAGATCGAACTATTAAATCCCTACAAGCCAAAATTGACGATATTGAAAATCGTAATCGTTGCAACAATTTACGATTTTTTGGCTTCCCTGAAGGTGTAGAATCAGGAGACACTACTGCGCTTTTATTACATATGCTGCCTGCAATGCTTAAACTGCCTCCTGACCTAACGTTAATCATTGAGCGGTCTCACCACACTCTGGGTCCCAGGTCAACATCAGACCAGCGACCAAGGCCTATCATTGCTCGCTTCTTGAACAATTCCCACAAAGAATTAATACTGAAACGTGCCAGAGAAATGTGGAAACTTCAGTGGTAAGAGTTTAATATTTCCATCTACAGAGACTTTTCAAAAGATTTACCCATCAGAAGGAAGACCTACAATCCACTTAAACAAATCTTCCACCAAAGAAGCATTAAGTTTTCTGTACGTTACCCTGCGACACTACACCTTTTCTCAGGCTCTTCCTTCAAGGATTTTGAAACCCCTGATGCCTTAGCCAACTATCTGGAGGTCTCTCTTTGCAGTCTTACCCTGGGAGGTTCAGCAGCAATTGGCAACCTGAACACAGCTTTGGTATCCGCACGGAGGGTGGACGACGAGGTACAGGAACGTGGGGAAAGTGCTGCAGAACTCGCAGCCCCAAGCAGCAACACCGCAACTGATTTGACCCCAAGGCAATCAACACGGCTGCAAGAGAAGCTTCTGTTGGGGCATTATTCTTCAAGACTTTCATGTTGTTCTAGCGAGGTTTCACCCCAAACACTCCAAGCTGCAGCCTTTCACCTTCAAATCAACCCTTCTTTTCCCTTGAGCAATAAGTTTGCTTTCTTGGAGGATGACATGCAGTCCTTGCAGGAGGATCTTTCCCAGCAAATTTCAGATGGACATCCCTCTAATTTGGGCCCTGTGCCTCAGGGATGTATTTCTGCCGAAACTTCATGGGAAGAAGTTGTTGCAAGTCCCCCCCCCCAAATCTTTAGATCCACCCAAAAAGAAACGTAGGGCAAAGACCAAAAGCAAGAACATCAATAGTCACAATCCTGCTAATAAATCTAAGGTGTCATGAGCATGTGGTCAGTAATATGGTCACAGTTGCTATATCTTGGTGGGTTTTGCTTCCAGGATACTTAAAGGGAGTACCATACACTTTTTCTGCCTAGCTGCCGCTCTACATCTATGCTACCTGGTTGCTTTCGCTCCCAGCGGGTGCAGAAAGCAAAGGCTGTACATCGCGGTGCGATCAATTTACTTCTTGTTGCAGTGTTTAAACGAGCTGCTTAAAGGTCTTCTAGGGAACTTTGGTATATCAGGAATGCTTTTCTAACCCATTATTTTAGTGTTAGATCTAATACATCACCTCACTAAACAGGCTCTCTGTATCTAGCCTTTTACTCTCCAGTTTAGCAGTGCATCAGGTTTATAGTCTTTTAGCTGTTCAGTTGATATCTTCAATCAGTATGTATCCTGATTTTTGCCTTTTCTTTTTTCATATGTGAATTATTATATATTACAAGGCAACTTATCCCTTCCCTCTCCTGATGACAGGTTCTTAAGTATTATTGGCAACTACATTTAATCTATCTCCTTCCCTACGCTCCATTATTCTTACTACCTCCTCTTTACAATATGGAACTATCACTAGCACTCAAAGAGGTGGGCTATGTTTGGTGTACTGTTGCAAAGGATTGTCAATCTATGTTTTCCTTATGCTCCTTATTTTATTCAAAGCCTACAGATATTATAGAAATCCACTGCTGTGTGGTCCCTCCTGTTTTGGGGCTCACTGGGCCTAGTCGTCTAGACCTAGTCACCCCACATAATACCCATTTAGGCAATTTTCGAGTAATCGGAGCTGATCTTTACTATGACTATCTCTTCTGTCTACAGTTATCACCAAAGCCTATACCTCTCCACATAATCCTGATTTGCATTTGGCTCAGGGCGTAAGGGCTTAAATTGACCTCCCCTTTCTTCTTTCCCCCTCAATATTGTATTTATTTTGTGCTTATTCTGTTGCACTGCAAAGTATACTCAGAGTCACTCAAATGTGGTAATGGTCTACTTTTCCTTTTATATTTGTTCATTTGCATTCCACCTGGCTCCCTGAATTCCATGCTCTATGTCTAGGCTGTACTGGCATCTCGTATATGGTTCTTTAATTTATTGTTATTTCAAGCTGGTATATCTTGTATTATTACTACTGATGTTTATAAATAATTTCTGGTGTTTAGTTTTATCCTTATACCTTGTCCTGTTAGCTTAGAATTAAGCTGAGGTTATTACAGTCCCCTGCCTTTCTTGGTATTATTCCCCTTCAGTTTAGCTTATCAGGAATATTTATTTTATTGTATTACTGGGATCAGACTTAGGTTTGGGACGATATTTATAACCGGTCCTTCCTAGTCTCCTCCGTACATTGACGCCCCAGAGTGTGTTGAGAGAGTCTCCTAGCCAGTTGGCTGTCTCATATCTCCTCACACCCATAAAACCTTTTCTTTGTTATTTAGCTCACTAGTATTGTTGTTGTTGTTAATGACTTTTCTCCTTCCCCATCTCTGTTCTAACTTTAATAAGATATCTGTGCCACTAATGTCTCATACATCTCACTTTTTCTGGCTTGAATGTTCCTGCCACTCTCTGCATATATGTAAGCTCTCTATATTCTATTCTAATTATCCTCTGCCTCATTTATTTGTCCCTTCACATTCCAGCGATTATTCCCTTTCTTTAACACTAACAATATGAGTGACATACTTTTATATACTTGGAATGTGAAGGGACTTAATTCTCCTTGTAAGCGGAAGCAAATTCTTTCACATCTCAAAAAACATGAAACACAAATTGCTTTCCTTCAAGAAACAAAATTATTAGCAGAGGATGTTCATAGACTTAAAAAAGATTGGGTTGGTCAGATCTACGAATCATCCTATACCTCAAAAAAAGAAGAGGAGTTGCTATTCTTATTCATAAGAGTCTCAAATGGTCCCTTGTAAACTCCGTTCCGATACTGACGGCAGATGGGTGATGGTCAAACTGAATACCAGCTCTGGTCCGCTTCTGCTTGTTAATGTCTATGAACCCAACTCTGATTCCCCAGGTTTTTATTCGTAACTTAGCTCAACAGATTCTATCCTTTAACACTGATAATGCACCAGTTATTCTTGGAGGGGATCTTAACTTAGCTTTAGAAGCCAGCATTGACAGAAGTAGCCCCACTACAGAGGCCCACCCTGGAAGTATTAAAGCCCCCTCATTACTAATGCAAGTTGTTGGATTAGCTGATATATGGCATCTCCTTCACCCCCGTGATCGAGAATTTACTTTTTACTCCTCTCTACATAAGACATACAGTAGTAATGACTATTGGTTAGCCTCTCCTCTTATAATGGAAAAAACTACTGAGTCATCCATCTCTCCCATTATAATCTCGGACCATTCCCCTGTCAAATTGTAACTTTTGTGGGGCCCATTAGCACCTAAATCCTCTTACTGGTGGCTGGACCCTCTCCTTCTCAAGGAT
The DNA here is from genome assembly GCA_016271365.2 of Neoceratodus forsteri. NCBI lineage: Eukaryota > Metazoa > Chordata > Ceratodontiformes > Ceratodontidae > Neoceratodus > Neoceratodus forsteri. Next base: position 1,196,467,317 of record CM057456.1, read on the forward strand.
CCCAATTTCTTACCCATGATCAAAACACAAGTTCAGGACTTCCTCTTTCACAATACCCCAACCAAATCTTCTACGTCCTCTGTATGGGATGCTCTTAAAGCTACGATTCAAGAGAAAATTATCAGTTATGCTGCACATAGGAAAAGAGTAAGGGAACAACAACTGGCTGACTTGGAAAAATCTCTTAAGGCTAACGAGAATTTACACTTTTCTTCTAATAAGCACTGTCCTGATTCTCAACTTCATCTTGAAATTCTTCAACTTAAGAGTTAAAATTAACTAATTCATTTCTCGTAAAACCGAACTGGCCTTGTTTAAACTTAAATATAAGTTTTGGGAACATGGTGATAAAATTGGGAAACTCCTCTCTTACCAGCTCAAAGTACAGCAAATGGAATGACACATCATAAGCCTAAAAGATGAACAGGGTATGATTCACTCCGACAACCCCTCTATAAACCATATCATGAAAACCTTTTATGAAAAACTATACTCTAACACAAATCCTCCATCTACTTTACAAATTCAGTAGTTCCTTAAATTGATACATCTTAGTCATCTTTGTACTCTTGAAACAAATTCTTTAGAGGAACCCTTCTCACTTTAGGAAATCCAGAAAGCTTTGTCTTCCTTGAAATCTGGCAAATCCTCTGGGGTTGACGGATTCAATGTCGATTTCTATAAAATGTTTTCCAACACCTTATGTCCACTTCTTCTTAATGTTTATCAAGAAGCTTACAATACTGGCAAGCTTCCCCCATCTTGCACCTAAGCAATCATAACCCTGATCCCTAAGAAAGAAAAAGACCCTACTCACCCTGCAAGTTGCAGGCCCATCTCTTTATTAAACATGAATGGGAAGATATTTGCTAAACTACTAACTTCTTGACTTGAATCCTTGATTCCCAAGCTAACTCATTGTTCGCAAGCTGGTTTTTATTAAACATAGATCTGGTTCTGATCACCTATGTTCCTTATTTGATTTAATTCACAAAGCCAAATCCCTCAAGACATCAGCTGCAACCATAGCTATTTATTTCGAGAAGGCCTTTGATTCCTTAAACTGGGACTACCTTCATTAAGTTTTATCTTATTTCAGTCTTTCTCATACCTTTTGCTCCTGGATTAAACTATTATATAATTCCTCTGTTGCTAAAGTACTTACTAATTCCACCCTTTCCGCTTACTTTCATCTAACAAGGGGAACTAGACATGGCTGTTCCCTGTCACCTTCCCTGTTTATTTTAGCTACAGAAGCCCTGACTGCTTGTTTACGTCAATCTTCTGGAATTATGGGCATACCTGTGAGCAATTCAAGATATGTTTCTCTCTCCTACGTGGATGACCTCTTAATCTTACTTGAAAACCTGAATGAGGCTGGGCCCCTGTTGGTTGATTTGCTTAATAATTTTACTAAAATTTCTGGCCTTGCTTTGAATTATGGCAAATCACAAACTATGCCACTTAATGACCACTGTAAAGCCTTTATGAACATACCTCTTGGATTCCGCTGGTCACCACAGGGTATAACATATCTAGGAATCAAAATTACTAGTAACTTAGGGAAGATATGGGACATTAACTTTAACCCCTTATTTGATAACATCAAAACAATTCTGGACAGGTAGAAGCTTCTTAATCTCTCTTTCATGGGGAAAATTGCAGCCATTAAGACATCCATTTCTCCCAAGATTCTTTACCTCTTTGCTAATATTCCTTTAGTCTTACCATCCTCCTTTTTTGCTAAAATTGATAAATTAATAGGTAACTATCTGGGATGGGAAACCACCGAGATTTAACCGCAACAAACTTCTATCACATTGGAAAAACAGGGGATTCGGACTCCCCTGGTTCAAAGGCTACCTCTGTGCTTTCTGAATGGCCCAAACCATTAAATGGTTTCAGAAACCCTTCCCTCACTCACCACTATGGGTTGCAATGGAATCCACATTGTGCTCGGGAGGAGTTCCCACTTCCTTCATTTTTGATACCATTTCCTGTAAACTAAAATCTCACCTGACTATATCATCCTCTGTTCTTTATTGGAAACTAACCCACAAATTCCTGAAATCCAATCCAACACCCTGGTTTTATGCCCCCTTATGGGGCAATCCACTGTTCACTCTAGAAGATCACCCAATTTTCTGTCGTACATGAAGGAACAAAGGCATTTTCTTTCTCTGAGATATCTTGGACTAGAATTCATTCACTCTTAGATCATTCTCAGACTTGCAGGTCACATGGAAACTTCCTAAACAGGACTTCTGGAAGTTTTTACAAATTCGGGCAGCTTATAACTGTCTCTCTAGTTTAGTGTATAGGCATACTCTTCTAAACCCATACATCTCACACCGGACTCATTTATCAGTAAAATTAAATAGCTCCATTTACAAAGACATTATTGACAATCTACCTGATCAGTCTATACAGGCCACAAATAAATGGAGTACTCTTCTTAACTTCAGTATTTCAAATGCACAAAGGAGTAATTATTAGCGTATTGCACATAATACCCTTAAAGATGCCCGTAGTTCTTTAGTACAAACTAAAATCCTACATCTTTGGTATAAAACCCCCTTTGTGCTTTAAGGAATGAGCCTATTAAATAATAATAATTGCTGGTGCTGCAATTTGGCCAGCAGGGATCTACTTCATATCTTGTGGTCTTGCACTCCCATTAATAAGCTCTGGCATGAAGTCTGTTTAATTGTCTCCAGAGTAACAGGACAAAAACTACCTTTTGACCCCAAGCTATTTCTTCTAGGCATCCTTATCCCCAATAGCTCTCTCCTCTCACATGCACATTTTAGATGGCTAAACATACTTTCTCTTCTGATCAAATGTCTGATTCTTATGAAATGGAAATCAACTCTGGTGCCTTCTCTTTCAGATGTTCTTCAAAGCCTCTCACAGTATGCCTCTCTAGACCGATTGTCTCATGTTACTCATAACCCACTCACTGTATGACAGATGTTGGCAGGATTACTTTAAGTACATGAACCTAGTTCTTCTAGACCCTAATTCTTAAGGATATTTAGCCCTCCTTCTTATTTTGCTCTCAGATTAGGTTTTCTCGAAACTTTTGTGGACAGATTTCACTTCTTTTTTTCCTTCTTCCCTGTTTTCTCCCCTCTCTCCTTCCCTTCTTCCTTGCTTTTTTCTCTCTCTCTCTTCTTTCTTTCCTTGCACACTTTTCTCTTATCTTCACCTCTCCATTACTGAACATTGTTCATATTACCACATTTATCACTTTTTGCAGTTTACTGAATGCCTTGCCATAGCCTGCCCTAGCATATATTTCGTACATGGTTGCTATTTCTGATCCTATAATACCTTATTGATTGTAACCCTTCTGCTCTCCACTTACATCCTATCTAGGTTTATGTTTTATTATCGATACATGTATATAAGGCTTCTCCAATATGTTTACCATAAATACTGTGTTTTGTTAAAGGATATTTTATACCTTGCATGGAGGATAATCTCCTATTGTATAAGATGTGTGCTTTCTTATATACTCGTGTAACCCCTGTCACCTGGGGTTACAAGGATCCCACTTAGATCTAGTGGCAGGCAGAGAAGGCAGCTTGTGAAACTCCAGTTAAATGGATTTCACACTGTCTCACTCTGTCCTCAGTCTCAGCTGAGCTGGAGGGATGACATCATATAGAATTCTCGCAGCAGCATAAGCCACATTGTAATGTTGCTGCAGGGAGTTAGTTAGAATGTTGTGAGGTTTTGAATTCAGTCTTCAGTAGCAGTCTGCAGGGAGACTCAGTGGAAGCAGAAGGTATGCTGCAGTTAGCAGCCCCTCAGGGCTAAGCTCTGATATAGAGCTACCCAGAGATAGAGGGTGTGTGTTCTCACCCTAGATAGAGACACAGAAGAAATTGGTCTAGTGGTGGAGACCGTTCCCTAGTTTGTTCCAGTGCCCCATCCCAGAAAGGATGGGGGGAAGAGAAGCCAGCAGCTTCAGGGGCAATCCCCTGGCCCTGCTGAAGAGGGAAAGCTGCCTGTCGTGTGTTGTTTCAAGTGCTGAGGCACAAGAAGTTGTTTGTTTTTCCAGATCCTGTGGGCACCTGCAATCTAGTGGGCGAGTCAGCTCTGAAAGAGAGCCTATGTTTTCACCAGACAGTGTGCTTAGTATCTGTTACTATGGGGTCAAGGAAGGACTGCCAAGTACAGTACTACAGTTGTGTATGGCTTAAACTGTATCCAAACCAGTGGGGGTCTTCAGGGATTGACATAGCCACTTAAAGAACATTACAAGTCAGGACATTATTTTTCAAGAGACTGAAGATTGCTAAGTGTGATATACATTTCGAGACAACATTCTACAATAGTGTGTTTCAAGAAAGGTGTTGATTCCAAATGAATGGCCAGGTATAGATTTGGGAGCAAGAGGTGGGAGACCCCCATCTGGAGTAACCAGATTTACCTCTACAGGTTCCGTTTGGACACCTTTAGCTTTCTTCCAGGCATTTGGCCGGTATTCAGGGAAAGTACCCAGACGTGGGATTAGATGGAAGATTTTCCCTTTATGGAGCCTGGATGTGCTCACAGGTGGTAGAGGGAGCCACCCATAAATATTCATACCATATGAAAAGTGTGTCCAAGTGCTGGCCGGATGTGCCACACAAGGGAAATCCAGAGCAGTGTGTCCAAGTGCTGGTCGGATGTGCCATGCCAGGAAAACTAAGAGAAGAGTACAAGTTTGGGCTGAGAGCCCACTGTGTTTCAGAACCTGAGGGTTACAGTGTGTGAGAAGTTGTGTTCTGTTCTCTGTATATCTGCATTACCAGGAGTGTAGCCCTGTGGGGGTCCATCTATGCTTTGTTATTCTGCTGTTGTTGTTAATAAAAGCCACACTCTAGAATCCCACTCCTGGTTTGGACATCACAGTCATTGCTTCCTGTGTGCGGAGTTACTTGGGTGCCCCTGACCAGAAGTCAAACCTAGCCAAAATGCCGAGCAACAGTTTTCTCCCCGAATCCAGGAAGCCAGGTAGTGGGTTACATAATGGAGGCACCGTGCTAATAAAACAAAAAATAACACCAACCTGACCCCTGGTTACACTCGAATTTCAATAAAAAGATAAAGTGAAAAAGAAAAAGGCTGAAGTGCAAGCTCACTGAAGACCCAGAGTGATTGGTGAGTGCAGCTGTCTCTGTGTTTGCAAATTAACTGACTTTACAGCAGCACCCTGCTCCAGTGCCTAACCACTCCAGCTCACTGATTTTATGTGAGAAGCTTCGCCCCTGCAACCCCCAGTAATTTTATATAAACAACTCCGACTGGCACCTGTTGAGTGGGGAGACAAAAGTTAAGTAGTGATGGCAACCCACTCAAAATGCTCATGTAACCCCCCTACAAATGGGGGTTCCCAAAAAGTCTTCCTTGAGCTTGCCTAAATGCTCACTGCCAGGCTGGTGTCCTGCGTTTTAGCAGTTTAAATGTAGTTACCAGAGCCTTTATAGCCTCTGTGATCTGTCTCTTTAAGAGCTGCCTGATTGCAACATAAGTAATCTGAGAGGGAGCTGTGTTGAAAGATATAACTAGTTGCTGAAAATCATTTAGAGTGATAATGGTAATGTAGTTTGTCTACCTTGCTTTCTTAGCAGCAACGACTTTTTGGTTTGTGTCCACTATCTTGGTCCTGGACTGCAAATTGGACCAATCATTTCTGGTGGGACCTAAAATGTAGCCGGACTACAGGAGCTGTCTGAATTCAAAATCTGTAGGAACTGTAGTTTTGAACTTTTTGCATGTTTTTTGCAGCTGAAGGGAGAGCTCTTGCTTTGACTGACAGTCAAATCAGCCAACCAAACCTTTTGGATCTGGGGGAAAGTCCTAGGCTTGCTGGCAGTTGAGGCATTTCTGAGCTGGGAAGTGAACTGAGAGGAGCTGAAGTGATTCTGAGCAGCAATCCTGAGTGGATTCGCATGGGAAAACTGTGAAAGGGCTGAGTTTGGCTTGCATGTCTGCCTGCTGTTCCTGAGAGGGAGAGAAAAGAATTATTTTGGACTAAATCCAAGTTTGTGTGACTAAAGTAAGCTACTGAAGTGGGCCAGGCTCAACCTGAAGAAGACCAAAGATTTTGCTGAATGCAATCAGCCTTTCAGGAGTTCCAGCTACCCCTAAGCTCCCGGTGTGTGCAGAGACTTTGCGATTGTGACCGGGGAGCACTTTTTCTGGTACAGTAGAATTCCCGTACATGTAAATGTGCTATGAGCTGCTAGTGGGTTGTGAGTTAGTTCCCTACTGTGTGAACTGTGTTCTGCTTGCTGGAAGCTGTATCCAGCCCAAAACAGACTGCAACGGAATTTGTGTCCATGTGGTCTGGGCCTTGCCAGACTGGCCCAGCCAGACTACCCACTGCACAAAGAAGCCATCGACGAGAGACCTGCCTGGGTATCATTCACCTGCTCCACGCTTGAACAGGAATGATGCCTCTGTGATTTGAGTGGACCCTGCTTCTCCTGGCATTCCAGATCAACCACCTGCAGTCTCGATTTTCATCCAGCCTGTGTCCAGTCTTGGGTATCGTAAGTAAATACCAGGGTAGCTCCCTGCAACAACAACTTAATCTGAGTGTGTCATTTGATTGTCTTGTTGTTTCATTTCCTTTACTAACTGAGCCCTCTGGCTCCGGATTACAAATATTGTGTACTGTGCATGTTGTGTTTTCCATCACAGGGCCCCAACCAGCTGCAACCCCAGGTAACGGTCCTGGCTAGCCTATCTCTTCTCCTGCCCTGACTACCATCCATGCCAAGCAGGCCAATAACCCTGAAGCAACAGCATAGGACTATGTTGACGCATTGGAGAATGTGTATGGGAGCCCAGATTCAGATGAGGACCTGTGGTGGAGAGTAAGAAACGCTCAGCAGTACTCAGGGGAGCCATTGTCTGTGTATGTACCTTGGCTTGAAAAGCTGCTATGAGAGTGCCTCAGAAAAGGTAGTTTGCCATCAAGTGGATTAGATCGAATTAGGCTGGTCCGGATCCTTAAGTCTGCTCCATTTTCAGAATTGTTACTGATTCAGTTGTGCCTTGCCATCCGACTGCAATCGCCCCCCTCTTATGATGAGCTAATGAAAGAAATTCGGGTGGTTGAGCAAAGGCGACCCCATGGGGGAATTTCACCAATATCTGCTGCTACTGCGCAAGTGACAGAGAGTGATCATCCAAGTGTGGTTCAGGGCCAAACGTCAGCACCTAACAAGCACTCTGAGAATGCAAAGGACTTACTGCCCTGGGCCCAGTTTTTGAAAGTTGAGCTATTAAAGGAAGTCCGAGAGTTGAAGGCAGGTGCCTTTGCAAGGGTTCCCCCCATGGAACAAGATTTTGGTTCCTCTCAGGATGTGACTGCCATGGGGTTGGGGGTGCACCCTCAGGCATCCTCTACCGAGGATAGCTCCCAGGCTAAATGATCAAATAATTGACTGCCACCCTAAAGGATCTATTGAGACACGTTACACCCCTCTCACTGCTGCAAGCAGATACTGGACCCCGATCCCTTGCTACTACTTCAGTTCCTCATGTAACGTTCTCTCCAAGGATGACCCAGGAGTCTATCATTTGTCACCACTGTGGAAAGGATGGTCATATGAAGAGGGAATGCTGGTCTCAGAAAGACTTAGAGAAAGTGGTGAACCGGCTTCAAGGAGAGCTTCAGAAAATGAATCAGTGGTCAAGAGGTGCACAAAATGACCACAGTGAAGGCTTCGGACATCCTAACTCAAACCCCTTTGTGGCTAAATCATCCAGGTCCCTGCTGCTATCCCTCCAGACTGGTCCAAAATAGTGGGCCCTTCAATGGAGACTACCGTGGCTGTGAATGGTATTCCTACTCGGGCTGTGCTGGACAGTGGGTAGCAAGTGACAATTGTATTTAAGGACTGGTATGAAAAATACTTATCTGCTGTTCCCTTACAATCCCTGGTAACCCTACATGTGTGGGGGCTGGGCGACAAGTCTTATCCCTACCTAGGATATGTCCACCTCTGGTTGTCATTTCCTGCAGCTGAAACTGGTGTAGAGGAGCAAGTTGAGACACTGGCCTTAGTGTGTCCCCCTATTGGACTGTATGAAGGGCTTCCCCTGTTAATTGGGACCAATGCCCATATGTTTGGGAGACTGGCACAACTCTGTCATGAGAAACAAGGGCGATGGACTGGGAGGGTCCTAAGAATTCCTGCTGTGATCAACAGGGCCTATGATTTGCAACAGAACCCCAAGGGAGTGGACCAGGATGAACCAGTAGGGGTCGTGTGGAAGAAGGATCCTGATTCAATGGTACTAGCCCCCTAGCGCCCAGTGTTCCGTTCAAGGGGAGGTCCACCTCCACAAACATGTCAAGAACAAAATACTGATGTTGGACGCACCAGGCGATGGAAAATTACCAGAAGGATTACTGGTTAAGCCAACATCTTGCCAGCTTGTGCTCATGCCTGTGCACGATGAGTGATGGTCCAGATTCATAATGTGTCAGATCGGGAGATCCGGGTGAACAGAGTATGCACCCTAGCTATGGTACACTGTGCAGACACTGCAGTGTTGCTCAGCAGCAAGCACCCTGGCAAGACAGATAGAATGACCCCCGACTTGTTTGATTTTGGTGACTCCCCATTGCCAGCTGAATGGAAAACTAGGATTAGCCAGAAACTTGACCAGAAAGATCAAGTGTTTTCACTGAAGGAATGGGACGTTGGATGTGTCCAGGGTGCAGAGCATCACATACACCTGCAAGATGAACGGCAGTTTCGAGAGAGGTCTCGACGCCTAGCCCCTGCAGACATAGACGATATGAGAGGACACTTGCAGGAAATACTTGTGGCTGGTGTGATACAAGAATCCAGGAGCCCATATGCTTCTCCAATTGTGGTTGTGCGTAAGAAGAACAGATCTGTGAGAATGTGTGTTGATTATCGAACTCTGAATCGGTGGACCATCCCCGATCAATACACCATGTCACGTATACAAGATGCTCTGGATTGTTTGAATGGGAACAAATGGTTCTCGGTGTTGAATCTTTGCAGTGGATATTACCAGATTCCAGTGGCTTCAGAGGACCATGAGAAGATAGCCTTCATCTGTCATTTTGTTCTCCGAATTCCTGAGAATACCACAGGGGATATCGGGCGCCCCAGCCAACTTCCAGCAACTGATGGAATGAGCGGTGGGAGGCATGAATTTGCTGGAATGCCTGGTGTACTTGGATGATGTCATTGTGTTTGGGCACTCCCTAGAGGAACATGAGAGTCGACTGTTCAAAGTACTAGATGGACTGGAAGATTTCGGCCTCAAGCTGTCCATCGACAAGTGCCAGTTTTTCCAAACCTCTGTGAAGTATGTGGGGCACATAGTGTCTACAGAGGGGATAGAGACTGATCCTAGTAAAGTTGAAGCCTTGACTACCTGGCCCCAGCCCCACAATTTGAAAGAACTACAATGTTTCCTGGGATTCTGTGGCTACTACCGCCATTTCATAAAGGACTGTTCCTAAGTGATTCGGCCACTCTTGAATCTTACCCAGGGTTACCCTCCTACCAATCGGAAATACAAAAAAGGGTCCGTCAAAGAACCAGATAAAGCATATTTCCACCCAGGTGAACTTTTTGGGTCCTGTTGGATGCCTGACTGTGAAGCAGCTTTCTAGGAAGACATATACTAGCTCACCCATGCCCCCATCCTCGCTTATACTGATCCCACCAAACCCTATGTGCTGCATACTGATGCCAGTCTGCAGGGTCTAGGAGCTGTACTGTATCAAGACGATGAGGATGGTTTGAGACCAGTGGCATTTGCCAGTAGGAGCTTGACCCTGTCAGGTCGAAACTACCCTGTGCACAAGTTGGAGTTCTTTGCGTTAAAATGGGCCATTGTTGACCAGTTTCATGATTACCTCTATGAGGCAAAAATATTGATGAGGACTGACAATAACCCATTGACCTATGTACAGACTTCAGCTAAGTTAGACGCCACTGGGCACCGGTGGCTTTCTGCAGTGTCAACATATGATTATGCTGTCGAACACAGACCAGGCCTGAATCATATTCATGCTGACGCCCTATCCCGGAGGCCCATTTCCAAGAGCAACTGGGTCAGGCTGTCTGAACTTGACATCTGAGCATTGTGCCAAAAGTTTGATAGAAATGAACAGATGTCTATGGACACAGCGGGCTGCTTAGTAGATTGCTTGGGCCCCTCTGACACCTGCATACTGGCTGCATATTTCCACTTCTCTGCTCTAGATATTAGTGCACTACCTCAGTTTGACAATGACAGCATTCAGTGGGCTCAATCCTGAGATCATATGATTCAGCCATCACTTGATGCCCTTCGTGCAGGAAAAGATGTGTCCAAGTTGCATTCCTCTGATCTACGAACCGCTTTATTATTTAAAAAAGGCCCCAGGTTGAAGCTGCTTAATCATTTGTTGTATAGAGAGACTGTAGATTGAGGTGGCCAAATAGACAAGCAACGATTAGTCCTGCCCACTGCCTTCAAAGATTTGGTACTGAGGACCCTCCACAATCATATGGGCCACCTCAGTATCGACTGGACCCTTGACCTAGTACGATCTCGATTCTACTGGCCCAAGATGGGGGCCGATGTTGAGCACCATGTAAGGACTTGTGGTCACTGCCTGCAGAGAAAAGCCCTGCCTCAGAGGGCTGCCCCCCTTGTCAACATTACTACCAGTACCCCAATGGAACTAGTCTGCATAGACTTCTTGAGTTTAGAGCCTGATCCGCAAAATACTGACAACGTATTAGTGGTTATGGACCATTTCACACGGTATGCACAAGCTTTTTCCACCAAAGATGAAAAAGCATCTACCATGGCCAAGGTACTCGTGGAAAATTTCTTCGTCCACTATGGTGCCCCCCCAGTGAATTCACTCTGATCAGGGCCGGGACTTTGAGAGTCAGCTAATCAAAGAAATGCTGTCTCTATGGGGGGTGCAAAAGTCAAGAACCGCACCTTATCACCCGCAGGGGGATGCTCAACCAGAACGCTTTAACTGCACCCTGCTAGACATGCTAGGCACCCTCCACCCAAAAGATAAGTATAAATGGAGTCAGCAGATTGGCACCTTGGTACACGCATACAAATGCATGAAGAGTGTTGCTACTGGGTTCTCTTCCTACCGCCTCATGTTCGGGAGAGAGGCCCAGCTGCCTGTTGATGTCTGTTTTGGGGTTTCTCCCGATGGGGTCCGAGCCAAAGATCACCTGCAATATGTACAAAAACTGAAAGCTCAATTGAATCATGCCTATCAACTGGCCCAGACAATGGCCACCAAAAGAAATCTTGCTAATAAAGAGAGACATGATAGAAAAGTAAAGGCTCAAGAGCTTAGGCCTGGAGACCGTGTGTTGTTGTGAAATTTAGGATTGCATGGTAAACATAAAATTGCTGATCGATGGCACCATCTTCCCCATGTCATAGTTGGAAAGTTGGATGATTTGCCAGTGTACAAAGTGCACCCAGAGAATAACTCCAAAGCTGTCAAGACCATGCACCGTAACCACTGCTACCTATTGGTCAAGTTATAATTGAGGCTGAACCCGACGAGATTGATTCCCCTGGACCAGTGACTCATGCTGCTGCAAGAAAGAAACAGAGTCAGCCTGCCCGCCGTGGTTGCCGATTGAAGACTTCCCCTGCAGCAGGCCCAGAATGATAGTGACTGCCAGTCTACCTCGGATGACAGTGAGTGTGATAATGCCTATTACCCCTCATATGAACTGAGTCAGTTGTTTCGTGGAAATCCTATGTTGAATTATGGGGATGAAGCTGGGCCTTCTGGACTGCCTAATGCTCCGGCATCATCCTTGGAGCCAATGCTCCCTGAAGGTGAAGTGCAAAGTATCATGTCTGAGGATGCTGAGTCTTTGTATATTGTGGAACTGTATGATTTGCCTGAAGGAGAGGCTGATGGTTTGAGTCTTTCTGGTGACATGCCAGAACTTGAGGAACATTATGAGAGTGCGGACAACCCCCCTTCAGTGCCAGAGTGTCTTCAAAATGAGCCAAGTGTTGTAGAAACAGAGACTACAGAGCAAGAGGCTGACAGTGCTCCCAGCTTGGATATTCCCCTTCATGCAGAGGCACTCCTCACAAGTGATGAAAGCTCCAAGACCATTGCTGAAAGTATAGAGACTGTGGTTGTTCACCTCAGAAAGACTGGCCAAACTGTCAAGCCAGTAATGTGCTTCAGTTATGATTCCCCCGGGAGGCCAGTGGATTTGCCTCTCAATGTAGTCCACAAAGGTGTTTATGTCTCTCAGAACTCACTGCCCAAATTGAGCTTGACAGCCCATTCCAGGTTATTTGTTCTGTTCTCTCACCATGGTGCCCCTGCCCCATCCAGCCCCAAGTTAGCTGATAGGAAAGGGCCCCCTCTTTCATTGTTTAGAGTACAAGAAGTTATTACATGATTCTGTATAGTAATGTTCAATATACCTGTGTGAAATATGCATAATGTATTGTCATAATGGAAATGATATAGTGGAGCACATTGAAATGTATAGTAAAGTGACAAGTTATGCCAATTGATGAATCAGATAGTACTTGTATAGCATGCTAATGGTATAAATATCTTGTATACACTGCATTTTCAATGTTATGATGGTACAGACTTGACACGGGCACCAAGTTTTCCCAGGCAGGGAAGGGTGTAACCCCCCTACAAATGGGGGTTCCCAAAAAGTCTTCCTTGAGCTTGCCTAAATGCTCACTGCCAGGCTGGTGTCCTGCGTTTAACAGTTTAAATGTGATTACCAGAGCCTGTATAGCCTCTGTGTACTGTCTCTTTAAGAGCTGCCTGATTGCAACATAAGTAATCTGAGAGGGAGCTGTGTTGAAAGATGTAACTATTTGCTGAAAATCATTTAGAGTGATATGGTAATGTAGTTTGTCTACCTTGCTTTCTTTGCAGCAAGGACTGTTTTGTTTGTGTCCACTATCTTGGTCCTGGACTGCAAATTGGACCAATCAGTTCTGGTGGGACCTAAAATGTAGCCAGACTACAGGAGCTGTCTGAATTCAAAATCTGTAGGAACTGTAGTTTTGAACTTTTTGCGCCTTTTTTGCAGCTGAAGGGAGAGCTCTTGCTTTGACTGACAGTCAAATCAGCCAACCAAACCTTTTGGATCTGGGGGAAAGTCCCAGGCTTGCTGGCAGTTGAGGTAGTTGTGAGCTGGGAAGTGAACTGAGAGGAGCTGAAGTGATTCTGAGCAGCAATCCTGAGTGGATTCGCATGGGAAAACTGTGAAAGGGCTGAGTTTGGCTTGCATGTCTGCCTGCTGCTCCTGAGAGGGAGAGAAGAGAATTATTTTGGACTAAATCCAAGTGTGTGTGACTAAAGTAAGCTACTGAAGTGGGCCAGGCTCAACCTCAAGAAGATCGAAGATTTTGCTGAATGTGATTGGCCTGTCAGGAGTTCCAGCTAACCCTAAGCTCCCGGTGTGTGCAGAGACTTTGCGATTGTGACCGAGGAGCACTTTTTCTGGTACAGTAGAATTCCCGTACATGTAAATGTGCTATGAGCTGCTAGTGGGTTGTGAGTTAGTTCCCCACAGTATGAACTGTGTTCTGCTTGCTGGAAGCTATATCCAGCCCAAAACGGACTGCATCAGAATTTGTGTCCATGTGGTCTGGACCTTGCCAGATTGGCCCAGCCAGACTACCCACTGCACAGAGAAGCCATCGACGAGATACCTGCCTGGGGATCATACCCCTGCTCCATGCTTGAACAGGAACAACGTCTCTGCGACTCGTGTGGAACCTGCTTCTCTTGGCATTCCAGATCAACCACCTGCAGTCTCGATTTTCGTCCAGCCTGTGTCCAGTCTTGGGTATCGTGAGTAAATACCAGGGTAGCTCCCTGCAACAACAGCTTAATCTGAGTGTGTCATCTGATTGTCTTGTTGTTTTGTTTCCTTTACGAACTGAGCCCTCTGGCTCCAGATTACAAATATTGTGTACTGTGCATGTTGTGTTTTCCATCACAGGGCCCCAACCAGCTGCAACCCCGGGCAACTGTCCTGGCTAGCCTATCTCTTCTCCACCTGGGTACCCAGAGGTGGACTGTGTGGGGGGACTCAAAGCGCAAGCACAACTGCTTGATTGATATAACCTTTAAGCTCATTTACCTGATTTTGCCCCTTCCTTGTTCAAGTCCCCTGAATAAATCAGATATAACTTTTTCTGCATATAATCTGACTGTGGTTCCAGTTTGTGCCCAAAGTACTGTACTGTTGCTATTTGCTGTGCATAACCTTGTTTTACAGGGGGTCCCCAGGGTTGAGCCAGAGAAACCAGCCCTGGTGGTAAGTGCAAACAGTGTGGGTACTTGTGTGGTATACCAGAGGTATTGTGAAAGTGATTATTGTACAGTTTTCAGGCCACTAGAGGGGAAAGAGGGGGGGTTACAGTGTCCCGGAGGGCTGTGCCCAGGTTAGCTTGACCACTACCAAATCTGACCTCCGGGTGGAGGCACCCATTTCAGAACTAAGGCCCCTTAACCTGCTACTAGCCAAGCAGGCAGGGGTAGTAGCCCTTGAGGTAGCTCCACCTAGGGGTTACTCTCACAGTAACGATGCTGAGATATCCTGAATGCTGAAAACAGTGACACGCTAATGCCAATGCCCATATTCCAACACCCTCTTTTCGGCGCCCTCTTGATGGGATACCATATTATACTAATGGGACAAGTTCATTTATTCTTTTGAAGTGGTGCAGCCATGTATCCCCAGCAAGAGACAAGACGTGTGTCCAGCAACAAACATGCACAACATAGTCCACAATAATCTCACGAAGTCCATCATTAAAATATTTAACCATGCAGCAAGTGTTGTCGCCTACAAAGGAAACTGCATTTTTAAAATAAATATTATTACTTTGTAGAGTCTTCAGCACAGCTTAAGCCACTGTTGAATGATTTACAGTTTCCAGTTCTGTACTGTTGACAAGAAATGCCTTGCCCCCTTCCAGTGCAAAGATAATACTGAGAATGCACCATGGCTGTGCATCTGTGTCCTCATCACATACAGCAGACAGTGATTTCCCCGCCACCGCTGTATTAATGCCTGCATCAAGCTGATCTCTTAATTTCGGTATGTAGATCTGCCTCACAGTGTCTGCTTTGGACAGTGCTCCAGTCCTCTTCACATATTTATCCATCCATTCCCTCAGATGTGGATGATCTAGCTTCTCCAAAGAGACATTATTTTGTTTTTGTTTTGTTTATTTTTAAGGTTATAACCATTGAGCCAAGGCTTATTTACAGTGGTGATCTTAGTACAGTTTAACATACAAGATAAAACAGAATACAGACATAAAATACAAAATCACAATAATTTACTGAAATAAAACAGCCGCAGGGCTTTTATTTATTTATTAAGAGACTGGGAATTACAAACCTTTGAGTCAGAGACTCTTTTGCAAAGGTTCCACATCAGGGAGGTACAAAAACAATGATACAGAAAATGACAAGCATATTTGGTACAAATAAGACAAAACATACGAACATACGAATGTGCCAGCAGAAACAGACCACCTGGTCTAAGTCTGCTCGAGTGACAGCTAGCACCCCTAGTTTGCAGCTGTCCAACCCCCCCCCATTTGTCATCCCAGTGCCACCCCCCACCTCCCCCACCCTCACTCTCCCCTGTTCCCTGTCCCATGCCCTTTTGAAACTATTCACAGATTTACATGATACCACCCATTCTGGTAGGGAGTTCTATTTTGCTATGATCCTCTCTGTGAAATAGTGTCTCCTCATTTCCTCCCTAAATCTTCCCCACTCTATTCTTAGTGCATGCCCCCTGGTGACCCTCCCCTCCTTAACTTAAAGACCCCATCTGCCCCATCCTTATTGATTCCCCTCAGATACTTGAATGTCGCTATCATGTCCCCCCTGTGCCTTCTATCCTCCAGGGTGTACATATTCAGGTCTCTCAGCCTACAGTCATAGTCGGTCCCTTTCATTCCACCTATCATCTTTGTTGCCCTCCTCTGCACCCCCTCCAGTAGCCTGATATCACGCTTTAGGAATGGCCTCCAAAACTACACACAGTACTCAAAGTGCGACCTTACCAGTGACCTGTAGAGGGGCAAGATCACCTCTCTTCGCCTGGATGAAAAACCCCTTGCTATGCACCCCAGCATTTTGTTTGCTTTCGTGGCCACTCTCCTGCACTGGGCAGTGTTGTCCATGGTCCCTGTTATCATTAACCCTAGGTCCTTCTCCTCCTCAGTGATCCCCAGCTTATCGCCTCCCAGTCAGTATTCTCTCCTTGGGTTGTCACCCCCAAGTGCATAATCTTACACTTCTTTGCATTGAACCCAAGCTGCCACCTCTCTGACCACTTCTCTAGCTTGCTGAGGTCCCCCTGCAGCTGCTTCCATGCCTCCTCTCCATTCACCACTGCTCCGATTTTGGTGTCATCAGCGAACAGACTTATCTTGCTCACCACCCCTTGTGCAATGTCTGATATGAAGAGCCCGAACAATACTGGCCCCAACACAGAGCCCTGTGGCACCCCACTCATCACCAGCCTTGGAGTTGAGAGCACCCCTCTAACCACCACCTGTTGTAGCCTCCCACTCAGTCAGCTTGTAATCCAGTTCATCATTTTTGCCCCTACCCCTACACCAGTTAGCTTCCCCCCAAGCTGCCCATGAGGCACAGAATCGAAGGCCGTGCTGAAGTCCAAGTAAAGAACGTCCACCACATGACCCTTATCCAGCTCACCTGTCACCCAGTCATAATATTGTATCAGGTTGGTTTGACAAGACTTCGCTGAAATAAACCCATGCTGCCTCACATCCTGGAGGCCATTGTCCTCCAGGTACAACACTAGTCTTTCTTTTAGTATTGTGTCCATGAGTTTGCACACTATGGAGGTGAGACTTACTGGGCAATAGTTACCTGGTTCATCCCTTGTTCCACTCTTGTGTAATGGTACTACACGTGCCATCCTCCAGTCAAGTGGCACACATCCCGACTTCAGTGAGGTGCTGTACAGATCCACCAGCGGCTCCGCCAACACCTCTACCATCTCCCTCAGTGCCCTGGGGTGGATACCATCCTGCCCTGGTGCCTTGTCTACCTTCAGTGCCCTCAGTCCCTCTAGGAATCTACCTGCCTCAATTCTTCCATCTGTTGCCTCCTCTCCCTGTCCCCACCCTCCCAGCCCATGATGGTAGCAGTCCTCCCTTTTCTTCCGTGAACACTGAGCAAAAGTATTCATTCAGTGCTTCTGCCTTCTCCTCACCCTTTTCCATCTACTCCCCACCCTTTTTTATCCTCGCTATTGTCTCCTTGCACTTCCTTTTCTCCCTGATGTATTTGAAAATGTCTTCCCCCACCCCATTAATTTCCTGCGCTTATCTCGGCTCCCTCCGGGCCTTGGCTTCTCTCACTTTTCTGGTCACCTCCCTGGACTGTCTTGCATACTCCTCCCTGTCCACTTCCTTTCCTGTCCTTCTATACCTCTGGTGCACCTCTTGTTTTGCTCTCACCACCTCCATTACCTCACTGTTCAACTAGCATGGTTTCCTTGCTCTGCTCCTCTTACTCTGTGTCTTGGTGCAGGCTTCTGTTGCCTCTGTAATCCCCCTTTTAATAATATCTCATTTCTGTTCTGCATCCATCTCCTGCCTTATGCCCTCTAGTTTCCCTTTCAGTACTTCCTGCATCCTCCCAAAGTCTGCCCCCCTGAAGTTTATTACCTGAGTAACTGACTTCTCTGGCTCCCCGCACATCCTGATATTAAACCACACCGTTTGGTGATCGCTGTCGGCTAGTGGGTCCTCCACCTTTATTTCCCTTACTGCCTCCCCATTCGATAGCACCTGATCTAAAGTGTTCTTTAGCCTAGTAGGTACACTAACCAACAGTGTCAGGAGACCATCCTGGATTGCATCTAGGAGCACTTGCTCCCTAGCACTGGAGGTCACTGGAATGCTCCAGTCAACCCCAGGCAAGTTGAAATCCCCCGCGATGACCACCTTCCCTGTTCTACATACCTTTCTGATTTGTCCTGCTAATTCACTGTCAAGCTCCTCAGACTGGGACGGTGGCCTGTATACCACCTCAAACCTCAGTTTCCTACCCCTTGAGTCTAGGAGCTGCAGCCAGATTGCCTCAGTTCTCTTTTCTTCCCCCTCGTCCCTTGTGCATTTGATCCTGTCCATCACATAGACTGCCACCCCACCACCCCTCCCTTCCTTACGGCCCTTCCTGTATACTTTGTATCCTGGGATTGCCAGATCCCAGTCCTGGTGCTCAGTTGCCCACATTTCTGTGACAGCTGCAATATCCACCCTCCACACTGCTAAGAGTGCCTGTAGCGCAGCAGATTTGTTTCCTAAGCTTCTTGCATTTAGTGAGACCACCCTCCATCCTGCCCCTTCTCTTCATTGGCCTCCATTTCCTTCCTTCTACTCCCACCTTTTTCGGCCATCCCGAGTCCTTCCCTGCTAGCCTGGGAGGTAGGCTGCACTCTATTAGATCGCTACCTACCTGCTGTCCACTTGCCACTCCGCCACCTAGTTTAAATCCACCTTTGTCACAATATATCTCCCCAGTCTTTGCTTTAATACCTCCTTCCCCTCCCCACTCAGGTGCAGCCTATCCCTTGCAAACAGATTTTTATTATCCCAGGTACTGGCCCAGCCACCCACAACCCCATATCCCTTAGTTTGACACCATTCTACCAACCATGTGTTCAACTCCCTAATCCTCTCCTTTCTCACTGTGCTTGCGCAGGGTACTGGGAGCACTTCAGAGAATGCCACAGACTCCCCGGTGTCCTCACATAGCCTTCCCACTTCCTCAGTCCTCTGCTTTGTTACCTCCACCATTTCCCCCGCTAGGTCATTTGTCCCCACATATACCACAATTGGTGGTTTCCTCCTACCCCTCCTTATGCACCTTTGGATTGCCTGTCCTGCCTTGTCTGCCTTTAATCCTGGTATGGACTCCACCCATATCTGACTGTGCCTCTCCACCCCTTGCTGCCCCATCCGATCCCCTTGAGTATGGAGTCCCCCAACACCAGTACACCCCCTCCTTTTCCTTGTGCCCGTCACCATTCCCCACCCAGGTTCTCATTTCTGGGGCCACTCAAGACAGTGCTTTCTGTGCCCCAGTGTCTTCCCCCTGCCCTTTCAACTGAGACCCTCCCTCCTCCTGTTTGACTGCCAACCTCCTCTCCCTTCTCACCTCTCTGAGTATTAGCCCTCCCCTGCCACTCAGTGCTCAATCTCTCCACTAGTAATACCCCTCTCTCCCTTCTCTTTGTGAGTGCTATCCCTTGTACAGTCTCCTCCTGTATCCTCTTTCCCATGTGTTGCTAGTACAGCAAACATGTTCCCTCCTCCTTTTGCCTTATTGTGTGTCTCCTCCTCCCTCCTGTCTACTGCTGCTCCCCTTCTTCTAGGTCCTACTAGAGTCCATCCTTCATCAACTGGCTTCCTGTCTACTGTGCCTACTCCCCTGACCTCTCCCTTGCCCCACTGTTCCTTCTCTGTGGTGCCCCCACAATACTCTCAGATGTCAGCCCTCCTACCAATGCAATCCACCGCTCCTCCCTCAACCTTCCCAGCGCCATGCCAAGCCACTGAACCTCTAAACAATATTACACAGGATAAAACAATCCAAGGTCAAGTAAACCCATTGTATGATCAGAAAAGTAAGAACAACATAAAACTTAGGTAAAATAGTGTCAGATGGAGCTGGGACCAGGAGAAAGTGGTATGTATGGTGAGAAAAACTGGGAATGGGAGGAGTGGGAGAGGGAGGGAAGGGAGAAAGGGGGTAGGTGGGAGAGATCATGAAGAGGAATCAAGGTAATCAGGGAGGAACATTAGAAGCAATCGCAGGAGCTGGAGGAAATGATCTGTTCCCTAAGGAGAGTTTTTACAAAGATAATAAAGACTTTTTCAAAATAGACATAGACATAGGTCTGTTGTTTAAATTTCTAAACTCTGATGGGAGACTATTCCAATAAAAAGGAACCAATTGACAAAAATAGTGTATTGAACGCTTTTGTTTTTGTACAAGGGACCATCATTTCTCTTAAGTGACTATTTCTTAGTGAAGTGTCTACAATCCTAAAAGATAATCTATTGCATAAATATTCGGGTATATTTGCCACGCACCATGTCTTCACTGTGTCCATGACCAGCTCATTTCTCGCAATATATGATGCAGATGTAGATGAAACTGCTGATTAGGGTCACCTGCTTTGTTTACTTTCCTTCCATAGCAACTCACTCTTTATTCCCGGGATGTTTCTGGCTGATCAAATGACCTGCACTGTATCCTTTCTTGTATGGTTCAAGACGTGGTTGCAGTATGGGCAGAACAGATTTACTCCATCCTCGTAGAGGCCTTCAGACTTGAACTGAAGGGCCTGCTGTTTAGCGAAGGTGTAGCAGATCATGGCCTTCTTATTGAGTGGTGCGGCAGACATCATGCAGGCACAATTAAAGTCTATAAAATACTGAAATCAAACAAAGGTACAAAAAAATAAAATTAGTAGGCTGTTCCAGTCCTCCTGATGGGAGAACGTAAGTGAAAAAAGGTATTGCAGTCCATAACTTTTATCCTCCAGGTATTATGGCAGCAGTCTACATCTCCTATCCTCTAGGTCCAGCAGCAGAAGCAGTCTATAATCTGATCCTCCAGGTACCCGGCAGCAATCTGACTCCCATTTTCCAGGTATGATGGCAGCAGTGGTCTATGACTCATCCTCTGAGTATGACAGCAGCAGTGGTTTAGAGCCACCATTCTCTAGGTCAGATGGCAGCAATGGTCTACAACTCCCATCCTCCAGGAATGATGGCAGCAGCATTCTATGACAATCCCATCCTCTAGGTACAGCAGTAGCTTTCTACAACTCCCATCCTCCAGGTAGGATGGCAGCAGCAGCCAATGGCTGCCTCTCTCTAGGCAAGATGGCAGCAGCAGTCTATGACTCCCATCCTCCAGGTGCAATGGCAGCAGCAACCTGGGGACACCGTTCTCCAAACTATCTGCCAGCAGCAGTCTACAACTCCCATCATCCAGATATGATGGCAGCAGCATTCTGCGACTCCCATCCTCCAGGTATGACAGCAGCAGCAGTCCATGACCTCAATCTTCCAGGTATGACAGCAGCAGCAGACTACAGCCACCGTTCTCTAGGTGAGGTGGCAGCAGCGGTCTGTGACTCCCATCCTCCAGGTATGGTAGCAGCAGTCTAGCACTCCCAACTCCCATCCTCCAGCTATGATGGCAGCAGTAGTCCACGTCCTCCATCCCCCAGGTATGACATCAGCAGCAGACTACAACCACCATTCTCTAAGTGAGGAGGTAGCAACGGTCTGTGATTCCCATCCTCCAGGTATGGTGGTAACAGCAGCCTACAGCCACCATTTTGTTGGTGAGATGGCAGCAGCGATCTATAACTCCTATCCTCCAGTTATGGTGGCAGCAGTCTACGACTACCATCCTCCAATTACAATGGTGACAGCTATCTATGACTCTCATCCTTCAGTTACAATGGTGGCAGCAGTCTGTGATTCCCATCCACCAGTTACATTGATGGCAGCAATCTACAACTCCCATCCTCCAGTTACAGTGGTGGCAGCAATCTACAACTCCCATCCTCCAGTTATGATGGTAGCAGCAGTCTACGACTCCCATCCTTCAGTTACAATGGTGGCAGCAATATACGACTCCCATCTTCCAGTTAAGATGGTGGCAGCAGTCTATGACTCCCATCCCCCAGTCACGATGGTGGCAGCAGTCTGTGACTCCCATTCTCCAGTTAAGATGGTGGCAGCAGTCTACAACTCCCATCCCCCAGTTACGATGGTGGCAGCAGTCTGTGATTCCCATTCTCCAGTTAAGATGGAGGCAGCAGTCTACGACTCCCATCCTTCAGTTACAATGGTGGCAGAAATCTATGACTCCCATCCTTCAGTTACAATGGTGGCAGCAATCTACAACTCCCATCCTCAAGTTACAATGGTGGCAGCAGTCTATGACCCTCATCCTACAGGTATGATAGTGGCAGGGCAGTCTCCATTCACCATTCTTCAGGTACATTGGCAGAAGCAAGTAAGCCCCCCCACTTGCCCAAACCACATGGCAAGTAACCCTCTTCTGACTTGTCAACCACACAACCAACACCCAGACTTACCTGGTGCCACAGAGCTAGGACATCTATATGCCCACAGCCATACAGAAAATACCTAACACCTGCCAACACTTGTGACTTGCCCAAACACAAATGCACACCGGTGTGAAACAATCAGATGTATGCTATGTAATGTATGAGGCATTGACAACTATTTTTGTTCTGTTTTAGCTGTTCTGAGCCACTGTGGACCAGGCAGAGTTTTGTTTGGCCCAAACTAGTCAGATACAGACCACACAGCTCAAAACAGCTTAAAATTAGCATCAGCACAAGGACACACCAACTCTCCTCCACCCCAGTATGTATGGCCTTCCACCTGCAAACTTGCTGTCGGGCTGCACTGCTTTCTGTGCAGCCCAGAGCAACATGTGTAAGGCCCTCCCCAAACAAAAACTTGCTCTGAGGCATACAGAAAGCACTGCAACCCCAGAGCAATTTCACAGGTGGGAGGCCTTACATACTGCATGTCCCTGAGTATGTGCATGGGTATCTGTTGCTTTTGGCTGCACAGACAGCAGTGCAGCATGACAGCAAGTGCACAGGTGGGGTCTGACATACTTTGGGGGGGTCTGTGTGTCCCGAAGCAAGTCAGAGGATTTCTGTACCTTGTGGTTTGTTCTAAAGTGAGTTTCAAGAGACACTTTGACTTGCTGACGAACACACAGTGTATAAGGCCCTCCTTGCAACAGGGTCCAAGGAGCAGTGTTGCTTTCTGTGTTCCAAGGAGCAAGTGTAAACATGCAGAAAGCAGCACAGTCCCAGAGCCAGTTGCAGGGGATGGGGGTGGCCTTACACACTGAGACTCCCTGAGCAAGTCTGAGGATCTCCGTTTGCTTTGTGCACCACAAGAAGTTTGGCAGGGGAGTTGGCAAGACACACAGCAGCATGTCAGTGGCAGCCCATATCACATCCCCTTTGTGGTGGCAACAGAAAGATTCTGAACCCCCCAGTGCAGCACCACTCCAGCAAAGCAGCCCCCTACCACATCAATGCCAACCCCCCCACCTCGGCCCCCAACTTGCCCCTGGTCAGCTTGTTTTGTAGCGTGAAACAATAAGATCCTGAGACTTGCTCAGGGATGCACAGAAAGCAGCACAGTCTGACAGGCTGTGTTGCTTTTTGCATGCCCAGGGCAAATTTGCTGTGGAGGGTTGTCCCTAAGAAAGTCCAAAGATATCTTGATTGCTGCACACCACAGAACAAATTAACTAGGGACAAGTTGAGATGTGGGGAAGTTAGTGTTGCACACTGGCCCCATTACACAGTGTATAAAGCCCACTCCCCGCAAACTTCCTCTGTAGCACACAGTTGTACATAGGTTCACACATTCAGGACTAGCCAGCCAATGCAGGACAAAACAGTGAATCAAGAAGAGGAGGTCACAAGGGGTCAGGGCCAGGCACTCATAACTGCAAAGGTGAAAGGAGTAGAGAGGTCTTGAACCACAAAACTGCTCAGTTCCACAGAACTTTAACACGGTCTGTTGGACTTGCTGAGGGACACAGTGTTTAATGCCCCCCCCAGGGACACAGTGTTTAAAGACGCCCCCTGCAAAGTCTGACAGGCTGGATTGCTTTCTGTATCTTTTGTATTTTATCTCAGTGGTGGTAGGAATATCTGTCTTCATTTCATAATATTAAAACACACACACAAAAAATTTGCAAAACAGAAAGTAAAGTTTGCAGGGGGACCTTACACATGGAGGGGAGGGAGTCGGCATGGGTGTGTCCTCTGTTGATCTAGAGCAAGTTTCAACATACACAGCACCCAGTCTTTCCAGGGACACATCACCCACCACAGCTCCACATTGTAGAATGCTTGCCACATTTTGCTAACAAGCCATTTATTCTCCAGAGACACTAGTGTCAGACTGCAGTGCAGCCTCCTGATCCAACATTGGCAGCTTCCACATAGACTCAGACTCCGCTAAAAAAAATAGTATAAATCAGTTCAAAAACAGAATATGACTCTAAGAGAGATCTATAGCCACTGATCAGTGTGTAACGCACCCTCCAACTTTCTCTGGGGCACACAGTTTGTAAGCCCCCTCCTGCAAAGTTTGAGGAGCTGCATTGCTTGTTGTGTGCTCCAGAGTAAGTTGGGGGAGTAAGTATAGGGCTGGCACTGGTATATTCCTGAGCAAGTCCAAGGAGCTCTGTTCATTTATGTGCACCCCAGAACAAGTTTACAGGGAGTTGGCTTTACACACTATTTATTGGGGTCAGCCTGTAGCACTAACTCCCCCTACCCCAGCCTGCTCTGAGACACACAGCAATCAACATAGCCTCTCAGACTTGCTTGGAGATACACCAATGCCCCCCCACCTTGGTTTGGGGCATGCATCAAGCAACAAGTAGCAGAGATCCTCGAACTTACTAAGGTACATATTATGCAGCCCCCCCATGTAAACTTGCTCTAGGTCACACAGAAAGAATGCACCCCCAGAGCAAGTTTTCAAGAGGGAGCCTTACACACTGCATTTCATTGAGCAAGTCCAAGGGTCTGTATTGCTTGCTGCATGACCCAGAGCAAGTTTCAGGGACTTTAAGACCCTCGGACTTGCTCAGAGTCACACAGAAAGTAAACACTGCAAGATTCCACACAAACTCAGACTGAACTAAAAAATTAGTGTCAATAAGTTCAAAACAGAATATGAATCCAAGAGGGTTCTACAGCCCTTGGTCAGTGTGTAACACCCCCCAGCTTTCTCTGGGGCACACAGTGTGTAAGCCCCCTCCTGCAAGGTTTGAGGGGATGCATTGCTTGCTGTGCACCCCAGAGTATAATGTATATTTCTTGTTTTTTTTCATACCTTTATCTGTGGTATAGCCAGAGTACTTGATAGTTCCAGGGTAGTATTTGTGTTTACTTGAACTGTACACTGTCACCGTATCTGGGTGGGCCATGTAGGGTGACTTTCATCCCTGTATTCTGTGCAGAAGTTGGTTTGTAGCAGATACACCCTGAGTGTGCATTATGATCTAAACTAAGTTAATTTTAAGTTTCTCTGTCACCAATATAGTTCTTGTTAAGATGGGTTCAGAGGGGAGGCACTCAGTTGTGGGGACTGTGGGCTAGTCTTCTCCAGGGATGTGCTCTGGAGGAGTGGGCATTGCCCCTGTGGGGCCATAGCAGCTCTGTGCTCAGCTAATAGCAAAGAGTGAAGAAATATCTAAGCTGTGCACTTAGCTCAGCTGGAGCTCACCCCACACACACCCACTCCCCCAGAGACCCACTGGTCCAAGGGAATGGAGAGTGGTGGGGTGCAGGAGGGGTAGCCATAAGGAGGTTGTCCAGCCCAGCACTATCCAGATGGTGAATGACTTTGCACCCCTGGAGGGGGTTCAGGTGCCTGACTTCACCAAGGGGGACTGCGATTCAGTTGATGGGAAAAGGCAGGACAACGTGATGGCACAAAGGGGGGCAAAGCTGCCAGGAAGATGCTAGTGATCAGGGACTCAATGATTGGGGGGGAGAAAGGGTGCTAGAAGAGGGGTTGGATGGTAGAGAATTGTCCAATGCCTGCCTGGAGCATCAGCCATCCAGGATTTAGACAGAATAGGGAGGATGGTGGAGAGGAAGCAATGGGAGCTGGGTGTGCTGGTATACCTGGGTACCAGTGATTTGGCAAACCTGTTGGTGGAGGTGGTGAAGTGGAACTTCCGTGGACTGAGGGAAACATTGTCAGCACACACAGCCTCCCTGGCCTTTTCCAAAGTCCTCCCTGTGTGGGGCAGGGAGGGGAGGCAGGATAGGATAAAGAATGCTGAAATAGAGGAGTTTAACATCTGGTTTATGGGTTGGTGTCAAGACATAGGGTACCACTTTGTAGGGGACTATGGGGACTTCTGGGACAGGAGACTCTTCAAGGGTGATAGATTTCACCTGATGAGAGAGGGGGGACCAGCATGCTGGGCAGACATTTGACATGTATATCAGAAAGTTTAAACTGATTGCAGGGAAGTCTGGGTCTAGGGTAACCATGGTGGCGGGTGAGCAGAAGGGGATCCAAGACAGTACTCCCCCACATCCAGAGGACTGTAGCAGCAAAGAAGGTACAAAGAGAGCAGTAGTGTTTACAGGACCAAGGGAATGGGAAGTAGTGATGGGGAAAACAAAAGACAAAAGCACCATCAAGGGTGGGTGAAAACATGGAAAACAGAAGGACAGTAGCGAATTTAGAGCAGGGGTCTAATGAAAGGAAGTATGCCTTAATGCCAGGAGCCTAGGTAAGAAACTCTGCAAGCTCCAGGCGCTGATGGCAGTCACTGAGGTGTACCTTGTAGCCATCACAGAAACATGGGCCATAGATAAGTGTGACTGGGAGATGACAGTCCCTGGGTATTCACTATTCAGGAGGGATAAAGGAACTGGTGGAGGAGGGGGGAGGAGTTGCCCTTTTTGTCAAGGAGGGCATCGAGGTGGTAGATGAGTGCATGAGGAGTAGCAACGGAGAGGTTGAGTCAATATGGGTGCAACTTAACGGTAGCCTCAGGCAGGAAAGTACGCTTGGGGATGATCTATAGTCCTCCAGGGCAAGGGGAGGAAAGGGACAGAGAACTCAGAGAAGAACTTGAAAGAGGGGTAGCAAAGGGAGAAGTAGTGGTGGTAGAAGCCCTGAATCTGCCAGACATCAATTGGGATGTCCCTGTGGCCAAGAACACCAGGAATCAGGCATTGCTGTATGAATTCTCAGACTGCCTACTGGTGCAGCTAGTTAAAGGAGAAGACTCCTATATATTTATGATTTGGATATGTCTGATGTATTTTTTGTACATTACATCAAGTACTGTACATATGTCAATAAGGGATCAGTCATTTCTTCTGTTGCAACACATCTAGAGTTTGAGGCTCTGACACAAGCTTGTAAAGTGTCAAGCAAGCCTCCATTTACATGCAAATGAGTCACTTGTAATACAACCCCTCCCATTCCATGAGTCACTGCAGCAACAGTGCAGAAGAAAACATAAGGGTAGCAATGCTGTCTATCCTGATTTTATTTTAAGTTTGCAATGGCTTAAGACAGTTCTGTCATGCAACTCACACAGGGAGTAGTACTTGTAGCCTTAATATGTGTAGAGCACATAATACATCTAATAGTATTTCATTCACAGGAAACAAAATCTGTTTCTTTGTACTGCTCATTTCTCTCTGTGAGACAGTTGTAGCATGTTGTGGACAGGCGTAGACTGAATCAATCAAGCAAGCAATCAGTCAGTCTTTATTTAACCAGGTGAACACCCTTGAGATGATTCATTTACAAGGTGGGCCTGGGCAGGTTCCCAAAGGATCACACAAGACTGAATTCTTCCTCTGCACAAATGTTACACATCCCCCTTTCAGCAGCCTGAAAGTGGAGAGTTAGATCACTTACTTTAGTACATTATTTTACATTTCGAATATTCCTTAAATCTGAGTTTCTGACTGGAGATACCAAGAGAAAGAATGCATATGACATGGGAGGAGTGAGCTAAGCAAATACAGAGCACTACAAACACTGAGACTGATTAGTGTATTTACCTACAACAGCTGAGGTGTAGTATCTGATTTGTGAGGGACATCCTACCTCAAATGCTGGCATTGCAAAGCAGGAGGGGCTGCCACAGCTTGTCCTCAGTACCTTCAAAGTGAAGTGCTGTAGCTCACACCACTGCTAATGATTTGTAATGGGAATGGGAGGCACATTTAAAGTCATGGACTGGAAGGGCCATCACAGTTCCCAAGGAGGGTAGGGAACTTGTTAAGGGTTACAGAGTAAGGGACTCTAGTAGGATTTGAACCCAAGTCTCCCAGTTATTGTGCCTGTGCTTTAACCACTAGATCACCCTTCTTCCATCTGCTGCAGCTAATACTTCCCTGGTAACCTATTCCTTGTTATAGCTGAACTCTTTATTGCTTTAGAGCAGCCACAATCAAGAAATGAAGTCCTTGACTTTAGAAGGACAGACATCAATAGAATGAGGGAGCTGGTCAGGGATAAGTTAGCAGGGGTGGAGGACATAGGTTGGGTGGAGGAGAGATGAGGGTCAATTGAGAGAGCCATCCTCGAGGCATCTAAGGTATGCATAAGAACAGTAACAAAGAAAAACAGGTTTAGGAGATCACTATGGTTCTCAGCAAGGGTCAGGGAAGCAGTAAGGGCCAAAAAGAAGGCCTTCTATAAATACAAGGAAAGGCAGCAGAAGGTAGAATAGGAGGATTATCTACAGAAAAATAGAGAGGCAAAGAGGGCTGTTAGTGAGGCAAAAGCAGACACAGAGCTGCATATCATGGAGAGGGTCAGGAGTGGAGAAAAACAGTTTTTCAGATATATTAATGAAAAAAGGTGGGGGAATCATAAGGCTAGCTGAGGGGGGTAAGGTGATAGAGGAGGATGGACAAAAGGCCACCATCCTAAATGACTTTTTGCTCGGTTGTCACTTAGGAGGATAGCGGGTCCGTGACAGAGAGTGGCATCAGAGCGGCCACTAAGGGAGTTCCGGAAATCAGACAGCAATTACTTAATAGTGAAAGGGTGCTAAAAGGGCTGTCTGCACCTAAGATAGATAAGGCCCTGGGACCAGATGGGTTGCATCTGAGGATACTCAGGGAATTAGCAGCGGAGCTGGTTGAACAACTGGTAGGTCTGGTCAACAGCTCACTTAGGTCTGAGGAAGTTCCAAGGGACTGGAAGGTGGCAGATGTTGTACTGCTTCATAAGAGGGGGGGCTAAGGAGCAACCAGAGAACTCCAGGCCTGTAGGTCTAATCTCTGTTATAGGGAAGTTGATGGAGACACTGATAAAAGAGGACCTCGTAGACAACCTGGAGAACAACTGGACCCAGGATAGTAAACAGCACGGTTTTGTGGCAGGAAGGTCCTTGCTGAGGATCTGCTGTACTTTGACTTCAGCAGGGCTTTTGACTCAGTAACACACAAACAATTGCTCAAGAAGATAGAAGATCTGGGTGTAGCTAAACCCATAGTGAACTGGGTGGGTAATTGGCTGAAGGGGAGGCAGCAGAGGGTGATATTCAATGGGGTTAAATCAGAAGAGAGGGAGGTTATGAGTGGGGTTCCACAGGGATCTGTCCTGGGTTCAGTCATCTTCAGCACATTCATTAGTGACATTGGAGAAGGAATCCAGGGGATGTTGTGTCTCTTTGCAGGTGACACAGAACTATGTGGGAGGGTGGATCATGACATGGGAAATGCAGAGAGACCTACAAAAGCTAAAGGGGTAATCAGAGGTCTGGCAGTTAAAATTCAATGCCAAAAAGTGCAAGGTAATGCACTGAGGGAAAACGAACCCCAAGATGGAGTACTGGATGGGATGGGAGAGACTTAGCACTATAGCTGAGGAACAGGATCTGGGAGTTATCATCAGCAACTCACTTAAACAATCAAGTCAGTGCAACAAGGCCTATAACAAGGCTGTCAGGATGCTGAGATGTGTTGGGAGGGGTATGGCTAGCAGAAGAAAAGAGGTAATACTTCTTCTCTATAGATCCCTGGTGAGGCATCACCTAGCGTACTACACCCATTTGGAGTCTTCACCTCAAAAAGGATAAGGATAGGTTGGAGACAGTGCAGTGCAGAGTAACAAAAATGATTCGGGGCCAGCAGGGCAGATCCTATGAGGAGTGCAATATGTACTCACCGGAGACCAGAAGGCAGAGGGGAGATATGATAGAGACCTTCAGGTTCCTTAAGGAATTAACAAAGTAAACTGTGGGCAACTATTTAGCCTGATTCTTTTTTTTTTTTTTTTACTACTTAACTGCCCTCCTTCCTTGGCATGCCTACAGCCATTAGCACCAGCTGGGTTTTCATTGAGTGGTGTTCATGCCTTGAGGTTTTTCTCCTCTGTGTAAGGCTTGCCTTCCTTCCCATCTTCTTTTCCCTCTCATTCTTTTCACTTGTTTATTTCCCCCCACCCTCCCCCTTTTATCCTTACAATGCTCTCATATGCTGTACCCAAACTCCTCCACCTCCTGTGTGGCAATCAAGGGTATCCTTCTTCCCTACCTCATTGCCCCTCCTCCCCTTTTTTCCCTACCAACCCCCCAAGGGGTTTGCATTCTGGGGGGAGTATGCTCACCTGGCTGTCCTCCCCTCTCCCGTTTCACCTTTCTGATGAAATTCTTCACTTCTTCCCAATGTTGTTATTAGTGATATTTCCCTGTTTAAGATCTGAGGTAAATCTAGGATAGGGTAACTAAGCACAATGTATGCATCTGTAAATGTAATGTAATATTAACATGTGTATATATATATGTAACACCACAGTTTATTTCATTGTTTGATCTACTCTATATTAATGTGCACTGGTCACTTATTTACTACTTTAGTACTGAAGTGATCATCAATGTACTTAAATGTTTCATTTTCCACTCTATCAGCAGCCTACTACAGCATGTGTAACCTGACTCGTGTGTGTGAGTGTGTGTGTGTGTGTATGTGTATGTGTGTTTGTGTGTGTGTAGCCAGGCCGAGAGAGAGAGAGACACACACACACACACACACACACACACACACACACATTAACAAAGTGAACAGTTTCAGGTTTTAGTTTCAGTCCTTGGAATGTTACATGAAACATAAGCAAAGTTCCTGTTACGTCTTACCACACCCCTGAGTCCAAGGAAAAAATAATATTCTGTGGCTGGCCTCAGGTACCTAGAGACTGCAGCTGGACCCGTATAACCAGACTGTGTGTGTGTGTGTGTGTGTGTGTGTGTGTCTGTGTGTAAAATGCTGGGGAAGGGAGCAGGCAGGCTGAGAGCACATGCTAAGATCAGCTGTTCTTCCTGAAAGAGCTGATTTATGAATGTGTCTGTCGGCAC
This sequence comes from Neoceratodus forsteri, assembly GCA_016271365.2. Lineage (NCBI taxonomy): Eukaryota > Metazoa > Chordata > Ceratodontiformes > Ceratodontidae > Neoceratodus > Neoceratodus forsteri. The sequence continues at coordinate 1,196,498,347 of CM057456.1, forward strand.
ATTGTTTTGAAGTCCACGTACATTTATGCCTGAACAGCGTCATGGTGAGACTTGCTGATTATTGGTCAAGCCCCTTGTAGACTGTCCTGGATTGGAGCACTGTGATACGCCTCTCAAAACCTGTACATAGCTAAATGTTCGACTTGCGCTAGCGCACACGGCGAACATAAAATTACAGACTATAATAGTCAAGTTAACCTTGCAGTTAGTACCCTGGAGAAACTGTAGGTTCCAGGGATCATAGAACTTGGGCAGACTGCATGGACCTCTGGTCTTTTTCTACCATCATTTTCTATGTTTCAATGTAGAGTAAGTTGGAGGGGAGTAAGTTTGGGGGGGGCATGCTCTGGTGTGTTTCTGAGCAAATCAGAGGAGCTCTGTTGATTTATGTGCATCCCAGAACAAGTTTACAAGGAGTGGGCTTTACACACTATTTAATGGCATCAGTCTGTAACACTAACTCCCCTTACACCAACCTGCGCTAAGAAACACAGTAATCAACACAGCCCCTTGGACTTGCTCAGAGATGCACTGAATTCCTCCCCACACCACCAACTTGGTGTGGGGCATGCAGCAAACAAGTAACAGAGATTCTCGGACATGCAGTTACATAGTATGCAAGGCCCCCCCAGTGCAAGCTTGCTCTAGGTCACATATAAAGAATGTACCCCCAGAGCAAGTTTGTAAGAGGGAGCCTTACACACTGCATTTCCCTGAGCAAGTCCAGGGGTCTGTATTGTTTGTTGCATGTCCCAGAGTAAGTTTCAGGGATTTTAAAGCCTTCAAACTTACTCAGGGCCACACATATAGTAAACATTGCCTTCTTCCACACAAACTCAACTAAAAAATTAGTGTCAATCACTTTAAAATAGAATATGAATCTAGGTGGGGTCTACAGCCCTTGGTGAGTATGTAACTCACCCCCACACACAATATTTCTGGGACACGTGCAAAGTTTGAGAGGCTGCGTTGCTTGCTGTGTGCCCCAGAGTAAGTTGGGGAAGTAGGTTGGGGGGGCTGGTACTGCTGTGTTCCTGAGCAAGTCCGATGAGCTCTGTTGATTTATGTGCATCCCAGAACAAGTTTACAGATAGTGGGGCTTTGCACTCTATTTAATGGGATCAGTCTGTAACATTAAATTCCATTTCCCCAACTTGCTTTGAGACACAACAGCAATCAACACAGCCCCTCAGACTTGCTCAGGGACACATCAGTGCCAGCCCTCCCCCAAACTTTCCTCTTGTTAGTATATAATGAAAGCTTAGCCCCCAGCTTACTCTGGGGCAGACAACAAGCAGCACAGCCCCTTGGACGTGCTCTGTGACCCACAGTGTGTAAAGCCCCTTCCCCACACACACACACAGGCAGCAAAGTTTGCAGGAAAGGGGCTGTCCACATGGCGGGGGGAGGTTATCAGTGCGTGTTCTGTTGCTTGTGGTGTTCCAGAGCAAGTTTCAACACTGAAGCTTGGACTTGCTAAGGACACACCACCCATTGTAGTCACACTTACTTGGGGGAACACAGTGTTGAACCCCCCACCACTCCACTTTTCTCACATCAAGCCATTCATTCTCCAGAGGCAGGCTGTTCTACAACAGCCCAATTACAGTTTACATCTATTTACTTTGCAAATGTGGCAGTCAGTCACATTCAAATAAGAAATGGCCGTTTACTTCTTCTAGTCTTTTTTTTTTTAGAACAGCTGTTCTAAACAAAACAGCATACAATTAAGACAAAAGTCAACTTCTTGTAAATGCAGAGGATTCAGAGACCTGGTGGCTGCTTGTTTAGACCAGCAGTTCAAATATTAGAACACCCTGTTCGTAGCTCCCCTGTCCTGTAGCAGCAAATCACAGAAAAGACCCATACTGGGCATCTAAATTTCTTTGTACATTAGATAGTGTCCGATTTCCTGGGCTGGGTATCTGAGGGATGTGTTTAACAATTTCATATTAAGAAAACTGTCATACCTGGTTGTGTTTGTAGTAACAGTAGCAGCTGGATTGCTGGTTGCTTTTTTGACAGTTCCTTCCAGTGGATGGTGTCCCTGGTGGCATTCCAGGTGGCTGTAGCAGTTTTTTGTGTGAGCCAAGAGTTGTTTAGAAAACAAAAGGGCTTTTCCCTGGCCTTAAAAGTGATGGACAGACTTGCAGTGGATGGCGGGTGTGTGAGCGGGCAGGTGGAATTACAAGATCGGCATTCTCGGGCAGTACAGTTTGGCATCCTCAGACAGTGTGGTTTGGCATCTCTCAGTTGTTACTTAGGCAATAGGTGCCCTTCTCTTCTGGGTTTAGCTGTAATGGGAAGAGCACCTTGCTACACAACACCTCTTATAGGGCTGCAATCATGGACTATAACACTGGTAGCATGATTTTCTCGTGGCACCAGCAGAAAATTTGAAATTCCACCAGCCTATCCCAATTCTGTGTTTCCATCTGTATTCATGGAAATATGGAAAAACAGTGGCCTTGAGGTTGAGCTGAGCCAGGCTCGAGCCTACTGTGGCTTGCTCACCTCTAATCTGGGGTGGTTCACATATTAAAAGTTCTGTAGTTCACACATGTGAACTGTTCCATTTTTCTTGCACATAACAACAAAAGGTGATACACACTGTAAGGGCTTCTTAAGTCTTGAATTATACCTGCTACAAGCCATTCCTGAAGATGTTGCCTCACATAATTGATATCTGCTGGGGCCAGGCGATAGGATTGTTCTCGAAAAGGGAAATTATCTTGCAGTCTGATGTGATGCTCCTCTCTGATTGCACATCCATCATCATATTCGTAAAGGGAAAAGACTTTGGTTCATTCTGCCAACTTCTGACTCACTCTGGTCTTCTATTTTTCTGGCATAGGTGACTATCCAAAATCAAAGAACTGGGGGTCGATTCCAATATCCACATCTTCTATGTTGGTTTGGGGATGTACTGCTGTGCCGGCGTAGCACACCCGGGTCAAGGTTTGATCTTTTCTTACAGCAGTGTCTCGATCAGTCACATTCTTTACCTGGATGATGATTCTCTTCACATAGGTATATGCTCTCACAGGCAACACATTTGGTTTGATCAGCAGTTCTTCAGGCAGGACATGTCTGTCTGGGACATCGATAATCAGGATCTAGTTCTTCACATCCTGCTTCAGCCTCATCAGGCCACCGATGCTACATTCTGCATTGAGCATTAGGACAAGTTCTTCGGCATCTTGGCACCAGACCACAACAACAGGATTTTCTCAGTCCTCTGGTCTCTTCTGTGTCTACTTCTGGTAGGTCTTCTTCACCAGTCCATGTACTTGCAGTGCCCTTCCACTTTGCAGTGCCTCTCACTCCTGGCAGAGTTTGGTTAGGCATCCAGACATGTGCATGTGTTCCAATGAGGATGGGCAAGTTATCAAACATTGCAGACTGTGAGCTGACCAATGCCAGAGTTTCAGCTGCATCTCCAACTAAATGAGTCTAGCCTTTAAAGTAACCAAGGTTGTGGTAGGACATGTTATGCAGGCCTCACATGTTCAGGTCTTCTAGAGGTTGCAGCTTTCTTTTCTTGGATAGCTGGTGTTTGTCATACCAGTCCATGAAAATGATGGTGATTTGGGAGCCACTGCTGAGAACAGCATGGGCTGATACTCCATTGATGGTTATAGTTGTGTCGCTGGAATGACCCACTAACTTGTGAAGATGTTCTGGTAAAGTATCTTGTTTTTTTCACTGTTGACATGGCTACTGCTGGTTTTACTGATTGTTTGGAGGATACTGCTGATGGGACTTCGGTGCGATCCTTTACTGGGCCTCGGAGTAGTTTGCTTGCCTCTGGATTTGGTTGAGCAGTTTACTAGTGACATTTAACAGATGCTCCTGTGCCTAGCCCTCTCTCTTTGTGTGTCCATCATCTCCACACCTATAACAAAACACTCCATCTCTGTACTGGCATGATCTAGGTGGTCTACTAGGTGGTGGCCTCCAGTCTGTTGCTTGGCTTTATAAGATTAGTATCTGGAGCTCTGACAAGGGTGCTGACTACAGTTTGCCCTCACTCTGGGTCCTTTCCCTCCGCCAGACCAAGGGCTGGGTATTACATTGTTTCAGTTCAGTCACCGGCTCATGCAACTAATTCACTTGGGTTTGGAGATCACACTGTACAGTTTGGGTCTGTGTTTGCACTCCTATCACTTTGGATTTTTGATAGATGGAGCAACATGTTGGCTTTGGTAGGGATCTTGTCCACTAGAAGGAGATGCTTTGGCTTTTGAGATTACTTCTTTGTAGTTGTTAAGCAATTCTTTTAAGTTCTTGAGTCTCTTGATGGAGTACACTTTCAACGGCTTGTGGAGCAGCTGTTGAGACATGGTGAGGTCCACATCATTGCTGTTCTTCTTCAGCCTCTTTGACTTTTCTCATCAGCACTCTGCGAAGTGGGGTTTTGTCCTTTCATTTTGTCAGGTGCAACTTGAAAAGTAATAAAGCTGAGTGGCGGGAAGTCTTGAGTACATGATCCAGTCTCATTTGGTTCAGTTCATGGGACGCCATACCTTCTTTTCTGTTATGCTGTCATAAGGAAGCTCAGATATGCTGACAATGGTTCTCCCTTCCATTGCTTAGTCATTTTGAACTTCCACAAGAGATCTTCATTTGATTCTGTACTTCCAAAGACATTTCCAGAGCACTCAGATGCTCCTGGACTAGAGTATCTGGGTCAGTGGATATCCAAAAATGAGCAGTTTTAAGGCAGGACCTTAGATGCTTTCTCCAAGATGTATTCTTTGCTTGGCTTCTGAGCATTGCCAGTGTTGCATTAATTCAGCAGCATAGGCCATCAAAGTTTCAAGATCATCTTTTCCTGCAGAGGTGTGTTTCATATCTGAGAATATTTGCAACCTTCCGTATGAGTCAGATATAGGTGGCATATTGGTGGACCCTGCTCCTATGTTCTGAGGTGGCATACCCACTTAGTCACCTAACAACATCCAAACTTCTCTGGCTGATGGATATGGGTGGCACATAGGTGGGTCCTGCTCCTGTGTTTGGAGGTGGCATACCCCCTTAGTCACCTATCAACATCCAGACTTCACGGGCTGACTTCCCTTCAGCCTGCAGCCATTATGGAACCTCTCTTCAAAATGTTCAGTCATGGCTGGGACCTCTAGCTTTGGGGTGGTCACACTGGCATGAGTCACTGTTGATTATTTGGCATTGTCTTCATCTGTAATCAGTCCTTTGGAAATTTTAGTGGCATCCACGGCATTGTAACACTCCACCAACACCATCAAACTCTGGGTGTTACTATCCAGGGAATGTCCTTGTACAACTACTTCACCAAGACACTTCACTCCAGACAGAATGTCTTCAATTTTCCCAACATCTGCTCGAGGCAGAACCTCAGGGAGCAATAAGGTTTTTCCAGCTTCTCATCTGCAGATCAACACATTAGTCTTTCACATGCCATGGCATTTAGAAACATTTGAGGGAGGGGTGGAAACCAAAATGGGCTCAGATGCATCTGTCTCCATGTGGGGTCTGACTGGTGAACAGAAGGCTCCAGCAGTGCCTGCAAAATTGTTACTGGGTTACTGTCTTTATTTTCCTGACTGGGGGAAGAGGGGGGTTCATATCCAGATATTTTTAGTTGTGTGGTACCTCCTACCAGAATTTAGTTTAAGTGGGTCTTTTGTCAGAGTGATACAACCCCCTGGGATGCTGTACCTGCCTACCATCCTACGGTGTCCCCCATACATGAAAAATCAAAGGGCAACCTTAAAATAAAAAAAATAAATAAAAAATGCAATTAATGACTTTTTAAAATAAAAGTCTTATGGAATTTTCAGTTATAACAATATCATCTCCAAGAAAATTTACAATTTAGTACAATTAATAGACACATATTATTTTTAAAACAATTGTTGTTGTTTTACAGTACTACTAGCCACAAAATTATTGGACAACTATATATGACCTAACACTACAATGTATAATTTCTATTCATAAACTATTCCCTTTTCTTCCTAGTAAAGTAGTCAAGAAAGAGTGCTTAAAGAAGTGAAAAGGACACTGAAAGAGAAAATAGGAAGGAGAGAGACCATTATGAAGAAAGTAAAGAAATGTTATAAAAAATGTCTGACAATGTTTTATTTTCAATCTAGCAGCAGAAATGAATGATCTTGTTTCAACATTTATTTTCAATAATGGGTATCTGTTTTTACCGTTTTTAAGAAATAAAATATTTTGATGGAATTTGTGTTTTTTCTTTGATTCATTTTGAAGTTGTATGGTTTCTGAGATGTGGTAGCGTCCTTGCATATGAAATCCAGTAATTTATCCCATTTATTTTGAAAGTTGTGTTTATTGTCCCTGAGACCATGTGCTACCTTTTCTAGTTTAAGAATTTCTACAAGTTCTGTATGCTGTTCCTTCAGTGATGGTTGTCTTGTGTCTGTCCGTAGTTTGAGTATTAAATTTTTTCTACCATTGCCACCACTTTCCTTCCTTGTGAGAATCCATAAAACAGGCTGTTTTTGTGAGAAAGGGCAAGTCCTTAAGCGCTTCACACTCCTCCATCAGTACTCCAAGCTTTCTGAGTTTGACTTTAACTCATTATATTATGAGGACATTATGGGAACACTTGACCCCCAACATCCATACAGTTCTATAGTAACAAAGAGGAGGAAGGAAAACCCTGTGCATCAGTTTAATCATGTAAAGCGAGAAAGCGAGTAGGAAAAAGAACATGTTTCTCAGAGTTTGGCCATTTTTACCATGACAGATATTCATTTCATAGTTAGTACTGTAGCTTGTTCAATTCCCTTCTGGGTGAGAAATCAGAATTAGCAAAAAGGTCTGGTTAGTCTTTTTTGACTGCTTCCTTGGCCACTTCCCACTTGGAGTCTTGTGTATTCTTTTTATTCCCTCTTTAAACCAGATTCTGATGGTTGTATGGTAGAACAAGCTATATTTAAATCATGCTTCTTTCAGTTTTTGTTAAATGGGTCAAATGATTCCCTATTTTTAAGGAGTGCATACTGTAGTTCATTGTAAAATCTTACTCGAACCCCTTCAAATTCAACAAAAGGTTAGTCTCTGATGGTTCTTTGAAAGTATAAATTCTGTTGGTAATTTAGAAATGTGATGATCAGTGCTGGAGCAGCCGATGCAAAAATCAACTCAATTATAACCTATGGTGCTGAAGTTTGGGGTACGAATATCACCTCAGACATTGGCAAAGTCTTTTTATATTATTAAAAAGTTCTTTTAGGGATTCCTTCTGCTACCTCTAATGTTTTAGTAAGATCAGAATTAGGGAAAATTCCATCCAGCACTATAGCCACCCTAAAACTATTGATTTATTGGTTAAGAGTACGCAATAACAAGCATACTATTCTACCATATGAATGCTTGAAAGAAAAGATGAATTGGTTAAAGGCTGGCCATACCTCATGCTGGATTAAAACTTTAGAGAATAATCTGGTGCAACTGAATCTGACACATTTGTTAAATGATTACAAAAAAAATATAAATATTGCCATGTCTTATAGAAAATTGATAAAAAGTAAACTGTTCGATTATACAAAACAGCAAGCAATGATAAAAATAAGAGGGCTTAAGGTCAATGTATGGCGATAATAAAATTGATTATTCCCTAGAAGACTATTTATCTCTTCCAATATCATTCTCAGATATAAAATTAATTACTTGGGCTTGATTTGACTTAATCAACTCTATATAAGCATTTTTTAATAAGGGTCTCCCAATTTTGAGGGGATCTGTAAAAACAATTAATTTATGTAGATGCATTTTAAATTAGAAAGAAACATTAGAACATATAATTAGATTTTATCCTTTGTACTTTGGACCTAGAAATACTCTGTTTGGAAATTTCCTGAGATGTTATGATAAATTCAACTATGATCCAGTATTTGTACTCCTGCACCCTAGAAATGTTTCTGATGCATTAATGATATCAAAATTGTTTGCATCGGTAATCAGGATAAAAAAAATATGTTAGAGCTAATGGCAGTCTGAATTAATATCTAGTTTTAGTTAGACATGCTACTGATGTTTTGAGTTTCACACTTCTGGTATTTGTAAATGTGTAACAGTGTTTATGTTAATATGAGCTATCTTTTAAATCTTCATTTATATTATGAACCAGGATCAATGCACTTTATGGTAAATTATATTTCTTGTCTGGCTTTATCTTTCTTTTTTGTATTGTGATTTTATGATTGACAAATGTATTTGTTGTATTTTACATTTTTGTAAAAACTTTGATTGTTAATAATAACAAAGTTGACCAATAAATTATCTATCTGATGATCGGTGCCCTTGGTTTACTGTTTGGTAGTGGTTTTGGCTTAAGGGACCTGTGTGCCCTTCCGAGAATATAACTTGAATAGTCTGGTGGAGGTCCTGCTATTTTGCTTAGCATATAAGCCAAGAAAGTCATACCATCAATGGTTTCCCAACCTTCAGGCACTCCTATTATCCTAAAAGTATTTATTCAGCTCCTGGTTTCTTGATCTCCCATTCTTTCCTACATTTTCACTATTCTTCTGGTGTTTGACACTCTCCTTTTCTTCTTTAAACATTTTGTTCTTACAACAAGAGACTCTAGCTTGGAAGTCTGTTGTTTTAGCTGTATTTATATATTTACTGTATATCCTGCTTCATGCCATTCATATTCAGGACCAAACTGGACAGTTTTTGATGCATAGCAGTTATTTCCAGCAAGAGTCTTTCAAACTATATATCTATTACCTTGATTTCACTGTCCTGTTCTTCGCTGTCATCCGAGCTATCTTCGAATGAACACTTTTTGGACTTCTTCCCTCTGAACTTGAAGATTTACTTTGTTCAGATTGTAAAATGTCCAACATTTGCTGTAGTCTGATTTCTGTGTCTGTATTCATTGACATTTGTAGTTTTCTTCCCTTCCTGCTTTGTGCTACCAGCAAAATTCGTTCACCTCAGATGTCTGTTTTGAAAATTGCTCTACAAGTCCAAAATTAATTTTACTGTTTTCTTTTTATGTTTTTTTTTGTTTGTTTGTAGCAGACAAAAGAAAACAAAATTCTCTTTTAAATCCCTTGTTTTTGAAATTGTGAAATGTTTTCCTCAGCTGGTGAGAGAGGGCTCATGGAGTTCGCTGTGATGTGACTGCGTCTGCCAATTGCATTTCATTGAATCTGCTGTTAGTGACTTACTACTAATAATGTGCTCACAAGATGAAATTCAAGATATGAATAAAATATTTATTGGGGAATATTCACAATGGATAGGGGCATGCAATGCAAAACTCTTTAGTGACAACTTGTGAATTTTGAGAACAGTGCCGCAGTTGGGTGCCTGACTAGGCTTAGCCAACTAACAGTTTAAAATAGTAGCAAAAACACTTACTGTAAGCTGCAGTGCCCACCCCCACCAGGCTGTGCAATAGATATGCTGTAAGTACATTAAAACCTTTTTGTAATGGCAGCCTGCATGTACGGGGGTACTACCTATATCTTATCTGTATCAATCTTCACCATTCATCACCGGTTGGTTCTGGCCAGGGGAGCAAGACCCCACGGGAGCTTTTTTTTTTGCAAGAGGAGGAGTCAGTGCCATGGGTGGTGCCACCCTTGAGGCCGACACACTGCACAGCGCTCATGGGTTGGCAAGTAACCGACACCAACAACTCCTCCATCCCAGTTCTGCTTCTCCTGCCATCGAGCAAGCATGATCTCATGTGTGAAGTGTGTTATTATTACTATGCTTCCCTGTGCTTCACTGGGTACACAGCTGGAGAAATAGTGCAGGCCCAATGAAGCTGTGGCTGGTTGGTCAGCAGTGGTGCACTTTAAAACAGAATAAAACACTTGTTTAAACTCAAACCCCACAGGCCCTGCAATGCTAAAAAGGTAAACCTCAAGGGAGGCATTTGTAGATCCTGGTTTGATGGCCAAAGCTGTAGCTTTGGTGGCAAACTTTATACACAATCCCAGTCGCATGGCAAGCCCTGAGAATACTTATGGTTCTGGTGTTGCCAGCTTTTCTGACAACTTGGGCTTCTTTTCCTCCTTTCTGCAGATGCAGGTCCTCTCAAGCAGTTGATCAGTTGATTAGATGGGGGGTCAGCTCGATGTTGCCATTCCCAGGTGCGTCTGGATGTGGTTTAGGCTTTCTGCTTCAACAGTCATCTGCACCTCTCTGGCTCCTCTCCTCCTTCTTTCCACAGGACTGACCAGTCTAGAGATCTGGGCCACATGCCACACACATGCATGTCCAGGCTTCCAGACATGGCAGTAACATTGACTGTCCAGTTCCCTGTCTGCAGTCTCAATGCAGGCTTTCAACAGCAGTAATCACACACAGCCTTGGGTCACTCTGCAGGCTGGCACCTATAACACAATTACTGGATCACCATGCTTTTACCTCCTTTTTCAGGAAAGACAGGTACAGTCTGTTTCTCCAAAAGAGTGTCATTCTGACAACAGTGAGTATACAATTCAGTCTCTGTACTTTACAAGTTGTAGAAACCTCAAAGTCACCTCTTGATGAGTGGCTGTAGAAGCCCCAGGCAGGCTTCCCTCATAATCTTTGGCCAGCAGCATTTAGCCTCCTCACACTCTGAGAGCTCACTGCTGTCGGACTAGTTTTGGAACTGCTCTCAGACTTTCTTTGGATAAGGGCAGCCTCTCATTGGACAGAAGAGCTGTCAGTCACTTTAATTAGTATGCAGAATGTTCACTTGTTCCCCTATTGATGGAGTGAAAATCCAGAGGCAGGGTGGTTCCTCTAAGTGTGACTGCGAGTCTCACCAATACACAGGTTCTCTGGTGCCAAACACATGATGCTTTTCTCTCCCACTCCCAGTGCGACTCTGGGCTTCCTGAAGGTATTGTTGGAGTCCCTTGGGCTGGAGCACACTGGAGGGAATGGCAGAGCTCAGGCCATGGTGAGGCAGTAGAAGTTCTGGTGTGGCCATGGGTTGTGGTGGTGAGAAGCAGTTTGTGTGGTCGGGTGAGGCACATTGAGAGCCAGTGCAAACAGCCAGACAGGCTGCAGCAAGAAGAGACAGCACTTCTCTGGTCTCCACACAGACTACAGTCCTGTGGGCCAGAGACAGCTGCAACACAGATGGCAGGCAGCTTGGGGCAGAGCAAAAGGCACAGGTAAGCCCCACCATTTAGGGAAGTTGCACTTATAAATCTCTCAGTATGCACTGCAGGCTATGGAATCTCCCACTGCAGCAGTCTAGCGCTGACATCAGCCACAGGGGATTCTGGTATTTCTGGTTAAAGCAAATGTCAGCTTGGAAGTCAACAAAATCAGCTTGATTCAATCTACTATACTGCAGTAAACAGTAAGTAAAAAATGTTTTTGCACACAAAGTTCAAAGTGGGACCAGACCCACACCTAGATGTTTTATTTTATTTTATTGTATTTATCTGAGAAATATCGGAATTACAACCTTTGAGTCAGTGACTCATTTCCAAAGGCTCCATGTCAGAATACATATATGGTACATACAGGGGATGATGACATAGTACATAATGTAAACAGTTGACATACAGTTTAATAAAATCAGGCATGAGTACAATAAGGCAGAGTTACAGAAACCATATGTTTTGTGCCAGAAGGCAAGCAATGCTGGCAAGACATATATAGCCCAGATGGAGGTGCAGACTAAGCAGGGGACATTGTTCCAGGTGGAAACCTACTAGTACTAATTTGCAGCCCGAAGCAGGGCCTTGTCAGTACCTAGGGTCACAGAGAGGGCCCTGAAGTTAGTTGGCCCTAGGACGAAGACGCCTTGTTGATGATCCAGTACATGGGGAAACTAGATGCAAGGCTTTTATGACTGACATTTCCCCTTTAGTGATGGTACCCCAACGGCACAGATCTGGCCTGCTGACCCACATTGGGCCTGGCTGTGCCAGTAGCAAGCTTTTTTGGCAAGGCTGAGTTTCAGCCACCTTGAGACCATCTAGTATGCAATTTTATAAAGGCATTGCTTCAGCACAGAGAAGTTATTTGCCCATCAGCTGTAAAGGACTGGTATAGCTTGGTATCAGTTGCATAGTAGTGAAAACTCATACCATACTGTCTAATGACCCACCTTAAAGGCATAATGTACACCCTGAAAAGCACAAGGGACTGAATTGAACCATGAGGATCCCCACAGTTGACAGCAGCAGATAGCAACCAAAAAGACCCCATCACAGCTCGCTGTGTCCTGTTGAACAAGTATCTTCAAGGCTATTCTGGTTAGTCCCAATATTCCTCAAGGTGTTCCTTCAGCACCCATGATCCACAGTGTCAAATGCTAATGACAGGACAAGGAGAACAATGATAGAGTGCTCCATCTATCCCTCACAAGGAGAGGGTCACTAAATACCTTTACAGATGCAACCTCTGTACTGTGGTGAGGCTAAAAACCTAACTGGGAAGCTTTATAGATGTTAAAATTCTCAAGATGAACCTCCAGCACCATCTTCTTAATAACCTTGCCAAAGAGCAGATTTCAGAGAGGTCTGTAGTTCAAAAGCACATCCAGGTCCAAGATGCCTATTTCAGAAGGGGCTTGAACACATCCTTGTTAAAGGATGCAGGCAAACATTTCTCCATAAGGGAACACTGGACAATGCTATCAAATACTGGGCCTAGAGCTCCACTGTAGTTCGCCAACAGCCACGCAGATTCCTGGTCTAATTCATAGTAGCTTGCATGCAGCCCAAAGATAACTTTTCGCACCTCCTTCAAAGAAATTAGGTTAAACTCATTCCAAGTCCAAAGGAGGGAATCAAGGAGGCAGAAACTGCATCCCCTCACAGGCTGAAGTAGGGAGTAAGGAGAACCCAAGGGGAGAGGAATCCCCAAGGGTGTAGCTTACTAAAGGAAACAGGCTGGCAGAGATGAAGGGAGGAGGGAACAGGAGCATTAAAAAGAGACTGGGGAAGGAGGAAGGGCAAAAATGAAAAAAGTAGGGCAACAAACGAGTGGAAACAAAATCTGGAAGGCCATGTATGTAAATGGTAGAAGTCTAGGAAATGAGATTCTAGGCCTAGCGACCATCATAGCAGAGGCCAGCCTGGATATTCTGACCATTACTGAGTCATGGTGCACTGAAAACCATGGCTGGGCATGGTGGATTCATAGAACAGCCTTTTAGCAGAGGTGGTGGGGGCGAAAACACAGTGGTGGGGTTCCAGAATGCATGGGATAGGCACAAAGGAATCATAGTGGAAAGGAAGAGGGAGGGAGAAATAACTGTAGATTGGGCACAGTGTGTAGTAATATGTTTCTGTGTAAGTCATTGGCACACCTCAGTACTTCTCAGCTCCATTTGTGCTGGCCCATTGTAGGCCACCTGGGAGAGATCCCGGATCTGACATAGGACACTGTCCAAGAAGAAATTACCAAATTCCTTACACTGCTTGTGTAATAAAACCCTTCTGGACTGCAGACAGAGTGGATTAATTACTCTATCTACAGTGCAGAAGACCTAGGCTAGCCTATTCTTACTCAAGGCAATTACCTGTGACAGGAATTCTGCTTTTTTCAGGGATATTGCCCTCTGAAAGTCATTATACTGTGCCCTCAGAGCCAGTTTGTTATCTACCAAACCAAACCATCTCCAGGAATGCTCCAGCCTCCACCCAAATGCCTTCAAGTGCCTCAGTGCATCATTATAAAGTGACAAGCTATGATAGGAGGCAGTAGGTCGACAGAAATTGGCATGCAGGAGTCCTGTGCCATGATGCCTAAAGTGGAGTAGCAGTATAGCCTAGAGGTTAGAGTAATGAGCTGTGATTGAGCTTTGTATATCCAGCAGACAGACCTGGGTTTGATTCCTACCACCTCCACTTGTATACTGTGTGACCCTGAGCAAGTCACTTAACCTCCTCAGTGCTCCCGGGTCTCCCCTGAAAACAGGCATCTGTGCCTAGTGGGCCTTACCCAGTTTACAGAATAAGATAAATAAAAATGAAATAAAAAGTTATAGCTATCCATGGTAGTTACCCAACCATTCCCACACATGGACACAGAGAAACATAGAAGCTGACAGCAGATAAAGACCGCAAGGCCCATCTAGTCTGCCCATTTTTTCTACTTTATGAATATGCCATAGGCCTTTACTCTGTCAATTGCCTATTTATTCATACTAATCTGTATTGCTCCCTTATGTCTATCCCATGCCTGTTTGAAGCCCTGCACTGTATTCATATCCACCACTTCCTGAGGTAGGCCGTTTCATGTATCCACCACCCTTTCTGGGAAAAAGAACTTCCTCACATTACCCCTTAATTGGCCTCCCTCTAATCTCATGCTGTGTCCTGTTGTCCTGTAATTTTTATTATATTGAAACATGTTAGACTCTTTTACCTTGTTAATGCCCTTAACATGTTTGGATGTTTCGATCATATCACCTCTCTCCCTCCTTTGCTCTAGGGTATACATGTTGAGCTCCATTAATCTGTCTTCATATGTTTTCTTATGCAGTTCCTGCACCATTTTGGTTGCCCTTCTCTGGACTGCCTCCATTTTGTTAAAGTCCTTGTGCAGGTGCGGCCTCCAGTACTGTATGCAGTACTCCCAGATGGGGCCTAAACAGTGTCTTGTAAAGAGGGATTATTACCTCCCTCTTATGACTTGTGATACCCCTACTGTACACCCCAGCATCCCTCTAGCCTTACCTACTGCTTTAGTGGTCTGCTTGAATGATTTCAGGTCATCTGTGATGATGATGATGATGATGATGATGATGTCCAAGTCTCTTACTTCCCCTGTGATTGCCAGCAACTCCCCTCCCAACCTATAGGTAGTGCCAGGGGTTTCTCTTACCTATGTGCATGGTCTTGCACTTCTTTGCATTAAACCCCAGTTGCCACTCTTGTGACCATTTTGCCAGTTTTTTCCAGATCTCTTCTCATTCTGCCCACCCCATCTGGATCATCTACTCTGTTGCAGATCTTGGTTTCATCTGCAAACAGGCAAACCTTACCCTCCAGTCCATCTGCAAAGTCATTGATGAAGATATTGAAGAGGACTGGCCCCAGGACTGATCCCTGAGGTACCCCACTTGTGACTTGCATCTCTTTTGACTGCATACCGTTTACCACCACTCTCTGTTTTCTGCACGCCAACTAGTTTGCCACCCAGTTGACCAACTTCTGACCCACCCCGAGCCTATCCAGCTTATTAATCCATCTTCTGTGTGGAACAGTATTGAAAGCTTTGCTGAAGTCAAGGAGGGACATCAACTGCACCCTTTGGTCCAACTATTCTGTTTACCCAGTCAGCAAATCTATGAGATTAGTTTGACAGGACCTTCCTATTGTAAACCCATGCTGTGCTCCTATGGATTCCAGGTGTTGCACTATCATTTCCTTAAGGAGTGCCTCCATAATCTTGCCCATTACTGAGGTAAGACTGACTGGTCTGTAGTTCCCTGTCTCCTCCCTGCTGCCAATCTTGTGGAGCAGGATCACATGAGCCCTTCTCCAGTCTTCTGTGACCTCTCCTGTGCTCAGAGACTCATTAAACAGTTCTGCTAATGGCTCTGCTAGTTCCAACCTTAGCTCTTTTAGTACCCTGGGGTGTATGCCATCAGGTCCCATTGCCTTGTTCACCCTGAGCTTAGTGAACTCTTGTAGGGCCTTTTCTTTTGTGAAGGGACTTGTGCCCCCGTGTCCATGGTGCTGAGCTGTGGGCCCTGCCATACCTTCTCCTCAGTAAATACTAAGCAGAAGTATCTATTTAGGATAGATGGTATTCCTTGGTCCTCCTCACACACTTCCCCTTATCCCCTTGGATCTTAGCAATACCTCCTCTAGACTTTCTCTTTTCACCAATGTATCTATAGAAAGTCTTGTCCCCTTCATTTACTGTTCGTGCTAGTGTTTCCTTGGTTTGGGCCTTTGCCTGCCTTACTGCCTTCCTGCCTTCCCTGCTTCCCTTAGAGAAGTTTGGTATGCCTCCCTATCTTCGTCTCGCTGCGTTCTCTTATATTTCCTGAAGGCCAACCTTTTGGCTCTGACCTTTTCTGCTACTGTTTTGAGAACCAAAGCAATTTCCTCCTTCTTTTGCTTTTCTTCCAAACACAATGGGATGTTGCTTCAAGTATTACATCCTTAATGCTTGCCCACTTTGTCTGTACCCCCATCACCTGTATTTCTTCTTGCCAGAACTAGCTTAACTCTGTTGGCCATCTTATCAAAGTCAGCTCCTCTGAAGTCACATATTTTTGCCTTGGAATGGGATGATTTAGTTCTAGTGGCCAAATTGAACCTTACTGTGTGATGGTCACTGCCCTCAGGTGGCCTTCTATCTGAAGATCTGTGATCCTTTCCCCATTAGTCAGTACTACAGTATTCCAGGATTGCCCTGTCTCTTGTGGGTTGTTGTACCAATTGTTTGAGGCCCTCCCCCTGCAGGGAATCCACTATGTGTGTAGCTCTGGTGGATGTTCCTGTTGGTATTGACCAATCTGTATCTGACATGTTGAAGTATCCCAATTTTCAGAACCTCCCGTTTAGCTGTCATGTTTTGTATATCTTCTAATAGTAATGTGTATGTGTCCTCCCCCTGGTATGGATGCATGTAGACAACCCCAGTTTGTATGGCTGTCCCATTTCTTGTTTTCAGGGTGACCCACAGTTCTTCTGGCTCCTTATGTATATTCTGAATTTCTGTAGCTTTGATATTTTCATTGACATAAAGGGCCACCCCCACTTTTAGCAGTTTACCAGACACCATGCCCAAGACATCTAGCAGTCCCATGAGCTTAACAGGCCACAGGTTGTTCAGCCCCAGTGAGAAAATGAGGTCCATGGTGTGGCCATGTTCATGATTTGTAGATATAACTACCAATGTAAGGCCCAGTGAATCTGTTAACTGGAGGAATTGCTGAGCAGAATGTGATTTTTCATCGTTGACCCAAGCACTGAAATTCTCTAACACAATCCAGTTGGATCGATCCAATGAAAGCACAGTTACGAAATCCACAGTACACCTAGAGAATCCTGCACATCCCACCTGCATCACCCTTTAAGGCTACATTTTCAAACAATCGTGCTTCTTTCAATGGATAAGCTGTAAGCTTCAGGCAGGATCTAAAACAGATGTCCAGCCTACTCCCTATGCTCCTTCCTTGGGCAGTGTACTACCAAGAACCCAACTGTGACTGCTGTCTCTACGACCAGCTCAAAGCCATTACAAAGCCAGGTTTCAGTGACACACATCAGATCTCTAGAGGAATTGGCAATACAATCCAGTATTACCACTGTTTCATTCCACAGGATCTGGCGTTACACAACAAACCCTGAAGGGGCGGTCACCCGTTTCCCCAACCCAGGGCATCTACCTGATCTGATTCAGTCCAACATTTACAGTATCCCTGAGTCATGTGATCAACAAATTGCTCCACCTTCTCAGGATCCACAGCAATCTGCAGTGGTCAAATATTACTCCAGGAAGAGCCAGGCCTGGTGGGTGGAGCTGGTGGAGCAGTCCTGAAGAGCAGGTGTGCAAAGGGGATTAGTATTAAATGGCACCTACTGTATTAAAAGCTCAGACTGAAATAATTCACCTATCGGACTGAATTCAACAAAATAAACATAAACCATTAACCACTCCAAACCACCCCAATAAACCTCCCTTACCTACACAAACTCCCAACTTCCACACCGTTCCTATGATTATAGGTACATATTTAGAGAGAGAGAGAGAGAGGGAGATACTCTTTCAGCCTTTTTAACTTTTCTGGGATCACTGGATAGTTTGATAACCTTTAATTGAACCAGAATATCTCTTGTACAAAGATGGCATAATACACAAGCTTTTGCAGCCACACAGGTATTTTCATTAGGTGTAGGGACCTGTATGGCACTGAAAGCTTGTGTATGATACCGTACGATACCATCTTTGTACAAGACATACTGTATGGTGGGCCAATAAAAGGTATAAAACTGTCAAGCAACTCCTGTTTCCCAAGGACCAACACAGTTACAATCTCTCTTTACTAATTTTCTGTAATGATCTCTGACCCTTAATGCTGGCCATATATATATTTTTATGATTACTGATTCCTCTGGTGAGAGTCTAGCCCCATGCAGAGAAACCAGGAGTGCAAAAGAGCTGTCTCTATTATACACAAGTGTGACATCACACCTGTATACAATTTGGCGCAGAGGTTTCTGGTTGTATTCATTCCAACCTGATCGAATTCTTTGAGGGAGTTACGGAGGTATATGATTGGAGGGGGGAGCAGTGGATGTGGCCTACCTGTATTTCAGAAAGGCATTCGACTCTGTCCCCCATAGAAGGTTGATAAGCAAACTGGGCAATCTGGGTGTGGGAGCTAGGCTTACAAAGTGGGTGGAGGATTGGCTAGGTGGGAGGACCCAGAGAGTGGTGGTCAATGGGAAGCACTCCAGAGTACTAGTGGTGATGAACGGGATGCCACAAGGGTCAGTGTTGGGACCCATGCTGTTTAATGTGCTCGTGAGGGACTTAGCAGTGGGTCTAAATGGAAAGGCGTGCTTGTTTGCAGATGACATGAAAATATATTACAGAGTGGATGCTCTGGGGGGGGGGGATGCACCAGGATATAGCCAGGTTAGAGGAGTGGCAGAAAAGTGGCAATTGCAATTCAGTGTGAAAAACTGCAAAATAATGAACATAGGGTGGAATAACCCAGGGGCTATTTACTGCCTCGGGGGAGAAACACTGCAGGTCACAGAACAAGAAAAGGACCTGGGGATTTGGATTTTGGACACACTAAACGTTAGGAGTCAGTGTGAATGGGCAGCTGGGAAAGCAACAAAAGTGTTGGCATGCATTGGGAGGGGTTTCACAAGTAGGAGGAGGGAGGTGATCATGCCACTATACAAAACATTGATCAGACCACAGCTGGAGTATGGAGTTATGGAGGCTCCATTTGCAGGGTGACTAGGATAGGCTGGAAAGAGTACAGAGAAGGGTGACCAAGATGATTCGGGGAATACAGGGAAGACCATATGGGGAGAGGCTGGAGGGTCTTGATCTTTATACACTGGAGATGAGACAGGATGGGGGGGGCATGGTGGAAACCTTTAAATACATGAAGGGAATAAATAAGGTTAAGGAAGATAGCATCTTCACACTGGCCAAAAACAAAACTACCAGAGATCATGCATTTAAGCTGGAGGGGGGCAGATTTAGGGGGCAGCACTAGGGGGTGTTACTTCTCGAAGAGGGTTGCACAGCCATGGAACAGGTTGCCAGAGTGGGTGGTGGAGGTGGATATGGTGGAGAAATTCTAAGATCCTGGGATAACTATATGAGACTAGGAAGGGGAAATGAAGGAGGGCAGCGGGGTGGGAAGTAAAAGGGCGGTGGGGGGTCTATCTTGGGGAGACTCGATGGGCCAAATGGTCCTTTTCTGCTGGCACAATTCTATTATTCTATGATTCCTAACCAATAATTATAATGACAGAGTTTCCTATTGGGTCTTCAAATTGCTTAATGTTTTTGAGGACCCATAAAATTCTGTGGTGATAAGGCCACCTCAGTGACCTTGTGGTGAAAGTGCTCACCTCCCATATGGGGAGTGCGGGCCTATATCCTGACCCTGCAATCCCAATCAGGGGTGGCAGAATTGGGAGAGCTGTCCCAGAGATGCTCAAACTGATCCTGAAGGAGGGTTTACTGTCCTGTTTACTGAGTGGTATCCCACCCAAGGGATGCGTCCCATGTAGTAGTTGCAAGTATTGTAAATTGTCAGAAAAAGTAAAACTTTCATGCATCCTACCACTGGAAAGGTATCTGAAAAACATAACTTCTTCACTTATGATACCACAGGCATGGTATACATGGCCACATGCAAGTGTGGCCTATACCATGCCTGTGGTGTCCCTGGAGCAGCGGAGGGAGAGGGGAGACATGATTGAGACCTACAAGTTCCTAAATGGAATAAACAAGATGCAGGTTCAGGAACTGTTCCAAGTCAGAAAGCACATATGAACTAGATGGCACAACATGAAGCTGGAGGGGGCAAATTCAGAGGTAACACACACAAGTTTTTCTTTTCCGAGAGGGTGGCAGATGCATGGAACAGTCTTACTCAGGTAGTGGTGGGGGCAAAAGCAGTGGTAGAGTTCAAGAAAGCTTGGGACAGGTACAAAGGTACCACCACACTGACTAACAGTTAAGGGAGGGGGGAGGCCTATGTGCAGACAAGATGGACCGTATGGTCTCCTTCTGCTGTCACTTTATGTGTTTCTGTGTAGGCTTTTTTATTTGGGCAAATGATTAACCATTTAAGCCAAGAGCAGGCAAACACATTATCGACATTCAGGAGGAGGATGTTAAGAACATCTTAGCAGCACACACAAAGTTTACAAAGGTATAGGGCACCCATACTAGAAATGTTTTAGGGATTGAACTAGTCAGAAAGGGCCCCAAAGGAGGTGACTTAAATGCCCTTCTACTTAAATGTGAAGCTTCTTTGACCTAAATGCAGGCACCAGGCTTACATGGCTGGTTTGATATCGCTGCCTTCATACAAATATGATTTGTACTGTATCTAAGTTTCTTCTTTGTCTTCTATGTGCCTCTGTAAGAGAATAGAATATTATTTCATTCTTTTAGGTGGTAATATTTCTGGTGGGCTATTGCTGTTTCTCCAGTAATATGATCCCTCAGTCTCTTAGTTTTTTTTTTTTAGCTTTTTATATGTTTTTGTAAAGGTAACATATTAATCTACTTAACTTTAGAAATAAATGTACAGTATGACTGATTGTTGAAAAAGTTCCAAACATCTATTTATATGTTCACTTACAGCTGAGGAGACTCTACAAGTTAGAACAAGTTCTGTATCTGCTGTGCATGACCTGACTATCCTCTGGAGAGGTTTGACGTGTACTGTATCTGAGGCCCATTTCCTTACAATGGTTGTGAAACATATTGCAAAGTGTAAAAGAAAACCAGGATGAAAAGTAAAAAGAAATCACACCTTACCAAAAATTAAACTGTTCTGTATCTTATTTGGAGGCACAGGGCTCATTTTTCAAAAGTGTCTGTTTGACGCAAGGTGTCTGTGTCAAAGGTGAATGACGCAATTGGCACCTTGAGGCAAACTTTGTGGCAATCACGATTTCTGAATGGGCTGCATCAAAATCAGGATGCTTTGCACCCAAACCACCCAGCGCCACTCTTGCAACAGTGGTGCATGTCTGCCAGGTCACAAGGGAACTTGCGCCACAGTGGAGCTGCACCATCCCCTTTTTTCATATTATGGAAGCCCTGTCATGGATGCAGCAAGGGGCTCAACTTAGACCAGCCATGAGGTGGTCTAAGTGACTTGTGCCAGTGCCACACGTGGTAAATTTGGGTGATCTGAAAGTGGGGACTAGGGGCAGAAGGGGCATGGGGTGCCCTAGAGGGCATTAGGGAGACAGTTGGTGTGGTGGGCAGTGATATGAAACCCAGCAGGGGAGCCCTTTGCAGAGCTCTACAACTGCTCAGATGGGACAGCTTCTAAGGAGGTTGCTAGGGTAGAACAGTGATATGGCCTCAGGTAGGTACAGCCCTGGCAGTTTCCCCATAGATGAACAAATGCAGAACCCCATAAGCGGGAAGCTGGAGCCACAGGTAGAGGGCTGCCAGTGGTGGGGGGACTGTTCTGCAGGCACTGCCACAGTTTTCTAGTGCCCACCCTCCCATGATGTGGCAAGCCATCTCCCACCTTGGGTGTGTGAAAAATCCTCATAACACACACCTGCACAGACATTATTCTCTATATAAAACATATTAAAGACAACAATAAAACTGACTTGGAGCAGCATGGAATCTCCACAAGATGACTATGTATCACAAAATTATTAAATGTTTTTATGAGAAAGGTAGCAAGACCTTAGATGGCAGAGGATCAGCAGATATTCAAATTAAAGTTTATTTGCAGGAAAACTCCATTAAGCACTCTCATTTACAAGGAGGTCCTGGTAGGACAACTTGGTACAAAGTATACACAATATTACAATACAATACATTACAATACAATACAATATAGTACAATTGTGATACATCAAGTTCGAGCAGTGTTGAGACAGGTAAACAGTGTACTGTAATACAGTATAATACAATTACGATACATCAAGTTTGACAGTGTCAAGACAGGTAAACAATGTAACAATGTAATCTTTCTCAACTTCTGCAAAGCCATTGACACGGTGCCACAATGTGTAGTAACAGAAAAAATGGTAAAACTCAACATTAATGCAAGAATGTGGAATGGGTAAAGAATTGGATCACTAAACATTCACAGAGAATGTCAGTAAATGGCCATCTGTCTAATGAGGGAGATGTGACTAGTGGAGTGCCTCAGTGGTCTGTACTAGGTCCAGTTATGTTCTTAAGTTTTATCTCTGATATGAACACTCAAGTTATGAATTAGACACCAAAGTATACTGATAATATCAGCCTGGGAGGACCATGTGATACATCAAACAAATTGAAAGAATACAAAGAGATCTTGACAGCATCACTAAATAAGCATATAAATGGGGTAAGTGATTTAATCTTGACAGTTTCAATGTATTGCACCTCAGTAAAAATTCCATCCCACACCCGTACTTACGCAACACTGTTTTAAAACTAAGCAAAAAGGAAAAAGATCTGGGAGTTCTTATAACTGACTTTCTGGGACAGGAGCGTCATTGTACTTCAGCAGTGGCCAAGGCTAACAGGGTGCTGGGAATAATCAAAAAGAATATCAATAGTCAGAAAACCAGGGAAATCATGCCTTTGTACAGGTCATACATGAGGCCCTTACTGGACTACGGAAGTTAAATCTGGTGCCCGAAAGGGGCAAAGTAATGGTGGAGCAAGCACAAAGGAAGGCAATAAAAATTTGAAAGATATGAAGTATTGTGGTCGAATGCAAACTCTAAATCCCTATTCTCTGGAAGAATGTAGGAAAAGAGGGGGCCTCTTACTGATTTATGATATAATACAAGACCAGTACTTGTGTGAACTAATCATGGAATTTAAATATAAAAATTCAGCAACCAGAGGCCATCTAGTACAACGTCAACCTAGGAAATTGCAGACAAACAAAAGAAAATGTTCCTTTACACAATGTATAATAAATTTGTGGAACTGCTTACCTGAACATATTGTAATTAGGATAAAAAGTCAATTCAGAAACAGGTTAGACAAGTATGTAGCCAGTGGTGGTAAGTTGAAATACTACCTGTGATTCGCAGGAGCTAACTATGAGCAACTGCCTTTTCAGCTCCTTAACACCTTAGTGAGCCTACAGTATATGGACTTCATGGACAGATTCAATTGATAGTTACAAAAAAGGCATGAAGTCTGGGTCATCATTTAATGAGCAACTGACACCTTGAAGACAACTTTAATGAACCAGAATATTTAGACACAGCTCAGCTTGTATTTCAGGTTAGTTCTGTATTCCTCCTCTCCATTATTTATTATTGAGGTCATTTGCATTAAAACAAAATGTTTGTTCCTGAAGAGTTCATCTGTTCATGTTGCTTTCGCCATACCTGAGATCACAATGCACTGTTTGGGACATCACAGTTACTCTCCTGGTAACACACTGTGATGTCACAACAGAGGATTATGACGAAGCAGGGAATACGCTATAGCAGCAGATGAACTCTAAGGGAACTCTAAGGGATAAAGACTATGTAGTCATGCAAATTTACTCCATAATAAATAATAGGAAGATAAATATATAGAATATATATGGAAATGCTAGCTAAATTGTACCTAATTATTATGTTTTCTTTCTGGCATCAGTTGCTCTTTAAACCTTGTAATTTTAGTGCACCCAATTTATAAATCCATTTGGTCTCACATGGTAGAAGCCTTTGCAATTGATGCTAATGTCCCCACCAACCCAACTCAGCCTGAAAATATGTTTGATGCACCCCCCCCAAGTCCCATGAGCAACCCAGTGCTTGTAAATGGAAGATTAGAAACCTAGTGATGGAATAGTGAGACTTGCGGTTGCAGGTTCAAGTCCCACTAAACAGACTCACTATGTTTCTTAGTAGCTAGGCACCAGAGCTTCCAAACAAGGTATGGTCCCAAGTTAGGGATGCTGCTACTACGTTTGCCTCTGCTGCCACATTCAGCCAGTGTTGCACTCAAAGGCAACACTCATTTTCTATGGGGTACAACTTGTGAATAAAACTGTAATGAAATAGATAATGCACCCTCCCCCAACTTGGCTTGAAAAGGCAAATTTCCTGGTTGCCTCACAGCTGGTTTTCTCTGGTGCTGTCCAGGGGCACAGACACAGAAAGGATGCATTTAGACACAGGAGCATAAGAGTGCACATGCACGCTACACAGCAGGCACAGTAATGCATTCTCCAGTTGCTGTTCAGCTCGGGAACTCAGGCAGACTGCACAGCACCTGTGGGAGGAAGGAAAGAGAAAAAGGTTATAGAAGCGGCAAAAAATGGCACCAAATATAGGCGAGTAACAAAGGAACACTCAAAAAGAACATGCTGTGGGATTAGCAATTTCTGAAAGGTAGGCTGCAATTTGACTGGTTAGAGTCTAACAGAGCCCCTTTAACTGGCAACTGGATAGGGAGCTACCTTCCGGTAAAATGCATTAGTAGTTTTTTATTGGGGTGGGCATAGAAAAGAGTAGTCAAAGAACCAACTGAATGGGGTACTCACAGTTGTACACATTTTAATATAAGGCCCAAGCTATTTTCACTTTGTTAAAAACAGTAACACAAATTTCTCTTCAGGCTGTATTCTGATTCTGGAGTAATTTGCTGCAGACTTTGTTACCTTGTGGTGTAAAGAAGGCGTATGGCTCCCTCTGCTGATATATCATAAGAACCACACATTCATAGAAGGATTTTAAGGAAAACTTTTAAGGGATGCACCTGATTTTCACTCATTTATTTTTTATTCCCTCCAAAATCTGACATTTCCATCACCAATGGGTAGGGATTTAAAGCACAAAATAATGACAGTCATTAGTATCACATTGTAGTTCTCCTTTAGAAAATGCTTTCTACACTAAATCATATATTGGCAACAGTTTTATCATTTTTTAAGACTTCTCCCACATTTTGTTTATTTGCCTCTGGTTTTTTTAATGGACACTTTTAATTCCCCACAGGCCAATTTTAACCCTTTTAGTAGTTAAAAACTTTACTGAAATTTTCCAAAGTAAAATACTACAAAGAAATATGATCATACTGTAAATCATTTACCGTGGGGTATATCAACAGATCATCCCCCAAAAACTTCATGTTTAACAGAAATAGCTGTGATATCTAGTATAGATGGATAATCCTACACAATCAATAATCCTTCCTGTTCAGGAGTAAAGGAAGCCACTGGTCCTATTAGGGAGAGTAGATGGAGCAAGCACAGGTATATCAGGAGGTCCCCTGAACAGAGGCAGATTCAAGGGGATTTATACAGAGGAATACCGGAGGAAGGGAGATAGCTGCTCCTGCTTTTGGAAATGTGTTCATAGGATCCTCCAGCACTTATCTTTGGCCACATCGAGCATTCCCAAAAGCATCTGAAAATATGACGATACCACCTCCCCTCCATCCCAGTCTTGGACAGCATAACTCCAAGAAACTGGGCAGACCATCTTGCCCACTACTGGAATGACATCATCTACTACCAGGTCTCAGTGATATAAGGCAGATCAGAGTCAAGACCAATAATGCAATCCTCAATAGCAGAGCTCTTTCTACCAATTAATCTGATATTCATAAACACTATATTGCCTGAAACACAGTAAGCAATTGCTAATGTTTAAACCACTCCCAATTTCTAAAGAATTCAAACTAGGGGACCACTAGATATTGAGGTATCAGTGTGGGCAGTGATACCAGATAGGAGGACTCTAAGCAGCATATTAAAATCTGCCCCATCAGCTGAAGTAAGTGGAGGCAGGTGGGAGTTTACCTTAAAGGAGTTAGCCCTTAAGGAAGACAAGAGGATGCTTTGGACTACAGGAAAGGTGAGAATCTTAGCTACTTGAAGGACTGAGGTCCTGAAGAAAATACTTTAAGGATTTCTAGAGTAAGATGAGCGAAGTCTCATCTTTTGGAGATGCCACCAGTGCCTATGCAGGAAATTATTAGTGGAGTGCAATTAGGTTGATTAACCTACAGCTGGTGATGTGGTGTAGGGAGTCATGATTTCAGTTCCTGAATAACAGGAGGTGTTTGAAACAGAGAATGTGGTTAAAATTCATGGTCTCTACCTGGAAAAGAAGGAAAGGCTGCCTTTATAGGCAAGATAGAAAGATATGAGGAGAAGTGTTTAAGCTACATGGCGAGGGCAAGGCTGGGGTAGTTGCAAGATAGCTGGTGGGCGAAGGGCAAATACGGTGGGCTAAGGGTAAATGTAATAGAAGATCAGGAAGAGGGAGCTAGGACAAAGTCTAAACAAAAGAGCAGTTATGAACGTATCAGTGTAGGGGCCTGGATATGTGCATGTATATACTAGGGAGCCTATCAAAAGGTAGAGGGGATAGTAAAACTAGCTGGATAAGATAACCGTGACATAATTTGTTTTACAGAAGCATGCAGGAGAAGTATACACAGTGTGACATAATCTGGATGGGCATACTTTGCTTAGGAGGGACTGCATAGGACGGGTGATGGTAACAGTATGGTAATATACTAATGCAAGGAAAAGATAAGCTGTTAGTGGAATGGCTTTGGTTCAGTCAGAGAGGTATAGTATAAGTGGAACAGTTTAAGGCCAATTATTTTGGATGCAACTGAGGTGTGTCCTACAAACAGCAGCATACCCCTGTAGCTTCATGCCGGGAACCCCTAAATGTACTCCCCTGCATCTAACAAAAAGGTGCTATTGCTGCATGGCCACTCTGTGGCTTGTGGCACACCTTCCAGATGCATCGTCTGTGTTGGTACAAGGCCACAGTTGCTGTAAGCCACGGGATTTTGCTGCTGGGACCCTACCCAATAGTGAATTGGGTGCCGGATCCCTGGTGCACAGATAATTGACGCAGCTTGTGCCGACCTTTGTAAATTGAAACCCGTGTTTTCAAAAATTTCTCTAAAGGTGTTAGTTGCTTTTTTAATTTCTTATTACAACTCTAATTATCCATGCTGGCTTACGTCTGATACTTGGAAACATTTTGTCATTTGTTGGATGTTTCACTGTGTAACAGGCTGCACTGGTGGAGGCCTATTTCTTCTGATTTAAAAGCTATTTGGTGGGATTTGCTTGGGCCTGGGTATTTGAATTGGAGACCTATATCTGTTAATTTCAAGCCTATTTTGATGTGTTGTTAGTGAAGCTGATTAAATTGGAGACCTGTTTCCTTTGGCAGCAAACATATTTTGGGGGCTTTGAGTTGAATTTTGATTCCTTGTTGCTGACTTCAGTAGCTGCAAAGATTACTGCATAGTGGGTAAGGGTGTTAATGGTCTGGCCAGGTCTCACTCAGCTAATTGACTGGAGGCAGAGCTGAATCAGGTTTGTGTTGTTGGCTGCTTTGTCTTCTCAGAAGGAACTGGAAGGGACAGGATCAGTTGTGTTCAGGACAGTAGCTGCTTCTTGTTGTTTTACAGGGTTCTTGTGGATTTTACTTGGTAGAAGGTTATTTCTTTCTTTCTTACTTCTAGGGGCTAGCAGGGTATTGTTTTGGGGCTGTTGGAAGTTTGAAAACTGGTTTGGTGGCTGTAATGGGCTAATTTGTTGGATGTTTCACTGTGTAACAGGCTGCGAGTGGAAGCCTATTTCTTCTGATTTAAAACCTATTTGGTGGGAGTTGCTTGGGCCTGGTTCTTTGGTTTGCTGGGCTTAGAGGGAGACACAGGGCTGATACACTCTCTTGAGTCGGTGTCTCAAACCCACCCTCCCCACCCCTCCCCCCTCCCCAGAGTTCTGCTAATTTATAGGGGAACATCTGCCCTGCAATTGAGGAAAAGGCTGCAGGTGCAGCTCATGTAGTTCTAGCCACTGGGGGTTGGATTTAAAGGCTGAGAGAGAGGAGCTTAGGGAGTTGTTCATTTCCCTTATAAGTTTACTGTGTTGTACTGCACCTAGTAACAGGGTTACTGGTGTACTGTGGGACTGTATCTAAGATTAGTGGGAGACCTGATTAGGCAGTAGGGGTGTATCTTGGACTTGGGGGAACCTGGTGGCTCACCGAAGGAAACCTACTTGGAAGGGGATGGAAACACACAGCATTAGGGCCGGCATCTTTGGGAGGGTGGTGGGGTGCACAGGGTGTGCAGCAGCCATGATACTGGACTAGGCTTGGAAGTTTGGTGGTTGCCCAGTGTGCTACCAGCTGGCACAGCTAGGGAGGAGGTTGCGAGGATTCAGAGACAGCTGGGGAAGGGGGAGTATGGTTGGGGAAGGGGGCAGGATCTCCCACAGGGTTGCACCAAGCACTGGGGGCTGACGGCATAGGGAAAGGAGTGCAGGAGAATATTCAGGGTCCATAGGGACCCTGGCAGAGGGGATCCAAAGGACACTACCAAGGAAGCAGGCAGGTAACTGGGGACCCTCACAAGGAGGGACAGAGGGCAACATTCTCAGGGAAGAGGCAGATGGCCAGGGCTGGACAGAAGGAAGCAAGAGGGGAGGTGGATCAGACCTTACACTCAGTATCTGCTTCAATTCTCTTCTTCTGCTCAAGATGAGGGGGTGATGTAGCCATGACAGGGTGGTTAGAGACGGAAAGGAGTGGGGGCAAGAGGCAGGGGCCAGATAGCAGGAAGAACAGGGGAACTGGAATGCAGGAAAATGGGGGGCAGTGAATCAGAGCAGGAGGGGCAGGGGAAGAGGAAGGAAAGCGCAAGGAGAAGGACCAGTTGGGAGGAAAGGTAAAGGAGAGGACCAGAGTACAAGGAGGATTCAGTAAAGGAGCTGAGGGTTTAGGCCAGGGAGCACAACAAGCAAGGAGGGACTAAATGGAGACAGCAAGGAAGGGAGGATGAGCCAGCTAGTTTAGCAGATAGGGAGAAGGACCAGTTGCGAGCAGTGAGGGGAGTTAGCAAGGTACAGAAGGATACTCCAGGAGGAGGAGGCATAGGATTGGAGGAGGGGGTGGCCAGGTAAATAAGGAGGGGTGGCATGTGGCACCCAGATAGGAGGAGGAACAAGGAACCGCTGGGTGGAGGGCCAGTAGAAAGGATGAGGGACATGGAAGGGGGGGAAATGGAGGAAAAGGAGCAGTCAGAGTGCTCCTGTTGGGGGATTCTATGATCAGGGCTATCAAATGGTATAGGGAGGGAGAAGCCTGACCAGTTAGAACAAAATGCTTCCCTGAACTAATGGTGCACAGGGCTGAGCACGAGGTATATCAGCTGGCAAAGGATTGTGGGGGTTCCCTGGACATACTGGTCCACCTGGGTACAAATGACACTGAGGGAAATAGTGAGCTAGAGATACAGGCAAGATTCAGGGAGCTTGCCAGGGTCTGTCATGACATAGGATGCATAGTTTCCTTCTCAGAAATCCTGCCGGTGCCAAGGGCTAGTGGAGAGCACAAAAGGAAGATTAGGGAGATAAACCAGTGGCTCAGGGGTGGTGTGAGGCCAGAGGGTATGGGTTGATGGGGGATTGGGGGACCTGGGAGGATAGGAGCTGTATGCTAGAGATAGACTCCATCTCAATTTGGAGGAGGGAATCCTTAGTTGAAAATAGAGGGTTCATTGGTGAAAAGTGGGGTTTAACTTGTGAAGGGGGGGAGGGAGAAAGACTCTCAAGGGGTGCCGATAAAGGAGGATTCTGTCTCCACCCCTGGGGAGCGGGAGGAATGCGGGAAAAAGCCGACTGGTAAAGTGCAGACCAGGGGAAAACAGAATCCCCATGGGAACACGAGCAGGGAAAATGGAAGTATAGGGAAAGGGTGGAAGGTAGTCCTGCTAAATGCCAAGAGCTTGGGAAATAAAATGCCTGAGCTCCAGGCAATGCTAACTGAGGGAGCAGTGGATGTGGCAGTGGTCACTGAGTCCTGGGCCACTGCAGGACACGACTGGGATCTGAACCTGGAGGGTTACACTATGTTCAGGAAGGACAGGGGGGAGGGAAGGGGAGGAGAGGTAGCAATGATAGTCAAAAACTGCATTGGCATGAGGGAGTAGAGGAGGCGAGGAACCGTAAGCAATTTGGGTCACCTTGATAACAAGGGGGGGCAAGACAGTAAAAATAGGAGTGGTGTATAGACCCCCTGCCCTGGCAGAGGAGCTGGAGGAGAGTCTGGTGGCAGATGTTGGGAGACACTGCAGACTGGGCAGAGGAATGGTGGTGGTGTTGGGGGACTTAAACATGCCAGGAACAGACTGGGGACTATGACATCTTCTGTGACCAGGGAACAGAGGTTGTTGAATGTCTTTCAAGATGCGTTCCTAACTCAGCAGGTGGGGGAACCGACCGGGGAGGCGCGGGTACTGGATGTGGTCCTGGCAGACAGTGACCAGATTAGGGGCCTGGAGGTAAGGGACCCATAGGCGGGGAGTGACCATGCCACGGTCTGGTTCTGCCTGGACCTAGGAGGGCAAGAAGGCTGCACAAAGATGGAGGTAACTGACTTCAGGGGAACGGATTTTAAGGAAATGGGAAGGATCCTTAAGGAGCATTTGGATATGATTGGGTCAGACATGGATGCTGATAATAGGTGGGAAATCATCAGGAGAGGGGTGCAAAATGATACCAGCACCTGTGCAAGAGTAAGACAAAAATGCAGTAGGGCCTGAAAACCCTGCTGGTGGACCAGGGAGGACCAGGAGGTGGTGCGGGGAAAGAAGGCAGCCTATAGGCAATTCAAGTGCTCAAGGAGTGAAAGGGATCGAGGGGAGTATGAGCTGATGGCTAGAAGGGCCACTAGGGTGGTGAGGGCAGCTAAGGCAAGGAAGGAGCAGAACCTGGCCAGGGAAATTTGGAGAGGGAACAAGGGGTTCTTTAGATACATTGGGGAAAATGAAAGGTGAAGAGCAGATTAGCAGGATTAAATCAGGGAGATGGACACAAGACCCGGGAAGCAGGCTGAGGTACTAAATAAGGTACTTCCTCAGTTTTCTCCAGGGAAAATCAAGTGCTGCATCATACATGGGAGGAGACAGAGATACTGAGGAGGGGACCCTTACTGATCGGGCGGGTCTGGGGGAGAGGGGAGGCATCACTGGCAGGAGGGGAGGGCTAAGCAGGGAGAAGAGGTACTGAAGTGGAAATCACAGCAGAGAGAGTGAGGGAAGACCTCAGCTCCCTTAAGATGGAGAAAGCACCGGGGCTGGATAAATTACATCTCAGAGTGCTGAAGGAACTTGCGGATGTCCTGGCGAAACCCCTGGTGGAGCTTTTCACCATTTCTCTGAGGACAGGGTGGGTGCCCCAGGACTGGAAGGTGGGGCATTTAGTGCCCTATCCACAAGGGGGATCAAGAGAGGTGGCAGGAACTACAGGCCTGTCAGCCTGACATCGGTGGTGGAAAAGGTGATGGAGGCATTGTCAAGGAGGCTAGGGGGACCTGGAAAATCAGGGTGCCTGGACGATGGGCAGCATGGATTCATCCAGGGAAGTGTGTCAGACAAATCTTGTGGAGTTCTATGACTGGGTGACAGTGCCTTGACCTGGATAGACCAGTGGACGTCCTCTTTCTAGACTTCAGCAAGGCATTTGACTCTGTTCCTCATGTGGGCCTGTTGGATAAGCTGGGAGAAATGGAGGTGGGGAACCAGATGATCAGATGGATAGGCAATTGGCTCCAGGACTGGACCCAGAGGGTCATAGTTGGCAGGATAGTCTCATCCCCAAGGAGGATCATTAGTGGGGTCCCACAGGGATCAGTCCTTGGGCCCCTCCTGTTCAACGCCTACATCTCTGACATAAGGACAGGAATCAGGAGTGAGATGAGGGTCTTTGCAGATGACTCAATACTGGGGGCGCTGGTGGATGGGGAGGAGGGAAGGGTGGCCCTACAGTGGGACCTGGAGGCTCTGGAAAGATGGTCTAGAAAGTGGAAGCTGAGATTCAATGCAGGGAAATGCAAGGTACTCCACCTAGGGCCAGAAACCCGGGCCAAGTGTACACCCTGGAGGGGGGAATGCTACAAGTCTCGATGGCTGAGAGGGACCTGGGGGTGGTGGTGGATGTCAAGATGAACAACTCAGAGACTTGTAGGAGGGCAGCAGCCAAGGCCAACAGGATGCTGGGATGCATCGCTAGGGGGATCACCTCTAGAAGGAGGGAAGTGATACTCCCTCTGTATAACTGCTTGGTGAGGCCACACCTTGAGTACTGCACGCAGTTTTGGAGGCCACACTTAAAGAGGGACATTAAACTCCTGGAGAGGGTCCAGAGGAGGGCAACCAAAATGATTTGGGGCTTGGGGGACAGAACCTATGAGGAGAGGCTCGAAGAGCTAAATATGTACACATTGGAAGAGAGGAGGACCGGGGACATGATAGAGGTTCAGGTACATGAAGAGGATAAATAGGGAGGAACAGTCAGGGTGCTTCAAGGAAGGGAGGGGCCACTAGGGCATGGGTGGAAGCTGGAGGGGAAGATTCAGGGAGAAAGTAGGAGGTGCTACTTCACTGAGGAGGGTGGTGGAGCCATGGAATGCACTGCCTAGGGGGCTGGTGGAGGCAGAGATGGTGGAGGGGTTCAAGAGGGGCTGGGACAGGTACAGCGGAAGGGTTCTGGAAGCAAAATCCAATGCAGCAAGAATATCCAGAACTGGGAAGGGAGAAGCCAGAGAAGGCGAGGGGGGCAGCAAGGTCAGCACCCAGGGTGGGGGCTGACCAATCGAGCAGACTCGAAAGACCGTTAGGCCTATTCTGCTGGCATTTTAGTATGTCACATTCCCAATTGAGAAGAGAGGGCCCTTGGAAACACTCACTCACATTCTCAGCTTAGGAGAGGGGGGCCTAAAACACTCTGTCACATTCCGAGCTGAATACTTAATGAATGAACATGCCAGGGAATTCACTTAGGAGAAGGGCCCCCCCCCCTTAGAAACACTCTGCCACATTCCCAGTTGAGAATGGGGCCCTTAGAAGCACTCTGTCACATCCCCAGCTGAATACTTAATGATGCAGCATGCCAGGGGTTTCACTATGGAGAGGGGGCCCTTGAAAACACTCTGTCACTTTTTCAGATTAGGAGGGGGAGCCCTTGGAAACACTTTGTCACATTCCCAGCTGAATACTTAATTAATCAGCATGCCAGGGATGTCACTTACAAGACCGGGCCCTTGGAAACACTTTGTCACATTTCCAGTTGAGAAGAGGGACCCTTGGAAACACTCTGTCACATTCTGAGCTGAATACCTAATGGATGAACATGTCTGGGGTTTCACTTAGGAGAAGAGCCCCCTGGAAACACTCTATCATATTCTCAGTTGGGGAGGGGGGGCCCTTGGAAAAGCTCAGTCATATTCTCAGTTTAGGAAAGGTGGCCCTTGGAAACACTCTCTCACATTCTCAGTTAAGAGAGGGGGCCCTTAGAAACACTCTGTGACATTCCAAGTTGAGGATAGGGGCTCTTGGAAACACTCATATCACATTCCCAGTTGAAGACAGGGGTCTTTGGAAGAACCCTCTCACATTACCAGTTGAGAAGAGGGAGCCATTGGAAACACTCTGTCACATCCTCAGTTTAGGAAAGGGGGACCCTTTGAAAACACTCTGTCACATTCTCGGATTAGGAGAGGGGGCCCTAGGAAACACTGTGTCATATTTCCAGATAAATACTTAATAGATCAGCATGCCAGGGGTTTCACTTAGGAGAGGGTTCCATTCGAAACACTTAGTGACAATCTCAGATTGGCTGGAGGGCGGGTACTTGGAAACACTCTGTCACATTCCCAGCTGAATATTTAATGGATCAGCATGCCAGGGGTTTCACTTAGGAGACAGGGCCCTTGGAAACACTTTGTCACATTCCCAGTTGAGAAGAAGGAGCCCTTGGAAACACTTTGTCACATCCTCAGTTTAGGAGAGGGAGCCCTTGC
Source organism: Neoceratodus forsteri (assembly GCA_016271365.2). Taxonomy (NCBI): domain Eukaryota; kingdom Metazoa; phylum Chordata; order Ceratodontiformes; family Ceratodontidae; genus Neoceratodus; species Neoceratodus forsteri. Next base: position 1,196,532,309 of record CM057456.1, read on the forward strand.
AAAACACTGTTGAATTCTCAATTTAGGAGATTGGGCCCTTAGAAACACTCTGTCATATTCTCAGTTTAGAAGAGGGGCCCTTAGAAACACACTGTCACATCCCCAGTTGAGGAGAGGGGGCCCTTGAAAAGCACTCTTGTCACATTCCAAAGCTGAATACTTAATGGATCAGCATGCCATAGATTTCACTTAGGAGAGAGAGAGAGCCCTTGGAAACACACTGTCACATTCCCAGTTGAGAAGAGGGGCCCTTGGAAACTCTCTGTCACATTCTCAGTTTAGGACTGGGGGCCCTTAGAAACATTCTGTCACATTCTCAGTGTAGGAGAGGGGTTCTAAAATCTGTCTCATTCATAAATCTTTGTATTTGTGTTCATTCAGTACCATGTTTTTGTGTAAAATTTGTAACCTTATATTGTTATGACCACTCAGGTCCATCTTGTAAATGAACTATGCTCAATGATGTTCGCCTGAATAAATAAAGATTTTGATTGATTGATTGATTGATTGATAAAACACTCTGTCACATTCTGAATTGAATACTTAATGGATGAACATGCCAGGGATTTCACTTAGGGGAAGGGCCCCCTTAGAAACACTCTATCACAGTCCCAGTTTAGGAGAGGGGACCCTTAGAAACACTGTCATATTCCCAGTTGAGGAGAGGGGGCTTTTGGAAAAACTCTTGTCACATCCCCAGTTGAAGAGAGGGGGCCCTTGGAAACACTCTGTTGCATTCTCAGTTGAGTATAGGGGGCTCTTGGAAGCACTCTGTCACATTCCCAGCTGAATACTTAACAGATAAGCATGCCAGGAATTTCACTTACAAGAGGGGGACCTTGGAAACACTATGTCACATTCTCAGTTGAGAAGAGGGGGCCTTTGAAAACACTCTGTCACATTCCAAGCTGAATACTTAATGGATGAACATGCCAATGGCTTCACTTAGGAGAAGGGCCCCCTGGAAACACTCTGCCACATTCTCAGTTGAGTAGAGGGGGCCCTTGGAAAAACTCAGTCACATTCCCAGTTTAGGAAAGGGGGCCCTTGGAAACACTCTACCACATTCTCAGTTTAGGAGAGGGGCCTCTTGAAAACACTGTCACATTCCCAGTTAAGGAGAGGGGGCCCCTGGAAAAACACTCTCACATTCCCAGTTTAGGAGAGGGGTCCCTTGGAAATACTCTGTCACATTCTGAGTTTAGGAGAGGTAGGCCCTTAAAAACACTAACATTCTGAGTTTAGGAGAGGGGGCCCTTGGAAACACTCTGTCACATTCTCAGTTTAGGAAAGGTGGCCCATTTTTTTTAATGTATTGAAATCTTGGATAACACCAGTGAGCAGATGCTTGTTGATTGGTTCCACGTCAGTTAGCAAGTACAGAGCGACACATAAATATTCAGATACAGAGTAGTTAGGTGGTAAATATACAAATCCATGTAACGGTACAACACTACAGATTAAGTACATGGTTACACTGTGCTGAGGCACTGTACAATGTATGCCTGCATCAAGGAGAGACACAAATTAGTGGAGTAGTCAGAGGGAGGAGAAGAGTGGAGAAGATGAAGAGGTAATGGTAAGAGGAAGGGGTGGGTGGGGGTAGGAGGTGGAGGGGTTGGGAAGAGAGGTGGGGTGGGGCATGGTAGCGCCATGGGAGAGGATAGGGGTCAATGAAGTGCAAGGTCAGGGCTACCCAGTGGAACAGTGACAGGATTAAGAACTGCTAGTAGGTAAGTACAGACTATGGCAATGGGATTACTGACTTGAGGTGGGATTTCGTGGGGACGGGCACAGGTACCCATGGCAAGAAGGTGTTGGTGCACTTTGTGTTTAAAAGATCCAGTCATTGCTGCATCACAGATGCCCTGAGGTAGCACATTTGTCCAAAGGGGGGCCCAGTATGAGAAACCCTGCTGACCCAAGGTAGTGTGGCACTTTGGCACATGGAATACCTGAGAGGCAGTGCTTCTGGTTTGCTTTGTGCTCTGGGGAGGGGTCAGTAATAGGTTCCGTACTCCTGGTGATTGAAGGTTTAAGGAGGCTTTTTGGCAAGGAGGCAGGTTTGGTATCTGATTCTTCCACTGAGCAGTAGCCAGCCAGCCAGGGTATAGAGATCACAGGTGTGCATGAGTCTAGCAGCACCTGTGAGGAGATGGCAGGCTTTATTCATTGCGGTTGAGATGCGGTGGAGAGCTGTGTCTGTTTCAGATCCATAGATCACCAACCCATAATCAATGAGTGAGATGACTGAGCTATTGATGGCAGTGATCAGGGTTTTGTGTGTGAGACAGTTCCTGTGCCGATACAGGAGCCTGATTCTGGTATTGATGGCCCTTGCAGTAATGTTGATGTGCTCGGCATATGATGGGGTGGAATCAATAGTGATGCCTAGGTGTTTAAAATGCTGAACAAGTTTGAAATTGGCAACCCCAACATACATAATTGCAAGGGAGAAGGCTCTGTGTTTTCTTTGTGGGGTGAAGAACATCATGGTCTTGGTCTTTTTATAATTCAAGATCAGTCCATGGTCCTTAAACCACTGTTCTGTAGATGCAAAGCCACTTTGTAGATCTGCCTCCAGATGTTCAGTGTGTTGGCTGCTGGTGAATAAGACTGCATCATCTGCATAAAGGAGCATCTGACATGAGCTAGAGACCAGGAGGTTATTTAAGAATAAGCTGAACAGCAGCAGTCCTAATATGGATCCTTGCAGTACACCAGATCTGACAGGTCTGTTATCAGAGATCACATCCCCAATCTTAACCTGCTGATAGCAGTTTCTCAGTAGCAGTTAACCAGCCCAAAGTTTCCAAGGAGAGCCCAATGTCAGCAAGTTGTTTGAGGAGGAGACCATGATGCACTGTATCAAATGCCTTTGATAGGTCAATGAATGTGGCTCCTACCAGGAGGCCTTGCTCTAATGCGTGGATGCGTGGTGGATATACAGTATCCCATAAATTCTAGCAAGGTCATGCTGATGCTGTGGCCACCCCTGAACCCATGCTGTTCAGAACACAGTAGTTGATGGTGGTTGAGGTACTCCACAAGTTGATCTGCCACAATCCATTCTAGGGCCTTGGAGAATGGGGGGGGAGTATCGAAATTGGTCTATAAGTTATTGTTCAGAGTCCAAGCACCACATTTATGCACTGGGATAACTGTCTCAGATTTACACATTGAGAGAATTGTGAGTGATAGAGTGAGAGGTTTATAATTTGTGTCAGTGGGCTAAGAACTTCCTCGAGTGCTAGGTTAACAAATTTTAGGTCTAGGGAGTCACCGCTGCATCTTGACTTCCCTAGTACCTTCTCCAGGTATATTCTGACATTGGCTTCAGAGACTACTTTGAAGTGAAACAGTAGTTGGTCATGGGGAGGCAATCATTTCCCTTGTGGATCATTTGTGGTGAGGGGATTGAAGAGCTTAGCAGGGAGCACACTACGTAGGTCCATGAAGGCATGAATCAGGGAGTTGACAATGAGAAGAGGGTCTAAGAACAGCACCCCATCAATTGTGAGCATATCGGGAACATTTCTGGGGTCTTTCCCAGTGATGTCACTGAGGTTGTCCCAGAAGGATTTGCTGCTATTCCATGAACTAGTGAGGGCTTCTTTGTAGTAGGTGCTTGTTGCCCTTGGAAACACTGTATCACATTTTCAGTTCAGAGAAGGGCCCTGAGAAACACTCTGTCACATTCCCAGTCAAGGAGAGGGGTGCCCTTGGAAACAGTCTATCACATTTCCAGTTGAGGATAGGGGGCCCTTGGAGACACTCTGTCACATTCCCAGCTGAATACTTAATAGATCAGCATGCCAGGGATTTCACTTAGGAGACAAGGCCCTTGGAAATGCTTTGTCACATCCTCAGTTTAGTAGAGGGGCCCTTGGAAACATTATGCACATTCTCAGGTTAGGAGAGGGGGCCATTGTATACACTCTCTCACATTCTCAGCTAAGGAGAATGGGCCCTTGGAAACATTCTGCACATTCTCAGATTAGGAGAGGGAGCCCTTGTAAACACTCTATCACATGCCCAGCTGAATACTTAACAGATCAGCATGCCAGGGATTTCACCTAGGGGAGCGGGCCCTTGGAAACACTCTGTCAGTTCACAGCTGAATATGTTATGACAGCAGGGGGAATGTCATCGCCTGCCAGAATAAAAACGAGACAGATGAAGTACAGTAGATATATATTTAGTTATATAGAACAAAAGAAGGCGGTATAGCGCAGTGGTCTAAGGCTCTGAGTTGCAAATTTGGTGACATCCAGCAGACCAGAAATGGGTTTGAATCCCACAGCTTCCACTTACATACTGTGTGACCCTGAGCAAGTCACTTAACCTCCTTGTGCTCCCAGGTCGCTCCTGTAAAAAAGCTTTCAGCTTAGTGTGCTATACCTGGTTAAACAACTAAATAAAAAAAAAAAAAAACTCTGTCCTGTCAATGGATGGAGAAAATATAGCAGGACCAATCACTGGGGTTCTAATCCTCCTCCTCCTCCTCCTCCTCCTCCTCCTGGGAATCTTCACTGGCTCCCTTGGGGGTTGTGGTGGTGGTGTGTAGCCCTGCTCTACCAGTACTATCCTTCACAGAGGATGACAACAGTGCTGAAATGAGAACACACATGATAGTCATGAGCTGGCTGCACTGAAAGTCTGCAGCTGTATAGAGCCAGCACACAGTGCTCCACACCGTGTGCACACCTTTGATGGCTCCTTCAGGGCCCAGAAATCCCCAGTATTGTCTTTGTAGTTGGCGTCCTGGCTGCCCACCCTCCAGGAGAGGAGATCTGGAATGAACAGTGGCCATGGCCACTGGTGCCTCCATGCCACCACCATCAATGCTGCCCTGTCGGGTTGGTCCCACCTCTGCAAGACTATCTACCTCAGACATCCATGGAAATTCTGTGGAGACATAAAGATGGGTACATCTGTGACAAAGCACACATACACAAACTGTAAAACATGCACCATCAACCTATGACAAGTGTGTACTGTACTTACCTCTGAAGGTACACCTACCAGATCACCTCCTCGGGAAATTCAGGTATGTGGGTAGGGACACCCTCCACAACTTTCTGGGGTATACTCCAAGCCTCCTTGCACTCAGTGCTGACACACCATGGGCCTGCATAGCCATTTTGATGCAATGTACTGGATGGAATGGGGAAAGCATGCTGAAAGGTCACACTGGTGAGATGTTCTGTGGAATTCATATTGTAGGTGTAACATTTGTGGAAAAATGGTTTGAACAAAGTTAAATACAAGCATTCAACACAGTGTCATGGTAGAGGAGCAGTTCAATTCCTTTACCTCTGTTGTAGTTACTGTACAAATGTTAGCACCTGTCCTAGCATCCCCTCTTCCAAGATACAGTAAGTGGAACTGGATTCAGCATCAGCAGCTAATAGGTACTATAGCACCCTACTGGGTCAAGTCGTTGCAAACATAACTGTGCATGGAATACTGTGTGGAACATATTGCACAGTGCACTTGCACGATAGGGTACAACATCCCCACAAGATACATATGTTGTACATGGTTTTGTACCCTATTGTGCATGGGTGGGGAGAAGAAGTTACATGGAGGTGAAGACCTCCATTCAGGAGGTGTTCTGCTGAGCTGCCACTGTGGCTTAGTGGGATGAGCCACGAGTGCAGGGGGTCACTGTGCATCTGTGGACTGGGGCTCGAATCCCGATCTCAGACTTTTGCTAAACTGCATTGTGCATGTTCTTTTTTTTGCTCCCCCATGATGTTTCTCCCTGTCCCCGTGTTGAACCCCCCCAGAGTTGATTATATTAGTCATGGGGGGTTCTGGGTGCACAGCCCCTCCATAATGGGGTCACCCTCAGAGAAAAGAAAGATACCACATGTTGCTTTCGCTGAAATATGTTTCGACAGTTTATCCAAGCAGCCGCAATGTAGCCACTGAATTTACATCGTGATACATTGCTGCACTTTTATGTCATATGACATAATGACCCCATGCTCTATATCACTAGGTATGGTAATGCGTGATTGGTACTGTGCAAATGTGTGACACTACTGCTATATCACTGTCAGAGTTCCATCACCCCTGGGGCTGGATTCAGAGATTAAACTTGCCCTTGTATCTCTGATGCAGATTTTATAACTTGCTCTGTGTCTGCATAGTGTATTTACATACTGTAAACTGACCCACATACCCCATTTAACTAGAAATTCAGATGATAAATGCTTGGAATTTTAGAGTTTAAATGGTGTACTGTATATGACACCCCTCTGGCAGAGCTTTCATTGCAGAAATTAGTAAACTACAGTAACTGCATTTTTTGAGGAGACCCCACCCCCACAGACAGAATTAGCAAACCTGAAATCACACTTCAGAATGCTGCACCATTAGGTGTTAGAACTTAACACCACAACACAACACTACCTATTCACTATCACCTCAGACTCTTTGACACCCATCCCTTACAGCTGCAATTTGCAAACATGATATCATGCCTCAGGATGCTGCCAGGCCAAGGGGCTGAATTATCAGCTCCCTTCAAATTGGCACCAGTGCAGGGAAAAACTGCCACAAGTGGGGCTTCACTTGTGGAGCTACCTGTTTTCCCCACATGTGCTATATTTTCAAAGCAGAAACCAGCTTATGACTGGCTCCCTGATTTACAGCTGCTTGTGGCCATTTTTGTGGGCATGGCTGCACAAAAATGTTACACCTAGTGGGTCCAGGTGTAACATCTCCTGCAGCTGCGTGGGCTGAAAATAGCAAAGTCTGCAGGAGTGGAGAATTCGGTCCGCATCGGGTGGCTGTGGAATGGGACTTCATCCCTGATGGGCTTAAAATCCAGTCCTAGGTGTTTGGCTGGAGCAGATGTTACATACTAATACAGCAAAGATGTGGGATACAAAGAAAAATAGTGAAACACTTACTGCTGGAAAAACAAAATTAAATTTTATTATCATTATTTTTATATTACAGTGGTGCAACCATTGGCAAGAACAATGACTGACATCACTTTATCCATGTCATCAATATATTTATTACAGTCTTCTACTGTCAGCACTCTTCTCCAAAAGTGTCTTATGCCCCATGTTAGCTGAGCACAGTTCCTTGGCTTAACATGCATCTGAATGTATGATGCCACACCATAAGTTAAGGAAGTACAACCATTGGATTACCCTGATAATTTTGACATTGGGAATATGAAAATTCTATTGGGTTTGCAGGTGGTAGATAGTTTTAATGACTGCTTTATAACAATGGGTACAGTGGCTTCACCACAGAGTGCAATAAATCCCCCCAAAAAATATACAGAAGTTGAGACTGAAAAAGGTAAGGTGTTTATCTTTGAATTATTATCACCGTTAGATGTACAAGATGCATTACTTAGAATAAATACCAGGAAATCAGGGGGGGTCAGATGGGATCCCTAATGCTCTCTTGAAATATGCTACTCCTGTTATTTCGCACCCCTTGGCCTGTATTTTTAATATGTCACTTACACATGGGGAAGTTCCTGAGATGTGGAAATTGGCTAAAGTGATTCCTATTTTTAAATATGGGTCTAGAAGTTTATTAGAGAATTACAGACCCATTTCATTATTACCAATGGTAGCTAAGGTGTTTGAAAAGCTGGTAGCTAGACAACTTCAGAATGTTTTGGATAAGAGAGGAATGATTAATAAATCCAACTGGGGTTTAGACCCTTACATGGCACTACCTCTGCCCTATTGAAAGTAACCGGGACATTACAGGTGCTCTGGACAGGGGGATGTAAGTGGGGGCAATTTTTGTAGACTTATCAAAAGCTTTTGATGCCCTGAACCACAGCATCCTCCTGTCCAGACTACCTGTTTTGGATATAGCCACAAAAGTAGTTAAGTGGTTAGAAGCATATTTATCTGGAAGGAAACAAATGGTATCAATTGATGGTTGGGAATCTGGACTTGGGGCAATTATTTCTGAAGTGCCCCAGGGATCCATTTTGGGCCCAATTTTATTCAACTTGTACATGAACAACCTTACCTTAACTCACCCTGATGTACAGTGTCATTTATATGCTGATGACACCATTATTTATGTGGAAGGCCCATCAGTAAAGCAAATAGAATCCATTTTACAAGGCATGTTTGATGAGTTACAGACATTTTATTTTGAGTCTAAACTTGTTTTAAACTAAAAGAAAAACTCAGGTTATATTGTTTTCCAAAGAAAATAGTGTGACCTATTCTGAGTCAAATTTGAATATACTGTAGTAACAAGAGATACAATTATTCTTGAGCAAGTGCAACACTATAGATATTTAGGAATGCATTTAGATAGATCACTTAAATGGGCTACTCACATAGAACAGATAAAGAAAGTTGGCAGATGTTTGTGCGCATTATATAGAATTAGAAATTGTATGAATGAGAAGGTAAGGAAGCATGTAGTTACAACTGTAGTAATACCACTCCTGCACTATGGAGACATAGTCTATATGGGGCAACTTCTGTGACACTTGGCCAGCTGATTCTGCTTGCTCTATGATTTTTGTAAATTAAAAATGTAGTGTGATTGTCTGTCATGAGAAATCCTGTGCTCCTGGGATGACACCCCACCCCAGGTATCACTTCAAAAGGACAGGATATGTTAAACAGTAGATCTCTGTAAGGTGATTAACTTCCCAGTTTGCTTTGATGCCAAAGGAAATGAAAATATCCATTTTATGATGTCTTCAGAGGAAGCAGAGTTAATTTCACCTGGTGTTACAAAGCATATTACACCTCAGTGAGATCTGGCAGCGTTACTCATAAAATGTCCCTTTGATGTCTTTGAAGGAGGAAACTGCTCATAGATCAAAGAAGGAACTGGACAATTACAGACTTAATTAAGAGTGTCATTATTTTGGAAATGAGTTTTGCTGAACTCACAGTATTTAATATACTTCCTGAGGGATGGGACATCCTGTGTGGATTAATTTTTATATTTCACAGGGAGGAGATAGGTGACCTCATGGAAGGGGCAGGTTTAGAACAGTTTAAACTTGTATTCTGTGTTTCTCAACTGACACATTCCTGTTGGACTCTGAAGAAACAACATCTACTTGAAGCACTGTTAGAAGATATACATTAGATAGAAAAGTCTAATTGTATGGTGGTAGGAATTTGTTTGCACTTTTTTTGACTTTGTTCTTTTAAGTGACTGTATGCATTGTGATATATTGTTCTGTGGTTACAGTTTACATATTTTATTCATTCTAAGTAAAACCTCTTATTTTAAAGAGACTGCCTGGTGCCTCTCGAAGTTATTTCTTTTGCATGTGAATTACAGACGGTTAAGGCTGACTAAACTGTTCAAAGCTTGAAAGTAATACCAAACTGGGATAAGGTAAGAATTTATCTAAGGTCTGTCATTGAGTTTTTAAGGGTTCATTTTGTATACCTGGTTAGGTGCCCTTGGCGAAAGATATCTGGCATTTCCCCAAAGAGCAGAATTATCTGAGCCTGTACATTTGGGTATGCTAGCAGAAGGTTCACAGTTTGAATCCCTCCAGAACTTGAGACCAAAGATTATTCAGACCCACAAAACAGACAGGAGGGTTACCCTGTTCTGTTACCCTATTCACAATACTGCACTCGGAGGTTGGCACTGTGGGAGCAGAGGGCTTGACCTGCTGAGTGGGGTTGTGACAGATTGGTTGGCAGCGGTGCTGATAATTTTGGTAAACACAAGCTTTATATTGTTCAGTGTGTCAGCTTGATACTGTACAGATCACTTGCAAAAAAGGCAGTGCTTTTTTTAAAAAAGGAAACAAAACTATATCACTTGGCTTACAGTCAAGTTCCTACTCTTTTTTTTTTCTAAAGTGCAAGTTAGAGTAGCCGTAGTTAGGGAAGAAGATGGCTTCCAACTACAGCGGGCACACTGTAGACTACTTAAACCAGTTTTGCAGGGACAGAAGAGTCCTGTACAAGGTGAAAGCCACCAAGCTGAACCTCGTGGATGCCCTGATGGTAGCAGATACCCAGAGCATCAAGTCACAGACAGTGACTGTAAAAGACTGAACCTTGGGTGTGGAGGGGCTAGCGGCTAGTGCAGTGTCCAGATCCGGTGAGGATAACAGCAGGGCCAGTGCCAGTGAAGGGCCACAGCAGCAGGGTTAGGTCACCAGTATTCTGGAGCCAGAAGTACTCAGGCTGCAGATTGAGTTGCGCAGAATGGAGCTCGAGTTCCAGGAGAAGAGAGAGCGTGAACAGTGAGAGGCAGACCATGAGGAGTGTGAACGCCAGAGGTGACATGAACTGGAGATGCTACGACTCCAACCACCAGCACCAGAGCAGGTAAGTGGCTTGGGTTTAACTGGAATACAGGACTGGGTTACAAATTGAATTCCAAATTGATAGCTGAATTTAAAGAGGGGGAGGATATGGATGCCTTTTTAAATTCCTTTGAAAAAGTTTGTATTCAGGCTAAAATTCCTAGTCAGCCCTGGAGCTTACAGCTATCCCCGCTACTTACCGGGAAAGCTCGGGATGCATTGGGTCAAATACACAATGAGGACAGTAATGATTACAGCAAACTTATAGCTGTACTGTTAAAAAAATTTGAATTATCTGCTGAATTGTACAGAGATAAATTCCATAAGCTCAGGAGAAGCCCTGACATGAGCTACGAGGAGCTAGCCACGACAACATCAGTTTTTAAAACATTGGTGGGAAGGAATTGAAGCAAGCTCTGTAGATAAAATTGAAAATGTGATTTTGTTAGAACAGTTTTTCTGGGCATGCCCATCAGAGCTGAAAACCTGGCTGGAGGACCGAGATCCCAAAACAGTGCAAGAGGCTGCTGAACTCTTGGACAGCTATGCCAAGAGCAGACCTGCTCTGAGAGCAAATGGGTTGGGTGTGACAGTGCAGAAAGGGAAAGGCATGCCTTCAGGGCAGCTAAAACCCTCACTGCCTCCACCAAAACCAGTTAGCCCCAGGTTTCAGAGAAAATATTTATCTGAGAAAAGAAATGAATGTTGGTTGTGTAAAGAAACTGGGCATATTGCCAGACAGCATCCCACAAGGGCAAGCAATATGCAACATGGGGCTAGGAAAGAAATGGGTTGTTTGTGTGTCCCTGGAAGCATGCCTGTGAACATGAGGGAGCACATGCACCAAATCATGGTGAATGGTGTACAGACACAAGGGTTAAGGGACACAGGGGCATCCCTGACATTGGTAAAAGGGGATGTAGTAGAGCCTGGTCAGCTTATACCTGATAAATATGTCACTGTACTAGGGTTTACTGGTGAAGAGAAAACATTGCCCCTCAATAGTGTTCTCCTGGACTGGGGTGAAACAGGGGGAGCTGTGCAACAGGTAGCTGTAGCCAAAACTTTAGCAGTGGATGTCATCCTTGGCAACAATCTCCAACAGGGGATGGTGTGTGCAGTTACCCAAAGCCAAGTGGCAAGGGAAAATTGTAGTTCCCTGAACCTCACAGAAGTCATTGAGGAAACCACTGGGAGGCTTGTTCCCCAGCCTGTGTCTTCTGATATGGAGACTAATGAAAAGGGGGTAGAAATTTCCCCAGTAGCAGTTAACCACACAGCTATGGAGGGTTACTCTGAAGAGGGAGGGATGACCCATTGTCAGAGGGTTAGGGATGACAGTGATCCTGTGTGCCCTGATGCTAGTGCTAGGGACCCTAGTTTAGAGACTGAAGGGGACCTGTCCTATGCCTTGGGAATGTGTGAGGAGTTTGCAGCTGCTCAGAGAAGTGACACTAGTCTAGAGAAGCTGAAAGCTTGGGCAGACTCTGACGGAGCACAAGGAGGTGACGGTAAACATAAGGTTTTATTGGGAAAATGGACTGATGTATACTCAGGCTGTGCAGACAGAGGGAGGGGTGCTAGGTAGGTAGCTTGTCATTCCCCAGGGGTATCGTGAGCAGTTGCTCAAGATTGCACATGATAGTCCCTTGTCTGGTCATCTGGGAATTGCACACACTACACAGCGGTTGGCCCAGAATTTCTATTGGCCCAACTTCACCCAGCAGGTGAAGGAGTATTGCAGGTCTTGTCACCAGTGCCAAGAAATAGGGAAGGTGTGCAAGAAAACCCAAGCCGCCCTGATTCCATTGCCCACATAGTGGAGGAGCCATTCCAGAGGGTGGGAATGGATATTGTGGAGCCTTTAAATACCCCCATCTCCTCAGGGTAGAGATTCATCCTGACTATGGTGGATTATGCCACCCGGTACCCAGAGGCAGTTGCCCTATCCTCACTGAGGACAGACAAAGTGGCAAATGCCTTACTAGGGATTTTCTCCCATGTTGGGTTTCTGCAGGAGGTTATCACTGATCAAGGGGGTTCCTTCATGTCAGACCTGATGAAATATTTGTGCAAGAAGTGTGGGGTGGTGCAGAGATGCACAACACCATATCAGCCACAAGCCAGTGGGCTTGTGGAAAGATTTAATGGTACCCTGAAGTCAATGCTCTGGGCATTTGCTGAACAGCATGGGAGGGACTGGGAGAAATTCCTTCCCCACCCATTGTTTGCATACAGGGAGGTGCCCCAAGAGTCGACAGGATTTTCCCCCTTCGAACTCTTATATGGACGCTGGGTATGTGGGCCCTTAGACTTGATCCGGGAGGACTGGGAAGGCAAGCACACCACCCAGGGAACTCCCATAGTGGATTACATCCTTAGGTTTAGGGAAAGGCTGAAGGAGCTTATGGGGACAGCCCAGATCAACCTGGCAGCTGCTCAACAGAAACAAAAAGTGTGGTATGACCATAGAGCCAGAGCTCGCTTGTACATGGTGGGTCAGGAAGTCATGGTCCTTATTCTGGTCCAGAAAGACAAGCTGCAGGCTGAGTGGGCAGGACTGTACAAAGTAGTTAGGAAGGTAAATGACGTGAACTATATTATAGAGTTACCTGGCTGAAGACAGACAGAAAGGATGTACCATGTCAACATGATGAAGCCATATGCTAATAGGGCTGACATGGTGTTTGCAGTGTGTAGTCCTGGGGAGGGGACAAATGAAGGAGACCCCTTCTCAACTTGCTGGAAGAAAGCAAGTGGGAGTCCTCTGTGGAGGCAGTAAAATTGTCTCCCCAGCTGGCACCGGGCAAGATCCAGGAAGTAAGGGAGGTTTTAGCAGACTTTGCCCCACTGTTTAGTGCCAAGCCTGGACTAACCCCCTTAGCATTGCACAATGTGGAGACAGGGACACAGACACCCATACGGCGGACAGCTTATTGGGTGTCAGAGGCTGTCCAAAAGGACATTAAGAGGGAAGTGGAGGAGATTCTGGATTTAGGGGTAATCCAGAGATCCCACAGCCCCTGGGCCTCGCCTGTAGTCCTTGTGCCCAAGTCAGATCACTCTACTCATTTCTGTGTGAACTATCATGGACTGAATGCAGTCACGAAGTCAGACGCCCACCCAATGCCCTGGACGGATGAACTCCTGGACAAGTTGGGAGGGGTGACCTACCTTACGACTGTTGACCTGACCAAGGGGTATTGGCAGGTAGAGTTAATGGACAGAGCTAGGTAGAGGTCAGTCTTCACTCCAATAGGTTTATTTGAATTTAAAGTAATGCCTTTTGGAATGAAGAACGCCCCGGCCACTTTCCAAAGGTTGGTGAAACAGGTGTTAAATGGTGCTGAGAAGTACACCATGGCGTACCTGGATGACATTGACATCTTTAGTGCCAGCTGGGAGGAACACCTGTCCCACCCTAGGGAAGTGCTGGGCAGGATACAGAGGGCCAGGCTCACTGTAAAACCTGAGAAGTGCCAGGTGACCATGGGAGAAGTGGCATACCTCAGGCATGTGGTAGGCCGGGGACAGCTCTGTCCTAACCAAATAAAAATAAAGGTGATCCAGGCATGGCCCAGACCAGAAATGCAGAAGCAGGTCAGGAGTTTTCTAGGGACAGCAGGGTACTATAGAAAATTTGTACCCAGTTACAGTGCCCTGGCTGCTCCCCTATCTGGCCTGGTAAAGAAAAGGATGCCAAAGAAAATTAACTGGGACCCAGCCTGTAAGAAAGCCTTTACCAGATTGCAGGAGACACTGTGTGGTGCTCCTGTATAGACAAGTCCTAACTATAGCAGACCCTTTATAGTTTAGACTGATTCCTCAGACGTGGGTATCGGGGCAGTACTGAGTCAGACATCCAGCCAAGGAAAAGATCACCCAGTAGTGTACCTGAGTAAAATGTTACTTCCAAGGGAGCAGGCATACTCTATTGTGGAAAAAGAATGTCTTGCCATAGTGTGGGCCCTAAAGAAGCTAGAGCCATACTTATATGGGCAGCATTTTGTGGTACAAACTGACCACAGCCCCTTGGTTTGGCTGATGCAAATGGTTAAACTAATGGTAGGTTGTTAAGATGGAGTCTTGCTTTGCAAGGGTATGACATGACAATCTTACATAGAGCTGAGTGACCAATCAGAACTCAGATGGCTTGCCTCATGTCTATGAGGAGTGAAATGATTTGGGAAGCTCATCCTGTGCAGGTGATAGAGTCCCCAAATTCAGTCTGGGGGGGGGGGATAGTGACACTTGGCCAGCTGGTTCTACTTGGTCTATAATTTTTGCAAAATAAAAATGTAGTGTTATTGTCAGTCATGAGAAATCCTGTGCTCCTGGGATGACCCCCGCCCCCATATCACTTCAAAGGACAGAATATGTTAAACAGCAGATCTCTGTAACGTGATTAACTTCCCAGTTTGCTTTGATGCCAAAGGAAATGAAAATATCCATTTTATGATGTCTTCAGAGGAAGCAGAGTTAATTTCACCTGGTGTTACAAAGCATATTACACCTCAGTGAGATCTGGCAGAGTTAGTCATAAAATGTCCCTTTGATGTTTTTGAAGGAGAAAATGGCTCATAGATCAAAGAAAGAATTGGACAATTGCAGACTTAATTAAGAGTGTCATTATTTTGGAAATGAGTTTTGCTGAACTCACAGTATTTAATATACTTCCTGAGGGATGGGACATCCTGTGTGTATTAATTTTTATATTTCACAGGGAGGAGATAGGTGACCTCATGGAAGGGTCAGGTTTAGAGACAGTTTAAACTTGTATTCTGCTTTTTTCAACTGACACATTCCTGTTGGACTCTGAAGAAACAACATCTATTTGAAGCATTGTTAGAAGATATACATTAGATAGACAAGTCTAATTGTATGGTGGTAGGAATTTGTTTGCACTTTTTTTGACCTTGTTCTTTTAAGTGATTGTGTGCATTGTGATATATTGTTCTGTGGTTACATTTTACATATTTTATTCATTTTAAGTAAAACCTCTTATTTTAAAGAGACTGCCTGTGTCTTGCAAGTCTTTCCTTTTTGCATGTGATGCATGGATGGTTAGGATTTTGACAACACTGTTCATAAGCTTAATGGTATACCAAACTGGGAAAAGGTAAGAATTTATCTAAGGTCTTTCATAGAGTTTTTAAGGGTTCATTTTGTATACCTAGTTAGGTGCCCTTGGTGAAAGATATCTGGCATTTCCCCGAAGAGCAGAATTATCTGCGCCTGTACATTTGGGTATGCTAGCAGAAGGTTCACAGTTTGAATCCCTCCAGAACTTGAGACCAAAGGTTATTAAGACCCACAAAACAGACAGGAGGGTTACCCTTTTCTGTTACCCTGTTCACAATACTACACTCGGGGGTTGGCACTGTGGGAGCAGAGGGCCTGACCTGCTGAGTAGGGTTGTGACAACTTCTACCCAGCTATCCAAGACAGAGGTCCTTTTTAATAAATTAGCAAGGTTTGTTTTAAATGTTCCAAAAAGAACAAACAGAAGTGAGTTATATCAGTCTCTGAATTGGATGTATCCAAAAGATAGAAGGTCTTTTCATGCTTTATTATATATGGTTAACTCAGTTAAGCGTAAAGTCCCTGAATACATTACTGATGGACTCCAAATCAGGATGGTAAATGAGGATTGCGCTCAGCTGAGGGGATAGAATATGACCTTCCTAGAAGAAGGATGGATCTAGGTAGAGTGCACTTCTTCTTTTTGGGTCCTCACATATGGAATTCATCACCACTTTTTCTTGGACCAGTTAACACTAATCCCCATACAGAAGAATTTAAAAGATGGTTTAAAAATGAAGCTAAAAAGAGGTTGAATATAGATCCACCAAGAATTTAAGGTACTTTGGAATAAATAAGTTGAGGAATTGCACATGTTTAGTGATGAATGTGAATTGGTTCTGCTTTTGTAGATCTATGCTGTACAGTCCTTCAAGTAGTGTAACTGTAATTATGTGTGACCTTTTAATGATGATGTGGTATTATTTTGGTGTGTATGTCAGTCTATTTTGTATATTTATTATACATATGTAACATATTTTGTTGTATGATGTTTAGACATTGTAATTAGGAATAATCATATCAAGGACCTCACTGGAAATGAGCTTGTCTCAGTCGAGTCTCCTGGTCTTTTGCTTGTCAATTGAATAAAGATTTTACTACTATTACATCTCTATTGGGTTCAGGTCTGGTGATTCAGGTGGCATCCTGACCCAGTTCACTCTCTGGTTCTTTATGTACACCCCAGATGCTGCATGCTTTGGGTCATGATGTGTACAAGAGAAAGAATGGATGTGTAATTAAACACATAGAACTCTGTGCTGTGTACTCCCACCATAAACACAGAGAGCTGTATGTGCAAACTGCTCAGTCTCAAACCTTGGAAATGCTGATGCCTATCTGCAGACACTTGCTAGATGAAGGGCACTAGTGTATCAGACACTATCTCCTATCTGAAGAAATTGCCCTTCATGATGCCACTGAAGAGTAGTATCGTCCCTGGCCCACGACATAAGATGGCACTCCAGACATGTATTTTCAGGGGGTATTTGGGCTGTGCTTTCAGAACAAGAAATCCTTTTTTCACAAAAAGTCATGTGGCAAAAAGACTGCATCGCTATGGTACCCTCATCAGTAAAAAGAACATCCACAAACTGTTAGAAACATAGAATTTGATGGCAGATAAGGACCGCTTGGCCCACCTAGTCTGCCCATTTCCCTACCTCATGGATAAGCTGCAGATCCTAGTTAACCAACAGCCTACTTCTTCCCACCACCCACGAGAATTGCCTTATGTCTGTCCCATATATTCTTGAATTCCCCCACTGTTTTTGACTATGAACTCCTCAGGAAGGCTGTTCCATGCATCTACAACCCTCTGTGTGAAGAAATACTTCCTCACATTACCTCTGAGCCGTCCTCCCTCTATCTTCCAATTGTGCCCCCTTGTTCTTACACATCTCTTTTTCTGAAAGATGCTACCCTCTTGGACTTTGTTGATTCCCTTGAGGCATTTGAAAGTTTCTATCATGTCCCCCCTCTCCCTCCTTTCCTCGAGGCTATACATCTTAAGCTCCTTTAGTCTTTCTTCATATGTCTTCTGGTGCAGACCCTGCACCATTTTGGTTGCCCTCCTCTGGACAGCCTCCATCCTGTCTATGTCTTTGCGGAGATGGGGTCTCCAGAACTGTACACAGTACTCCAGATGTGGTCTTAACAACTGTCTGTACAGAGGGTCAACAACTTCTTGTTTTCTACTGGTGATGCCTCTCCCTATGCATCCCAGTATCCCCCCAGCCCTTCGTACTGCCTACTCACATTGCTGGCCCACCTTTAGGTCATCTGCCCCCAGGTCTCTTTCCATTTTTGTTGTTGTCAGTATCTCACCCCCCATTGTGTACTTGTCCCCTGGGTTTTTGTTTCTCAGGTGCATTACTTTGCACTTCTTTGCATTGAATCTAAGCTGCCATACATTTGACCATTCCTCCAACATTGCCAAGTCCCTTTTCATCCTTTCCACCCACCTTGCATATCAACCCTGTAGCAGATCTTTGTGTCATCTGCAAAAAGACATACTTTTCCTTCCAGTCCCTCTGCAATGTCGCTTATAAAGACATTAAAAAGGACTGGCCCAGTACTAACCCCTGTGGTACCCCACTAGTAACACTCCTTTCCTCACTGTGGACTCAATTTACTATTACCCTCTGTGTCCTGTTGTCCAGTTAGTGTTTTGCCCAGGCTACCACCCTGGGACCCACTCCCAGGCAGGCTAATTTGTTTATTAATCTTTTGTGTGGGACTGTGTCAAATGCCTTGCTAAAGTCTAGGTAGGCCATGTCCACAGCCCCTCCCTGGTCTACTACTTTGGTCACCCAGTCAAAGAAATCAATTAGATTTGTCTGACATGACCTTCCTGCTGTGAATCCATGCTGCCTTGGGTTCTGTGCCCCACTGGCCTCTAGGTACTCAACAATTCCTTCCTTCAAAAGTGATTCCATCATTTTTCCCTACCACTGAGGTCAAACTAACAGGTTCATTTTATTCCATCCACACCTTAGCCTGTTCCAGCTGCTTATGTTTACTGGCTTCATGAATGAGAGGTCATATACCGTTGGGGTAGAAAACGGCCATCAGTATCTTGCCCTTTTGAGGCACTGTACAGTACATTACTTGCAGTACATATGGTATAACACATAGACCTTTACAGAGACGGTCAGTACATTAGCAAAAGATGAAGCGCCTAGAGAAACAGGCAGGCTTTAAACTGCTTTTGTGGCATACATTACCCAGAAAAATTGATTACATACGTATACGCAGTGGGCACGGCACTGTACTTACTGTGCTCTGCCATAACTCCATCTATTTTGGTATCACATTCATCTTACTGGTGATTCTGATACTGAGTGCCCCATTTTTGCCAGTTTCCGATGGATCTCTGCTGCTCTACTCTCATCATCCTGCATTGTTAGCTGATCCACAGTTTGGGAAACCTCACTGCAAAAGACTTTAATACCCATTAGTTAATGACACACACCTTCATGTTGCAAAAGTTTCCTATGAATTGAATAATGATATCTTGATATTAATTGCTATGTGTTTTTAAAAATGGACACCGAGGCAGCCCAGGAACATTTCACTGCCTTGTTGAGTACTGTGGCTTGCTCAAGGCCACAGAGTGTGCACTGGACCATGCTGTTTATGTTGCATATGACATCAAAGATGCCCACCTAGTGCATACTGTCTTCTTACGTGGATGTTCTTTGCGTAGTTGAATGTGTTTGCAACGGGCAGACAGAGAAATCATGATTCCAGCCACTGCAAGGTAGCTCTGTATAAGCTTTGGAGTCTTCTTTTTTGCTTATTTCAAGGACAGCATTGCTATGTGTCTCATCCAGCTTCTTGGTCATAGTAGTAATGTAATGATGGTGGTTTCCCGGTCTGCAAATATCTTCCAGAAGATGTGGATAAATGCAAATGCACATTATTTACACAGTAGAGAGAGTGGTACAGTAGGCATGGCCACAAATTGTGACAAATCACAAGCAGGGGTTTAAGGAACAGACAAATCAGATGCTGAGGATCTGGGAGGCATGACATAACTATGATGTGATAAAAATGTTAGTCAATCAGCTTCAAACTGATGGCTGTCTTGAAGCTGGGAAACAGTATATAATGGGGGCTTTGCTGAGGTGGAAAAATGTTAATCCGACTGACAGGCAATACTTTATATTGCAGTACTGTATATTGGATTGAAGCTAACGACCAGATTCAGAACTGTAGACTTTTATAGGACCCCCTCTAAAAAAAACAAATGCACCCACAGGAAGGATTACACCACATGTGGTAAATAATGAATAATGCTTATTGTTTTATAGCAAACTGTGCCAAACAATTCCAACAGGCTCAGTGAAGAACAGTAGCCATCACTATGTTGCTAGCAAGTAAACTGTGCTAGAAAGGACTAACCACGTCACAATTTTGCAACAAAAACCACTAATGTTTCACTTGAACGTCATCAGAGTTGATTACCATACAGTTAACAATGCTTTATATAGTGCACGTAAAATCACATCTTCAAAATCCAATGCTGAAGCTGGCCCGCCGGTGCAGCAGTAGCGCTACGGCTTGCAGTGATGGTGACCTGGGTTCATGAATGAGCCAGATGCACCAGAGGGTTGGATGGGCGGGGAGGTTGGGTTAGTGTCCTAGGGAAAGCTCTCCACCTCCTGGGGGAAGGTTGGTGGTGCCCGGTGCTTAGGAGACACCCGGTGGAGACCAGCAATACACCAAGCCAGTACCACACAGCTGTGGGAAGGCAGTGGCAGATGTCTGCATCGCGTGTGCAGAAGCAGGCATGTCTGTATGCTGATGTAATTGAACGTCCATGCCTTGGGGGAATGTTAAAGAGGAAAAACCCAGTGCAGCAGTGCAGCTTGAAGTCCTCTGACCCTATGCCAAATGATGCCGCAGCCAGACCTGGGACTGAACTTGGTTGATCTCAGTCTCCCCTTTGGGGGCCCAACTGTGGGGGGCAAGCCATGGGCCTTGGTTCTGGGTGGCTGCTGGGAGATGCTGGTGTTGGGCACTGAGGCACTGAGTCAGGGAACATCCCCCCAAAGCGCAGTGAAGAAGTAGAATTAAAAAAAAATTCCAGTGCAGTGATTAGATGAAACATAGAATTAA
Source organism: Neoceratodus forsteri (assembly GCA_016271365.2). Lineage (NCBI taxonomy): Eukaryota > Metazoa > Chordata > Ceratodontiformes > Ceratodontidae > Neoceratodus > Neoceratodus forsteri. Next base: position 1,196,552,806 of record CM057456.1, read on the forward strand.
AAATGTGAAAAAACATGATCACTATATTGATCAAGTACTATACTTAAATTTAGATGCAGTAATCCTATATCACACTGGGTATGGCTATTTAAGAAATAAAAAGGTTCCAGTATATGTACACATTTCCCTGATTTGGCATTTGTATGCATATATTGAAACAGCCCTGTAATTAAAGCGCATAAGATGGATAACAAACCCTAATGCAGTAGAGCAGTAATATTTTATTGTCACTTAATATATTATCCACTGTAATGGACTACTGTGCGTAAGTCTGTCTGAGCCATCAGCGTGAACAGCATCATCACAAAACACTTGTTGCTGTGTAGACAGTAGTCGTAGCAACAGCACTCTGAGGAAATTCAGACAAATGAAACTGCTAAACGACACCCTTAACCCTTTCAACTGCAAAAGCAGCACAACTATGGGAAACATTACCCAACTTATGTTTATAGTGGTAGGAGTATACCTGCAGTGAGGGAATAAGTATGTGCAGACAACACTTTAAAGGCAGGAAGTAAACGTCCCAGCGCCAGTGACAGGAATATATCTGAACTGTCAAAATGCACTCCCAACACCAAAACATTGCTGAAATACATAGCCACGGACCCATAACAAATCATACAAGGTGGAAACCCAACTAAAAAAAAAAAAAATCATATAAACTGGAAACTCAACTCCAGAAACATCAGGCACATAAATGCATGGAGAAGTGTGGTTTATGGGGATTTTATGCACCACCAAGGTGTGTAATGCCTTGCCCTCTGGGTTTATATGGGCATCACACACCAAGGGGGTGCATAAAATCCCCAGAGAACCGCACTTCTCCATGTTTCATTTTTATATTTACTGTTTTTTGGTGTTTTTTGGTTTAAATTGCCTTTTTTTTACTTTGCAAGGGTAACTGTTACCGCCGACAAGCTTATCTCGCACTGAGTGACCGATTGTATAGCGCTTGTGAAAGTCCAGTGTGAGGACAGCTTGTTTGGTGTTTTTTCTGATGATGCTGTGGTATTGTTCTGCCCATGGTTTACGGAGCTCCATAAACCACATATGTGGTTTATGGAGCTGTTGGACACTCACTGCCAGTTGTTTATAACCACTAACCCTTAAACATACACAGATACCTTACACAAAATACTCTGGCCATGACCATAGAAAACCACTTGCCCCTATACTGTAATATGCTCATGAATCCAGAATGATGAGAATTAGAGAAATGCTGCTGGACCAATGGCATCATTGAATCCCTTGCCCTCACAGGTACCCAATGAATTGATCCAAAAGCTCTCTCTACAGCCAAACTTTCGTTCCCAGTTACCCGCCCTTGTCCCCAATTCCACCTACTCAATGACCACAAACTGTATATTGTGTGGATCAACTGTTCCACTGTTCATATGTTTAACAACAGCATTTATACAGTCACCACTTGGTGTTGCCCTAATGTGCTCACCAATGCGAGTTTTAAATCGTCACACCGTGTGACCCACGTAAAATGCCCTGCAGCTACATTATAGTAGACATACCAGCCCAAAAGTACTACAGTCAATGAAGTCATGTATTGTCACCTAACAGAAACATAGAATTTGATGGCAGATAAGGACCGCTTGGCCCACCTAGTCTGCCCATTTCCCTACCTGATGGATAAGCTACAGATTCTAGTTAATCAACAGCTTACTTCTTCCTACCCCCCACTAGAATTGCCTTATGCCTGTCCCATGAATTCTTGAATTCTCCCACTGTTCCTGACTCCACAACCTCCTCAGGAAGGCTGTTCCATGCATCCACAACCCTTTCTGTGAACAAATACTTTCTAACATTACCTCTGAGCTGTCACCCTCTATCTTCAAATTGTGCCCCCTTGTTCTTGCACATCTCTTCTTCTGAAAGATACTACCCTCTTGTACTTTGTTAATTCCCTTGAGATACTTGAAAGTTTCTATCATGTCCCCCCTCTCCCTCCTTTCCTCAAGGGTATACATATTAAGCTGCTTTAGTCTCCCCTCATATGTTTTCTGGTGCAGACCCTTCACCATTTTGGTTGCCCTCCTCTGAACAGCCTCCACTCTGTCTATGTCTTTACGGAGATGGGGTCTCCAGAATTGCATGCAGTACTCCAGATGGGGTCTCACTAACTGTCTGTACAGAGGGATAACAACTTCCTGTTTTCTACTGTTGATGCCTCTCCCGATGCATTCCAGTGTCCCCCCAGCCATCCTTACTGCCGTCTCACATTGCTTGCCCACCTTTAGGTCATCTGATATAATTACTCCTAGGTCTCTTTCGATTTTTGTTGTTGTTATTAACTCACCCCCATTGTGTACTCTTCCCCTGGGTTCCCCATCTTTGGGATTATTAAACGTTTTAGTCTGTTTGACATAGGGACAGTGCAAGCAGCAACCACACTTGTAAGTTTCAGCTGGTGGTGGTAGTAACCAGGAGTTTTCTCTAACACTGGTACTCTAAGCAAGCTAGAGGCCACTTTGTCTTGTATTGTATTAAGTCTACAAAAGTCAACTATGGGGTCCTGATTAACTATCTTTTTCAATTTAGGTGCAACATCTAAGATCCCCCAATTCTTTTCTACCATCCCCTAATCTCTTGTGCCCTGACAGAGTAAGTGATAATAAAGTGGCACAGAGGGCTGGAGGATTGTGTCTGCTGTGCCCTAGGAACAAGGGTCAATTCCTTAGGTAAACAGGCCACATGTTCCACTGCGCTAGTGATGGAGTGATCCCTAGGTCTATGTTGTTTAAAATGATGGATTTGCTCCATTAAAATATGAAGAGTGGAGTTGATCCACACAACATACAATCTGTGGGCATTGAGAAGGTGGAATTGGGGACAAGGGCGGGTAACTAGGAACAGAGGATTGGCTGTAGAGAAAGCTTTTGGATCTGTTCATTGGCTGCCTGTGAGGGCAAGGGATTGAATGATGTCATTGGTCTGGCACCATTTCTCTAATTCTCATCGTCTTGGTCCCATGAGCATATTACAGTACGGGGCGAGTGGTTTCCTATGGTCATGGTCTGAGTATCTGGTATACATTACCTGTGTATGTGCCTGATGTTGGACACCTGGTATAGTCGCTATATGCTAAACTGATTGTTTTATGCAGAAGGGTAAAACACTTTTTTCTATCTTTTTAGCTTTTGGGAATTCCATAATGCACATGAACATTTTTTAGGTGACAATTATATGGATGAACAATAATAACTTTTTTTTTTGAGTTGGGTTTCCATCTTGTATGATTTGTTATGGGTTCATGGCTATATATTTCAGCAATGTTTTGGTGTCGGGAGTACATTTTGACAGTTCAGATATATTCCTGTCACTGGTGCTGGGACGTTTACCTCCTGCTTTTAAAGTGTTGTCTGCACATCCTTATTCCCTAAATGCAGGTATACTCCCACCACTATAAACATAAGTTGGGTAAATGTTTTCCATAGTCATGCTGCTTTTGTAGTTAAAGGGATAAAGGGTGTCATTTAGCAGTTCTATTTGTCTGAATTTCATCAGCAACCTGTTACTATGACTGCTATTTAAATAGCAACAAGTATTTTGAGATAACGCTGTTCACGCTGATGGCTCAAACAGACTTATGCACAGTAGTCCATTACACTGGACGTTATGTTAAGTGACCATGAAATATTACTGCATTATATCATTACAATTTGTTATTTATCTTATAGGTTTCAATTACAGGATTGTTTCTGGGTCTGGGCTATCTGAAAGATCTCCTGGTACCATACACTCCTGTCCGTCCCCTCCAGCCGGAGGAGGCAGACCTTTTATCGGTGCTGAGATCCCATTTAAAACCACTGGGTGACAGGGCATTTGGTGTTGCAGCCCTGATTCTTTGGAACACCCTTCCTTGGGAGGTGAGAGGTGCTCTTTCACTGGCTATTTTGCAAAAATCCTTAAAAATCTATTTCTTTATGTTTGGATTCATGACATACTGTCTGAACTGTTACTATTTACTGATCTTATACTGCCATTTTGTTGTACTTGCTGTGAGGTGCGCAGAGCCCTTGGGATTTGGAGCCATATAAATAAAATTGCCTTGCCTTGCCTATATATGCATACAAATGACAAATCAGGGAAATGTATACACTGGAACCTTTTTATTTCGTAAACAGCTATATCCAATGCAATACAGGATAAGTGCATCTAAGTTTAAGCAATACACCACGAGAGGGTGTGGGTGATGCCAGGGTTTACCCGCGCTTGGTGTGTTGTTTGGTCATGAGGCTGCAAGCCGAGTGAGCAAAACACACCAGGCGTGGGCAAATCCTGGCACCACCCACACTCTTGAGTGGCGTAATGTGATTATACAATGTGCCCTTTTTTGTGACAAAAAATATTGAAAATGATTTTTTCCCCTCCATTTTATGTTATTTTTATTGAGTTTATTGCTGCTCGACAAAAAATAGTCCTCAGTTGCTATGTTTCCCATTTGTTGTGCATGCACAAGACTGGGTTACCATTTTCAGGTCCCAATGGTTTTTGTGCAGTCAGAAAATGTTTACTGTAGTGCCCCATGTTGCCAGTTGACTCTGTCCCAGCTCTGTTTTTGTTATAGGAATCGGGACGGTCTTGTAAGATTGCTCTATTCCCCACTCTAAGGTACAGAGCACTGGCTCCTCTTTGGCAGATTGTGCGCATACATGGTAGCTTTGATTGCTGCCGCACCATAAAACACTTGTTCCCCTGTCCTGTCCCACTTCTCGGCCGGGGAAACAGAGTAGACTTTTTTTCCTCTGCAGTCTGCTTCTGCTCCCTGGAGATGGCCCAAGGTCACATGGTGTTGAACAGCCACAGATCCATGTTGAGGATTGAGGAGGCTGCAAGCGGCAAGAGGGAGGCAATTTGCAGCACCAAGGAGTTAGGCACCGTTGAGGTGAAAGCGATTTTTTTTTTCTTTAACCAAAGGTCAGCAGAAGAGTTTTGATAGGTAGGGTTTACAGCTTTGTTAGTGGAGCTGTTAAGTTGTACCTTTACTGCAACATTTCATATTTGTATTTTGCTGTTTAGCGAGGCAGTTACAGTAGCTGTGGTGGCTTGAATAATGTGGGTACCGAGGCGATGACTGAGAGGGGAAAAAAGATGACAGGTGAGCTGGGAGCAAGCTGTTGTTGGGGAAGAGTTCTAAAAACTGTTTTCAAACAACATGAAGTCTTACTGTATTCTGACTATTGCAGTTAGCCCCAGCACTCAAACTGCCCCGGAGAGTAGAGGGTTACTTTTCTATGCAGAGCATAGAACGTTGAGCTCGAGCTCGGTTCAACCTCTGTCTGCTGCACTTTGAAGCGCAACTGTCAGATTCTTTACTCCACCTAACTGAACGGCCGCTCCGGAGATTTCTCCTTTGCTCACAGTTCGTAAGTCGGTTAAAGTCCTCGGTTTTACCAATTATTTTTCTCAAGCTTCAGTTCAGAAATCTGTCTGTGGTACAGTAAATACTGGGTAGTGAACTAGACATAGTAAACTTGTGGAAATTGTAAAAATTGATGTTTCTACCGGTTCGGCTGAACCAGCTGTTTAGTGATTTATATATTCTGTCTTTGTTTTTAAACTTAGAGTGTGGTTACCGGTCCTTATCGGTTTAAAAAAAACTGCACTTTCTTGTGGTTTTTTCCAATACCCGTAATACAGTTAGAAACCGATAAGGGTGTCTTGCCTGGTTGTTTGCCATAAAAAGAGTAAGTTTGTGGTTAGGATGGCTATGTCTGAGAAACCCAAAAGAAAAACCGGGCCCACTGGGTTTCAACACTGCAGTGTGTGTGGGGAGGTCTTTGCTAAGGCTGATCCCCACACTCCCTGTGTTTATTGTCTGGGGTTTGACCACCTTGATTCAGACTGCCAAATCTATAAAAATTTCCCTAAGTCTACCCTGGAAAAAAGATTAGGTAGGCTCAGGGATAAGGAGGCTGTGAAGTCTGCTGACCCGGATAGCCAGCCCAGTTTGGTTCCGACCGAACCTGAGGGAGTGCCCTCTAACCAGGGCGATACTTCTTTGGGCAAGAGGAGAGCCAATCCTGAGGGATCAGTTCCTACAAAAGGAAAAAGAAAAGAAAAATTGTCTGGTTCGGTCCCAGAGACCAATTTTCCAACCACTGAAGAGATTGCCAATGCGATAAGGATTGTAGAATTTCTTTGTCCAGTTCCGTCTGATCTGGCACCCTCTGGCAGGTGCTCAGTTTGGTCAGTTCCTCCGTTCAAGATTATGCCCCTGAAGATTTCTATGAACCGGGTTTGGAGGGGGATGAAGATTATGATGATGAAGATGATGATGGTGTGGGAGGTCTGGTTGAGCCCATTGAACCGGACATCTCCCCAGACAGGCCTTCTGGTGTTTCCCCTCCTATATTTTCTGAGTCCCCTTCCCACTACATGTTTTACAGGAAAGTGGCAGAAACCCTCCAGCTCCCTGTGGAAGAAGCTGTAGAGGAACAAGAGGAACCTGATTATGTGGAGATGATGGACATTCCAGAGTCCAAGAGACTGTCTATTCCCCTTCATAAGTCTTTTGGAAAACAGACACAAAAGATTTTAAAAACTCCAAATTCTGTACCTCCTGTCGACAGAAGGATGGACAAAATGTATACCTTATCAGGTTCTGGTACAGAGTACTTGTATCCACAATGCAGCCATGTTGGGGTTGTGCAGGCTGCAGTCTGTGATAAGGCTAATATACCCTTGGCTTCATACCCCCCAGATAAAGATTCTAGGAAGCTGGATGCCATGGCAAAGAAACAGTACATGGCATCTGCCTTGGGACTCAGGCAGGCTAATTATATGGCCTATGCAGCCAGGTACCAGAAGTCCAGGTGGGACACTGTACTGGCACTGGCTAAGCAGACATCCTCCCAGATAGCCTCAGAGCTGGAGGGGGTGGCTGCTGATAGGATTGAGGCATTTAAGATACAGTTCCATGCTGCTGTGGACTCTAATGATGTGTTCAATGGGCTCAACCAGACCTCCCACCCAACAACAATTAGGGGGCCAGAAATAAGACATGATGGGAGTGGTGCAGTGCAGTGGTGCAGCAGTCTTCCGGGAGCCATTCTGGAGGATGCAGTGTTGTCCCATCTGCAGGCACCTCTCTGGGCTGAGAGAGGAGGTTGCTCATCTCCAGGCTGAGTTGGCCAGGATTTGTGGGACCTCCTCTCCAACCCAGGGACCACCAGGGTCACTGTCATTGCCTCAGAGGTTGCCAAGAAAGAGGAGCAGTTGGACCGCAGTGGGCTCAGGGAGAGTGAGGTTGGTGGGACAGAGGCACATCCCTCCGGTTGTACCTGTCCACAATTTCTATGCCATTCTGGAAAAGTGTGGTTCCTCTATGGAGGCACCCACAGTGGAGACCAAGGAGGATGCTGGGAACCTCCACAAAGGAGACCCACAGGAGGGTGGCATGGGACCTCACAGGGTAAGGAAACAACTCCTGCTGGGGGACTCCATTGTTAGGAAGGTAGAACTGTGGGAGGAAGGGGAGAGGGAGGTAAGGTGCCTGCCTGGTGCCATGGCTTGGAGGGACAGGGAGCGAATCTTCAGGATCATGGGAGCAGCTGCATAGGGGAGGGAGCTGGATGTCACTGTCCACCTAGGAACAAATGACCTGGCAAAGAAAGGGATCAGAGCAGTGCAAGTGGCATTTGTGGAGATGGGGAGGGGCCTTAGATAAATAGCACGCACAGTAACCTTCTCGGAGGTGCTGCCTGTCTATAGCACAGGTGAGGCTATGGTGCTCCACACCATGGGATTCAATCAGTGGTTGAAAATCTGGTGCAGAGCTCAGGGATTTAGCTTCACTGGGGGACTGGGGGTCCACCTGGAGGGATGCAGGCCTATACTGGCGTGATAGTCTGCATCAGTCCAGGAGGGGAACCAGGATCCTAGGTGATAGGTTTAAATGCTTCATTGGCAAGCATTTAAAATAGCCAAGGGGGGAGGCACTGGAGAGGAGCAGGGAAATTCTAGCCCCCCCAAAAATCAGGGTACTAAGTGAGGTAGACACCAACATAGAGATGTCAATAGGGAGCAGTGCAGGAGTAAATGGAGAAAGTGACAAACGCAATAAGGACAGAGATGGGGCAAAAAGGGGTAAGGCCATCAAGAAATAGAGGGTAATGAGTACCAACACCCATAGTCTGGGCAACAAGCCCCCTGAACTGGTGGCCTTGATGGAAGAGGGATGCCTGGATATTGTCACAGAAACATGGTACACTGAGAACCATGACTGGGATGTTAACATACCATGGTACACAACCTACAGGCGAGACAGGGAGGGGAGAAGAGGGGGCAGAGTAGCTCTCTATGTAAGGGAAGGGATAAAAGCAACAGACCCCTTTGTCAGGGGGAGGGAATGGACAAGAAAATGATAGAAGACATACTTAGGATGGCAGAGAAAGGGGAGATATTGTTGATGGGGGACCTTAATACGCCGGATGTCAACTGGAGCACCTTTGTTGCAGCCACATCCAAAAGCAGGGCCATTCTCGATGCCCTTCAGATGGCATACCTCAGACAGCTAGTTTTGGAATCTACTCATGAGGGAGCAATCTTAGACCTCATACTCTCAAATGGGGACAGTGATGGGATCTCAGATCTAGAAGTGGGTAGCCATTTGGGAACAAGTGACAACCAAACAGTGTGGTTCACAATAAACTCAGCTACAGAGTCAAGTCATACAAAAGTGATGGTTCTGGACTTCAGGAGGGCTGACTTTGGCAAGATGGGAGAGTGCCTTAGAAAAGCACTAGCAAACAGGCTAGAAGGAGGGGTGGAGCAACAATGGGGAAATATCAAAACTGCCATCACAGAGGCAACAAGCCTTTGTGTGAAGCAAATCAACAAATTAAAATGAAATAAAAAGCCACTATGGTTCTCAAAAGAGGTGGTGGTGAAGGTTAGGGAGAAAAAGATAGCATTTAGGAAGTATAAGGAAACACAGAAGGAACAGGACAGAGAACCGTACCAGTTAAAGCAGAAGGAAGCAGGGAGGGTAGTCAGGATAGCAAAGGCCCAAACTGAGGAAAAGATAGCCAACTCAGTTAAGAAGGGGGATAAAACCTTATATAGGTATATCAGGGAGCGTAGAAAGACAAAGGGAGGGATAGTGAGGCTGAATAGAATAGAATAGACTGTGAGTGGGCAGAGAGGGACAGTGAAAAAGCAGGGATACTGAATGAATACTTCTGTTCAGTATTCACAAAAGAGGAGGTGGGGGAGGTGCCTAATCCAATTAACAGAAGCACTCTTGATAGGGGGGTCGATCCCAGTCCTTTCACAGAAGAAAGGGTTCTGCAAGAACTCCTAAAATGGAAGGTGGACAAAGCATATATTGCCCTCCTTCCCTCCCCTCCACCCTCCCACCCAAAGCTAGTTCTACTTTTATAGGCACAGAATTTGACTGACAACAGTAACTTCCTGTTTGGGAGCAGGAAGTGAGTGATCACAGAGCCACTAAAGACCCACCATCCTAGAAGGGCAAGAGTAGCTCTCCGGACCCCTCTAGCTGCTGGAGGTCTGCCTCTGAGCAAGTAAGGGGTCTACTGAGAAATATAGGATATTCTTGTCTCAGAACAGGACAATCAGGAGCTTAAAAGGCACACAGGTAGAAAGGAAGGAGAGAGAGAGAAAAAACAAACAAACAGAGGAAAGAGTAAGGATTACTAACAGTTAAGGGGCCAGAAATAAGACATGATGGGAGTGGTGCAGTGCGGTGGCTGTGGAGCAGCAGTCTTCCGGGAGACGTTCTGGAGGATACGGTGTTGTCCCATCTGTAGGCACCTCTCTGGGCTGATGGAGGAGGTTGCTCATCTCCAGGCTGAGTTGACCAGGATTTGTGGGACCTCCTCTTCCATCCAGGGACCACCAGGGACACTGCCATTGCCTCAGAGGTTGCCAAGAAAGAGGAGCGGTTGGACCACAGTGGGCTCAAGGAGGGTGAGGGTGGTGGAACAGAGGCACATCCCTCCAGTTGTACCCCTCCACAATTCCTATGCCATTCTGGCAAAGTGCTGTTCCTTTATGGAGGCACCCACAGTGGAGACCAAGGAGGATGCTGGGAACCTCCACAAAGGAGACCCACAGGAGGGTGGCAGGGGCCCCTGCAGGGGAAGGAAACAACTCCTGGTGGGAGACTTTATTGTTAGGAAGGTAGAACTAGGAGAAGAAGGGGAGAGGGAGGTAAGGTGCCTGCCTGGCGCTATGGCTTGAAGGGACAGGGAGCGAATCCTCAGAATTGCCGGAGCAGCTGCACAGGGGAGGGAGCTGGATGTCATTGTCCACCTAGGGGCAAATGACCTGGCTAAGAAAGGGATTAGAGAAGTGCAGGAAGAGTTTGTGGAATTGGGAAGGGGCCTTAGACAAGTAGCCTGCATGGTAACCTTCTCGGAGGTGCTGTCCATCTATGGCGTAGGAGAGGCTAGGGTGTTCTGCACCATGGGATTCAATCAGTGGTTAAAAAACTGGTGAGGAGCTCAGAGATTTGGCTTCATTGGGGACTGGGGGCCACCTGGAGTGATGCAAGCCTATACTGGTATGATGGACTGCTTCTGTCCAGGAGGGGAACCAAGATCCTAAGTGATAGGTTTAAATGCTTCATTGGCAAGCATTTAAACCAGCCAAGGGGAGGCACTGGAAAGGAGCAGGGAAATCCTAGCTCTAAAAAATCACGGTAGTATGCGTGTAAACACCAACATAGAGGAGTTGATAGAGAAGGGCAGGGTAAATGGAGAAAGTGACAAAGGCAAGAAGGACAGGGATGGGGCAAAAAGGAGTAAGGCCATCAGGAAATGGAGGGTAATGAGTACCAATGTGCGTAGTCTGGGCAACAAGCTCCCTGAGCTGGTGGCCTTGATGGAAGAGGGATGCCTGGATATCATAGCAGTCACAGAAACATGGTACACAGAGAACTATGACTGGGATGTTAACATACCAGAGTACATAACCTACAGGAGAGGTAGGCAGTGGAAAAGAGGGGAAGGAATAGCTCTCTATGTAAAGGAAGGGATAAAAGCAACTGAACAGAAGAGTAAACAGGGAAGAGAGGAGGCACTGTGGGTCATCTTGGAGACTGGAAAGGGCGCCACAATCCGCACAGGGGTTGTGTACAGACCCCCATATCAGTGGGAGGAAATGGGCAAGGATATGATAGAAGGCATTCTAAGAATGGCAGAGAAAGGGGAGATACTGTTGATGGGAGACCTGAATATGCCAGATGTTAACTGGAGCACATTTGCTGCAGCCACATCCAAGAGCAGGGCCATTCTTGATGCCCTTCGGAACCCACTTGTGAGGGAGCAATCTGAGACCTCGTACTCTCAAACGGGGGAAGTGAGAGGATCTCAGATCTAGAAGTGGGTTGCTATCTGGGAACAAGTGACCATCAAACACTGTGGTTCACATTAAACTCAGCTACAGAGTCAAGCCATATAAAAGTGAGGGTGCTGGACTTCAGGAGGGCTGACTTTGGCAAGATGGGAGAGTGCCTCAGAAAAGCACTGGCAAACAGGCTAGAAGGATGTGTGGAGCAACAATGGGGAATCATCAAAACTGCCATCACAGAGGCAACAAGCCTTTGTGTGAAGCAAATAAACAAATCAAAATGAAAGAAAAAGCCACTATGGTTGTCAAAAGAGGTGGCTGTGAAAGTCAGAAAGAAAACAAATAGCATTCCGGATGTATAAGGAAACACAGAAGGAGCAGGACAGAGAGCTGTACCAGTTTAGGCAGAAGGAAGCAGGGAGGGAAGTCAAAATAGCAAACGCCCAAACTGAGGAAAAGATAGCCAACTCGGTTAAGAAGGGGGATAAAAAGTGCAAATTGCACTGGCTGCCAGTCAGGTGGAGAATCCTCTTTAAGGTGGGACTTCTCACCTATAAGGCCCTACACAGGCAGGGCCCTGGTTACCTGTCAGTCCTCCTGACACCTACTCCTTCTATCTCCCCTCTCCGATCCTCCAGTGGTGGTTTCCTGACCGCTCCAGAACGAGGCTTAAATCAGCTGGCAACAGAGCCTTTTAGTGTTGCGGCTCCTGTTCTATGGAATTCTTTACCAGCTTTGGTCAGAGAGGCCCCCACTGTAGATATTTTTAAGACCTGCCTGAAGACACTCCTATTTTCACAAGCATTTGATGTTTAGAGTAGGATTTATTTTATAGTTTGTGATTTATTACATTTTATTTTGTATAAATGTCCTTTGTGTACAATGCTATTTAAAATTTTGGACGGCGCCCAGAGCCTTCGGGTTTGGGCGTCTTTTAAATAAATTTTCCTTGCCTTGCTTTGCCTAAAACCTTTTATAGGTACATCATCGAGCGTAGAAAGACAAAGGGAGGGATAGTGAGGCTGAATAGAATGAACGGTGGGTGGGCAGAGGGGGACAGTGAAAAAGCAGGGATACTGAACGAATATTTCTGCTCAGTATTCACAAAAGAGGAGGGGGGAGTGCCTAATCCAATTAACAGAAGCACTCTTGATAGGGGGGTCGATCCCAGTCCTTTCACAGAAGAAAGGGTTCTGCAAGAACTCCTAAAATGGAAGGTGGACAAAGCAATAGGGCCTGATGGAATTCACCCCAGAATTCTAAAAGAATTAAGGGGGGAACTAGTGAAACCACTGGCTACTCTTTTTAATGAATCATGGGAGGATGGTGTGGTACTCCAGGACTGGAGGAAGGCAGATGTGATTCCCCTTCACAAAAGTGGGACCAAGACAGAGGCAGGAAACTATAGACCTGTCAGTCTGAACTCTGTGGTAGGGAAAGTGATGGAGTCACTTCTGAAGGAAAGAATAGTTGAGTACCTAGAGGCCAGTGGGGCACAGGACCCAAGGCAGCATGGGTTCACAGCGGAAGGTCATGTCAGACAAATCTAATAGATTTTGACTGGGTGACCAAAGTAGTAGACCAGGGAGGGGCTGTGACATGGCCTACCTAGACATTAGCAAGGCATTTGACACAGTCCCACACAAAAGATTAATAGTCAAATTAACCAGCCTAGGAGTGGTCACAAGGTGGTAGCCTGGTAAAACATTGGCTGGACAACAAGACACAGAAGGTAATTGTAAATGGAGTCCACTTGAAGAAAGGGGTTACTAGTGGGTACCCAGGGTTCAGTATTGGGTCCAGTCCTTTTTAATGTCTTCATAAGTGACATTGCAGAGGTACTGGAAGGAAAAGTATGCCTCTTTGCAGATGACACGAAGATCTGTAACAGGGTTGATACACAAGGAGGCGTGGAAAGGATGAGAAGGGACTTGGCAAGGTTGGAGGAATGTCAGAAGTATTGCAGCTAGATTCAATGCAAAGAAGTGCAAATAATGCACCTGGGAAACAAGAACCCAGGGGAAGAATACAATGGGGGAGGTAGAACAACAACAAAAAGGAAAGGGACCTGAGGTAATCATATCAGATGACCTTAAGGTTAGCAAGCAATGGAGAAGGCAGTAGGAAGGGTTGGGGTATGCTGGGATGCATAGGGAGAGGCATCAGCAGCAGAAAACAGTAGTTGTTATCCCTCTGTACAGACAATTGGTGAGACCCCATCTGGAGTACTGTGTCCAGTTCTGAGACCCCATCTCCGCAAAGACATAGACAGGATAGAGGCAGTCCAGAGGAGGGCAACCAAAATGGTGCAGGGTCCGCAAGAGAAGCCTTACAGGAGAGACTAAAGGAGCTTAATATGTATACCCTTGAAGAAAGAAGGGAGAGGGGGACATGATAGAAACTTTAAGTACCTCAGTGGAATCAACAAAGTCCAAGAGGGTAGCATCTTTCAGAAAAGAAACGTAAGAACAAGGGGACACAATTTAAAGATGGGGGGGCGCTCAAGGCAATGTGAGGAAGTATTATTTCACAGAGAGGGTAGTGGATGCGGAACAGCCTTCCTGAGGAGGTTGTGGGGTCTAAAATTGTGGGAGAATTCAAGAATGCATGGGACAGACATAAGGCAATTCTTGTGGGGGGTAGGAAGAAATAGGCTGTTGGTTAACTAGGATCTGCGGCCTATCCTGTAGGTAGGGAAATGGGCAGACTAGATGGGCCAAGCAGTCCTTATCTGCCGTCAGTCTATGTTTCTATGTTTCTATGGATAACAGGGCACAGAAAGTAATTGTAAATGGAGTCCACTCTGAATAAAGAGGGGTTACTAGTGGGCTACTGCAGGGTTCAGTACTGGGTCCAGTCCTTTTTAACGTTAGCCTTACCTGCCTGTCAAAGTCTATGTTTCTATGTTTCTATGTTCTCTAAGATCATGACTACATCTGTGGCTCTTCGGAGAATGGCTTGGCTCAGATGTACTAGTCTCTCACAGGACACCCAGGCTAAGGCCATGGATTTCCCTGTGGTGGGTAATTCTTTGTTTGGGGAGTAGACAGAGAATTGCATGAAAAAGATGGATGAGTATAGGACCACCTATAGGAGTGCACAGGCCAAGGAAAGGCAGGCAACTCCTCAAAGGCAGCAGGCTTGGGGCAGGGGCAGGCCTTTTTATAGGCCTTTCTACCAAGCACAGGCCACTTCTCCCTTTCCCCAGAGGGGGTTCTTCAGAGAGAGAGGCAGAAGGGGGATGAGCAGGGCAGCATCCATCCCACAACCTAAGGCTCCTGCCAAGCAGACACCCTGATGTGCCAGCCTGGGTTGACTCCTCCATTCCTGTAGGAGACAGGCGGGCTTACTTCGTCCAGGACTGGATGTCTGTTACCTCAGGCAAGTGGGTCCTGGAGGTGGTAAGCCAGAGGATGGTTCTCAGCTTCAAGACATTTCCAAAGCTAAGGGCCAGATCTTTTCCACCTGCAACCATCTCTGAAACCATTGCCCTAGAGGCAGAGGTTTCATCTCTACTGGCACTAAAGGCTGTAGAGAGAGTTCCTACATTGCACAGGGGCAAAGGTCTGTACTCCAGGTAATTTCTTACCCCAAAAAAGACAGGGGAGTGGCGACCCATCCTAGACTTAAGATACCTGAACAAACATCTTTTAAAACCAAAAATCAGAATGGTGACTCTGGGAATAATCCTTCCTTTTCTAAGGCCAGGGGACTGGCTAGCCTCCCTGGACTTAAAAGATGCCTACTTTCACATTCCCATCAGGTGCTCCCACAGAAGGTACCTTAGGGTTCGAATTGCCTTCAGGCCATTATGAGTTCAAAGAAATGCCCTTTGGCCTGACATCAGCTCCAAGGGTATTCACAAAATGCCTAGCAGTAGTAGTGGCCTTTTTAAGAAGGAAAAATATTTCCATATTTCTATACCTGGACGACTGGCTCATTGTGGGTCAGTCCCCAGACCAAGTCAAGTCAGACCTTCAAGTGACTCAGCAAGTGCTCACTTCCCTAGGATTCCTTCTCAATCTTCCCAAGTCAGTTCTCGAGCCTGTACAGCTCCTCACCTTCATAGGGGCAGAGTTGGATACAGTTAAAGCAAGAGCTTTTCTTCCCCTGGAAAGGGCAAGCGCTATTGTAGAGCTGGCTTCTTCATTCCACCTTCTGGTCTCTCGGCCAGCAAGGCACTTCCTTCAACTTCTGGGCCACATGGCAGCTTCTACAGCAGTGGTCCAATGGGCCAGATTTCAGATGAGGGACATTCAGTTTCACCTGAGGGCCTTTTGGTCTCAGAAGAAAGATTCTCTAACCAAACTTGTTCCAGTGACCCAGACTCTGATACAGGCTCTCCAATGGTGGCAGGATCAGGGCAACCTCAGGCAAGGAGTCCCATTCATCACTCAGTCTCACTCTGTGGTCCTAACCACGGATGCTTCTCTATTGGGGTGGGGAGCCCATCTGGGGGCTCTCACAGCCCAGAGATTGTGGTCCCCTTAGGAATCCCTTCTTCATACCAGTCTCTTGGAACTCAGGGCGGTCTTTCTGGTCCTGCAAGCTTTCTCTCAGTCAGTGCAGAACAACGCGGTTCAGGTCAGGACTGACAACACCACCACCAAGTGGTACATCAACAGTCAGGGAGGCACTCAGTCCACGGCCTTGTGCATGGAAGCCATGAAATTGTGGCCCTAGCTTATTCTCTGCAGACCTCTCTGATAGCAGTCCACCTTCCAGTGACAGAAAATGTACTAGCAGATGCATTGAGCAGGATCTCCAAGGGCCATCACGAATTGTTCCTGGACCCTCTGGTGTTGAAAGTGATTTTTTCAAGGTAGGGCACTCCAGAGATAGATCTCTTTGCAGCCCCAGACAATCACCAACTTCCTCTGTTTTGTTGCAGACCCCCAGTATTGGTCTCAGTCCCTCTGGATGCTCTGATTTTGAACTGGGAAGGGAAATTTCTGTATGCCTTCCTTCCCTTTCCTCTGCTGTTCAAGGTTCTGGTCAAGGTAAGGTCACAACCTTGCAAAGTGATTCTGATTGCTCCAAACTGGGCCAGACAGCATTGGTACCCCCTGTTGCTGTCCCTAGCAGTCCATCTTCCCCTGTCTGTTCCCAGGAATTACAACCTGTTAACCTCCTCTCAGAGGAGGATTTGGTACCCCAATCTTCGGTCGCTCAATCTCAAGGTATGGCTCTTGAAGAGTTAGAGTATGCAGATTTGCATCTGTCCCAAGGGGTTCTGGATATTCTCAAAGCCTCTCGAAAGCCTGCCACCAGAAAAACTTACAACTCCAAATGGAAAAGATTCAGCATTTGGTGTTCCAAGAAGCATATATCCCCAGACACTTCTAAATTGTCTACAGTTCTGGGTTATATGGTTCATCTTAATGGCCTAGGCCTCAGACCAGCTGCTCTCAAAGTACATTTGTCAGCTGTTTCTGTTTTTCTGTCAGTGGGAAAGCCTTTCTCACTGTCATCTCACCCTGTATTCTGTACATTTTTCAAGGGATTGCTTCCTACCAACCTCTTTAGGGATCCTACCCTTGCTTGGGATCTTAATGTTTGCATTGCTCAGCTTATGCAACCCCCTTTTGAGCCTTTGTCTTCAGCAGAGCTTAAGTACTTGACTTGGAAAACTGTGTTCCTGGTAGCTATTACCTCTGCCAGGCATATCAGTGAATTGCAAGCTCTGTCAGTGGAGCCTGATTTTATCTCATTCCATAGAGATAATATGGTCCTTAGAACTAATAGGAGGTTTTTACCTAAAGTGGTTTCAGATTTTCATCTGAACCAATGTATGTCTCTCCCTGTGTTCTTCACTGATCATTGTTCTTCAGGAGAAAGAAGTTTACACAGTTTGGATGTTAAAAGAGCCCTTAGTTACTACATTGAGCGTACTAAGGCTCACAGGTTTGACTCTTTTTAGTTGTTTCTCACTTATGGGGAAGTTGGTAAGGGCAAACCTGCCACTGAGAGAACTATTGCCAGGTGGATTGTCTCTTGTATTCAATTCTGCTATGAGAAGCTAGGCAAAATACCTCGCTCAGGCCTGAGGGCTCATTTGACTAGAGGTACAGCTGCTTCCCTGGCTGCGGCCAGGGATATTTCTTTGCTAGAGATATGTAAAGCAGCCACCTGGAAAACAGTCCATACATTTACAAGCATTACTCCCTGGTCATCCAGGCTAGGAGTGATGCTCGGTTTGGTACAGCAGTACTGCAGAGCCTATTCCCAAGGTAGGTTCAATTCCCTCCTCCACGGAGGTACTACTTGGTAGTCTGCATTAGTCAGAACACAGCAAGACTTCATGTTGTTTGAAGAAAAATTACTCGCCTTCGTAATTATGTTTCTTCTAATGGAGTCTTGCTATTTCTGACCTCCTCCTACCTCCCCTCTCAGAACCTGTTTTTGGGAAGTGGGCTGGCAGGTCAGTGTTGCACCCCATGGGTGCATTTGGGTACTCCCTCCTTTTTGAGAGGGGGAGTGGGTTATATTATTAATTTAACAGTCTTAAGTTGTTTACTACCTGGTTTTTGATTTTGGATTTCTTGACCTGAGTCTTTTGGGGATCCAAAATATTTGGTTGCCATTTGGCTAGTAAAAATTTTACAATTTCCACATAGTAGTCAGTTAGTATTAGCTTGTAAGAATCTGACAGTTGCACTTCAAAGTGCAGCAGACAGAGGTTTGAACTGAGCTTGATCTCAACGTTCTATCCTCTGCATAGAAAATTAACTCTCTACTCTCTGAGGCAGTTTGAGTGCTGGGGCTAACTGCAATAGTTAGAATACAGCAAGACTCCATTAGAAGAAACATAATTACTAAGGTGAGTAAATTTTTCTTGCCTGCCGTGTGGGTATTCCAAGTGTTTGTACAGTTATTGCTTTTAGTTTGGGTCGAAGGAGTAGTCTATTTTTGTTTGAAATTCATGACTTTGAAGTTAGCGAGAGATCAAAATGGTGGTTTGCTCTGATGTTTTCTGCAGTCAGAGTGATCTGTGAAGGGGGCAAGATGTGACTGGCTGGCACTTTTTAGCATTGGTGATGCCAGGATTTACAGCGTGTAAATTGTGCCAGCCAGCCAATCAGATATGAGGATTTTAAGAGCCACTGTATAATTAAATATAATGCTTGATCACTATAGTGATCATGTTTTCAAATGGTAAAATCTGTTTTGTCTAATCACAGCATTGGATTTCTGACATGTGATTTTATGAGCGCTATATAAAGTACTGGTAACTGTATGGTAATCAACTCTGATGAAGCTTGGAAGTGTCCACGCGAAGCATTAGTGTTTTTTGTCACAAAACTGTGATGTGGTTAATTGTTGCCAGCATGGTTTACTTGCTAGCAACATGGTAATGGCTACTGTTCTGCATTGAGCCTGTTGTTTGGCATAGTCTGCAATAAAACTGTAAGCCTTTTCATTCTTTACCATGTGAGGTGTAATCCTTGCTGTGGGTGCTCTTTATTTTTTGTTTTTCGTGTCTAACCTGATTTGAGCACGACAGTTGCATCCTGGTGCTTGCCAGCAGTGTGTTTGGGTGTTTGACACCCAAATGTAAGTAGATCTGTCAGAACGAGAAAAGCAGGAATGCAACTGAAGAGCAGCACACCCGTGAGCAGAAAGAGAGGGCGGGGGAAAGGACAATGCCGCACTGCTAATAAAACACAGAATTTTCAGAAGGAAGCCCAAGAAATTCACAGTAAGACAATATAGTTTTGTGTTTTTGTTTTGAATACTTGGTATTCAAATAGTTCTTAACTGCTATGAATTTATTATATTTACTGATGTGCATTATAATGTTAAGTACCTTGGTAGAAACTGTACTTAAGCAAATGTGGACCACAATTTCTAAAATTATTATTCTTTTTCCAAATATGCCCCCAGATAGCCCTGTTTTCCTGATGGGCACCCTGTGCCTCAGTCAGACTCTAATAAGTGTAGTTGGCAGGCAGGCAAGCAATATTCTTTTTAAAGTATTTAGTTTCTAACTGCATTTCTTGTTTCCAAACACTGTAATACCATTGCCAGGGACAATGAACCATATTTTTATAAAGAGCAGGAGGAAAACCTCATGTCACAATTCCATGCACAGGAGGAGGCTGCAGCACAGGATAGGGTAGTACCCAAGGAGAAGGCCTGTCCAGAGAACACAGAAGCAACAGAGCAACTGGCATGTCCAGAGGACATGGAAGCACCCAAGTAGCTGCCCTGTCTGGTGGACACAGAAGCACCAGAGCAGCTGGCCCATCCAAAGGACAAGGAATTGCCCGAGCAGCAGGCTGACCCAGAGGACCAGGAATCATCAGAGCAGCATGTGGAGAGTACTCAAGGGGAAAGGGCAGCTACAGAGCATCAAGGAACAGGGGCTGATATGAAAACAACTGTATGTAAAACATGGAACAGTGCGGGAGACAGAGTCAAATTTGAGTATTTTATGGTGACGAGGATAAAAGAACGGAAGCAGGAATGCCAACAGGTGAGAGAGACCATGGAACATCTAAAGGCAGGGTAACTCCATATGCTAGCAGTGATTCAAGACCTGAGAAGGGGAATGAGGGAGATGCAGCAACAAATGTCAGCACCATGGACATCAACATCACTGGAGAGGCACAGTACAGCAAGTCTTTTAGAAGACACTAACAGTATAGAGGCAGAGGAAATGAGAGACTTACTACAAAGACAGTGGCACAGTGCCAGAGTCAATGGCAGATAAACAGGTACCTGTGTCAGTTCCGCTGAGAGCATTCCAAGGTCCCATCGTGAGTACAATGAACATTCTACTGGATATGGATGCCGTGCCTGCCACAAGTGAAAAAGAAAAGGATATCAGGTGCTGTAGCTCAATCAAACCTAAATGCTTTGCAGCAGTGATGTTTTGCGCCATGGAGCCATACAACATATATGTGCAGTGGGCACATAAAGCGAACTATGATTGTCAGCTTTCCTATCGGCAGGGGCACCACTAGGCACAAGAGAAGTTATAAAAGTATTATGAGCTGGCGATTGGTGGGGACCACTAGGCACCAGGGAAGTTTAAATTGTATTCAAGGCTGGTGATCTGGGGGAGACCACTAGGCCCCATGGAAGTTATACTATTCATAGGGGCTGGCCGTCGAGGGCCACACTAGGCACTAGGAAATTTTAATTGTATTAGAGGCTGGTAATTGGGGAGGGAGACCATTAGGCACCAGGGAAGTTAAACTATTTATAGGGACTGGTGATCGTTGGGGGGGGACTGTTAGGCACCATGGAAGTTATACTATTCATAGGGGCTGGCAATCAGGGGGGTACCACTAGGCACCAGGGAAGTTATGCCATTAATAGGGGCTGACACTCAGAGGGAAGGGGGACAACTAGGCACCAGGGATATCTCCACAGGTCTGGAACCAGGCAACTTAGGAGGGGGTGGCACTGCCCTAACCTGCCTCGCTACCCATGCAAATGACCCCATAATGGCCATATAAATGACCCCTTAGTGCCTTGCGTACCCAATGAGCTCATTTGCATGAGTCTATTTGAATATTGTAGACGGCCCTCTGGCGCTATCCACTCTGGCAGGGTACTTCAAGATCAATGTCAGGGCAGTGCTACTTGACTTAGTGCTGTGCCAGCATGGCCCTATTTTCAGGCACATATCACTGGTGCACTATTCTACTGACTAGCCTCCTCAGGCTCCTAGGCAACTGCAAGGCACAGCACAATGTTTTCCACTCCACTTTGTGCTGTTTTGAATATTGGGCCCCAGATGTTTACTTCTTATAAATAGACAACTGGTTATTTTTATTTATTGTATTTTGATGTGTTTGTAGTTACTTTTTTAGATTTTATAATACAATATTTGATAGTGCACGGAAACAAGGGATGTTTTTACTTTTGTTTCTAACAATGCTAGTAAAAATAATTCTTAATAATCACTTGCTGTTTAATGTAGCTGTTGATTTTTGGCTTGGTGTTCTACCTGTAGTTAGATGTGGGGATGGGGGGGGGATAGGAAGGTTGCAAAGAAGATCTTACACAAGGTACAAAAATGAGGGCTATCAGACACAAATGTGTATTAGTTATTAGGTATTGCATCTTAAATGCGTACTGCGTGTCACCACTGGCTATGCATCCATGCCAAACTGAGCAACAAATCACAAGACACCTAGCAACAGGCTAAAGAAATATAGAATTTAGCATTTGCTCCACCAACATCAGATGGCATGTTGACGGACCGAAAGTGCACTGTTGTGCACTATAACGTACAATATCTATAAAAGTGGTGATGGCTACCACTGTACTACTGAGTGGTGGAAAGTCACAAGTGGCGTGTACCCCAAAGTTCCACTTTGAGATCACTGTTGTTCAACATGTTTAGTAATGTTCTGGGAATGGTTCTATGTGAGATGGGCGACCGCGGAAGGGCGACCCACAGAAGAGCACTGTCAGGGCGTGAAATAACCCTGACAACCTCGGTGCATGGAAAAATGGTGCTGGGGACTAAAGATATTTGCTTTGTGTGGGGGTCTGCACCCCCCACCCCCCCAGCTTCACCTCTGCATCCCCCTACTTAAGGATTCTCAACTCCAGGGGACTGCATGTCGGGGTGGGGTGCGAAAGCAAAAAAATAAGGTTTGGGGCTGGGCGCAAGAAAAGCACAGTAGCGCCTGGACCCAGACCCGAACCTGGAACCCCAGCACAGCAAGCGGAGGCCAACCCCCAATGCCACGGCGCAGCTCGGCAGCCAACCGCAGTGCCACCCCCTACATCCCCTCCGCCCCCTCCCAGGCCACACTCGCCATGCTCGCTCACCCCCCTGTGAGCATGTATATGTAGTGACATCCTGTCACTAGGGTCGCCCACCCCACCACATCTGGTTGCCCTCCCTGCCTCCTCACCTTTTAGGCTTTTGCCCATATCACGTCGCCGTTTCGGATGGCGCCATGAGTCAGGCGTCCACCTCACGTGCTACTTTTGAGAATTGTATTATCTTTTAACATCATAAACATTAAAAAGGCTGTATAGCCACTCCTCTATCATCCCTCAGTGGTGCTACAGTACCATAAACATGTTAAGTAGTACAGTATTCATAGCATGATATAGTATACCCCTCCCAACTTTCCATCACAATTTGCATATGCCATCACTCTCTGAATCTTAAGTGGTAATTAAAATTCTTCTTCTTTATTAAATGTTCAATAAAAGCATTTGAAATCCACTACGGCACAGTGATGAAAAAAACACAAAGCAAATCGGCACAAATCAGTAATCGCACTCTACGAACAAACACTAACTTTTCACTCCAGCTGGTGGAGCTTCATGGGATGAGGGGAAGATTGCTGTAGAATAACCTGGATAAGATGAGAAATTAAGAACAAAAAGGGCCCCCCCCCCCACTTCATATACATTATTTATTAATTTTTTTGGTAACCAGGTAAGGCCCACTAGGCACAAGTGCCTGTTTTCAGGGGCAATCCAGAAGCACTGGGGAGGTTAAGTGATGTTCAGAATCACACAGTATGCAAGTGGAGGTTGTAGGAATTAAACCCATGTCTGCTGCATGTACCAAGTTCATTTGCAACTCATTACACCTAACCTCTAGGCTATACTGCCAGCACCAGAGATAGATGTGTCTAGTACCTTAGACCACTCAGCCATCCTAACGCTTTAATAATGTGCCTCAGACAAAATCCCCCTTACCATCATCAGCTCCTTCAAAGATGCTTATACAAACCTAGATGACTACATGGGTCATTTCCTCTACCTTGAACAGAATGCTAACCAGACTGGGCTGTCACCTGCCAGTCCATTTTCTGTCTCAGAGTGATCACAGCCAAAAAGGTGCTTTGGCTTCTTAAAGGAGCACTGTCAGCTTTACCCCTCCATTTTTTCTACATCCCATCAGTGTGTATCTTGTCACCCTCCTATGAAATGATTACCATAGAATGCCCTTCTATGTCTGGAGTGGTTACAGTGGTTCTATGTCTGAAAATTCAGACTTTTTACCTGTTTTGTTGTTTTTTTTATCTGATGTTTATTGTCTGGGACGAGCTTAAATCACGCGCCTATGGAAGCATAGAGAGCTCAGGAACACGCATCTACCATGAGCGCTGTTCCAAACTGCATATTTTTCAAAAGCACGGTTTAAAAACATGCTCTGCCGGTCTGTCACATTAATCCAAAGTGTTTCTGGGGTTACAGAAAAGAAACCGAGCACTGGAAGTTCTGCAAATACTATTTGAAACTCGGGGCCGAAATCCTGTGCATGCACAAGAGCAACACACTCTTACGCATGCATGGGATCTTTGCCAAGGTTTCTCTTACGCATGCATGGGATCTTTGCCAAGGTTTCTCTTACGCATGCATGGGATCTTAGCCAAGGTTTCTCTTGCACATGCGTTGGATCTTTGCCAAGGTTTCTCTTGCACATGCATGGGATTTTGGCCCTGAGTTTCAAATAGTATTTGCAGAACTTCCAGTGCTCGGTTTCTTTTCTGTAACCCCAAGAACACTTTGGATTAATGTGACAGACCGACAGAGCATCTGACATCATGTTCTCATATGCCAATGCAGCTCTCAGGGACAATGAGATTTCAACAACCGTGAAATGGACCCTCCCAGGAGAGTGACAGGGCCTAGTATGAATTGTGAAAACTAACGGAAGCAATTGCATACATCTTTAACAGCTACATGAAAAGAGTTATCTGTGGACAGGGAAACAAATAACATTTAGAAGATATGAGGGTGCAGTTTTCCTTTAAGCCACTTACTGATTTGTTTAACATTTTTCTCACCTCTGGTCTGCTGCCAGGTCTCCTGAAAAAGGCTACTGTTACACTCATTCACAAAGGGTGAGCAAGCACAGAGATTGGTCATTTTATACTAATTTCTATCAAAGCTTGCAAAAATGCTGAAAAAAGCTGGTGTATAACTATATACAGATTTAAGCTCCCCACACCTATGCAACATGGCTTTAGAAAACCCCATGGAATTTCTACAGCTCTGGTCTCATTCACTGATGAACTGAGGGTACTTTGCACCATGCAGTTTAATGAATGGTTGAACAAATGGTGTGGAGCACAGGGGTTTGGCTTCATTGGGGACTGGGGTTCCACCTGAAGGGACACCAGCCTATACTGGCAGGATGGTCTGCATCTGTCCAGGAAGGGAACAAGTCTTTTGAGCAATCGGTTTAAATGCTTCATTGGCAAGCTTTTAAACTAGTCAAGGGGGAAGGCACTGATAAGCAGCAGGAAAATCCCAGCCTGTCCTTACAAAACAGGGTACTAAATGAGAAAAAGACCAAGGTAGAAAGGTCAGTGGGGGATGCTGCAAAAGAAGGTGAAGCCATCAAAAAATGGAGAGCAATGAGTACCAATGCCCGTAGTCTGAGTAACAAGCTTCCTGAATTAGTGGCCTTGATGGAGGAGGAACATCTGAATATCGTGGCAGTCACAGAAACATGGTACACACAAAACCATGACTTGGACATAAACATACCAGGATACACTATCTACAGGAGGGACAGGGAGGGTAAAAGAAGAGGAGGAGTAGCTCTTTACATAAGGGAAGGAATCAAAGCAACAGAACAAAAGGGAAAAAAGGGAGGAGAAGAAGCACTGTGGTAAATTGGAGACCGCAATGGCACCACAATCCGCACAGGGGTTGTATACAGACTCCCTTCTCAGGGGGAGGAAATGGACAAGGAAATGATAGAAATAATACTTAGAATGGCAGAAAAAGAGGAGATATTGCTGATGGGTGATCTGAATATGCCAGATGTTAACTGGAGTGCAGTTGCAGCAGCCACTTCGAAGAGTGGGGTTATTCTAGATGCCTTACAGGGGGCATGCCTTAGACAACTAGTATTGGAGCCCAATCGAGAGGGAGCAATCTTAGACCTGGTTCTCTCAAATGGAGATGAAGAGAGGATCACAGATGTAGAAGTGGGTAGTCATCTGGGAACTAGCGACCATCGAACAGTATGGTTCACAATAAACACAGCAATAGAGTCAAGCCATACAAAGGCAAAAGTACTGGACTTTAGAAGGGCTGACTGCGCCAAAATGAGTGAGTGCCTAAGGAATGCACTAGCAAATGGGCAGGAAGGAGGGGTGGAGGAACAATGGGGAATAATAAAAAACTGCCATCACAGAGGTAACAAGCCTTTGTGTGAAGCAAATAAACAAAACAAAATGATGTAAGAAAGCACTATGGTTCTCAAAGGAAGTGGCAGTGAAGGTTCAAGAGAAAAAGAAAGCATTCAGGAAGTACAAGGAATCACAGAAGGAGCAGGACAGAGAACTGTATCAGTTAAAGCAAAAGGAAGCTGGAAAGGCAGTCAGAACATAAAAGGCCCAAACCGAGGAAAAGATAGCCAACTCAGTTAAGAAGGGGGATAAAACCTTTTATATGTACATCAGGGAGTGAAGGAAGACCAAGGGAGGGTTAGTGAGGCTTAATAAAGGGAAGGGAGGGTGGCAGAGGGTGACTGTGAAAAGGCAGAGATACTAAACAAATATTTTTGCTCAGTATTTACAAATGAAGAGTGGGAGGTACCTAAAACAAACAGTAGAAACACTCTGGATACAGAAGTTGATACCAGCCCATTTACAGAAGAAAGGGTTCTGAAAGAACTCTAAACTGAAGGTGGACAAAGCAATGGGGCCTGATGGGATTCATCCCAGAATTCTAAAAGAACTAAGGGTAGAACTAGTGACACCACTGACTACCCTCTTTAACAAATCATGGGAGGATGGGTGGTACCCGAGGACTGGAGGAGGGCAGATGTGATTCTCTCACAAAAGTGGGAGCAAGGCAGAAGCAGGAAACTACAGACCTGTTAGTTTAGCCTCAGTGGTAGGGAAAATGATGGAATCACTTGAAGGAAAGAATTGTCAAGTATCTAGAGGTCAGAGGGGCACAGGACCCAAGGCAGCATGGATTCACAGCGGAAGGTCATGCCAGACAAATCTGATAGATTTCTTTGACTGGGTGACCAAAGTAGTAGATCAGGAGGGCTGTGGACATGGCCTACCTAGACTTTAGCAAGGCATTTGACACAGTCCCACACAAAGATTAATATACAAGTTAGCCAGCCTGGGAGTGGGTCCCAAGATGACAGCTTGGGTAAAGAATTGGCTGGAGAATAGGACACAGAGAGTAATAGTAAATGGAGTCCACTCTGAAGAAAGGGGGGTTACTAGTGGGGTACTGCAGGGTTCAGTATTAGGACCAGTCCTCTTCGATGTCTTTATAAGTGACATTGCAGAGGGACTGGAAGGAAAATTATGTCTCTTTGCAGATGACACAAAGATCTGCAACAGAGTTGATGCACAAGGTGGGGTGGAAAGGATGAGAAGGGACTTGGCAAGGTTAGAGGAATGGTCAAATGTATGGCAGCTTAGATTCAATGCTAAGAAGTCAAGGTAATGCACCTGGGAAACAAAAACCCAGGGGAAGAGTACACAATGGGGGGTGAGATACTAACAGCAACAAAAATGGAAAGGGATCTGGGGGTAGTCATATCAGATGACCTAAAGGTGGGCAAGCAATGTGAGAGGGCAGCAAGGAGGGCTGGGGGGATACTGGGATGCATAGGTAGAGGCATCACCAGTAGAAAACAGGAAGTTATTATCCCTCTGTACAGACAGTTGGTGAGACCCTATCTGGAGTACTGCGTGCAGTTCTGGAGACCCAATCTCTGCAAAGACATAGACAGGATGGAAGCTGTCCAGAGGAGGGCAACTAAAATGGTGCAGGGTCTGCAACGGAAGACATATGAAGAGAGACTAGGAGCTTAATATGTATAGCTCGAGGAAAGGAGGAGGGGGACATGATAGAAACGCTCAAGTACCTCAAGGGAATCAACAAAGTCCAAGAGGGTAGCATCTTTCAAAAAGAGGTGTGCAAGAACAAGGGGCACAATTTGAAGATAGAGGAGGGCGGTCAGAGGTAATTTAAGGAAGTTTTTCACAGAGAGGGTTGTGGATGCATGGAACGGCCTTCTGGAGGAGGTTGTGGAGTCAAAAACGGTGGAATTCAAGCATGCATGGGACAGTCATAAGGCAATTCTAGGGGTTGGGGGAAGGTAGAAGTAGGCTGCTGGTTAACTAAGATCTGCAGCTTATCTATTAGGTAGGGAAATGGGCAGACTGGTTGGGCCAAGTGGTCCTTATCTGCTGTCAAATTCTCTTTCTATGTTTTTATATTTCACCAGGCCATGGACAAAGGAATGACAACTGAGACAGTGTTCCTAGATTTATTCGGGACTTGAACCTTCTTAACCACCAGCTACTGCTAAAAAATGTGGTCCCTTTTCTCTCTCATGGGTCGAAGACTACCTCTCAAACTGCACTGAGGTAGTAAAATATTAAGGTACCCTGTCTTACACCCAAGTGGTAAAACATGGTGTTCCACAGGGTTGGATTCTAGTTCCCATATTATTCTCATTGTTCATCAGTGCTTTGATAGCAGCCTTTAAGCACTACAGCATCATGCTGTAGGCTGATGATTCAGTCATTTCCCCAAGTCAGACAGCATAAGTGTTGTTAACTATAAACTCGGATACTTCATCCAAGTGCAGGTCTGTGTTCAAGCTAACAGGTTTCTGTTAAATAAGAGCAAAAACAAAGCAATGGTTTTGGAACCAAACCTAGAGTTAAAACAAACAAACAAAAAAAAATGACTTTAACATGGTTTCAGCTGACAGCAACCAAACTGAATATGTGGAGTATTTAAGATACTTATGGGTGCACCTTGACTCCTCCCTCACCTTTGCAGGGATCTATGACCTGTCATCAACAACATTTTTGTTGAACAGCCATACAGCGAAACTGTCATGTCGACCGCATTTGCAGTCGGCATACGGTTTCTCACTGGGAAACTTGTTTTCTCAGGGGGCGATGCCCCTAAACCCCCTACACAGGGGGGCTGTGCCCCCCGCACCCCCTACTAAATATAATCAACTCTGAGTCAGAACTGATTAGGGGAGGGGGTGCAAGACCCCCAAAATACACTGCCGGGGTCCAGCGCTGACACTACAGCGACCTGGCGCTGTAGTCGCTGTAATGATGGTCGCTGTCGAAATGTCGCTGTCTGCATTGTTTGCAGGATACCTAAATGCATCTACAAAGAAAGTACATCAGAGGCTAGGCATGCTGTACAGAGCCAACAGCTGCCTCATACTTGAACCCATGGTCACTATTGCCCAGCAGATCCTGGTACTAATTCTTTACCATGGATCCCACTCTATGACCTTTCCTGTGTACTGGAATGTGAAAGAAAAAATTGTTGTTTGCAATCAGATTGCCAGGAGGTTGTTTCGGTTTGCTGTGATGGCTGGTGACATTGAGAGCTGAGACCATCCAGGTCAGTAGTGGGGCCCATGTAAGGAGCCGCAGTTGGCAGTTTGGAAGCAGAGAGCAGAAAGTAGACTGGCCTAGTGAGTACTGGGACTGATTTGAGGAGCAACAATCAGCGGTATTGGGAAAAGTATTTTTTTTAAATGTTATCACAATATGTTGGCACTAGTCGACATTTAAAAGCAGTCTCAGTGGTGCAGTCTTCAACTGTTAGTCTCAGGGGGAGAAGCCTTGGCTGGAGGTTATTTCAGTGGTAGCAGTTCAGTAAAAGCAGAATGAAGGTGTCTGAGAAGGAAGCAGGCTACGAATTTTATTAAAAATAAATTACATGAGTTTGTTTCATTTGGGCTATTTGTGTGGGAGAAGGGAGTTTTAAACTGTGCACTGGGAGACTTCAGGGCAGCCATGCTTACTGTGGGCACTGTAGGCACAGCAGTGATTTTGTTGGTATAGAGTCAGGACAGGACACAACTCTTTTTCATGTGCTGTTGTGCTGGGATAATGGATCTTGGTTCTGAGCTCCTCAGCCAATCATGTTTATAGATTTGTTTTACCAATTTCATAACTGATGGTATATTAGCAGGATAAGAAATAGGATCACAATTCCAGTTGATTACAATATGTTTGCAACATAATGTAAAGAGTCTGGGGGCAGCCTCCAGCATCATAGCACCACACTTCCGACTGTCACACTACACAATCAGTCAGTTTGTAACAGGTAAACAAAAATCCAGGCAAATGAGTTTTAATGTGGTCAAATGCAAGATACTGCATATGGGCGAAAGAAATAGGGGTGTGAAATACGGTATGAGTGTAGTGGACCACCAGGGGGCCCTTGGGGTTCACCTTTCACCACCTCCTGAGGGGGCTGGTCTGGGTCACCTAAGGACATGCTGTACTGGGTACACTGGCCTAACTTGGCACTGTGCCTCCACCTGGGGTTGCAACACGGGTTACCTGGATGCTGACAGACAAAGCTATTACCCCCCTCCCCCAGGAAACAGTGCATAAACTGTCTACACAGTCCCACCCCCAAAACAAGTGACACAATAATGCAGCAACACTCCCTAAACTAAGAAGTGCAGTTCAACTAAATGAGGAACTAGATAGAGACCTCTTATTGCTAGAAAACTGGATTCTTGATAACAAACTGGTCCTGAATGGGAAAAAAATAACGCTATGCTATTTTGCTCATGAAGTCTTGGCTCTGATCATACTGAAAAGCTCGATCTCTGCCTCTCTGTCAAGTCAAGAGTGGAGGTGGTCAACTCCTTCAAGTACCTGGGGGTCTACCTTGACCAGGATGGCATGTACAAAACCCACCTCAATCACCTAACTAAATCTGTAAATCAGAAGTTGGGTCTCCTATACCAGTTAAGCCTCTTCCTTACCTCTGAATCTCACTGCAAAATTGCCCAAACTACCCTCCTTCCCATCTTTCTCCATGGGGCCCCAGTACTGCACTCTGTTAAGGGCACTGAGCTGCAAATGATGAGAACTCTTTACCACAGGATAGGGAGATTTGTCAACTCGGCACACCATTGTCCAGTGATAAATTCCCTAAACTGGTTGTCCCTTGAGGGCAGACTGGCCTACCCCTCCCTATGTTTAGCCTACAAACTAAGGCAAGACACCTCACCACCTAGTTTAAAATATCTGCTACAACCTAAGCAGTGCACAAGAACCTTAAGATCTTCAGAACTCCAGTTACTCCAGGTACCTATGGTACGTAACTCCTGGGGAGCCCAATCTTTCTCCTCCTCCATACCCTTCCTCTGGAATGTGCTCCCATGTAGCATCCATTCATCTACCTCCTTAAGGGATTTTAAAAAAGAGCTTAAATCTTACCTGCTGAAACCACCCTACTGCTCCTGCTATAGCTGACTAGGGGCTATCTTACTGCACTATTGTCCCTAACACATTGTAACCTGTTGTCTTGCCTTACTATGTGCCTGCTATTTCGTAATCTGTTTGACTAATATTGTTGTACTCCTTGTAATGTATGTCCTATTAGTGCTCATATTTGTATAATGTGTATGCCGACTGCCTCATGACTCTCTGTAATTAAACTCAGGTCGCCCCTGAAAAAGGGACCATCTGGTCTCAATGGGTCTACCCAGTTACCAAAATTAAATAAATAAATAACTTATTTAGCAAGCATTTGTCAACGCCAAACATCTGCTGCTTATTAAAGAATTTGTTTTAAATTCTGACCTCAACATATATATTGGCGATCGCCATTAATGCATATAACTAATATGCTGTGGTTTGAAAGTACCAGCTTTAGTGAATGAGAGACCTGATTATGAAAATGAGCTACATGACAAACCAAATGCATCTCAGCCTTGAGTATTCTATGCCTTACTTAAGGATTCCAGTAATAAAACCTTTGAACCTATTTTTAATATCACATTTTAATGGGGGGTTAGGATGCCAATAAACAGTATGTGGTCCCAATAATTAGGAAAAAAACAAAATACATAGTAAAGGAACAGGATGCTGAAATAGAAAGAGAGAGAGAGAGTGAGAGAGAGAGAGAGAGAGAGAGAGAGAAAAGAGGGAAAGGGGTGGGAGCGACGGGGATGGGGAATGAAGGGCAGAGCAGTAGAAGCCATAAGCAAGATGAGAACTGCAAAAGCCAAATTAATTCAATCGCATTAAAATGGTTTTTAATTGAAGCTGAATTGACCAAACTGCTGTAGGGGAACTGTCAAAATAAAGATGCACAACTAGATAAAAATGCCTCTCTGAATCCCTGAACTATCTTACTATGGATACCGACTGTTCGGCACAGGATCGCACACACTAATTTACTGTCTAGCTTCAGATGTACAAATTTACTGGTGAGCACAGCTAGCACTGTCAATAAAGGAATGCAACAGCTGTTCCACTTAGCAACAGATAGTTGTGCAAAAAGAAGGGCTGGCTCCTGCTCCCATTGACAAAACTGTCAATGAGGTCATGCGGTCTCGGCAAGCGTCAGTTTGGGCTGACATGAAATGCTGCCAGTTTGTACAAAGTTTATGATTATATATGTAATGGTGTAAGTGAGAAATAGCTATTTCTTTTACGAAAAATAACACAGTATTAAGAGTCTCCTAAGTGACATGAGACTTCACAGCTAAACTGAGTCAAACTAAGCATTTGCCAATGATCCTGGCGATGATCACATAACTTAGGACACTTAATACTTTATTGTGTAATTTTTCATAAAAGAAGGGGCCCTTTAACACATACACCATTATGTATATATTCATAAACTTTGTAGATGGTGGAATCTGTGATACAATGCAAGCCATGAACAAGTCCAGCATCAAAGAACTGGTGTGATATATACTAAAGTTAATATGTAATCGTGCAGCCTTATCAGAAGCAAATTAGATTATCAAGGCAGGTGTAACCGTGGTAGTTATGGCAGGGAACAAAGGGTGAAGTAGGGGAGAGAGGAGTTGAAATTATGAACATTTCGACATATGAACATACAATGAAGCCAGCAGAATAGGGTCATTGGATCCATCAAGTTTGCTCATATTGCAAGGTCCTCAGCATCAGCTACTGACCCTGCCCCGCTTCCTGTCAAGCCCTTCCCTTCCATCTGTCCCCCTCTTGACCTTTACTTTCCCCCTTAACTCTATCCAATTCAGCCCCTCTTGAAGCTGCCCACCATTTTCAATAAAGCTACCTCCTCAGGAAGGCCATTCCAGCCTGCCACCACCCTCTCCTTGAAGAAGTGCCTCCTAGCCTCTCACCTAAACCTCCTCCCCACCTTGAAACTTTTTTCCCCTCATGTTTCAATTCCCACAGAACTTGAAGAGACTCTCCTTGTTCACCCGATTTATTCCTTTCAAATAATTGAAGGTCTATATCAGGTCCCCTTTCTCTCCTCTCTTCTAAGGAGTACATGTTCAGTGCCTCCAACTTCTCCTCATATGTCCTACCCTGCTGGCCCCTGATCCTCTTGCTAGCCCTCCTCTGGACTGTCTCCAGCCAGTTTATGATCCTTTTAAGGTATGGGCACTAGTACTGCATGCTGTACTCCAGGTGTGGTCTCACCGATAACCTGTAGGTGGGCAGCATTACCTTCTACCACCTACTGCTGATCCCGTTGGCAATGCAGCCCATCATTTTATTTGATTTAGCTGCTGCTTTCCTACATTATGTGTTGTGCTTCAGGTCACTACTGGTCTTCACTCCCAGATCCTTCTCCTCTTCAGATGCAGTTACCTGCCCCCCCCCCCAGCTGTACTCAGTCCCTGGGCTCCTGGCTCCAATGTGCATAACCTTGCACTTCTTTGCATTGAAGCTAAGTTGCCAGATCCCAGAATGCCTCTCCAGCTTTTCCAGATCTTCCCTTAGGTTCTGTACCCCTTTTGCTGTGTCCATCTTCCCACGGAGTTTGGTGTCATCTGCAAATAGACAAATTTTGCCTTTAATGCCATCCCCAAAATCGTAGATGAAGACATTGAAGAGCACCAAGCCCTGTGGGACTCCACTGGTGACCTCCCTGGTGCCGGAGAGTTCTTGGTCAAGTATAAGAACAGGCATCAGAGATGTTGACACAGAGTAAAGTTTTTAGGGCAAAAGGGGAAGAGGGAATAGAGAGAGAAAGGAATCTAGACCATAGACAGAAAGCATATAGGAAAAACTGCTTTGCCCAACAAGGTTTCCAGCATAGTGAAGAGAGACTGGGTAGGGGTTAGAGTTTCTGAGGTGGTAGAATAGCACAGGAGAAAAGACAGTACAGGAGGGAAATGTGATAGTAAGGGAGGGACCTAAATCAAAATATGCAGAGGAGGGAAATGCAGTATGAAAGGTATCTGCCCTCGAGTGAGGGGGAGAGAGAGGGATGAGTGAAGGAAACAGTAATGAGTGCAGGGGTTGGGGGAATCAAAGGCAAAGTATCAAAAAGGGTGAGACACAGGGTCTATTCTGGATTAAGTGCAGTGCTAAATACCACATTTTGAGTTAAAAGGTGGGAGGATCATTTGCACAAAAAGCTCCAGATGGGCAGGGAGGAGCTTTGTTCCTATAAAGTGCTCGAAAGTTAGAAAAAAGTCTCTTGGGGATGATGGCAATGTGGCAGGAGGAAGTCACGGTGATTGTCCAACCAGACTACCAGATAGTTAAAGGAGGAAACTTCCTCCAGCAGGGAGCCTTCCAGGGTTACGAAGACTGGGGAGACAGAATTTTAGACAGTTGCTGCCTGCTGCCGAGCATCATTGAGACAGTTTTCTTGGCTTTTCAGGTGAGTTGGTTGTCACAGAACCAGTGTTTGACATTACTGAAGTCACACTGGAGCTGCAAAGCTAGTTCAGGGGAAGAGGGACTACAGACATAAAGCAGTGTCATCAGCATACATGAGTATATTCGGTATGTGGAAACATATGCCTTGGGGAGATTGTTTAGGAAAATCAAAAACAAGATGGGTTCAAGGACAGAACCTTGGGGCATACCTTACCCAATGATGAGAGACAGAATCACCTTAGAGGATGGCTTGGGATCTGTCTGCCAAATAGGAGCTGAGCCATTTGACTATGAGTTTGGATAGTCCAACCCCAGTAAGCTAGTCCTGTAGAAAAGGATGGGCAACATTGGCCAGGTTAACAAAGATGGCAGATTAGATCAGGGCTTGATTCCTACTGGTTGGAGGAATGATCAAAGTATGGCAGCTTAGATTCAATAAAAGTGCAAAGTAATGCACCCAGGAAACAAAAACCCAGAGGAAGAGTATACATGGGGGAGTATTAACAACAACAAAATGGAAAGGGACCTGGGGGTAGTCATATAAGATAACCTAAAGGTAGGCAAGCAATGTGAGAAGGCAGTAAGGATGGCTGGGGGGATAATGGGATGTATAAGGAGAGGCATCATCAGTAGAAAACAGGAAGTTGTTATCCCTCTGTACAGACAGTTGGTGAGACCCCATCTGGAGTACAGCATGCAGTTTTGGAGACCCCATCTCCGCAAGGACATAGACAGGATGGAGGCAGTCAAGAGAAGGGCAGCTTAAATGGTGCAGGGTCTGCAACAAAAGACTAAAGGAGCTTAATATGTATACTCTCGAGGAAAGGAGGGAGAGGGGGGATACGATAGAAATTTTCAAGTACCTTAAGGGAATCAACAAAGTCCAAGAGGGTAGCATCTTTCAGAAAAG
Source organism: Neoceratodus forsteri (assembly GCA_016271365.2). Lineage (NCBI taxonomy): Eukaryota > Metazoa > Chordata > Ceratodontiformes > Ceratodontidae > Neoceratodus > Neoceratodus forsteri. The sequence continues at coordinate 1,196,587,630 of CM057456.1, forward strand.
AGATGTGCAAGAACAAGGGGACACAATCTAAAGTTGGGGGTGGCTCAGGGGCAATGTGAGGAAGTATTTTTTCACAGGAGGGTGGTGGACACATGGAACAGCTTTCCTGAGGAGGTTGTGGGGTTAAAACAGTGGAAATTCAAGATTGCATGGGCCACACATAAGGCAATTCTGGTGGGGGGGGTAGGAAGACGTAGGCTGTTGGTTGACTAGGATCTGCAGCTTATCCAATAGGTAGGGAAATAGGCAGACTAGGTGGGCCAAGTGGTCCTTATCTCCCATCAAAGTCTATGTTTCTATGTTTTCAGGAAGGTGCCAGTGATTCTGAGCAAGGATTTCATGATGAAATGGAATTTTCTAAAATCAGACTGGTAAGGGCTAAAGAAGAAGTAGTCAAAGAATGGGGAGAGCCAGGACAGTACCAGAAGCTCTTGATGTTTAGCCAGAACAGACGTAAGAGAGATGGCATATAGGTACCTGGAAGGATTCACCACCTTTTTGAAGGGGGATGACTTTGGCCTTCTTCCATACATTAGGAACTGTATAGGTAATATAAGGAAGTTTCTTTTTACACAAATGGTGGTTAATGTGTAATTAATTAGCATAGAAACAGTAGAGACAAACAGTGTAAATGCATTCACATAAAGTCTTTATTAAAACATTGATGAAAAAAACATAGTCATGTAATGTCCTCTCCCCAGTTTGGGGTTGGGGGGCATTTTCTGTAACTTGAACTGCAGGTCTAAAAGAGTAAATCTGGAGCCTGGGATCAATCCTTCCATACTTGGAACAGACTCCCAGCAGAAGTGGTGGTGGCTAAGATGGTCACTGGGTTTAAGATTGCGTGGGATAGACACAAGGGAAACATAGAAACAAGGGGTGAGGGTGTTGGCCGGAGACAGAGTAGGGTCTGCGGTTGCACTGTAGGTAGGGAAACCTGGGCAGACTGGGTGGGTCAAAAGGTCCTTATCTGCTGTCAACTTCTATTTTTCTATATTTCTTACTTGATATAAGAGGCAGCTGCTCTAACTATTCACCTAAAGGAAAGGTTCCTGTTAGTCAAGCTGTTAGACATAGAGTTTGTTCTTTTTTATGTTGCAGTCTCATCTCATCTGTCACCACCAGATGGCACTCTTCATTGCCTGGTGTTTGATTCTGCATATGATGTATCACTTCGTCTCCATTTTTCTTTTTTGCATGTTTGTCTCCTACAGATAGGGATCCCAGCTGTTTCACCAGTGTAATGTCCTCTCCTCAGCTTGTGGGGAGACATCTTCCATTAACTGAATTCAGGTTTGAAAGAGTAAGTGCTGGGCCCTGGTATTGATCCTTGTCCTTGGTCTCAGAGGCAGCAGTTCCAACCAATCAGCTAAAAGGAAATTTCTTGTTATCGAAGCAGTTAGACACAGCTCTTGTTCTTAACGTTCACCACTAGATAGCACTCTGCATTGTCTGCTTACTGATTCTGCATGCACTACATTACTTGTAGTAGAGGGTATAAAATCAAGTGGGGTGCCTATAAAAAGGTGTGCATTATTGTAGTATTGCCTGGAAGGAACTGTCAGGTTTCAGTTTGCCTTGATTTTCCACAGGTTTTCTACTGGGCCTACTTACTGAAAGACTGGTTAACATGGCATACATTGCCAGTAGAAATGGTTGAGGCAGACAGTGAAGATACATTTAAGTTACTCCTGAGACTTCGATAAAAACATACAGCAGTAGAGTATACAATGTAATGGGGTGCCTGCTAAAGATGACATTTATGATTGTATTACTTAGGAGGAATAGAGGGAGGAGCTTTAACTAACAGATGGCATTCTGCATTGTCTGGTTACTGATTCTGTATACCCTAAGTTGCTCATCATAGTACGGAATAAAATCAAATGAGGTACCTATAAAACATGTGTGTTTAAAGCAATAATGACTGTAGGGCCAGCCAGTTATTTCCTGGAGATTAATGACCGGCCGGGGGGGAAGGGTTGCCTGAGGTACAGCAGAGGGCAAACCCCACGTAGCCAGTCATTAATCAACAGGAAATGAATGGCTTTGAGGTCATTATTATGATTAAAAGTTTAATCGCAATAATGACACTGTGGCCAAGATATTCAAAGGGGTTGCACCAGGCGCAACTGGGTTGTACCAGTGCAACCCCAGAAATGTGCCCTGGGGCAATATTCAATGGACAGAATTGCATAGTGCACTTCCCAATGTGCCGGGGTGCAACAATAATACATGCGGCGCATCTCCAGGGGGTGAGCCCATGCATATGTGGCACATCCCGATATTCAGTCCGGGATGTGCGGTGCATATGCTGACACAACCTAGGATGCACTGCATACTGTTGGGCAAGATTGAGCCTGAAAGCCAAATGGTGGCACCATGGCGGGCCGCCAGCGTGCAACACAGCAGCCGCCAGCTGTGGGTGTCCACCTGCCCCTCCAGCACACCGTGCATAAGCACCCATGATGTCTCTGGTGGTCCAGTGGTACCCTTCCCGCCTCGTAGCCGTGATCACAAGAAATAATTGATTTAGTTTTGTCGGCAGTTAGTGGCACTTCTCATTTCACCCAAAGAGCAGCCAGGCTCAGTGTCATTTCATTAGATTTCAGCTCACCCAGCCTTCTTCCCATCATCAGGTTATTACTACCGCGATATCATCGCGGGCCGTTAAATGATATTATTATAATAGCTGCAAGCCCATTGGTTCACTGTGAACCAATGGGTTTACAATGTATACTGCATACTTAGTCACAGATATGTGAATGATATCTGTGAATGAGTATTACAGTATGCACTGCAAGTCCATTGGTCCATTGTGTGGAGCAATGGGCTTACAGCTGCTACTGTCAGCTGTCATTCGTCGGGCAGCCGTGGTGGTATGCAGGTGGGTGTGCAGCTGCCTGCCGATGATGGGGGAGCTGGGTGGGCAGGGGGTCCTGTGTGGGTGGGGGGGGTGCCACTGGACCACCAGAGTATTATGCTTTTACGCGTGGTCGCAGCTACGGGTGGGGCGGAGGGATGCTACTAGACTGCCAGGGACTCTCGGGAATGTAATTTACAGGTGATCGGGGCTACAGGAGGGAGGGGGGTACCACTAGACTGCCTGGGACTGTTTGGATTTTAAGTTACAGGTGATCACGGCTACAGGGAGGGAGGGAGAAGGCTGCCACTAGACTACCAGGGTTATTATTATCTTTTATTTTCCTTGATCGTGGCTACGGGGAGGAAGCGGGTGCCACTTGCCCCCTCTGGCAGTGTCACATGCTGTGTGGGGTTCCATGCACATTTCGCAGGCCAGCCCTGCACAACACTATGCAAATGGGGGCTACAATGACATGTAAATGGCCCCATTTATGCCTTTGTATATGTAACCCAGGGCTGGTGTGCCGCTTGAATCTGACAGCAATACCAGGTGGGCTGGGTTCGGGAGGAATAGGTCACTCGCACAAAGGCTAGGTTTGGCTACCTGCACAGGGACACTCAAGTAATCCGAACACAGGAAGCAATAACTGTAATGTCTAATACCAGAAGTGGGATTCTAAAGTGTGGCTTTTATTCACATCCAAACAGAATAAACAAAGCATAGATGGACCCCCATGGGGCTACACTTCTGGTAATGCAGATTAAAAGAAACAAGAACACTTCCTCAACACTTTAGCCCTCAGGTTCTGAACCGAATGGGCACACAGCCTGGACTTGCACGCTGCTTTGGGTTACATAGCCCAAACTTGTACCCTGTTCTGGGTTTTCCCTGGCTCAGCTCCCTTGCCTGCCACTCGGACACCTTCCATACTTCATGGAAACATTTTATGGTGACTCCTTAAACCACCTAAGAGCACCTCGGCTCCATCAGGGAATTCTTCCTCTTAATCCCATGTCTGGGTACTTTCCTCGGGCACTGGCCAAGTACCTGAGAGAAAGTAAAAGGTGTCTAAGAGCAAATCCGTAGAGGTGAATTTGGTTACTACTGATGGGGGGGTCTCCCACCTCTCGCTCCCACAATTCATACCTGCCATTTCTCTGGACAGTAAACACCTCATCCTGTAAAGCTTTGCAATGTAGATTCTTGCTAAATGTATCATCATATTCCATCTACTTGTCTTAAGTCCCCTTTGTGCTGGACTTGAACATACTTTTACGTGGCATTGTCCATTTCTCTAGACCCCCCATTGAGTTAAGCAGTCCAAGCCCCACTTTCCAACTATTCAGGTGAAAAAACACTTGGCCCTTTTTCAGAGCGAACTCACCCTTTGGTTGCAAGTGCCCCACAGGCGATTCCTCCACAAGGAATTTCTCTCTCAGAGCTTCTGGTGCCTCAGCACAACTTGAATAGGCAGCTTCTTTCCCTTAGCTTGACACAGGAGGGTTGCCCCTGGAAAACAGGCAAACCCAACCCCCATCCCCTCAGGGATGGGGGTCTTGAACCATTGAAAGCTGTCTCCACCACTTCAATTACCAGTTCCTGTGTTCCTCTTCAGGTGGAAACACACACCTTCCCAAAGGTAGCTCTAAAACAGAGCTTAAAGCTCTGAGAGCCTGCACACACTCAGCTGTACTACTGTCTCTCACTCAGACTGCACACAGGCTGAATTCAAAATCCCCAATGTTCTACACTAGCATCCAACTGCAACATTCCAGTGTGGTTTATGCAGCTGCGAAAGTTCTAAGATGATGTCATCTCTCAGTCTCAGCTGAGACTGAGAACAGAGTGAGACAGTGTGAAATCCATTTAACTGGAGCTGCCTTCCCTGCCTACCACTAGGTCTTACTGGGATTCTAGTAACCCCGGGTAACAGGGGGGTTACAAATACATTATGGCCCCATTTGCATACTGCTGGCTGAATATCAGGGAATTGGGCACAGCATAACTATGTTCCACTGGCACACTTCCCATTCCTGGTATTCAGCCCTGTCTGGGGGTGATGCACCAGCGCATTGTATTTGTGCAGTGTGCATTACCTGATATATCCAAAGGAGATGCGCCATGGCTCATCTCTTTTGAATATCTCCCTGTGTTGCACCAGCGCAACCCAGTTGCTCTGTGTCACCACTTGCACCATGGACAGGCGCAGTTCTGAATATTGGGTCCTATATGTAAAACTCTTTTTCTCGGGGCAGCGTGCACCAGCACTGGTTCCTGAGGTAATGTTTGTGGCTATGCTGACGTACTGGTGATAGGAGCAATCATGATGTGCGGTGGGTATAAACTGGAATACACGAATGGTTCAGTTTGTTTTTTGTTTTTTGCTTTTTTTAAATCTTTGTTTGTTAATGTACACTGAAAACAGCACCGAAAACACTTATTTTGTCTTGCCGCTGCTGCCGTCAGTGTAGAGTGCTGCAATCAGCTATGTGGCTGCCGTGTTGGGCATTTCTAAGAAATTTCAGACCGGCACGGCAGCCAATCAGTGAGCTTTTTTAACTCATGAATAATTAATTAGACTTATACACTGTAGTATTGCCTGGGAGCAATGGTTACATTTCAGTTTGCCTTGATTTCCCACAGGTTTCCACTCCTGGGTCTACTTACTAAAAGAGTGGTTAACGTGGCATGCACTGGCAGTAGAAATGGTGGAGGCAGACAGTGTGGATATATTCAAGTTACTCCTGACACTTTGCTAAAAAACATACAGTAGTAGCGTATACATTTTAATGGAATGCCTGCTAAAGGTAAAGTTTGTTGGTATATTACTTGGAAGGAACGGGGCGCTGTAATTACTCCTGATTTCCCAGAGGTGCCCCACACGGTGCTTCCTTTCCTCTGAGGCAGGGCCATATACTGTATTTGGCACATGTGCCCTGCCTGCCAGATGTGAGGAGATGTGCGGGATGGAACGCTGATCGAATTTTATCTCAGCAGTTCTATGATTGTATGATAGTACACATTGGCCTACAAAACAATACTATGTATTTTTTTGTAGGGCAAACCCCATTTTGCCCATGTTTACCCATGACATTAGGATCACTATGGCTGCTGCACCTTGTCCTTTGGCTGGGAAGGAGAGTGAGTGGCTGACTTTGCAACTGACGCCATCCTACTCTGTGGTTGATAGATAGAGGGTGCATGGGTGTCAGGCAGAGTGCACCTTCCCTTGCAGGGACCTGAGCACCTTGCATCTGCAACACTGGCCTTAGAGGGGGACACTTGAGCCCACTTGCAAGCTAGGATTCCAAGTTTCAGTACAGAATGCTGCAAGCTGCCGCTGCATCACTGGGCAGGTAGCACAATTACTATATTTAACCCCAGAGCTCAAACTGTGCAAAACTTGGCTAGAAATGCCAAAAGATCTACAATGACAGCCAAGGAGAAAATCCCCAGACAAGTGCAAATTCCCTTTCTGTAAATTGTCTAATGGTCTGAGTAAAAGTAGAATGCCTAGAACCCAAATCTAAATTGTTTTAACCATTATTATCAGCAAAACAATAGTAAACACCTGTTAGATTCTCAGATAGAATATCAAAGAGAGGCCCTCCATTCACTCCATCAGACTAGTTTCTGCTCAGAAGACATGGGGTTCTGTTCCTGAATCCTGGTCCTAGTCACATGTGGTAGGAGGTAGTGTAACATAGAAACATAGAAACATAGACTTTGACGGCAGATAAGGACCGCTAGGCCCATCTAGTCTGCCCATTTCCTTACCTACAGAATAGGCCGCAGATCCTAGTTAACCAACAGCCTATTTCTTCCTACCCCCCACAAGAATTGCCTTATGTCTGTCCCATGCATTCTTGAATTCTCCTACAGTTTTAGACCCCACAACCTCCTCAGGAAGGCTGTTCCATGCATCCACTACCATCTCTGTGAAATAATACTTCCTCACATTGCCCCTGAACCGCCTCCTTCTATCTTTAAATTGTGTCCCTTGTTCTTGCAAGTCTCTTTTTCTGAAAGATGCTACCCTCTTGTACTTTGTTGATTCCACTGAGGTACTTAAAAGTTTCTATCTATGTCCCCTCTCCCTTCTTTCCTCAAGAGTATACATATTAGATCCTTTAGTCTCTCCTCATACGGCTTCTCTTGCAGACCCTGCATCATTTTAGTTGCCCTCCTCTGGACTGCCTCTATCCTGTCTATGTCCTTGTGGAGATGGGGTCTCCAGAACTGGACACAGTACTCAGATGGGGTCTCACCAACTGTCTGTACAGAGGATAACAACTTCCTGTTTTCTGCTGATGATGCCTCTCCCTATACATCCCAGTATACCCCCAGCCCTCCCACTGCCTTCTCACATTGCTTGCTAACCTTAAGGTCATCTGATATGATTACCCCAGGTCCCTTTCCTTTTTGTTGTTGTTACTACCTCCCACCCATTGTGTATCTTCCCTGGGTTCTTGTTTCCCAGGTGCATTGTTGCACTTCTTTGCATTGAATCCTAGCTGCCCATACTTCTGACCATTTCTCAACCTTGCCAAGTCCTTTTCATCCTTTCCACACCTCTTGTGTATCAACCTTGTTGCAGATCTTTGTGTCATCTGCAAAAAGGCATACTTTTCCTTCCAGTCCCTCTGCAATGTCACTGATGAAGACATTAAAAAGGACTGGACCCAATACTGAACCCTGCGGTACCCCACTAGTAACCGCCCTTTCTTCAGAGTGGACTCCATTTACAATTACCTTCTGTGTCCTGTTGTCCAGCCAATGTTTTACCCAGGCTACCACCCTGGGTCCCACTCCCTGGGTCCTAAAATACACTTTCTCCTCCAGGGTATGTCACCTCTTCTTCCTAAACTCCTGGTGGCCCTGGGGAGGGAACCATTTTATACCAAAACGACTGTTGTCCTGCTCACCATTCCCCCTGTTATAGTAACAGAGGGTACTACTTAAGTGGGGAAGGCATAAAAACACTAACGCCAGGATCTACTCACTCATTAGGGGTACAGTCATGCTGCCAGTGGGATAACCATGCTGCCAGTCACTGTGGTTTCTTGATCTTGTAGACTAGCTGCAGTTGACCAGCAGTGTAGGGGCTGGCAGTCACTGGGCCTAATTTGTGGTGTGACAGGAAGTTAGGGTTAGGATAAAAGAAGTGAGTAGCACCAGGTTAAATAAGACAGAGGGTAAGGGGAAGGGGGGAGGGCAGGCTGGAGCTCCACAGTACAATGGGGAGTAGCACCTTGAATGGAAGGGGGAGAGAAACAGAGTCCTTGTACTAGGGGTCTCTATAGTAAGGGAAATGGAGTAGCCATGGGGAAAGACCATTCCATGGAGAGGCATGTAATGTCAAACAAATCTCATAGAGTTCTTTGATTGGGTGACAAGGGAGGTGGATCAGGTGAGCAAGGAATGTGGCCTATCTGGACTTCAGTAAGGCCTTGACAATGTGCCATGCAGGAGGCTAATAAAGAAACTTAGTAGCTATGGGGGTTGGAGAGAAGGTGGTAAGCTGGGTATCAAACTGGTTGAAGGATAGGAGGCAGAGGGTGGTGGTAAATAACAGTCATTCAGGTACAGGAGCATGACCAGTGGGTTCCCACAGGGATCAGTACTGGGTCCTATCCTCTTCAGTGTCTTCTTAAGTGACATTGCTGAGAAGCTGGAGGGGAAAGTGTGTCTCTTTGCGGATGACACAACGATCTACAACAGGGTAGGGACCCAGTAAGGAGTAGAGAAAATGCAAAGGGACATGGAGAACCTAGAGGAGTGGTCTAGATTGTGGCAGCTGGGTTTCAATGCCAAAAAGTCCAAAGTCATACACCTGCGACAGGGAAGCCAGAGAGCTGTGTATAAGATGATGGGGAGGTACTTATAGTCACCAAGCAAGAAAGGGACTTTGGGGTAATCATATCTGATGATGTTAAGGTGGCAGGGTAGTGTGACAAGGCAGTAGGCAAGGCTAGTGGGATGCTGGGGTGCAGAGGGAGGGGTATCTCCAGCAGGAGGAGAGAGAGGTGGTGTTGCCACTGTATTGCTCACTAGTGTGACCCCACTGAGAGTACTGTGTTCAGTTCTGGAGGTTGCACCTCTGCAGGGACATTGACAGGGTAGAACTGATAAAGAGGAGGGCTACCAAAATGGTGCGGGGATTGCACAAGAAACCATATGAGGAGAGGCTGGGGGAGCTCAACATGTACTCTCTGGAGGAGAGGAGAGTGAGGGGGGATATGATTGAGACCTATAAGTACCTTGTTGGGGTGAACAATGTGCAGGAAGAAAGTCTCTTTCAGAAAAGGAGGAGTACCAGAACACAGGGGCATGCAATGAAGCTGGGGGGAGGAGTTTAAGAGAGATGTGAGGAACAATGTCTTCACAGAAAGGGTGGTGGATGCCTGAAACAGCCTGTCAGAAGAGGGGAAGGGGGCAAAGACAATGGGGAGCTTCAAGCATGGGATAGGCACATGGATATAAGCAGAGAAAAGAGAGGAAGGAGGGACACCAGCAACCAAACAGAGTCTGGAGTGTATGAGGCAAGGGAAAAACAGGGCACACTAGATGGGTCTATTGGTCCCTTTCTGCTGACAAATTCTGTTTCTTTTTTTTCCATATATATTTTGTCTTTTTCTCTTTTACTCCCCTTCCCCCCCAGGGCCACGGCGTACACATGCGTGTACATGCGAGGAGGCATATGCAGATGCCAGGATCTGGTGGCCCCCTCCACCCCTTCCCGGACTTACATCACCACTCCTAACCACCTACGCTACCACTGGACCTCCACCCGGTGGGAGCAGGACTACGATGGAGCGGGCATCCACCCCATGGAAGGGAGAGCCAAGGCTTGATCCTGTTCTGACCCTCTCCCCCCCCGAGCCAGCACCCTGGTGGCCCGAGGTCATTCCCAAACCCGGCTCAATGACGTGGTGCGAGGTAAGGTGCCAGCATCTCAGCTCTCTGCGCCACCGGGCCGGCCATGTTTCTTTATTTTTTTAATTTTATTTTTATTAGAATTTTCAGATTATTACATTGTACAGATAGTTACATTCTCAAACTAAGAATGACTCCAATATCACTTAATCGAACACTGAGAATCACACATGGGGGTACATACACAGGATATACAGCTCTCACCTAGATATACTAAAGAACATACTAAGGGAATCAAGGAACAAGGAAGCAAAAAGCTGATAGGTGCTCCTATACTAACCAGTCACTACATTAGTAATATGTAAGCTGTCCATGTGTCAGCAAAAAAAAATCAAGTCATTTTTTAAACTCGAGTTTTGATTTACTAATAATAACAATTAATGGCAATGTATTCCATGGATGTATGACCTGTAATGTAAAGGACAATTTCCTATTATTACAGTGAAAGTGTTTACCAGCCAACTGTAAAGGATGCCCTCTAGTGTTTATATATATATATATATATATATATATATATATATATATATATATATATATATATATCAGATTTAAATTCTAAACCCAATTCGGTCATCAGATGGGGGTCATTTATAACATTAAATAGATATAACAAATCACCTCTTAATCGGCGTGTCTCTAATGACATTAAATTCAGAGAATCTAATCTAGTCCTGTAAGAACTAGTCTGCAACCCATGCAATTGTTTTGTGAATTTTCTTTGCACATTTTCAAGTTGAGTATGATTACATTTCTTGTAAGGGCCCCTTAACTGAGAAGCGTATTCTAAATGAGGTCTAACATACGCTCTGTACAAAGGCATCATAATATATATTCTATACAATTATAAGGAAATTATATGTGCAGTAAACCTTCCTTGAAGGAGTTGGGGACACAGTTGAGAAACTCTCCCACATAAATATAACCGTGAATGTGGTATAGTAAAACTTACCCATGAAATCTTCTAATATCTGCCCAGGTACCCCTTACAATATCTAGTGGGGTAGCTGGTAACATAATCAAAACATCCTTGATTATAACCTCATGCATGTGAAACAGAACACTAATACAAAGGTTGTGATACTCCACATTGAACAGGAAAAAGTATATCACTGACAGTACTGAGGGACAGAAATGTATCAGGATATTTAGAGCTCAACAAGGAGATTTATTAATAGAAATACGCCCCTCTATACTGAGCTGGAACAACAGATTAAACTATCCAGCAAGAATATGAGCAGAACTCAACATCAGTATTTAAAGACATTACTTAGATCCCTCCAGTAGTGGTGATTTGACACCATTTTAACAGTACAACAAACTCAGAACCCAAGTCAATAACCCTGTTTAGGAAGCAGCGGATAAACCTTCGTCTGAGGCATTCTCTCCACATGGTGGAAGCCCATCAGTAAATCTGGTAACCACCTCGGCTTCAGTAAAAATGAAGGGCTTGCCTTTGAAAGTAAAATGGAGGCAAGTAAGAAATAATAAATTGGCTGAAATGCCATATTCGGCCAAGTGCTGCTTCTGTTGCAAATGATCTTTTCTTCTTGCTTGAGTCCTAGAAGCCACATCTGGAAAAACAGAGTTTCCGTTACTGAAACTGCAAGTCTTGCTTGTCCTTCACAGCAGCCAAGACTCATAGGCATTCCTCCAGGGAATACACAGTAACAAGCACAGTCGATGTGTGCCACTCCCCCTCCACCGGTCTCCGACGTGTGGGCAGATGGAAAATCCTTTTAACATGGACCGAGTCCTCGGATAGATCCAAACAGTCTGTAAGTACAGTTTGAAATGCGGTTTTTAAATCTTGGGAGGCAATGTTGAGAGGAAGTCTGAACACCGTAAGATTTGCAGCCCGAAGTTGATTCTCCAGTTTCTATTTTGTTAGAAAGGTATTTAGAGTCCCAGGCCTGGGTTGCCGCAAATCGCTCCTGCCAAGTAGATAACTCCTCCATGGCCTTAGAGCACTCCTCTTTTCCCACCTCCAATTTTGAAACCCTCTGATCCATAGCAGCCAAAGAGTCTTTAGTTTGGTTTAAGTTTTATTCTATTTTCTGTAATATAGCGAAGATCCTGTCCGTAGTCGGGTCTTTTGAGGAAGCCGTCAGAGCCACTGCAGATGAGCTGGGCTTAGGAAACATATACCCCTCCACTGATTTGGATTGTGATGCCATATATTTCTCTTTTCTGGGTCACATTTCAGCAACCATTTGGTAGATAGATACCGCAGATTAGCTTTTATCGACCAGGAGACAGAAAATAATCAAATAAAGCAGTGTATTTAGTAATCGAAACAGGAGCTGATCACATCACATCTGCTTAGCTTGCTGCCTAGCTCTGCCCCCTGCCGGCCATGTTTCTAAAAGAACTGTGGTTTGCCTTATGAAGGTTGGTTTCAATCAATGTTTGAAGCCTGGAGGACAAGATGGATGACCTCAAGGCCTTGGTTACAGAGGGACATTTGGATCTGGTGTCAGTTTCTGAGACCAGGGCATTCCTGAAATATGATTGGGACCTCTCCATCCTGGGGTTCAACCTACACAGGAAGGATAGAGGAGGGGAAAGGGGAAGAGGGGGTGTACCTATATGTCAGAGAAGAGATAATGGCCACAAGGGAGGATGGGGGGTGAGTGGGTACAGAGGCGATCTAGGTACAGATCCAAAGAGTGGCAGGGCAAAGATTAGGGTGGGAGTGATATACATGCCTCCAAATCAGAGTGAAAGCATGGACCAGGAATTGGGAAAGGAGATCAGGAAGACTTTGTTGCAGGAAAAGGTGGTAATAGTGAAAGACTTCAACCTACCAGATATAGACTGGAGCATCCCTAAAGCCAACAGTAGCAGAAATCAGTCGATCCTGGACACAGTCGAAGATGGCTTCCTAACACAGGGATGGGTGAGCTGACTAGGGATCATGCAGTCTTGGACCTACAGTAGTACTGACAAACAACTACTATCTCAGGGACATTAGTGTAGCCCAGGGGTGGCAGTGACTACCAGTCATTGTGGTTTCAGCTCAAATGGGGAAAGAAGTCCTGAATACAGGAATACACATTCTTTTTTTTTTTAAAAGGCAGATTTAGCCAAAATAGGAGCACAACTGGGAGAGCACCTGATCAAGTTCAAGGGGCAATGGGGGTATCACTGACACCTGTTTGAACCAGAAGGGTAAGAAGAACAAGCACAGTAGACTCCTTTGGTTCACAGGGGTGGTAGTTAGCGCAGTAAGGGAGAAAAAGGGTTCTTTCAAATGATACTGGAAGATGCAGTGAAAGCAGGAATGAGTGGACAATCTGGACAAACTCATGTCAGCAAGTGGGGAAGTGAGAAGGGCCAAAGCAGGAGCTGAGTTGAGGATAATGGAAGGGACAATGGAGGGAGTCAGGAAAGATGACAAGATTTATTTTACAGTACATCTGGGAAAAGGACAAAGGAAGGTATTGTCAGACTGAGACAAGGTACTGAGTGGGTGGAGGACAGTAAAGGAAAGGCCAAAGTAACAAATACTTTTGTAACCACCCAGTCCCCTGTGGTTACTAGAATCCTATCAGTACCATTGTAAGGAAGGTAGCAGGCAGCTGGTAGGGAGCTCATTGGGGCACCTTACATAATGATAGAATTGTTTACTCAGCCAGCCTGAGGGAAGAATGATTAGGTCATTCAGGACTCTCGCAGCAGCATAAGCCACACTGTGTGGACTGCTGCTCTGGGGAGCTTAGAATGCTCAATAGTCTGTTAGAGTTGAGCTTGAATGAGAAGGTGAGAGTGGCAGAAGGATTGCCAGTGGGTGCTGAGGAGAGAGCCCAGGATTTCTCACCCTAGTGGAGTGACATTTCCAGCTTCCATTGAAGTGGTGGAGACCAGTGCTATAGCAGGATTTCCTGATTTCTACTTCCAGTGAAGTGGAAGGAACTGCTTGTTCTCAGTGGACTCAAAGGGCAATCCCCTGAATGTTCTGTGGTGTTTTCAGCTGCCTTGGATAGGACCTGAAAGAGACTGTTTGATTGGCTACCCAGGAGAGTGTCTTTCTTTTCTTTTTGTTGTTTCATGCCTTGTGGATGGGACAACCTCTGTGAGTACTGTTCTAGGAGACCAGATCGACAACATTTTTAAGGGGATTCGATAGTCTGGGGTGCGTGTGCCATAGATAAGGCTGGATTGCACCTGTCAGTGCCCCAGTTTTGCCCAAGTGAGTAAGTTATTGTTAAACTGTTCACCCAAGTGAGTGCAGTTTTATGTGCAGTTTTATTCTTTAGTCACCCCATTGAGTGATGAGTTAAAGTGTGGTACCTCTAGCATTTCAGTGGGGAATGGGGGTTTCAATGGTGTAACCCTGAAGAATGGCAGAGATGGTCAGTTGCGGCAAAGGGTGGGAGGAACACCATCTAAGTGCTTACAAGGCAGGGCTTACTGGTTTGAAAAGGGCACCAGTTTTACCTGAGCAAGGGCCAAGCTGCAGGTTATGGTGTGTGACTGAGTTTCACTTATGTGCACCTATGTGCGAAGAAGAATTCTGAGTGTGTGGCTTAGATTCACTAAATGACACTCATGGGAGGAAAATGTTCATGTTCGTGGCCAGGTGTCCTCATATGCACCATTTGGGAATTTGGGAAGAAGATTGTTTTGTTTGTGTGTTCATGAACTGTACTACATGCAAGGAGAGTTTGTGAAATGTACCTGTCCAGCCTGGACCGACCCTTGGGGGTCCACTTCTGCTTTAATTTTTCATCTGTTGAATAAAGCCATACTGCACAATCCCAGTCACTGTTATGAATATTCCAATTATTGCGTCTGGTTGTGTGGATTAACTGGGGGCCCCCCTTGGCAGGTTAGATCTAGCATATGACTAGCTGCCTTCACCCAAGACCTGGGCTGTGTTATTTACACATGGTTCATGTTGTTTTGTTTCTGTACCCCAACCCCTCTCTTCATCTAGACATTGAGCCGGGTATGCATCCTAATGCCAAGGGTGGTACCTATCCTTTTGTAAAGTAAAATGGTATGCCAGTATGTGAGTGCCAGTGTTTCCAGATTTTAATGGGGGTTGTGCTCGCTAGTTAAAAAGTGGCTTGAGGTTGTACTTTAGCTAAGTATTCACTAAGGAGAAGGATGGGACAATACCACAGGGTAGGATATACAAAGGGAAGGATGGGACAATACCACAGGGTAGGATATACAAAGAGGAGGATGGGACAATACCACTGGGTAGGATATACAAAGGGAAGGAGGAAGGAATCAGATTGGTGAGGAGAAGAGCATGGCTGCCAGGGTCCTCAAGGGACTGATGGACCTTAAGGTAGCTAAATCTCCCAGACCAGATGGTACTGGCAGTTCCACTGGCTGATCTGTTCAATAGTTCCCTGGACTCATTTGTTAATACCACGAGAGTGGCAAACCATGGATGAAAACCCTTATACAGGAGAAGGGCTAGGGATGATCCAAGGAACTATAGTCCAGTAAATTTGACATCAATCATCAACAAACTGATAGAAATTATTCTCATAGAAGGGTTGGTGGAGTTTCTTGAGGCAACAAGCTCCAATGTGACAGATAGCACAGGTTCATGGCAGGAAGGTAATGTTAAGTTAACCTGATACATTTGTTTTCACTGGGTTACAAAGGTGGTGGATAAGGGTCAGGTGGTAGACATATTGTACCAAAATTCCAGCAAGGCTTTTGATTTGGTCATTAATAAATGAGTGGTCAGGAAGTTGGATGACCTAGGGGTGGGCGGGAAATGTCTAGGTGGGTGGAAAACTGGTGAAGAGTGAGAACCCAGAGGGTAGTGGTGGTGGTGGACACAGAGATGACGGAAGGTACCAGCAGGGTACCACAGGGTTCGATGCTTGGTCTGCTGCTATTCAACATATTCATTAATGACATTAGGGATGGTATTAAAGGCAAAATTTGCCATTTTACAGATGACACCAAGCTCTGTGGGAGGGTGGGCTCAGAGGAAGGGGTCAGAGACATGAAGGAAGGCATAAAAAACTGGTGAGATGGTCTGGAATCTGACAACTGATGCCATTAAATGAGATGTGATGCACATGGGGAGAAAGAACCCAGGGGAGGACTACAAGTTGGGAGAGTGGTTACCATCATAGTATCTGAAAAGGTGAAAGGCCTAGAGATTGCAATTACAAGCACCCCAAAGCCTTCTATGCAGTGCAGTAAGGCAGTGGCAAGGGCTAACAGGATGCTGGGTCACATAAGTACAGGATCCAAAAGAAGAAGACACAGGTCATACTGACTCTGTAAAGATCCGTGGTACAGCCACACCAGGAGTACTGTGTACAGTTTTAGAATCCCTACCACAAAAAGGACATAAAACAGCTAAAAGCAGTGCAAAGAAGGACCACAAAAAATTATTCAGGAGCGGCAGGGGCTCTTGCACAAACATCTGTAAACTGGTTGAGAGCAGGTTCAGGAAGGAGGCACTTCTTCAAGGAGAGAGTAGTGGAGGGGTAGAGCAGGCTACCAGAAGAGGTGGTAAGCAAGAAAACCAGGGATGGCTTCAAGATGGAATGGGATACAGTGAAGTGGAGGGTAAGAGTGACCAGGGATGGGCAGAACAACGTGCATCTTAGAGTACATGGGCTCCGCATTGGGCAGACTTAATAGACGGTAAGTCCTTTTCTGATGGCATATTTCTTAAGTCCTTATGTTTTAATATGATATTTGGTTGGCATATAAAATGGGAGAAGGTTGGGCAGATGGACAGAGGTAAAAGGAGAAGAAGGGGAACATTTGCTTGCCCTAGGGTATCTAAAATGTGTTTTTTTTTCGGAAAGAGGAGGCTATGTAAATGTACTCTAGAAATTAATCTCAAACCTTTATCCAAAACATTCTAGTTATGCCAAGTTCAAGTGGATTTTATTTTATAGTATGACTGTTCCCTCAGCCTCAGAAACAGATGATATCACCCCCCCAATATGCAATAGATGTTCACAAGAGTGATGTCTCAACTTGACTCTAAAAGCATCAATTGAATATAGAAGAAGAATCAGCATTTATATGGCACTTTTCATACACATTGTATCCCAAAGCACTTTGCAGCAATTTGAGACTGGCAGTGAAGTGACTGAACATGTAGTGGCAGTCATTTCACACATCAACACCCACACCCAGCCTCGGATAATTGCATAAACTGGTTTTATGGGAAGGGGAATGTTGGACAGGACACTGGGAAAAATCACCTACTCTTGTTAGAGGGCACCGGAGGGGTGCTATCCGTGAGAGCAGAGGACAGGAGACAGCCGAACATGGAGACCCGGGTGGAGGGGATTGCCCCACTCTCCACCCAGAGCCAGGACAGAGATAACCTGGGAATGATGGCACAAACATTGGAAGGTATTGAGCTGCAGACCGTGATGGAGCAACCTGTGAATGAACCTGGACGTAGAGCTGTAACAGCTATGGCTAACTCCTGGACTTAGTATGTGAAACCAATAACCAGGACCACATAGAAGCCAAATATTTTGAAAGATGAAGACAGCTGCTTAAACTGCTAGCAGAATAAGATTTGAAATACAAGCAGAGGAATCAAACTGTAGTACAAGAAAACTTTTCAGAGATCACAGAACATAGAGAATAATGAACATATGAACATCCATACGAAGAAGCCAGCAGAAGAAGGCCATTTGGTCTATCAAGTCTGCTAGAGTTGCAGGGTCCACAGCTTGAGCTACTGTCCCTGCCCCTCTCCCCACTCCTCCCATCCTCCCTACCCATGACCCTTACCCTCCCCCTATACCTGTCCCAGCCTCTCTTAAAGCTGCCCACCGTCTTCAATGAGATTACCTCTTCTGGCAGCGCATTCCAAGTGTCCACCACCCTCTCTGTGAAGAAGTGCTTCCTGACCTCCCTCCTAAACCTCCCACCCTCCAGCTGAAGACCGTGTCCCCTCGTGTTATGGTTGCCACTCAGCTTAAAGAGACTCTCCTTATCAACCTTATTTATTCCTTTCAAGTACTTGAAGGTCCCAATCACATCCCCTCTCTCTCTCTCTCTCCTGTCTTCCGGGGAGTACATGTTCAGTGTGCCCTCAACCTCTCCTCATATGCCTTACCCTGCTGACCACCTATTATCTTTGTAGCCCTCCTCCGGACCTTCTCCAGCAGGTTAGTGTCCTTTTTGAGGTGTGGGCACCAGTACTGAGCTCCATACCCTAGATGCCGCCTTACCAGTGACCTGTACAAGGGCAGTATAACCTCCTCTTTCCTACTACTGATCCCCCTAGATATGCATCCCAGCATCTTGTTTGCCTTTGCTGCTGCTTTCTTGCACTGTGTGGAGTGCTTCAGGTCACTACTGATCGTCACTGCCAGGCCCTTCTCCTCCTCTGATGCAGATACTTGGACTCCACGCAGGTACTACTCTGTCCTAGGATTTTTGGCTCCAGTATGTGTAACTTTGCATTTCTTGGCATTGAAGCCAAGCTGCCAGATCCTGGACCACCTCCCTATCTTTTCCAGATCTTCCTGTAGGTCCTGTATCCCTTCAGCTGTGTCCACGCTCCCACAGAGCTTAGTGTCATCTGCGAATAGGCATATTTTGCCCTTAATGCCATCTCCAGTGTCATTGATGAAGACATTGAACAACACCGGCCCCAGTACTAAGCCCTGTGGGACTCCACTGGTTACCTGTCTTTTGCCAGATAACTCTCCCCCCTCGACCACCCTCTGGGTTCTGTCCTTCAGCCAGTTTTCCACCCATCTGGCCATCTTTTCCCCAACCCTGAAATCCACCAACTTCCTGATCAATCTTTTGTAGGGCACAGAATCAAAGGCCTTGCTGAAATCAAGATAGAGGATGTCTACCACTTGGCCCGTGTCTACTGACTTAGTGACACAGTCAAAGAAGTCAATCAGATTTGTTTGACACAATCTCCCCCCTATGAACCCATGCTGCCTTGCATCCTGGAGACCATACTCCTCTAGATATTCCACCAACCTTTCCTTTAGTATGGTCTCCATGAGCTTGCTCATAATGGAGGTCAGACTGACTGGTCTGCAATGTATGGACATCAGTGGTGAACCACACTATGCCATCATCGAGTAGTTCCCATGGTAACCCTGTTAACCTCGAGAGTGACACTCAAGAGGTTAACAGTGGTTACCAAGGGAACCACAAGATGATAGTATTGTATGGTTGACCATTGATGCCCATATATTGTCTTTTATAGTGTATGGGCATCACTGCAGTGGTATCGTAGTTTGGTAAATATGTCAGTAACATTTAAATTTGCATCAGAAAATGAAGAAGTTTTCCTTACCTTACCACAATGATGTCAAACGCAGAAGCCGAGAAAGATTTGCAGTCCTGAGTGACCGGTTTTGAAAATGTTGCCACTGCCATTGTATTTCTGAATTAATTTTACTGTGATTTTTTACTCCCGTGTGTGGTGATGGCTATGTCACAGCTGTGAAGTGCAGTTTAAAACCTGACACCTGAGTGCGCGGCTTCACAGGCAGCCACGCAGCTTCATTCAGTGTTGTTAACCTATTGATGTGACGTAATATCGATAGGTTAACAACAATGAAATGGATGGATGATGGGTTAACAACCTTAGGAAATGATGATTTCCTAAGGTTAACAGCATTCTGCCATACATTATAGCAAGGATTAAGACTGTCCGAGACTGCTTTGACTGTGGCAGTGCAACTGCATACTGAACTAAACAATGAGGTAAATGTCCTGTTTTCAGTTGGGGAAATTAGTAGTAAGCACAGTGGGACGGGCAAGATTGAAACAGAATGATAAAAAAAAATGTAACTGACAGCGAACTGTCTGCTTGAAAGAATCTTGCTGATGTGGTGCCAACTGACATGTCAGCAACATCAAAGATGCCGACTGTGATCAGTGACAGATTTGAAGCCGAAACAACAAAACACTTTGTTGTGAAGGGAACAATCGACAGTAATGTAAAGGAAAGACTGCAGGTTGGTCATAGTGACACACAAGTACCCTGGTCAGTTGAAAAAGCTTTAAGGGAAGCTGACTGGGTTAGAGACTCTTCGGAAAGTCCATGGCATTCGGGTCCT
The DNA here is from genome assembly GCA_016271365.2 of Neoceratodus forsteri. Taxonomy (NCBI): domain Eukaryota; kingdom Metazoa; phylum Chordata; order Ceratodontiformes; family Ceratodontidae; genus Neoceratodus; species Neoceratodus forsteri. Next base: position 1,196,607,472 of record CM057456.1, read on the forward strand.
GTAGCAGCAGCTGCAACGATTTTGAGGACAGTGTATGCTACTATATTCAATTCAGTGCTTTAGAGTAACTGGTAATTGCTATTTTTCTTTTAAACTTAGATTGTGGGCATTTAGTGACACTATACTTTCTTTGTTGTCTTTATTTATAATTGTTTTTGGGCTGTTGAAAATTTAAAACATAGTGGTGGTGTAATTCTGTGCTGTCTTTAATTGCTGCAAATTTTATCTTGGCTTGTCTGACTGCCCTGTAGTTGGGTGAAGGGTGTTAATTGTCTGGCCTCTGACCTCAGCTATGTGATAACTGGAGGTGGGGCTTAGTCAGAGTTAAAGTAGCAAGCAGAGGTTTATTTTCTCAGAAGAAGTCAGAAGGGGAAGGAAGGAAACATATTCAATTCAGTGCTTTAGAGTAACTGGTAATTGCTATTTTTCTTTTAAACTTAGATTGTGGGCGTTTAGTGACACTATGCTTTCTTTGTTGTCTTTACTTATAATTGTTTTTGGGCTGTTGAAAATTTAAAACATAGTGGTGGTGTAATTCTGTGCTGTCTTTAATTGCTAAATTTTTGCCCCTCCCTCCCCAACTCTAATTATATGCCCTGATAAATCTGATTGACAGGAGCTAAACACAGGAATAGTAAGGTGTGAAGTAGAGGGGCATAAGGAAGAAGCCCACCTCAGCATAACAAGTGTTTTGACTCACTTATTTATTTATTGGTTTCTTTTCCTTTTAAAAAAAAAATATCTGAGGATTAGTGACAGGATTTTAGTACAGTAAATTAATAAAAAGAGAACTAGGAGAGCTCAGTAGCGGACAAGTAGTGGAATTGCAGCATAATGTGGGGAGTGGTGCAATGCAGGCTGGGGCAGCCATATTCAGGCAGACCTTCTGGACACTGAGGTGCTGCCCTATCTGCATGCATCTCTCGAGACTGCAGGATGAGGTAGCCAGACTCAGAGCAGAAGTAAACTGGGTCAGGAGTACCATCACCTATCCAGGGACCACCAAGTCCAATGCAGCTGCCTCAAAGGATGCCGAGACGAGGAGCACTTGGATGACAGTGGGCTCAGGAGGCTAGAGCAGTCAAGCAGAGGCACATCCCAGATCCTATTCCACTCAAGAACTCATATGCCACACTGGCAAACGAGGACAACCAAATAGAGGTACCCAGAGAAGTGGAAGGAAAGGATGTGGAGGTTAGCCAAGGAGGTGACCTCAGCGGGGAAAGCAGTGGACCCCAGAGGAGGAGGAAGTGAATCCTGGTGGGGGACTCCATCGTAAGAGGGATCCAGCTAGGAACACAGGAGGGGGAGGACAGGGAGGTGAGGTGCCTACCAGGTGCTACGGCATGGAGGGATGGAAGGAAGATCCTGGGGATCACTGGGAAGGCAAGACGGGAGGGTGAGCTGGATGTCATTATCCACCTAGGTACTAATGACCTGGCAAATGGGGAGCCAAAGGAAGTTCAGGAAGAGTTTAAGAAACTGGGGAGGGGTCTCAAGCAAGTAGCTACTTCTGTCACTTTCTCAGAAGTACTACCTGTGAGAGGCAAGGGAGAGCATAGGAGTGCATGCACCAGGAACTTTAACTCATGGTTGAAGAACTGGTGCTGTGAGGAAGGGTTTGGATTCATTGGTGACTGGGGACCCACCTGGAGGGATGGAGTTTGTTCAAGCCTGGCGGCCTGCATCCATCCTGGAGGGAATCCAAGCACTCGATGATAAGTTTAAATGCTACATTGACAAGCATTTAAACTAGCAAAGGGGGGTGGCAGGCCAGCAAGGAGGGTACCTACTTGCTCACCCCCCACAGCTAGCAGTGGAACCAGTGAACCAGAGGAGTGGCTATCTCTGCAAAGCAGTGTGCAAAAGATGGAGATTAGTGCCCAAGAGGTGGATAAGCAGAAAAGGGGCAAAATTCAGCAGAAGGGCAGACAGCAAGGAGAACCAGGGATAAATGACAACCAAGGAAGGGCTGGAGTAGAACAGTGAAGCAGTCTAGGGAGGTCAAATCATGGAAAGCCATGTGTGCAAATGCCAGGAGCCTTAGCAACAAGATGGAAGATCTGGAGGCTGTCATGGTACAGTCAGACCTGGACATTGTGGCCATCACTGAAACCTGGTGTAATGATAACCATGACTGGGAGATGGCCATACCTGGCTACAACATATTCAGAAGAGACAGAGCAGGCAGGAAGGGAGGAGAGTGGCACTGTATGTGAAAAATGACATAAGGGCCACAGAGATCCAGGAGGAACAAAATGGGGGAGAGATACTGTGGGTTAAGCTGGAAAGAAAAATGGGGACAGCCATCCGCACAGGTGTGGTCTATAGACCACCAGCCCAGGAGGAAGAAACAGATAGGGAGCTGATGCTAGCCATCCAAAGGATGGCAGACAAGGGTGAGGTAGTACTGGTTGGAGACTTCAATATTCCAGACGTGGACTGGAGTATCCCAGCAGCAGCATCAACTAGGAGCAGATTTATCCTGGACTCCCTTCAGGGTGCCTTCCTCAAGCAACTGGTCATGGAACCCAACTCGGCAGAAGGCAATACTGGACCTTGTGCTCACAAACAGGGACAGTGTGATGGGGGTAACAGTGGGGAGCACCTGGGGAACAGTGACCACCAGTCATTGTGGTTTGAAATCACAGAAAGAGCAGAACCAAACCACACAAAACAAGATCCTGGATTTTAGGGTGGCAGACTTTGGGAAAATGGGGAGATACTTGAAAGAGCATTAAGGGAATGGGACAGGAATCAGGGGTTGAGGAACAGTGGGCAGTTTTAAAATGGGATTACAAGAACAACAGAATTATGCATTAAGCAGGTTAGCAAGAGGAAAAGGAAGAGGAGACCATTATGGTTTTCAAAGAGGTAGCAAAGAAAGTGAAAGCCAAAAGATTGCATTCAGGCAATACAAAAGACACAGGCAGAAGGATAGGGAGAAGTACCAGGAGAAGCAAAGGGAGGCAGGAGGTCAGTAAGGAAGCCAAAGCTCAGACAGAAGAACACATTGCAAAATCAGTGGGTAGAGGGACAAAACCTTTACAGGTACATAAGTGAAAAAAGAAAGACAAAGGAGGGATAGTGAGACTGAAGGGGAGGATGGGAGCCGCGTGGAGGATGACAACAGTAAAGCTGACATATTGAACAGGTATTTCTGCTCAGTCTTTACTGAGGAAGAGGAGGTAATGGGTCTGAAGGAGTACAAGGGTGAGAATGGTGCGAAATGGACACAAGTCCCTTACACGAGAAAGGGTCCTGAAGGAACTGGAAGTAATAAGAGTTGATAAAGCAATGGGGCCAGATGGGGTGCACCCCAGGGTCCTTAAAGAACTAAGAGGGTGGTGGCTGAACCTCTGGCTATCCTGTTTAGCCGATCACTGGAAACAGGGAGGTACCCAAAGACTGGAGGACAGCAGATGTAGTCCCTTTATACAAAAGTGGGAACAAAGAGGAAGCAGGAACTACAGACCAGTCAGCCTCACCTTGGTAGTGGGGAAGATCATGGAAACACTACTGAAGGAGAGATTGGTGGAACATCTGGTTGTCAATGGACTACAGGACCCAAGGCAGCATGGTTTCACCAGGGAGGTCATGTCAGACCAACCTCATTGAATTTTTGACTGGGTGACTAGGGAGGTGGATCAGGGAGGGCAGTGGACATGGCCTATCTGGACTTCAGCAAGGCCTTTGACACTGTGCCACATAGAGAGACTATTACACAAACTGGGAATATGGGTGTGGGCAGGACAGTAGTGTGGTGGGTAGGTAACTGGCTGGGTGGCAGGACACAGAGGGTGGTGGTAAATGGCTGTCACTCCACAGAGGAAGAGTGACCAGTGGGTCCACAGGGATCAGTGCTGGGACCGGTCCTATTCAACATTTTCATCAGTGACATTACTTGGGATCTAGAAGGCAGAATTTCACTGTTAGCTGATGACACAAAGCTCTGTAACAGAGTAGACACACCAGAGGGTGTAGACAGAATGAGAAGCGACCTGCAGAAACTTGAAGAATGGTCAAGGGTTTGGCAGTTGAAATTCAATGCAAAGAAGTGCAAGATAATGCATATAGGGCACAAAACCCTGGCACAATATATCAGTTGAGGGTGAGGATATAGCATGCACCAAGCAGGAAAGGATCTTGGGGTTGTCATCTCTGATGACCTCAAGGTAGGAAACAGTGTGACAAAGCAGCAGGTAAAGCAAATAGGATGCTGGGATGTATAGGCAGGGGCATCACCAGCAGGAAAAGGGAGGTCATAATTCCGCTATACAAAGACACTAGTGAGGCCTCACCTGGAGTACAGTGTACAGTTCTGGAGACCATACCTACGTAAGGACATAGACAGGGTAGAGAAGGTTCAGAGGAGGGCAACAAAGATGGTGCATGGATTGCATCACAAGTCCCTATGAAGACAGGTTGAAGGAACTGAACATGTACTCCCTGGAGGAGGGAGGAGAGGGGATATGATAGAGACATACAAGTATCTTATAGGGAGGAACAAGGTGCAGGAAAACACTATTTTTAAGTGAAAAAGATGTTCCAGGACTAGAGGGCATGGGATGAAGTTGGAGGAGGACGATTCAGAGGAAACATGAGAAGAATTTCTTCACAGAGCGGTGGTGGACAAGTGGAACACCCTGCAGAGGAAGTGGTGGGGGCTGAAACAATCATGGGATTTAAGAATGCATGGGATAGACATAAAAGGAATTCTAGAGGTCAGGGGTAAGGGGCAACAGACTTCTAGGAAAACAAACTGAACTTACAAGCTCAAATGGGCAGACTTGGTGGGCCATGGGCCCTTATCTGCCGACACTGTCTATGTATCTATGTATCTATGTACTAACATAGAATATTCAGGGAAAAATGAATCTGTGGTACAGGACATAGATCAGCAAAAGAAAATGGAAATATATACATCAGTGGACACTGATTCCACCAAGAAGTTAGCCCCTCAAATAACTGAAGACAACCAATTTGAATTTTCTGAAAGCCTTCTGTTTTCAGCTGATAGGGATCACTTTTATGTGAGACAGGACCACAAAAGGAACCATCAGTACTAGTAGTATCACCACAAAAAAAGCAGATTGGAACATAAGAATATACAAGAAAATACCACCCCCCCCAACACTCACACCTGACAGCATGGATATAGTGGAAGAGTCTAACTGTAGGATACAGTCAGCTGACAATGTACCTGGAATTGGTGCACCGCAACAAAATGGTGCCAAAAACCAGCAGGACTCTACAACAAATGCTGCAACCCCTGCCAAGAGATATGCTGACCATTTTCAAACACAAAATATCCCAGCAAAGAGAAGAAATGCTGCTAGAATTTGATATCTATTTATTTATTTTTCATTTATGACTTTGGTAACCGAGTAGGTGCGCTGATCCTAGGGACAGCTTTCAGGCATGACCCAGGCCACAGACAGTGGCACAGAGTTAAACATAAACAACAATGCATAGAACAGTAGACAGCTTGACAAATAATAAAAGGTTACAATAGTACATAGATTATAGGATAGCAAAAATACATAAATCCACATGATACAAAGTTACATAGTACATAAATCTGATGTGCATATACATAGTTGAGGGAAATACATATACAGTGGAGTCCCTCAGGATGAAACACAATTCTGCAGCACTTTGCAGGACTCTGCAGAATGCTGCAGAAGACCTACTGAATAAAGCAATGTAATTTCAATGGTAATTAGTCCCCTTTGTCATTCAGGAAAATGTGACACTGCCAAGATGAAGTGAATGCCACAGTTTCCTGCATGACAAAGAGAACTAATTGCCATTGATATTACATTGCTTTATTCAGTAGGTCTGCTGCAGCATACTGCAGAGTGCATTAGAAGTATATTTCATCCTGGGGGATGCCACTGTACATAAAATCGATATACAGCAAGTTGCATAGCAGATTTTAAATGTTCCTTAGGAGTAGCATGAAAAGGATAAAGTGGGACTAGTAGAGGGGAAGGGGTGTGAGAGGACGGGGAATTGGAGGATTTACAAAGGGAGATGTATAGGCATGAAACTCGTGGTAAAGGCAGGCGGGAAATGAAGGACTACCCAGGAAAGCAGTGGCAGCAGGAAGTCACTTGGAGCCAGTCTTTGAGGCAAGATTTTAACTGGCAGTGGATGTCAATGGAGTGGAGCTCGGCAGGCAGTTTATTCCATAGCATAGGGGCTGCCACTGAGAAGACTCTACCTCCCATATTGGTGGATACCCTGGGAATATTCAGAGGGGAGATGCTGTTTGAGTGGAGGACACAGTGTAAAGTTCAGACCTTGAGGAGGGCTGCAAGGGGAGATTCCTGGCCAGTATCGATGGTGGAATCCACCATGCAGCAAAGGGCGAGGTTGAAGTGGCCTTGCAGAGGAAGCCATCCTAGCGAATTGTAAAGGACACAGTGGTGTGTAGTGAAAGGGGCCAGCAAGGCAAAATGACAGGCAGTCTTGTAGGCAGAAGAGTGCTTGACTATAAGGGTTGTGGACATCCTAGCATAGATGGGGGAGCAGTAGTCCAGGACTGGGAGTAGATTTCCCTGGACGATGGCAAGTCGGGCCTCTTGGGTGTGGTATTGCTGGAATATGTAGGCAGCACCTAATTTTTGGTGAAACATTTGAACTGTTGAGTTGATGTGCTCAGAGAAAGAGAGGGAGGGGTGAGTAGAACTCCTAGGTATGTGAAAATATTGACATCTTCAAGGGCTTGGCCATTAGGAGAGACAATGTTGAGAGGGGGGTGAGTTTGGGATTTGTCTAGCAAGGGCTTGGATCCGAACAGCATAGATTTAGTTTTTTTAGCATTTACCAGGAGGAGGTTATCAGAAAACCAATTGTGGACCATAGCATAGTTTTGAGTAAGAACAGAGGAAATGCTGGCAGGGGATTTATCGCTGTAGAAAAGTACGAGGTCATTAGCATAGAGGAGAGAGTGGCATCTGATGCTGTGTAAGGGAAGTGAGTTAATAAATAATGAGAATAGAAGGGGGCCCAGAATGGAGCCATGGGAGACTCCTATCGAGATCGGCAGGGTGGGGGAGCAGTCAGGGCCAATACACGTGAATTGGGAGAGATTGGTGAGATAGCTCTTGAACCAGGTAGTAACCTCCTGAGAACAGCCATGGCAATGTAGTTTGGAGAGGAGGAGGGCATGGTTGACCATGTCGAAGGCTTTGGAGAGGTCTATGAAGACCGTGCCAGTGGCATTACCATAGTCCATGTTTATGAGGATGCGGTCGGTCAGTAGTGCGAGGGCGGTGACGTTGGAATGGTTCTTGCAGAAGCCATGCTATTGGCCACACAGGAGGTGGTATTTGCCCATGTGCTCAGCAAGCTGATGGTGGATAGCCTTCACAAGTAGTTTGCTAAGGTGGGGGAGGATGGAGATTGGATGGTAACTGTCCATGGATAGAGGGTCACAGACTTTGAAGATGGGAATCGCTTTGGCAGTCTTCCAGGGACTGGGCATGGAGGAGGTGGAAAGGGCCAGGTTGAAGATACAAGTGAGTGGTTCCATGACGGCTAGGGATATGAGCCTGAGGAAGACTGGGGATAGGCCTCAGGAGCTCTTTGAGAGTGCCACCACTTGTGGCCTGTATACTTTTAACAGTGCAACCTGAAGCTTTCAGAGCAAAATCAAGCCATAATCAGCATGCCACAAACAAATGCGAATACCTCATGAACTGTAAGAGCTACACACAAAGTATGAGTGGCAAAGTTGTTCAGCATAAAATTACCATTCTACTTGTGCTATGCAATTAATTATAAGTATTTCCTATTTTTTCTATACTGTTGAAATAGCGAAAAATAATTTTTTTTCAATAAAAAAAGGCAACATAAACCATTTTTTGTGGGACAATATTTAACATATCAACATCAAATTAAGCATCCATACATTAGATGGAGGCACAAAACTAATTTTATACTAAAAAGCAATTTTTCTAATATGATACATGTATTTTTTTTCCATTTTATTCAAGGTGGCTAGGTGAAGCTTGAGAGATAAATGTCAGCCATACACACCATACCATACAAAAATGCGAATATCTTCTAAAGTATATGTGACAGACACAAAGTATCAGTGGCAAAGTTGTTCAGCACAAAATTACCTTTCCAACAGTGCTATGCAGTCAATTCTACTCACTTCGGTTTGTGAAATATTTAAGTTTTAAGCAGTGACATCCTCAGACATCCTAAGTCCTCAGTGACGCAAAGTACAGGACATCTGGAGGCATTAAAGACCTCAGGAATATCTTTTTTGCTGCCATCTACAGGCATCTTGGGGCCTCAAAGAGTTATACTCCTGATGTACTTCAATGTCTCTGTCATATCCCCCTCTCTTCCCTCTCCTCCATGGAATACAAATTGAGGTCCTCTAGTCTTTCCTCATTCCTCAGTCTTTTCTGAATCATTAAATAAATACATAAATAAAATATGACTTTTGGTGCAGCCCTTGCACCATTTTTGTTGCCCTTCTATGGACTGCCTCTGTTTTGTCTATGTCCTTCGGGAGATGCAGCCTCCAGAACTGGACACAGTACTTTAGATGGGGCCTCACTAGTAATCTGTACAGTGGCATTAACCACCTCCTTTTTTCTGCTGGTGATACCTCTCCCTTTGCACCCTAGTCTCCCACTGGCTCTCCCCACAGCCTTCTCACATTGTTTGGTTACCTTTAGGTCATCAGATATGATTACCCTTAGGTCTCTGTCTTGACTGGTGCCCCCCCCCCCACATCTTGGACTCCTCCCTTGGATTTCTGTGCCCCAAGTGCATGATTTTGTACTTCTTTGCATTGAATCTTAGCAGCCACACTCTCGACCACTCCTCAAGCATGTTTAGGTCCTTTCTCATTCCCCCTCCCCCAGAGTGTCGACCCTGTTGCAGATCTTAGTGTCATCAGCAAAGAGGCATACCTTCCTGCTGTGAATCCATACTGCTGTGGATCCTGCAATCTGCTGAATTCAACAAATATCACAATCCTTTCCTTTAGCAGTGACTCCATTAATTTCCCCACCACTGCAGTTAGGCTGACTGGCCTGTAGTTGCCAGCCTCCTCCCTGTTCCAACTTTTGCTGAAAGAAACTACATTTGCCCTCATCCAGTCCCCTGGAACCACCCCTGTCTCTTTCGATTTGTTGAATAGGGCTATTCGTGGTGATGTAATTTGTGCAAAGAAGGGCATTTATACAGAGCATGTCCATGGGCCTCTCACAATAGGGTTTACATTATAGATCAGGTGGTTCCATGTGATAACAGTGATTGAGCAAAGGCGATCACCAATAGGGTGTGTGTACATCACCGAAAATCAAGTTTGGTGATGTACACCCCCGGCACACAGGAAAACAGTGCTGGGGACTTAGGTTTTAAATGTTCATGTGGGGGCTGTGCCCTCCGCATCTCTCCCATGGGGGACTTTACCACCCACACCCTCCTACTAAAGTATTCTTAACTCCAGGAGGGGTGCATGTCGGGGGTGTGTGCAAAATTTGGATGCAAAAAAATTCTGGCTGGGTGCACAAAAATGTAGGTGTGCCTGGACCCAGAACCCTCACAGCTTTAGGCTGCCACCCGCCCTCCACGCCATGGGTCCAGCTCAGCAGGCCCATGCCAATCACGCCAGGCCAACCCTCCCATCACGCTCGCTCCCTCGCGCATGTATACATATAGTGATGTGATGTCCTGTCACTATATGCATGAACCTCCCCCCATCTGGTCACTGTTCCTCCATTATAGCCCTGACGACATTGCCAGGATTGAGTCGCCATTTTAAAAAGTGCTCAGTCGCCGACACCCATGTCATAGGCTACTGGATCAGGCGGAGCGGGATTTCTATATCAATGCAGCACAAAAATTATTTAACATCAGGCAGCAACAACACATGAGAGCGAAACCATCGAGTAGAAAAACAGAGTCAGCTCCATAAAAACAGTTATTTAATGATGGCCAGCAGCCATCTACTTCCAGTGCTGTACAAGATAGTACCCCAGGGCAGGTTACAATATTACCTCAAAACTGTGACATAGAACAGGATGATCACAGAATAGAAGAAACACCTTCTTGTGACACATACTGTACTTTAAATCAGATCACAGATGAAGCCAGGGAAATTACAGGTCAGGAAGAGAGGTCTGCTACAGATAAGCTTCCACCTAATGCTTCTAAAACTGCATCATTTAAATGGGTGACAAGAAACAGGAAGATGAAAGCACAGAAAAATCAGCCAGCACAAAAACTACCAAGAAAGGCTTCCTTGGACTTATAAAACACATTTGAAATACTGTCAGCAAAAAGGGACTAGGGAGACACAGAGGATGATTCTGATGTTGCCTCAGTCTCATCCTCCCAAAAGGACGCATCTTTGAGTCGATAAGAAACAGGTACTGTGCAAGGGACATCTAAAAAGTGAAAAAACACAAACCCGATGAAGAGTAGGAAGAAAGGGGATACTCCCATATAAGATGGGTACCTGAAACTTGATGGTGTTTTTTTTTCACTATCTGTTGAGAAAAGAGTTTAATATACTACTGGGTATATCTGTTACTACCCTTAATGTAAATAGTATTCAGAACTGGAAAAAGAGATTGACTACATTTGCTAATGTACAAGAATTAAGTTCAGACATCATATTTCTCCATGAAACTAGAATGCTCACTCTAAAAGGAATACAAAAGGCTAAGAAAATTTGGGTGAAAGGGCATCAGTTTGGTCACTGGGAGACGAACAGCGCTCCAGTGTTAAGTATATTATTTTCAAACTATAATGCACAAGTCTTTTATTTATTTTTTATTTATTTATTGAAGAGTTTCACCAGAAAGGTACACTGAACAATTGTGATTGCTTGTCTCACAGTGCGTCCTGGGGTTGGGGGGTACAAAGGGAAAAAAGGACACATATGCATTGCTATAGATGGTACATAAATACATAAACAATTGTTACATTACACATTTCCACATGTCACATTACACATTTCCACATGTCACATTACACATTTCCAAATAGATATTGGCATAGCAGGAACGTAAATACATAGACGACTGTCATATCACAAAATGTGGCAACTAGTTTCAGCTTGCTACAGTGACATCATATAAGAGTAGGAGACAGAACAATTGGACGTGAGATAAGTGCAAGTGCAAAGAGGTGCTGTTAAGTGCATGGAGGGGCAGACAGTGGCAGAGCTGGAAACAGCAGAGAGAATGAGGGAAGGGTTCAGGGACAGGTGCAGGGACAGGTGCAGTCAGGGGAGAAGAAATTATGGAGGGTGAAAGAGATGGAGGGAGGGGATAAGGAGTAGTGAATTTGAGGGGGAAGTGAGTTCCAGAGTTTAGGGAGATGATGCAAGAAAGCTGCCTGGTCTGTGGTAGTGGATCGACGAGGGACAGCTAAGGTGCGAGAGTCAGTGGATCTGAGTGAGTGTAGAGGGGGTGGAGGCACTGAAAGGGTGGAAGAAAGGTACAAAAGGAGGAAGTGAAACCAGAATTTGGAGACAAATTTGGCGCGGTGAGAGAGTCATTGGTTCCCCAGGGAAGGGAACGCAAGGGTGCGATAAAGGTCACGGTGGTGAATGAGTGGGTGGGCATCCAGGGCAAAATGACAGAAAGAGTTGAAAAGGGCATCCAGTTTGGCTATGGAGGACTTTGGTTCGGAACTGTAGACTACGTTACAGTAGTCGAAGGTAGGTAGGATCATCATCTGATTGAGTCCATGCCTGGCCACAATGGGAAGACAATTACAGTTCCTAGTCAGTAAAATCATTTGACATAATTCCAAGGAGAGTTAATATTTGATATTGTATGTAAGGGACTAGACCTACGTTTAATTAATGTGTACTGTCCACAGATGAAAGTAGCCAGAATAGAAATTTTTAATGTGAGTAGATCATACTTATATACCACAAAAGGAGTTATTTTTGGAGGGTGATTTTAAATGTGGATATTTTAAAAACATTCAAAAAAATATGGACACAAAAATCTACTGCGATTCTAATGTTTTGGGGAATGTGGTAACCTCTGTACTCCTTGTGGATGCTGTAATTGCCTCAGGGTCTCCACTAGAAAGTACCTTTTACAAAGGTACATTATAAACTCGCATTGATTTCATCTTTCTATACCCTTGGTTAACAATAAAAAGAGCCAGTACTACAGTTGTGTAAACATCAGATCATAAAGCTGTTACTATTACAATAAACTCTGCATCTATACTGAGGGTTAAACCCCCTGAATGGAGACTAAACACCTCCTTATTTTTGGAGGAAAAATGGAAAAGGCAAGGCAGGGAGTTTTTTGAAAATAAGTTATCAGTAGTGGACATATTTTATTCATTAGAATGGTAGGAATATGTCAAGAAAAGATTTTTAAGGATTTTTGTAAAGAAATCTGAAAAAAAAACCAATAAATACTTGCAGTACTTAACCCTGAGACATCAACTTCAAAAATTACTATTATTAATGGCTGAAACTAAACCATACTACATGGAACAAATTAGATAAAAAAGAGGATGAGAAACATGCAATATAACAGAATGTCTTCGCTGTGAGGTACGCTGAGCAGAAAGGCCTAAACAAACCCTTTTGATGACTGAACAGAGAGGATAGCCAAAAGAATGATGTTACAACTACAAGACCAGTCGGGGAGGGTTAAAACTGCTCAGGAGGATATCAGGAAGATAGCCGAAGAACAGGTACAAGAAGTATTCGGACTTGAGAAAAGTGCTGGGGTAGATACGGAACAATTGTTACAGTAAATTAACTTCCAGGAAGTGAAGACAACACTTGCTACAGATATTACACAGCCAAAGGTGATAGAGGAAATTAAATCACTACAAAATAATACTACACCTAGCAGTGACAGTATTCCCAGTAAGATATACAAATTATACTATGAGTTCCTGGGAGGACCCCTGACTGAAGTATTTAATGCAATGTTACATGACAAATTTTCTGGTACATCCTTATTATAAGGTATTTTATTTTTTAGTCACAAAAAAGCAGATGTGTCAGACATTAATAATTGAAGACCTTTAAGTCTATTAAATACCGACTTAAAAATATAATTGAAAGTATTGGGGAACAGACTGGCACCTGCTGCATCCACATTAATTGTCTCATCCCAAACATATGCTAATTCAGAGAGGAAAATTCAAGATAATTTGTTATTACTTAGGGAGATATTTGTACAAGGTGCAGAAAGAACTGTACAAAGCACTCGACCAGGTGAAGGCTTTTGATAGAGTCAACAACAGATTTTTATGGTATGTTCTTGAATGTTATGGAATGCCATGAAGTTTAGCAAATGGGTACAGTTCTTCTATAAGAAAGATGCAGTAATCCCGATAGTCAATGGTACAAGTGGGAGAGAGAGAGAGAGAGATTTAAAATCAGGAGTCAGATGGGGATGTCCCATGAGTCCCTTATTATACTTGTTTGTATTAGATCCAGTGTTAAGGTATGTTGACCAGGACATAAGGATTAAAGTGATCAGGATTAAGTTTGACTATGTTACAGTACAAATTAGTTTTGTATGCAGATGATGTGTGCCTCCTGGTTAAAGATGTTCAATCACATGAGAAAGCCTTAGAACACTTTCAAAATTTTTAAAAAATGTCAGGTGCAGAGGTGAATATCCAAAAGAGTACAGCTGTGGTTCTTGAAACATGTGCAGGTAACAACTGAAATAGCGAGTGGCTTAAGTTGTGCAAAAGAGAAAATAAAAATATTAGGATTTGGTCTGGATTTATGGATATGGCCCATTACAATCGGAAACTGAAACTGGATATAGCTGGAAATAAATAGATGGAACCATTGGGGTCATGGCCAAACAAACAAGCATTTGTCAATGTTGAATGTTGTCTTGCTGGCATTGGCATTGATAGTGCAGAAGTTAGAGATGCATAATAGGAATGGCAGTGAAGTATTGAACTGATGCCAACCCAACCCCCACCCTGCAGAGACTGACAAGCATTGGGGTGTGCCTTTGGGTCATTGGCCATAATGTTCATGCCATTTCACCTCACCCTACCCTGCAGACACCGACAAGTGTTGCAGTGTGCCTTGGGGTCTTCAGGCCTTATGCGTACCCCATTCCATAAGGAAATACGCTGAGATGGGTGCAGTATAGGAGAATTGGGTGAACTTTGGGGCCGAAGAGTCCAAGGCACACCTTGATGCCTGTCACTGGCTGCAGGCCGAGGGTGGGTGTGGAATGGCGTGAGCATTACAACCGAAAATCTCAAGTCACACCCCTGACGCCTGTCAGTCTCTACAGGGTGGGGCATTACAGTTGGAACCCCTAATGCCCCAGGCGTTTGTTGGTATTTTCACTCCAAATTTTCAACATGGGATTTTTGTGACCCCACCTCATGAACAGTGGCACTATCAGTTCGTTAGCCGAAAGTTGATTTTGCACAGCGACTGTGCCATTTGGTGCCACAGGTGCAAAAACACATTTCAGGCAGGATGTGAAAAATGACAGCTGTACTGTTCATGAGGAGGTGTAAAACAAGCATTTGTCAATGCTGAAAGTTTGCTTGCTGGCATTGGCATTGGTAGTGTAGAAGTTACAGAGCTGCATAATAGGAATGGCAGTGAAGTATTGAACTGAAGCCAACCCCACCACCACCCTGCAGAGAGTGACAGGCATTGGGGTGTGCCTTTGGATCGTCAGGCATAATGGCCATGCCATTTCACCACCCACCCTGCAGACACTGACAAGTGTCACAGTGTGCCTTGGGGTCTTTGGCTCTTATGCGCACCCCATTCCATCAGGAAATATGGTGAGATGGGTGCGGTATAGGAGAATGGGGTGAACTTTGGGGCCGAAGAGTCCAAGGCATACCTCGATGCCTCTCACTGGCTGCAGGGTGTGGAATGGTATGAGCATTACAGGCAAGAATCCCAAGTTACACCCCTGATGCCTGTCATTCTCTACAGGGTGGGGCGTTATGGTTGGAAACCCTAACACTTCAGGCATTCGTTGGTATTTTCACTCCAAATTTTCAACATGGTTTTTTTGTGACCCCCACCTCATGAACAGTGGCAATATCAGTTTGTTAGCCGAAAGCTGCTTATGCACAGCGACTACGGCATTTAGTGACCACAGGTGCAAAAACACATTCAACAGGATATGAAAATGACAGCTGTACTGTTCATGGGGAGGTGTAAAAATGGCAATGTTGCAAATCTGCAGTAAAATATAAAAAAACTGGTGAAGTCACGAGCGTGCATAGAAACTGTGCAACGCACACCAGTAATATAATTAGTTTGGGGATTTTTTACAGCAGATTGTCAACACAGGCATTTTGGGACCTCCGATCATGAGCAGTGTCACTGTGATTTTCTTTATCTGTCCCGAACAATGATTTCCCACAGCTACCACGCATCTCTGTGCTGAAAGTGTGAAAACACATTTCGACTGTGATTTTCTTAATCTGTCCCGAATATTGATTTCCCACAGCGACTGCGCTATTGTGCGCCAGATGTGCGAAAACACATTTTGGGCAGGATACGAAAAATGACAGCTGTACTGTTCATAAGGAGCTATGAAAAAATGGCAATGTTGAAAATCTGGAGTGAAAATGTCAAAAATTCTCGAAGTTACGAGCGTGCGTGGAAACTGCGCAATGTACGCTCGTAACACAGTCATTTTGGAATTTTCCACCAAATTTGCAACATAGGCTTTTTTGGGAGCCCACCTCATGAACAGTGGCACTATCCATTTTGTTCATCAATCCCAAAAGGTGATTCCACACAGTGACCGAGAAATCACCTTTCGGGACCAAATAACAAAATGACAGTGACTGATTTCATAAGGTGGGGTCCCAAGAACCCCATGTTGAAAATTTGGAGCCAGAAGTCTAGAAAATGGCCAAGAGATCCACCTAAGTTGAAACCTCCCCCATTGATGCCATTATACAGCTTACCGGCATTTCTTCAGTTCACGGTTGGCTTTGAAGAGTGCAGACATGTTCCCGCTCTCCCGAAGATCGCGACACCAACCTCCGGAGGTAAGTATGGAGTGAGGAGGGGTATGGGGAGCTGGGGTGTGCAGACGTTGGGTGCAGGTTGGGGAAGGGGGTGCCGCTGACAGCGAAGGACCGTTTTCTTTGCTTCAGGTACTTAAAAAAAAATAAAGGAACACTACAGACGGTTTCTTTCTTTAGAAGTGTAAGAAAACAAATGTTGTGCACACTGGGGTGGGCTCCCAGTGTGCCTCATGACTTTGGTGGGGTGATGTTGGCCACACTGGGGTGGACTCCCAATGTGGCACACAATGGGGGTGGGGTGGGGGCAGAGACTGGAACATGCCGATGTGGTCGGCTTCCGAACACGGTGGAGGCACACTGGGGTGGGCTCCCAGTGTGCCACACAATCTTGGCGGGTATTAAACATGCTGACAGGGGGACTGGGCACCCCCAAAGATGGCTTTCTAGGGATTGTGAGAGGTAGACAGCGCGAGCCACCACCATGTTTATTGAAATATTTCACCAGGCAAGGCACATAGGAGAGGCATGTCATCTGTGCTGCTGCATGATGAGCTTGTCTCTGATTGCAGCGGCAAGTTTGTTTCAAGTTGGTGGCACTGCACAAAACTTGTGTCATCGCTAGCATGCTCTCTAATTGGTGAATGAGGGATGCACCTTCTAAAGCGTGCCTTGCATTCACTAAAACTGACACACCTCTGCATTTCTCCTACTACCATCTCCTACTGCCACAAAATGTTGCTTGTGCGTGCACAAGACAACATAAATAAGAATAAAAACATTTTTGATCCCTATCTTTCTATACATACGTTTTGTGTCCCCCCCCCCAAAAGGAAATAGAGGTGACTTTATATAGTATATTCTTTAGGGTACTGTGGGGAAGTAGACCAAATCCCATTAAAAGAAGGATTGGCAAGTTGAAGGTGGGGGAATAGGTATGGTAAACCCAATAGTTTTTTTTACTGTGTTTTTATTAGTCATAATCTTAGGACATTATTTCTTTAACAAACAAATGTAGGCCTTGAAGAAAACTTACCAATAAATACATAGGGTTGTGTTAGCAGAACAAT
This sequence comes from Neoceratodus forsteri, assembly GCA_016271365.2. Taxonomy (NCBI): domain Eukaryota; kingdom Metazoa; phylum Chordata; order Ceratodontiformes; family Ceratodontidae; genus Neoceratodus; species Neoceratodus forsteri. The sequence continues at coordinate 1,196,624,544 of CM057456.1, forward strand.
TTGAGGCAAATTAAAGGACAGGGTACTATAAGTCATAGCTTCGTGAAAAATTGTTTTCAGAAAATAAAAATGTGGAATCTAAACACAGAAATGGTTAAAAATAGTATGGGGAAAACATTATATAACATATAGGGGAGGGCACTGGTGCAGGAGCAAAAGGGGGGAGGGTAAAGTGGGGTGGGGTAGGCAAAGGAGCAGATTGGAGAGTAGTGTCACTAAACATGAGGAGCCTGGAAAACAAAGCAGCAGAGTTCCAGGCTCTCTTGGCAGTGAGGCAGGTGAACATTGCGGGCATTACAGAAACTTGGGCCAACCAGTACCAGGACTGCGATATGATGATCCCTGGATAAAGGCTGTTCAGGAAGGACAGGGCAAAAAAGGAAAAGGGGGAGTGGCAATCTATGTAAGGGAAGGAATAAGGTGCATAAGGGAAGAGGGGGAGGAAGGCTGGACAGAGGCCCTGTGAATGGAGTTTCAGGATCCAAGGGGCAGGGTGCTGAGGTCAGGGGTGGTCTATAGGGCACCAACTCAAGGGGAGGAGCTGGGCAGGGAGTTGGTGGAACAGATTAGGAGGGTTTGCAGGAAGGGGAACACAGTGGTGGTGGGGGACTTCAACCTACCTGGGGTGGACTGGAGCACACCAACCACCACAAGTGCTAGGGAGCAGGTTATACTGGGGGAATTTCAGGATAGCTTCCTGGTGCAGCTGGTGCAGAAATCAGAAATGGGGTATCTCTAAGGCAGGGCTGGTGGAGGCCACTGGGACATGTACTAGGGTACAAAGTTAGAAGGGAAGGGCAAAGTAGCCCAGTTGGCTGACCCAGGAGGTAATGGAGGGGATGAGAGCCAAGAGGAGAGCTTTTCAGAGATTCAAGAGATCAGGAAGGGGGGACGACAGGGAGGAGTATACGAAGAAGTTCAGCGAGGTTACAAGACTACCAATTCATGAAATAAGGGCACCATCCACCGCAATAATTTTTAAAAACTGCGTTTATTACCACAACAAAAGGCAAATATAAAAACAGCAGTCAAGTACCAAGTAGGTGCTACACCTCCAAAAAGGCCCGACCGGTTTCGCGCATGCACGCTTCTTCAGGGACAAACCCACACCTCAAGTGAGTCTCTTAAATCTCAAATCATTTAAAGAGACATGAACCAATTTATATTGACAATAATAATAATATAATAAAGGTAAAACAAGCATTTGTCAATGCTGAACGTTCGCTTGCAGGTATTTGCAGTGGTATTTGGCACTTGGACATGTCTTAAAAAAATCAGTGACAAAGAAGTACAAGCATTTGTCAATGCCGAATGTTGCTTGCTTCTATGTGCTGTTTAGGTATTTGGAAGTCATTGGAGTGCAAATATTGAAAATTCATGAACTTACGTGCGTAGGAACTGCATAGCAAGACGCTATAAAACAGTCATTTTAGGAATTTTTCACCAAATTTTCAACATAGCCATTTAAGACCTCTGCTCATGAACAGTGTCACTGTGATTTTCTTAATGTGTCCCATACATTGATTTCGCACACCGACTGCGCCATTGTGCGCTACATGGGCGGAAACACGTTTTGGGTGAGATGTGAAAAATGACAGCTGTACTGTTCATAAGAAGGTGTGGTAAAATGGTAATGTTGAAAATCTGGAGTGGAAATATTGAAAATTCGCAAACCTACAAGCATGCGTAGGAACTGCGCAACGCACGCTCATAAAACAGTTATTTTTAGGAATATTTTCACCAAATTTTCAACATAGCTATTTTAAGACCTCTGCTCATGAACAGTGTCACTGTGATTTTCTTAATGTGTCCCATACATTGATTTTGCACACCGACTGCACCATTGTGTGCTACGTGGGTGGAAACACGTTTTGGGCAGGATGTGAAAAATGACAGCTATACTGCTCATAAGGAGGTGTGGTAAAATGGCAATGTTGAAAATCTGGAGTGAAAATATTGAAAATTCGCAAACTTATGAGCCTGCGTAGGAACTACGCAACGCACGCTCGTAAAACAGTCATTTGTTGGAATGTTTTCACCAAATTTTCAACATGGGGTTTTTGGGACCCCTTCTCATGAATGTCACTGTCATGGCGTTATTCGGGCCCAAAGGGTGATTTCGCGCATTGACTGTGCAGTGACTGTGAAATCACCCTTGAGGGCCCAAATAAGCATAATGACAGTGACATCATTCATGAAGGGGTCCCAAAACCCCATGTTGAAAATTTGGTACAAAATTCCAAAAATGCCTGAGATATGCAATAAAGTTGAACCCCCCATCTAGCCCATTATACAGCTTACCGGCATTTCCTCAGTTCGCGGTCGGCTTTGAAGAGTGCAGACGTGTTCCCGGCCCACTGAAGATCATCGTGCCGCGCTCCAGAGGTAAGTATGGGGTGAGGGTGTGAGAGGCAGGGTGTGCAGTGGGTGAGTGCGGGTTGTGGGGGGCTGGGAGGCGCTGTTGGACCCGTTTCAATTTACAGGTTTAAAAAAAAAGATGGCGTGGGGCGTTTGCCACACTGGGATGGGCTCATAGCGTGGCAGAAGGATGGCTGAGGGGCTGAGCCCACGGGGATTGGGCACCCTGGCCGGCAGATGACGGACGCTTGCCACGCTGGGGTGGGCCCCAGCATGGCAGAAGGATGGCTGGGGGGGCGTGGAGCCGAGCGGGGATTAGGCACCCCTGTCAGCAGATGACGCGGGATGTTTGCCACGCTGGGGTGGGCTCCCAGCGTGGCAGCAAAGATTGGGGGGGGCGGCGTGATGCAGTGCAAGCACACAGTGGTGGTTTTCTTTGAAGAGAAGACCTCCGCTGTCATACACAGCACCGCGTCCGATTGGTGCAGGACTGCCACGCCTGCTCAATGGAGCAGGGGATTGCAGAGGAGGGGCACACATCCAAAGTGTCCCATTCTCCCAAGACGTTCTTTGCGCATGTGCACGAGCGAACGTAAAAAGAGGGGAGGAAAAGATAATAAAAATTTCTGATGTATTACAAATAAGGGGCAATACTGCCATTTAGTCTATTATGTAAATAAATGGCAATTTTTTATATATATCATAATTTATTTAGTTTTGTTAAACTTGCCCCTTCATATGTTTATAATTTATAAAAACATAGTTGTAATTTCAATACATCAGAAGAGCCATAAGCCATAATTTCCGGCATAGTGACAAAAGTTATATGTCAAGACATTATAAAAGTGACTGACAAAATACATAGAGACATGCATAGGATTTGGCAATTAAAATAGAAATTAATTTAAACTTTTTGTTTTTCTCAACCTTCAGATTTCAAGCCACACTGAAAAAATAGCAACGAAGAAAAAAGTCCCATTAGTAATTAATAATAGTTGAGAAAAAGGGGAGGGGGGAAGAGGGGAAAGGGGGCAAAAAGGAGGGGTGGAAGGCGGGAAAGAGGGAAAAGAGAGAGAGAACAGTTCAGACCTATGCAATTATGTAATTTTCTTTTGGCCCTTCTGGGACTGTTTCAGACAGGGGAGAAAGGTCAAAGCGGTCATTCAAACCTGGGGCAGAGAGGTTGCAAGACTAGCCAGAGCTGCCAAAGCATCCAGGGAGCTGAGGCTGGCACAGAGCATTAAGGACGGGGAGAAGGACTTCTTTAGATATGTTGGGGAGAGAAGGAAAAACAGGGACCAGATAATGAGAATTAAGAAGGACAGAGGGTGGGTAGAGAAGGTGGAGGAGCAGGCAGAGGCACTAAATGAGTACTTCTGCTCTGTATTCACAGTGGGGAGGGGGGTCAGATACCGCATGGGAGCAGTGGAGTGGGCATGGGAGGGAAGGCGTGACTGATGGGGAAATTACGGAGGCCAGGGTACTGGAAGGACCGAGGGCACTGTGTGTGGACAAGGCACTGGGACCTGATGGCATTCACCCTAGGGTACTCAAGGAACTGGCAGGGTACCTGACAGGACCACTGGCTGACCTGTTCAATACCTCTTTGAACACAGGATGCATACCAAAAGACTGGAGACTGGCCCATGTGGTTCCCATTCACAAAGGAGGCCCAAAGGATGATCCCGGTAACTACAGACCAGTGAGCCTCACATCAATTGTGGGGAAGCTCATGGAGACAATCCTTAAAGAGAGACAGGTGATATTTTTAGAGGACAACGGTCTCCAGGACAAGCAACAACATGGGTATATCTCAGGCAGGTCCTGCCAGACAAACCTGATTGAGTACTACGATTGGGTGACCAGGGAACTGGACAGGGGGCATGCAGTGGATGTCCTGTACTTGGACTTCAGCAAGGCCTTCGATTCTGTGCCGCATGGGAGGCTAGAGGGAAAGCTGGAATATATTGAGGTGGGTACTAAGATGGTCAAATGGATCACTAATTGGCTCAAAGGCAGGCAGCAAAGGGTGGTGGTGAAGGGGAAACTCTCATCGCCAGGGGTGGTAACAAGCGGGGTGCCACAGGGATTGGTACTGAGACCGGTGCTGTTTGGGATATTCATAGCAGATATCTCACTTGGGACCCAGAGTAAAATCAGTCTGTTCACAGATGATTCCAAGATGGGAGCTGTGGTGGATGATATCGAGGGGTGGAGGGTCTGCAGGGAGACCTGAATAAACTACAGGAGTGGTCAGAGACATGGCGGTTGGGGTTCAATGCCAAGAAGTGCAAGGTACTGCAGTTTGGAGCTAAGAACCAGAGGAGGAGCTATCAGCTGGGAGGAATACAGTTGGGGAGCACTGAGGAGGAAAAGGACCTGGGGTGATTATAACAGGGAATATGAACAACTCAGCTCAGTGCAGGAGAGCAGCAGCCAAAGCCAACAAGATGCTGGGCTGTATAGCAAGGGGGATCTCCTCTAAAAGTAGGGAGGTGATCCTTCCCTTGTACAGAACACTGGTCAGATCTCACCTGGAATACTGCGTGCAGTACTGGTGCCCATTCCTGAAGAAAGACATCAGGCTGTTAGAAGGGGTGCAGTGCAGAGCGACTAAGATGATCCAGGGTTTGGAAGGGAATTCCTACGAAGAAAGGCTGAACAGGCTTAACATGTATTCCCTGGTGGAGAGGAGGAATAGGGGAGATATGATCGAGACCTTTAAGTATCTGAAGGGGATAAACAAGGCAAATACAGGAGAGATATTCCGGATCAGAAGGGGGAGGGATACTAGAGGGCACCAACTGAGGTTGGGGGGGGAATTCAGGAGGGAAATCAGGAGACATTATTTCTCAGAGAGGGTGGTGGACAAGTGGAACACTTTATCTGAGGAAGTGGTTTCCTGTAGGATGGTGGGCTGCTTCAAGAGGGGTTGGGACACAGTAAGGGGGGAATGGCTGTGGGGAGGGAGGGGTTGGGCAGCTGCAAGTTGAGGGGCTAGCTGCACAATAGAGCAGACTCAATAGACCATGTGGCCTGTTTCTGCTGGCATTTCATATGTTCGCCTGATTATGTGCAAGTACTTTTATTATACACCAGTTTTCGATCCACAGTGTGGCTTATCTGATACTTTTATTTTTAGATAATTATTGGATCCAAGGATTCCTCCCAAAAATGTGGGATAAAGTATGGATGTGTGTACATGGTAAGCTTAGTGTAAAAAAGCAATGCCAAACATAAAACTATGGAGGAAAGAAGATGCATTAGACTGGTGCGTGAGCCATAGACTAAAACAATGGAGCATTTACTGTTTGAGTGTTCCTATTTTGCCCCCTTGTGGCCATTATTGGCAACGATCTAGAATGAGTCCAAATTCTGAAATATTTCATATAAGCAATTGATCTTGGGAGAACTGGAAAATATCTGGACTCAATGGAATGAAAGTACTACACTAGTTATATTTGCATGTGTGAAATAGTGTATTTGGCAAACTAGATGTCAGTTTGTTTTTCAGAAAATGAACATCCTCTTGGAAGTACTAATACTATTTATGAATAAGGAAATAAAGGAGATTAGAGATAGAGAACTGACTTGGATGTTTGAAGAGTGATTTCAGTTGCTTTGACAAGGAATTACATGGTATGATTAAGAAGGAAAGCACAACAGCTCCAGCATCGTCAACCGCAAATCATTCAGAGAGGATGCCTTTCCGGCGAAAATGGTGGGAGGTGTTGGCTGTTCCCCTGTTCTCCTAGTGAGAGGTATTGCTGCACACTATTGGAATAAAATATAGTTGCACTTGCAAAAGTTATTGCATGTCTGACTGTGATTTGCGGTTGGTGGTGCTAGAGCTGTTGCGCTTTACCTACATTGTTTTTCTCCTTGCACACCTCTTGCTTTGGGGTGGTTGTGTTTGCTGGTTTTAATGATTAAGAAGGAGCCAGAGGTACCATGTAGACCAGAGGGTGTAGACAGAATGAGGAGGGACCTGCAGAAGCTTGAAGAATGATCAGGGGTTTGGCAGTTGAAATTCAATGCAAAGAAGTGCAAGATAATGCATATGGGGAACGAAAACCCTGGAACAACATATCAGTTGGGGGGGGGGTGAGGAATATACACTGCCGGTCAAAAGTTTTAGAACACCCCCATTTTTCCAGTTTTTATTGAAATTTAAGCAATTCAAGTCCAGTGAATAACCTGAAATGGTACAAAGGTAAGCGGTAAACTGCTAGAGGTTAAAAAAAAAAGTTTAGGTTAGCAAAAACTGCTTTAGAGAAATTGCAAAGAAAGCCAAGGTGTCAGTGAGTACAGTTTCCTACACCATCAAAAGGCACTTGGAAACTGGAGGAAACTGTGACAGGAAGAGGTCTGGCAGACCCAAAGCCACAACAGAATCAGAAGACAAGTTTCTGAGAGTCAACAGCTTGCGTGATAGGCGGCTCACAGGACAACAGCACAGAGTGACTGGCACCCTGAACCAAATGGGCTACCACAGCATTTTGCAGTGCCATGCAATACCCTCTGGTCTACGCCTAGTTGGCCAGGGGTTCATCCTACAGCAAGATAATGGCCCAAAACATACCTCCAGGCTATGTCAGAACTACCTTTGAGGAAAAGAACAAGACGGTAGGCTTCAAATCATGGAATGGCCAGCACAGTCTCCAGACTTAAACCCCATCGAGCTGGTTTGGGATGAACTGGACAGAAGGGTGAAAGCAAAGCAACCTACAAGTGCAACACATTTGTGGAACTCTGCAACAGTGTTGGGAAGAACTTCCGAACAATATTTGATGTCCATTGTAGGAAGAATGCCACGAGTGTGTTTGGCGGTTACAGTATATCTGCAAAAGGTGGCTACTTTGATGAGTCAAAAATTTAGATTAAATTTTGTTAAACAAAATGATTCTATGATTTCTTTTTTATCTCCATTGTTTATTTGTTCTATGCTTTCATTTCAGAGTACATTGAGAAATTAACCTGCGTAAATTTCAATAAAAACTGGAAAAATGGGGGTGTTCTTAAACTTTTGACTGGAAGTGTGTGTGTGTGTGTATATATATATATATAAATATATATATATATATTATAGTAGCACGGTAGTGCTACCATAGTTAGGGTTGAGGAGCACTGTTAAGGTTAAATGGTCAAACTTCCTTGAATTTGCCTGAAATTTGGAATGCATGATCAAGAACCATACACCTTGGGATCTGCCAAGTTTTGTACCAGTCGGATATACGGCTGCAGAGTTATTGTGTGTGATCTGTGCACGCGTTTACGCTATATGGTGAATTCTTTGCTTGTGCCTACAGGTTGCACGGTTTGCTCGAGTGGTCCGAAAACCTCAGGGGACGTGCGGCCGGGGTGCCCAATGTGCCTTTTGAAGATTTCGTGAAAAAATATTGAACGGTTCAAATGTTATTCAAAAAACAAGTTCCCATTATAAGTCAATGGGAAAAGTTAAAAAGTTTGACACTTTCGCAAATGCACTTTTTACTGTCGCAAATGGCCCTAGTACTTTTGCAAATCTGCCATTTTGTTTTCAGTTGGTGATCAGAAAAATGCTTGGCATTTAAAATTGGGACCATCTAGGGACACAATTCTTTTTGTGTTCACCTAGTCGGAGCCTGAGGATGCTAGCCACGTCTTTTGGGGTTAAACACCCCAGAAATATGTTTTTCAAAGTTCTGGAAAAAGTACTTTCACAAAGTACTTACGTGCTCATGACACTTTCGCAAATCTATGCGAAAGCTTTCCCAAATCACGAAAGTACTTTGCAACACTGTGGCCAAAATAACAGGAGTTCTTTGCCACCTTGCTGCAAAAGAATGGTTAGGTCTTTTGGCCTGAAATTTGGAGGAAACGCAGCCAACATCTCACAGATGTACCTTTTGGTGGTTTAATGAAAACATATTGCATGGCTGCAAAGTTACAGTACTCTGAAGTTGCCATATTTTCCCTTAGACTAACATGGTGGCGTACGCCGCGCCTTTCAGGGCTCGTATCTCGAAAATGATGCGAGATACAGAATTTTTGTTGTGAGTTACATAGCCCTATGGGGCTGTGCCCTATGGGCTATGTAACTACAAAATCCTAGCGAGGAAAATCATGATTTTTGTGAAATTTAAAATTTTTTTCTACGTTGTGCGGTTGCTGAGATAATAGTAATTAAGTACTTCCAATGCTCGTTTTCAGCTTTGATGCCCATTACGATGCATACATTCTTTGTACACACTGTGTTTCTCTATGCACCTGTTCAGCAAAAACAGGGTATGCGCTTCCGTTACTGTTGCAGTTACTGTTTCAATTTGCGTTTCTGTCCCCGTTTGCGTTTACGTTCCCATGTACGCCACTGTGTGCGTTACCCTTCGTGTTGTCATTTGCGCTTGCATTTTTGTTACTGTTACCATTTGCATTTACACTACTGTTTCTCTTTGCATTTTTGTTTGTGTCACTGTGCGCATTGCCATTTCTGTTTATGGCAGACCTTTCATTTGCGTTTCCGTTTCTCTTTTGTTTTGCGTCTTCCTTGCTGTTACTGTTACCATTTGCATTTGCAATTTCTTTACTGTGCCCATGCACATTATGGTTTGTGTTTCCATATGCTCTTGCATTTCCTTTTGCATTTCTGTTTGCTTTGCTGTTATTGTTGCTGTTACCATTACCATTTGCATTTACAAATCCGGTACTGTGCCCGTGCGCGTTTCACTTTGTGTTTCCATACGCGCTTCTGTTCCTGTTTCTGTTTCTGTTTCCTTTGGCGTTATTCTTCCTGTTATCTTAACCATTTGCATTTACAATTCCGGTACCATGCCTGTGTGCGTTATGGTTTGCATTTACGTGGGCACTTGCGTTTGCGTTTCCGTTTCTGTTCCCCTTTGCATTCTTTTTGCTGTGACACTTAACATTTCCATTTTAAATACCACTGCCATCATTGTACGTGTTACTAGTTGCTTTTTTGTACACGTTTTAATGTCTGTTTGCGTCACTGTTCACTTCGGCATCACTTTGCGTTTGTGTTTCTATTAACGTTTCCTTTACCATTTACATTTGCATTATCATGTGTGCCACTGTTGGCACTTCTGTTTGCATTGCTGTTCCTGTTACTATGTCACAAGAATTCACGTGATGGGAGCATGGGGGCCCAAAGGGCCCCGCGCTCCCACTGCCGCATTACATTCACTATTTCTCGTCATCATTCTAAAAAAGAAGGGAAATTAGAGGCAAAAAACTCCATTTAATGCATCAGTTAGGGCTGTTCCACAGTGACAAAAGCAAGAAAATTCAGTGTTAGGGTTGAAAACCCTCCCTTGGACCCACCACAGCCCACACCCCCAACCGGCATCATGGTGCGCATGGGGTCATCGGTCCTAACTCTCACCCCATTTTCCTACACCTCAGATTCTTTACACATGTGATGGGGTGTGAGTTAGGGCCGACAACCCCATGGCACACCATGATGCTGGTGGGGGGGGTCGGCTGTGGGGGGCCCAAGAGAGGGTTTTCAACCCTAACAACAAATTTCCTCGCTTTTGTCACTATGGAACAACCCTAACTGATGCATTAAATGGAGTTTTTGCCCTCATATATATCTATCTATCTATATATATATATATATATATATATATAGATAGTGTATAGTGGAATGCTGTTATGCATGGAATTTCATGCCTGGAATATGCTTGTTCTGCTGCAGTAGTGATATAATTATGTTGTTCTGCTGCAGTAGTGATGTCACTACTGCAGCAGAACCACTTGGAATGGTGGCACATTGTTGCTTTCCTCTATTTAATTCTGTTGTAAGACAGTATTCTAGAACCTCAGGAGACTTCATAAGTCAGTTTTATTATGAAAAAGAGAAAAAAGAAAAATTACTGACCTTAGTAATTATGTTTCTTCTAATGGAGTCTTGCTGTATTCTGACTATTGCAATTAGCCCCAGCACTCAAACTGCCCCGGAGAGAAGATGGTTAATTTTCTATGCAGAGCATAGAACGTTGAGCTCGAGCTCGGTTCAAACCTCTGTCTGCTGCACTTAGAAGCACAACCGTCAGATTCTTATGAGCTAATACTAACTACTATGTGGAAATTGTAAAATTTTTACTAGCCAAATGGCAGCTAAATATTTTGGATCCCCAAAAGACTCAAGTCAAAAAAGCCGAAATCAAAAACCAGGTAGTGAACAACTTAAGACTGTTAAATTATTAATATAACCCACTCCCCCTCTCTAAAAAGAGGGAGTGCCCAAATGCACCCCTGGGGTGCAGCACTGCACCTGCCAGCCCACTTCCCAAAAACAGGTTCTGAGAGGGAAGGCAGGGAGGGAGGTCAGAATACAGCAAGACTCCATTAGAAGAAACATAATTACTAAGGTGAGTAATTTTTTCTTCAAACCACATGAAGTCTTGCTGTATTCTGACTATTGCAGACTACCAAGCAGTACCTCCATGGAGGAGGGAATCAAACCTACCTTGGGAATAGGCTCTGCAGTACTGCTGTAGCAAACCGAGCATCACTCCTAGCCTGGATGTCCAGGGAGTAATGTTTGGTAAATGTATGGACTGTTTTCCAGGTGGCTGCTTTACATATCTCTAGCAAAGGAATATCCCTGGCCACAGCCAGGGAAGCAGCTGTACCTCTAGTCGAATGAGCCCTCAGACCTGAGCGAGGTATTTTGCCTAGCTTCTCATAGCAGAATTGAATACAAGAGACAATCTACCTGGCAATAGTTCTCTTAGTGGCAGGTTTGCCCTTACCCACTTCCCCATAAGTGAGAAACAACTGAAGAGAGTCAAACCTGTGAGCCTTAGTACACTCAATGTAGTAACTAAGGGCTCTTTTAACATCCAAACTGTGTAAACTTCTTTCTCCTGAAGAAGAATGATCAGTGAAGAACACAGGGAGAGACATAGATTGGTTCAGATGAAAATCTGAAACCACTTTAGGTAAAAACCTCCTGTTAGTTCTAAGGACCATCTTATCTCTATGGAATGAGATAAAATCAGGCTCCACTGACAGAGCTTGCAATTTACTGATATGCCTGGCAGAGGTAATAGCTGCCAGGAACACAGATTTCCAAGTCAAGTACTTAAGCTCTGCTGAAGACAAAGGCTCAAAAGGGGGTTGCAAAAGCTGAACAATGCAAACATTAAGATCCCAAGCAGGGGTAGGATCCCTAAAGGGGGGATTGGTAGGAAGCAATCCCTTGAAAAATTTACAGAATACAGGGTGAGATGACAGTGAGGAAGGCTTTTCCACTGACAGAAAAGCAGAAACAGCTGACGAATGTACTTTGAGAGTAGCTGGTCTAAGGCCTAGGCCATTAAGATGAACCCTATAATCCAGAACTGTAGACAATTCAGCAGTGTCTGGGGATATATGCTTCTTGGAACACCAAATGCTGAATCTTTTCCATTTGGAGTTGTACGTTTTTCTGGTGGCAGGCTTTCGAGAGGCTTTGAGAATATCCAGAACCCCTTGGGACAGATGCAAATCTGCATACTCTAACTCTTCAAGAGCCATGCCTTGAGATTGAGAGACCAAGATTGGGGTACCAAATCCTCCCCTGAGAGGAGGTTAACAGGTTGTAATTCTGGGAAGAGACAGGGGAAGATGGACTGCTAGGGACAGCAACAGGGGGTACCAAGGCTGCCTGGCCCAGTCTGGAGCAATCCGAATCACTTTGCAGGGTTGTGACCTTATCTTGACCAGAACCTTGAACAGTAGAGGAAAAAGAGGGAAGGCATATAGAAATTTTCCCTCCCAGTTCAAGATCAGAGCATCCAGAGGGACTGAGCCCAAGACTGGGGATCTGCAACAAAACAGAAGTTGGTGTTTGTCTGGGGCTGCAAAGAGATCTATCTCTGGAGTGCCGCACCTTGAAAAAATCACTTTCAACACTGGAAGGTCCAGGGACCATTTGTGATGGCCCTGGGAGATTCTGCTCAATGCATCTGCTAGCACATGGTCCTTCCCCGGAAGGTGGACTGCTATCAGAGAGGTCTGCAAAGAATGAGCTAGGGACCACAATTTCATGGCTTCCATGCACAAGGCCATGGACCGCGTGCCTCCCTGCTTGTTGATGTACCATATGGTGGTGGTGGTGTTGTCTGTCCTGATCTGAACCACCTTGTTCTGCACTGACTGAGAGAAAGCTTCCAAGGCCAGAAAGACTGCCCTGAGTTCCAAGAGATTGATATGAAGAAGGGATTCCTGAGGGGACCATAGTCCCTGGGCTGAGGAACCCCCCCCCACCCCAATAGAGAAGCATCAGTGGTTAAGACCACAGAGTGAGACTGAGTGACAAATGGGACTCCTTGTCTGAGGTTGCCCTGATCCTGCCACCATTGGAGAGCCTGGATCAGAGTCTGAGTCACTGGAACTAGTTTGGTTAGAGAATCTTTCTTCTGAGACCAAAAGGCCCTCAGGTGAAACTGAATGCCCCTCATCTGAAATCTAGCCCCTTGAACCACTGCTGCAGAAGCTGCCATGTGGCCCAGAAGCTGAAGGAAGTGCTTTGCTGGCCAAGAGACCAGAAGGTGGGATGAAGAAGCCAGCTCTACAATAGCTCTTGCCCTTTTCAGGGGAAGAAAAGCTCTTGCTTTGACTGTATCCAACTCTGCACCTATGAAGGTGAGGAACTGTACAGGCTCGAGAACTGACTTGGGAAGATTGAGAAGAAAGCCTAGGGAAGTGAGCACTTGCTGAGTCACTAGCAGGTCTGACTTGACTTGGTCTGGGGACTGACCCACAATGAGCCAGTTGTCCATGTATGTCTTTTTTGGGGTAAGGAAGTACCTGGATTACAGACCTTTGCCCCTGTGCAATGTAGGAACTCTCTCTACAGCCTTTAGAGCCAGTAGAGATGAAACCTCTGCCTCTAAGGCAATGGTTTCAGAGATGCTTGTAGGTAGAAAAGATCTGTTCCTCAGCTTTGGAAATTTCTTGAAGCTGAGAACCAGCCCCTGGCTTACCACCTCCAGGACCCACTCGTCTGAGGTAACAGACATCCAGTCCTGGATGAAGTAAGCCAGCCTGTCTCCTACAGGAATGGAGGAGTCGACCCGGGCTAACACATCAGGGTGTCTGCTTGGCAGGAGCCCTAGGTTGAGGGGTGGATGCAGCCCTGCTCATCCCCCTTCTGCCTCTCCCTGTGAAGAACCCCCTCTAAGGAAAAGGAGAAGAGGCCTGTGCTTGGTAGAAAGGCCTATGAAAAGGCCTGCCCCTGCCCCTAGCTTGCTGCCTTTGAGGAGTTGCCTGCCTTTCCTTGGCCTGTGCACTCCTGTAGGTGGTCCTATACTCATTCATCTTTTTCATGTAATTCTCTGTCTGCTCCCCAAACAGAGAATTACCCACCACTGGGAAATCCATGGCCTTAGCCTGGGTATCCTGTGAGAGACAAGTACATCTGAGTCAAGCCATTCTCCGAAGAGCCACAGATGTAGCCATGACTCTAAATGACACATCATTGGAGTCCACAGCAGCATGGAGCTGCACCTTAGATGCCTTAGTCCCATCATCAGCCACCCCCTCCAGCTCCGAGGTTAGCTGGGGAGAGGCCTGCCTAGCCAGTGCCAGTACGGTGTCCCACCTGGACTTCTGGTACCTGGCTGCATAGGCCATATAATTAGCCTGCCTGAGTCCCAAGGCGGATGCCATGTACTGTTTCTTTGCCACGGCATCCAGCTTCCTAGAGACTTTATCTGGGGTGTGTGAAGCCAAGGGTATATTAGCCTTATCACAGGCTGCAGCCTGCACAACCCCAACATGTCTGCATTGTTGAGACAAGTACTCTGTACCTGAACCTGATAAGGTGTACCTTTTGTCCATCGTTCTGTCGACAGGAGGTACAGATTTGGGAGTTTTTAAAATCTTTTGTGTCTGTTTCCCAAAAGACTTATGAAGGGGAATAGACAGTCTCTTGGACTCTTGGATGTCCATCATCTCCACATAATCAGGTTACTCTTGTTCCTCCATGGCTTCCTCCACAGGGAGCTGGAGGGGTTCTGCCACTTTCCTGTAAAACATGTAGTGGGAAGGGGACTCAGAAAGCCTAGGAGGGGAAACACCAGAAGGCCTGTCTGGGGAAATGTCTGGTTCAATGTGCTCATCCAGACCTTCCCCACCATAGTCATCATCATCATCATCATCATAATCTTCATCCCCCTCCAAATCCGGTTCATAAAAAATTTCAGAGGCATAACCTTGAACCAGAGGAACCAATCGAACTGAGCGCCTGCCAGAAGGCGCCGGATCAGACGGAACCGGGCGAAGCAATTCTACAATCTTTATCGCTTTGGCAATTTCTTCGGCGGTCGGAAAATGGGTCTCTGGATCCGAACTGGCAATATTTTTCTTTTCTTTGTCTTTTTGTAGGAATTGATCCCTCAGGATCGGCTGTCCTCTTGCCCGAAGAAGTATCGCCCTGGTCAGAGGGCACTCCCTCAGGTTTGGTTGGAACCGAACCGGGATGGCCATCTGGGTCAGCGGACTTCACAGCCTCCTTATCCCTAAACCTACCTAATCTTTTTTCCAGGGTAGACTTAGGGAAATTTTTACAGGTTTGGCAGTCTGAATCGAGGTGGTCAAACCCCAGACAATAAACACAGGTGGTGTGGGGATCAGCCTTAGCAAATACCTCCCCACACACACTGCAGTGTTGAAACCCAGTGGGCCCGGTTTTTCTTTTGGGTTTCTCAGACAGAGCCATCCTAACCACAAACTTACCTTTTTATGGCAAACAACCAGGCAAGACACCCTTATTGGTTTCTAACCATGTCATGGGTATTAGAAAAAAAACCAAGAAAATGCGTTTTCTTTAAAACCGATAAGGACCGGTAACCACACTCTAAGTTTAGAAACAAAGACAGAATATGTAATTCACTAAATGGCCGGTTCAGCTAAACCAGTCGAAAATCAATTTTTATAATTTCCACAAGTTTACTATGTCAAGTTCACTACCTAGTACTTTCTGTACCACAGACAGAGATCTGAATCGAAACTTGCGAAAAAATAATCGGTAAAACCGAAGACTTTAACCGACTTTTGAACTGCGAGCAAAGGAGAAATCTCCGGAGCGACTGTTCAGTTAGGCAGAGTAAAGAATCTGACAGTTGTGCTTCTAAGTGCAGCAGACAGAGGTTTGAACCAAGCTCGAGCTCAACTTTGTATGTTCTGCATAGAAAATTAACTCTCTTCTCTCTGGGGCAGTTTGAGTGCTGGGGCTAACAGCAATAGTCAGAATACAGCAAGACTTCATGTGGTTTGAAAACACAATGCACATATTTCACATAATACTACTATACACTATAAAAAAATACAGGATGAGCAACTTTATGAACGACCAGTATGTTCTGCCACCTCGGGGTTCTGATTCCCAAGGACCTCTCGAGCTTCGTTCTTGAGGTCAGACGGAATTAAAACCCCTCTGTGTCAGAACACACTGGTTGTGCACAGTTGCCCATCCAGTATTCTCTCTATATATAGTATTGAATGGTTATTGTTGTTTTTGATTAAGATTTCTTGTAATGTATGATGTTGGATATCTTTTCCTTAGTAAAAATAACCCTACTCTTGCAAAAAGTGCCTTTGGTTCTTGTACTTCAACCTGGACAGTACCAGAGATGGGTAGAAGGGAACTCAGTTTAATATCTCATCCAAAGAACAGCACAACCCAACAGTACTGCAATCGGGTGCCACTATTAAAGTATGAGCCCAATCCCAGTGTGGGACTAGAACCCACAACCACAGCTTAGCACCATGGACACAGGGGGGAGGGAGGTGTGCACAAGTCCCTTCACAAAAGAAAGGGTCCTACAAGGCAATAGGACCTGATGGTATACATCCCAGGGTACTAAAGGTGCTAAGGGTGGAACTAGCAGAGCCATTATCAGAACTGTTTAGTGAGTCTCTGAGCACAGGAGAGATCCCAGAATACTGGAGAAGGGCTCATGTGATCCCACTCCACAAGAGTGGTAGCAGGGAGGAGGCAGGAAACTACAGACCAGTCGGTCTTACCTCAGTAGTGGGCAAGATTATGGAGGCACTCCATAAGGAAAGGATTGTGCAACACCTGGAATCCAAAGGAGCACAGGATCCAAGACAGCATGGGTTTACAAAAGGAAGGTCCTGTCAAACTAATCTCATAGATTTCTTTGACTGGGTAACCAGAGTGGTGGACCAAGGGGGAGCAGCTGATGTCACCTACCTTGACTTCAGCAAAGCTTTCGATACTGTTCCACATAGAAGATTGATTAATAAGCTGAGTAGGCTCAGGGTGGGTCAGAGGTTGGTCATCTGGGTGGCAAACTGGTTGACAGGCAGAAAACAGAGAGTAGTGGTAAACGGTATACAGCCAGAAGAGATGCAAGTCACAAGTGGGATACCTCAGGGATCAGTCCTGGGGCCAGTCCTCTTCAATATCTTCATCAGTGACATTGCAGATGAACTGGAGGGTAAGGTATGTCTGTTTGCAGATGACACCAAGATCTGCAACAGAGTAGATGATCCAGATGGGGTGGGCAGAATGAGAAGGGATCTAGATAAATTAGCAAAATGGTCGGAACAGTGGCAACTGGGGTTTAATGCAAAGAAGTGCAAGATCATGCACATAGGGAAGAGAAACCCTGAAGCCGCCTAAAGGCTGGGAGGGGAGTTGCTGGCAGTCACAAGGGAAGAAAGAGACTTGAGCATCATCATCACCGATGACCTGAAATCATCCAATCAGACCACTAAAGCCGTAGACAAGGCTAGGGGGATGTTAGGGTGTATTACTAGGGGTATCACAAGTCAGAAGAGGAAGGTAATAATCCCTCTTTACAAGACACTGGTTAGGCCCCATCTGGAGTACTGCGTGCAGTACTGGCGGCCACACCTTCACAAGGACATTAACCAAATTGAGGCAGTCCAGAGAAGGGCAACCAAAATGGTGCAAGGACTGCATCGGAAAACATATGAGGACAGATTAACGGAGCTCAAAATGTATACCCTAGAGCAAAGGAGGGAGAGATGTGATATGGTTGAAACATTCAAACACCTTAAGGGCATTAACAAGGTGAAAGAGTCTAGCATATTTCAGTATAAGAAAAATAGCAGGACAAGAGGACACAGCATGAGATTAGAGGGAGGCCGATTCAGGGGTAATGTGAGGAAGTTCTTTTTCACAGAAAGGGTGGTGGATGCATGGAATGGCCTACCTCAGGAAGTGGTGAATATGAATACAATGCAGGGCTTCAAACAGGCATGGGACAGGCATAAAGGAGCAATACAGATGAGTGAATAGATAGACCATTGACAGAGCAAAGGCCTATGGCACATTTGTAAGGTAGAAAAAGAAATGGGCAGACTGGATGGGCCTTGCAGTCCTTATCTGCCGTCAACTTCTATATTTCTATGTAACCTTCTGGCCCAGAGGCAGATGTGCTACCAATTGAGCCACACTGATACTTTAGTCCTATAGTGATGACCTTTATATAGAGTCCAACTGGAAAAAAAATACAAAAAATTTAAGAGATGTTCTGGTTTCCAGTCAAAAATTAATGGTTATCATCTACATAACTCAGTTACACAAAATTCCCCAAAAATTAGAATATCTAGATCTTCCTTTTTTCATCACTGAAGACATTTTCATTAAGAACAGGCCATATTTTCCACTTAGACACCATCTGTTCGTGTTGCTTATTGCTGCCTTAAATTCATAGGCCTCCGAGTGTGTACAACAGTGCAGCCTTTTGTCATGGAAAGTATTTTAATGTCACAAGCAGAGGATTATGATTTCAGGGCAGGAAGAGCAGCGGCAAGAGATGACCCAGTTCTCTGGAATAGTGTGCTTCTCCGTACTGTACTTTTCTTGTTCTCCTTTATCCCCTTCCCTTAAGCCTCACCTCAGTGCTCACTTCTCTTCCTCCTGTTCCTGCAGTTGACGTCTTACTTTCCCCTACTGTTGTCTCTTCTCCTCTCTTTTCTCCTCTCCCATTTTCATTCAGTGTTTTCTCACACTTTCCACCTTTACTCACCCCCTCCCTCAGCCCTTGTCCTTATTATATCTTCCTCTGCACACCTTCTACATATATGGTTTGCTCTCTCTTTTTAGGCCCTATATGCCAGTTGTCCCTGGGTCTACACCTGCACTCTAGGGCTTTTTACACTACGTGCTGCTTTTTATTTATATATTGTATAAGTTTCTGTTGATTGCCTATTATTTTACTGCTATATATATTTCTTAGCCAACTGTGTAATTTTGCATTGCCATGTACGGCACATAGTTTGCTTCTCCATTTCAGTTACTGTATTCTGCATTTTTATTTTATATCATTCTCAACAGATGTTTCTTCTCATTTTCCCTCACCTGGGCCACACCTGGAAATAAATCTCAGCTTAGTGTGCCTATCCCAGTTAACACGTTTTAAATGGAAATGAATTAAAATAATAAAAGTCTAAGGAGCAAAGAGTCTGATTTCATACAAAGGTCTTTAAGTGGAATGCCCTAAAATTAACATTTTTCTTGAAGTGTTAAGAGATTTTAGTCCTACTGATGCCAACTGGAATTTCTTTTGCTGAAAACTGGAAAATCACATTAAATAACCCCAAACCTTGATGAATTTTTTGACTGGGTGACAAGGGAGGATCAGGGGAGGGCAGTGGACGTGGCCTATCTGGACCTCAGCAAGGCCTTTGGCACTTTGCCACATGGAAGGCTATTAAACAAACTGGGGAATATGGGAGTGGGAAGGACAGTAGTGCGGTGGGCAGGTAATTGGCTGGGCAGCAGGACACAGAGGGTAGTGATAAATGGCTGTTACTCCACAGAGGGAAGAGTGACCAGTGGGGTGCTACAGGGATCAGCGCTGGAACCGGTCCTATTCAACATCTTCATCAGTGACATTGCACAGAACCTAGAAGGCAGGATTTCCCTGTTTGCTGATGACACGAAGCTCTGCAACAGAGTGAATATGCCAGAGGGTGTAGACAGAATGAGGAGGGACCTGCAGAAGCTTGAAGAATAGTCAGGGGTTTGGCAGTTGAAATTCAGTGCAAAGAAGTGCAAGATAATGCAAATTGGGCACAGAAACCCTGGAACAACATATCAGTTGTGGGGTGAGGATATAGCATGTATCAAGGAGGAAAGAGACCTTGGGGTTATCATCTCTGATGACCTCAAGCTAGGAAAACAGTGCGACAAGATAGCAGGTAAAGCAAATAGGATGCTGGGATGCATAGGCAGGGGCATCACCAGCAGGAAAAGGGAGGTCATAATTCCACTATACAAGACACTAGTGAGGCCCCACCTGGAGTACAATGAACAGTTCTGGAGACCTTACCTACTTAAGGACATAGACAAGGTAGAGAAGGTTCGGAGGAGGGCAACAAAGATGGTACAGGGATTGCATCACAAGTCCTTTGAGGACAGGCTGAAAGACTTGAATATGTACTCCCTGGAGGAGAGGAGGGAGAGAGGTGATATGAGTGAGACATACAAGTACCTTACAGGAAGGAACAGGGTGCAGGAATACACTATTTTCCAGTGAAAAAGATGTTCCAGGACTAGAGGGCATGGGATGAAGTTGGAAGGAGGGCAATTCAGAGGAAACGTGAGGAAGAATTTCTTCACAGAACGGGTGGTGGACAAGTGGAACACCCTGCCAGAGGAAGTGGTGGGGGCTGAAACAATCATGGGATTTAAGAATGCATGGGATAGACATAAGGGAATTCTGGAGGTCAGGGGTAAGGGGCAACAGACTTCTAGAACAGCATAAAGTGAACTTACAAGCTTAAATGGGCAGACTGGGTGGGTCATAGGCCCTTATCTGCCAATACTGTCTATGTACCTATGTATCAAATGTAACAGAAAGTAAGGACTACTTCAGTATCTTAGGTAGACAGACAAACTGCACAGATGTATCCTAAACCTTACCTCACCTAATAAGTATAAGTAGTCTTGTCACCGCAATCTGACTGCACATCCATATGCCATAAACTGTGTTTTGTAATAGTGCTGATTTGCTCTGTAGTGGACACTACTTCAGGAAAACTTGATCTTGCTAATGCTGCATCCTGCTTTTAGCATGGGGCACTCAACTGTGAGACTGTTAGTTATTGTATGATAAAGTCCACTGTATTGGGTATTACTGCTGAATTAAATTGTTCTCTCTGAGCCTATTATTGGAGGACATTGTAGTCCAGTAGTTAGAGCACAGAATTGTGAACTGCTGTAGGAGATCCCAGGTTCAAATTCCACTATAGCCACACTGGCTCCATGTCTGTCACTCCTCCCAGCTGTACAATTGGGTAGAAGTAAAACCCCTACTGTATATAAGATGCTGCACTGGAGTTAGATTCTTCAGGGTCAATAAGTTCCAAACACTTGAGAGGCAGTGTGTAGCCTACTGGTTAGAGCACCGGCTTGAGAACTGGGAGATTGCAGGTTCAAACCATGCAAGAGTCAACACACTCACTATTTGATCCTTTCTAGTGCTCTGTCCAGTCCACCCACTGAAAACAAGATGTTACATTTTAACTTGGGGAAATGTATTTGTTTATTTTTATTTATTTATTTATTTTTTTGTTAACCGGGTAGGTGCTCTAGTCATAAAATGACTATTTTCAGGCACGACCCAGGAGAGTACAACAAAGTATAATAGACAACATTACAGGAATGCAGGACAATTACAAGTATGGTAGGTCAAAAACAGTATCAATGACTTAACATAAATATTCAAAATAACACTACAAAAGATAAGGATACCAAGAACAGTATTGTACATAATAGAGCAAGGAACATTAGTATAGGGATATGATACAGCAAACACATGATGTGACAAAATAGGAGGAAGTCAGTGTAGGAAGGAGACAGGTGAGGGTAAACACTTTGAACAATACAACAAACAGAGAAGAATAATTAACAAGAGCAAAGCAGGCCTTAGTTAGAGGGAGAAATGGACTGGTCCATGGAGTAATGGGAAAAGGATTGTAAGGAGAAAGGGTGGGGGAGGTAAGGTAAGGTGGTAGATAGCAGTAGTGGGAGTCAGAAGGGACATTGTGGGAATGGGGAACGTAGAGGCACAGTGGTATCAAGTGAGGTCAAAGCAATTGTATGAGTCAGTGAGAGATAAATATCGGAGCAGTTCATTTTTGAAGCAAAGATGGGACTTTGACTGTTTAAGGACTAGGGGGGGAGAGTTCCATAGCTGAGGGGCAACGAATTGGAAGGCACCAGAACCTTTAGACTTGCAACATCTCACTACATTGAGTAAAGATTTATCTGCTGATCGTAATCCATGAGAGGAGTTTAGGAGAGCCACCAATGCTGCAAGTGAGGAAGGAGTTTGTTCCCTGATAATAGAATCAGTAAGTGAGCCAAGACAGTATTGCCTGCAAGCTGAGGGAGAGAGCCATTTAAGGTCACTGTACAGTTGACAATGGTGCTTGAGACAAGGAGACGATGAGGCATACCGGCATATATTATTATAAGTAACGTCCCACTTATGGAAGGTTGTTTTGTGAGCCACAGCAAAAATGGGAGCACCATAAGTGAGGGCAGAGAGCAGGATACCTCTGGCAATAGTCAGCTTGGCTGATGACGTTAGTAAGTAACTGGTTTTGTAGGCCACACCCAGTTTAGCATTTATAGCTTTGCATGTGGACTGTATATGAGGATTGAAGTCAAAGGATTGGTCCAGTAGGACTCCCAAGTATTTAAAAGATTTGATGGACTCAATTTGTGTCCCACCTGAGTCACATACCATCAGGGGTGTAGAACAAGCCTTTAGCTTTGGAACAGAGCCTAGAAGCATGGCTTTACTTTTCTGTGCATTCAGTACCAATTTATGAGCATACAGACAGGTTTGAACATTTTTGAAGTCTGTGGAAAGAGATGAATTTGCGCTGGCCACATTTGTGGTGTTGGTGTAAAAGACCAGGTCATCTGCATAAAGAATAAATGAACAGTATTGAAAGATGTCTGCTATATTGTTTATGAAAAGTGAGAAGAGAAGGGACCCCAGGATAAAGCCCTGAGGCACACTAATATTGATGGAGGAACTGTCAGGGAGGAGTAAAATTTCACAGCTTGGGTCCTATTACACAAATAGCTGGCAAACCAGTCAACAACAGGGGGAGAGAAACTCAACTCACGAATAGCAAAGAGAAGCATGGGGTGATCCACAAGGTCAAAGGCCTTAGTGAGGTCAATAAATACTGCTCCTATAAGTCGTCCAGCATCCATACGAGAAAGAGTATCAGTCGTGAATTTGAGCAGAAAGTTGATGTACTGTGGTGTTTTCTAAAACCATGCTGAGTTTCAGATAAAAGATTCAACTTGGTTAGGTAGTCAATTGTTTGGCTGGCCACAAGCTTCTTCAGGATTTTACTCAGGACCGAAAGAATAGCAATGTGCCTGTAGTTGGTGATTTCTTTCGGGTCTCCTTTTTTGAGGACAGGTGTTATGCGGGCAATCTTCCGTAGGTCAGGAACTACACTGAGAAAGAGAGAGAGAGAGAGAGAGAGACAATGTGTACATTTATGCCAGCAGAGAGGCAATGTGAGCAGCAATAAGCTTCAGAAGCCATGGTTCAATTATGCCTGAGCCAGAGCTAGTATTGTCCAAAATGGTACTCAGGAGTTTCAGGACCTCTGATCTAGTTATGGCCTTAAAGTAGAAAGGTGGGTCATTTGGTGGCTCATAGGATATGGTAGCAGAGGTGACTGGCTGGTTTGCGGGTGGGGACTGAGAGTGTGGTATGGCTTGCAGGAAGGAGGAGGTATACTGGGACAGGTCAGAGAACATTTGGTTGAAAGAGTTAACTATGGTGCTAGAGTCATTGCAATGTATACCATTTAATATAATTTCACCAGGGGAAACCGATTGAGAGGCACCAAGAAAAGTTTTAACATGAGCCCAGAATTTCCTGGGGTCACCGGCTGAGCTTGAGGCTTGTTTTTTACATGAGTTCCTCAGAGCTCTATAGGTATTGAAATCCGATTGCACTCCAGTACGTTTGTACCACTTCCAGTGTTAATTCCTAAGGCACATATTCGCAAGCAGGTCTTTATGGAGCCACCTTGTTTGCTTTCCTCTGACCCATCTAGTAACTTTCGGGGCATGTTTACTCTGTATAGCCAGGCATTCATTAAGGAAAGTATGCAGGACATCCACAACATTACATGAGTGATAGATATCCGACCAGTCAATTCTGGAAACATCATATAGAAATGCCTCTACATCAAGGTTAGCGAAATCGGTGAAGGTGACAAAATGCGGTGGAGGGGATGGAAGTGCACCCATAGACCAGATGCAGAAAGTTGGAGAGTGATCTTTTAGCGCATCAGCCAGGATGCCAGAAATAGATACATGCTCCACACGGTTTTACCAGTATCCAGTCTATGAGGATAGATGATTGTAGTCACGGCGTAATTCTTGTAGGTTCAGTTATCAGTTGGTGAAGGCTATAGCTGTGTGTTAGAGACAATAAAGAACTATAAGATGTTCCCAACCAGTTAAGATTAAGGTCCCCTAAAATTACTACCTCATTTTGGTTGAATATTTGGGAAGTTTGGTCAAGCAAGTCCTTTAACCCTGCTAGGCTACCAGAAGGAGGGTTGTAAGCACAGACAATATGGAGTTTCTTTGCTCCTAGAGCTAGAGTTGCATGCAGGAATTCACAACCTGAAGAGGAGGCAGTGCCAGGGACAGTCTCAATACTGAGGTTGCTTTTATGGAACAGATCAACTCCACCCCCATGCTTCGAGGATGCTCTGTCTCGACGAATCATAGAGTAATTGGCCAGGGAACAGAGACAGTCAGGTAAATCGTAAAGAAAAAAAATACTGTGTTTAAGGAGACAAAAGTAGTTATGAGGAAGAAATTGAGGGTATTCACCTGTTTTCAGGAGGAAATGTTTCACATTACCTCATGGAAACTCTGCAGACAAGTAGTCTGCTATAAAAGAAAACAGGCTGTATAGGTATTGTTTTGGTGATGTAGACCTTCCGTGAATCAATGTCATACAGTATTTAATTACAAACTTAGATCCTGACAGGAAAATCTATCCCATGACCCTCACACCTTTCAGGTATTTATGAGTCTGAGTGATCAGCTTTCAGTCTGAGCTGAACCTCCTGTAAGTATCATTGACAACTCTCCCAACTCTGTCTGCTATACATTTAGACTTTTACAAACTCTGGAGACTACTAATTGAAAGTGACCATGCATGCTTACCCCAGCCAGGGTCACTGCCTTATAGGTTACAAAATAATGTATGACCAGAGACTAAATACATAAATCAGGCTCGGTACTAGGTGGAATGCCTGAGGACTCTTTTACTTGACGGTGACTGCCTTTGCTTGGTCCTTATTTTCCTGTTCCCTCTTGCCAAACATTCTGAGCCTGTTTTTGAATGGGCCTTTTCCTTGGAAGGCAACAGCTGCATTTTTTGCAGTGTTATCACTTACATGAAAATGTAAATTTTTAAGACACAAAGGGCTCCATTCACTACTGTTGCCAGTGTAAGGCTGAAGTGTATTTAGGGTGTTACTATACTGTCAAGGTAAAATTTACAACAACATTGAATGCCTTCAGTCTAACTGCTGTTTAATTCTTAATGCTATAATCCATACTGGCACCTTGTGGTTTTGGGGCAGCACAACATGCTTAGCTAAAGCAAAACACAGTGTCACACATAATAAAGCGTAATGCTCTGTTGGACTGATACTTGCTATATGGAAATGAGAATAATATAATGCTCTGAAATTGAATTACTTGCACTGAATCATTCTTTCTATGTCACAAAGTGATTCTACTAGTTTCAGTAGCTTTGCTACTAGGGGTCTTAGAAAGGTTCATACTAAGGTTATTGGACAGCAAGAGAGCCCAAGGCCCATAAGAGCTCCCATACTAATCAATTTTAATATGTTAGCTGAGTATCTGATATTAGATAAGTATCCACTCTAGCTTTAAATTCAATTTTATTTTTGCTAATTATGACATGAAGGGGAAGTTTATCCCAGGGGTTAATAGTCCAAAGGATAAAGAAAAACTTACCTACGTAAATAATTATAAGATTTCCCTATTAATTGAAGTGGGTGTCATCTAGTATCATATCTGTTATCCTTAAACTGAAGACCCAACTCAGTCATTAACTCTGGATCCTGTACAATATCATATAGAAAATAATAAGTCCCCTCATAACTGATGAGTTTCTAATGACAGTAGATTAAGTCTATTTAGTCTATCTTTATAAGACAGGTTATACATACTTTTTAAATATTTAGTATATTTCCTCTGTACTTTCTCTAATTGGTTGATATGAGACTTTTTATATGGACACCAGAGCTGTGACACATACTCCAAATGGGGCCTTACATAGGCTCTAAACAACGGCATCATTACCCTTGAATTTCTGGATGTGATATTACGTTTAATGGACCAAATTATCTTATTACTTTTATTTACTGCATTATTTATATGGTGGTAGTTATTTATTTATTGAAATTTGTTGACCGGGTGAGCCCACTGAAACAACAGAGTCACTTTTTCAGGGGCGACCTGGAATTAATTACAAATGAAAGGCACATTAGCATACAGGAGACAAAGGTAGGGCAATTAATTACATACATTCACACATAAGGAGCATACAGGAGACATAAAACAGGTAGCAATAGAGGTAGTCAGGTATACAAGGTAAGTGTACAAGGCTAACTGCCGCTAGTCAATATAAAGGTAATCAGAAACATATCAATATACAGGAACCTGGGGGGTGGGATTATCGCAATACTGTTGCTGGGAGTTGGACACCAACTCAGCAAGAGGTGTGCTTTGGTTGGGCTCTGAATGTGTGGGGGGCCTGGCACGGGAGGAAGGCCCTGGAGTGCATATGGGTATACAGTAAATATAAGGACACAAACATTTCAAGTGCAACAGCACTGATTTACTACCAGCAAGTGAGATTTTAGGGCATATTTAAATGAGTTCCGAGTAGAGCAGTTTGTCACCGCTGAGGATAGGCTGTTCCAGAGTGTTGGGGCAGAGATGGCAAAGGACCGGTCAGTAGCTCTGGATCGTGCCCTAGGGACATCCAGGATGGGGTGGGCAGCAGACCTCAGGTCACATTTAACTGTCTTGAATTGGAGAAGTCCGTTTCGGCTGGGGAAGGCTGATAGTTTGGCTGTTTTGAAAGTAAGACAGAGTGTAGGATATGCAAGCCTAGCCTCGAGTGATGGCCAGCTCAGTGAGGTAAGAACGTTGCAGTGGTGATCTCAGGGATGAGCAGCAGCTGCAAAGCGGGCAATTTTGTGATAGAGGACTCTGAGTTTGTTGAGTTCAGGGCCCCAAAGAGGCAGTATTAGGGGAGCACCATAGAGAAGCACTGGAAGGATGGTACCTGTGGTGAATGCCATGCGAGCTTCACTGGAGAGGAACCTGCCAAGTCGGTATAAGAAACCAGTTCTTTGATGGAGGATCTTGGTGGTTGCCTCAATGTGCAGGCTTAGGGTTAGCTCCTGATCCAGGTGTACTCCAAGATATTTTGTGGATGCACAGACCTCAAGTTTAGTCCCATTGGACAATGAGGTCTGTAGGAGGTTTGATCTATTGGCTCCCAGGCGTTTGGGACCGAAGAGCATGGCTTTGGATTTATTGAGGTTGAAGACAAGTTTCTTATCCACTAGTCACTTTTCCAACAATCTGAAGTCCATATTGAGGTTCTGGTTTAATTGATTTAAGTCTTTTGAACTTCTGTAGATAATAGCATCATTTGCATACAATTGGATGTTGGCCCCTCTGCAATGCTTTGGCACGCCGTTGATGAAGTTAGTAAATAGCAGGGATCCAAGGATGGATCCTTGGGGGACTTCTTGGAGCACTGGCCTAATTATAGAGGTCGTACCCTTCCATTTTACCACTGCTTTCTCCCACAGAGGTAGTGTTGAAACCAGGAGGAGGCAAGTGAGTCCAGACCAAGGTTCTGAAGACGGGTAACAAGGAGATCGTGGTTCACCAAGTTGAAGGCTTTCGTTAGATCCAGGAATAGGGCTCCAGTGGCTAGACCTTGATCCATAACCCCTAGTACATCCGAGGTGAGCTTGACAAGGGCTGTGCCTGTGCTGTGGTTTTTTCTGACTCCATGCTGCACCTCTGCAAGTAGATTATGGGTTTCAATATAGTCGAGGATCTGTCTATGCACAAGTTTCTCCAGCGTTTTTGCAAGCACACTGAGTATGGATATAGGTCTATAGTTTTCAATTTGGTCCTTGACACCACCTTTGTGTATAGGAACTACAGTGACCATTTTCCATTTAGTGGGGAATTGCCCGAGCAGGAGTGACTTGTTTAACAGGTTCTTGAGTGGAGCCACGATAATTGGGGCAGCCATTTTACATAGAAACAGAAACATAGAAGTTGATGGCAGATAAGGATTGCAAGGCCCATCCAGTCTGCCCATTTCTTTTTCTACCTTACGAATGTGCCATAGGCCTTTGCTCTGTCAATGGCCTATCTATTCTTACTCATCTATATTGCTCCCTTATGCCTATCCCATGCCTGTTTGAAGCCCTGCACTATATTCATATCCACCACTTCCTGAGGTAGGCCATTCCATGCATCCACCACCCTTTCTGTGAAAAATAACTTCCTCACATAACCCCTTAATTGGCCTCCCTCTAATCTCCTGCTGTATCCTCTTGTCCTGCAATTTTTCTTATATTGAAACATTAGACTATTTCACCTTGTTAATGCCCTTAAGGTGTTTGAATGTTTCAATCATATCACCTCTCCCCCTCCTTTGATCTAGGGTATACATATTGAGTTCAGTTAATCTGTCCTCATATGTTTTCCAATGCAGTCCCTGCACCATTTTGGTTGCCCTTCTCTGGACTGCCTCAATTTGGTTAACGTCCTTGTGAAGATGTGGCCTCCAGTACTGCACGCAGTACTCCAGATGGGGCCTAACTAGTGTCTTGTAAAGAGGGATTATTACCTCCTCTCTCCGAATTGTGATACCCCTACTAATACACCCCAACATCCTTCTAGCCTTACCTACTGCTTTAGAGGTCTGCTTGGATGATTTCAGGTCATCGTGTGATGACTCCCAAGTCTCTTTCTTCCCTTGTGACTGCCAGCATCTCCCCTCCCAGCCTATTGGTGGCTTCAGGGTTTCTCTTCCCTATGTGCATGATCTTGCACTTATTTTCGTTAGACCCCAGTTTCCACTCTTCTGACCATTTTGCTAGTTTATCCAGATCTCTTCTCATTCTGCCCAGACCAACTGGATCATCTACTCTGTTGCAGATCTTGGTGTCATCTGCAAACAGACAAACCTTACCCTCCAGTCCATCTGCAATGTCACTGATGAAGATATTGAAGAGGACTGGCCCCAGGACTGATCCCCCACTTGTGACTTGCATCTCTTCTGATTGTATAACATTTACCATCATTCTCTGTTTTCTGCCCATCAACCAGTTTGCCACCCAGTTGACCAACGTCTTACCCACCCCAAGCCTACCCAGCTTATTAATCAATCTTCTATGTAGAACAGTATCGAAAGCTTTGCTGAAGTCAAGGTAGGCAACATCAACTGCTCCCCCTAGGTCCACCACTCTGGTTACCCAGTCAAAGAAATCTATGAGATTAGTTTGACAGGACCTTCCTTTTGTAAACCCGTGCTGTCTTGGATCCTGTGCTCCTATAGATTCCAGGTGTTGCACTATCCTTTCCTTAAGGAGTGTCTCCATAATCTTGCCCACTACTGAGGTAAGACTGACAGGTCTGTAGTTCTCTGCCTGCTCCCTGCTACTACTCTTGTGGAGCGGGATCACATGAGCCCTTCTCCAGTCTTCTGGGACCTCTCCTGCGCTCAGAGACTCACTAAACAGTTCTGATAATGGCTCAACTAGTTCCACCCTTAGCTCCTTTAGTACCCTGGGATGTATGCCAGCAGGCCCCATTGCCTTGTCCACCCTGAGCTTATCGAGCTCTTGTAGGACCCTTTCATTTGTGAAGGGACTAGTGCACACCTCCCTCCCCCCTGTGTCCATGGTGCAGAGCTGTGGGCTCTGCCCTACCTTCTCTTCAGTAAATACTGAGCAGAAGTATCTATTTAGGATAGATGCTTTTACATTTTCAGAAACTTAGGCTCCAGATTGTTGAACCCAGGAGCGCCATCTGGTTTGATGGTGTTTAGCAGAGAGAGGACTTCCTTCCTAGTAACCAGGCGGAAGTGGAAGTTGGGACCGGTGTGAGTGTCAGAGGGAGAGAAGTTAATGTTGCCAGGTGTGGGGTCAATGTATCTGTCTAGGTCAGTGAAGAAGCTGTTGAATGCATTTGCTAACTCTTCCTGATCTGACATCAGGTTGCCTTCAACTGAGATGCTCTGGGGGGCTTCAGCTGAGCGCCCCATCAGGAGGCAATTTATTTGAGACCAGAATATTTTGGGGTTTGCCAGGTTTGAGGTTTGGAGTCACCTAATGAAATCCCTTTTAGCATATTTTAGCTCTTTCTTACAGCTATTCCTTAGGGCCCTGTATAATAGCCTATCAGCGTGAACACCTGAGCATTTGAACTTGCCCCATGCCTTATCTCTGAGCTTCATTAGTTTTCTTCTGTCCCGATCCAGCCAGTATGCACATTTGCCTCAGACTCTTCTCTTAAGTGGGGCATGCTTATTAAGTACACTTAAGAAGTTATTGGTAAAGCAATCAAGAGCCACATCGATGTTGGCGTCATATTCCAAGTTTTTGGAGATAATCATACCCAAGTCCTTCTCATCGGTGGTAGTAACCAGAGTACAGTTTTCCAAAACATATGCATACTAAGGGTTTTTTGAGCCTAAGTGCATGACCTTACATTTGCTGTTGTTAAGCTTCATGCCCCATGTAGTAACCCAAGATGAGTAAAAGTCCAGATCCCGCTGGATTATTCCTATATCATCAGGGTTTGAGCACGAAACACCAGTCTTAATGTCGTCAGCATATTTGATTGATATGGATTGACAGTTTGTGGTCAGAACTGAAATGAAGGCCTGAAATAAACAAGAGCCCAGTACTGAGCCCTGTGGTACCCCACTGGCCATATGACCCATATCAGAGAGACATCCATTAATAATGACCCGTTGTGTGCGATTAGACAGCCAGGGGTGCTCAGATTCTCTCTGGCATCCATTCCTTCTGAACCCAGTTTTCAATTCGGACATTCTGTTTCTGAGTCTTATTCTGTTTTGCCTCTAATTAAGGCACTGGAGCATAACTGGAGATGGAATCTGAAGTTTGGATTCTGCATCCATCACCAAAGCTTTCCACACCCAATACAGTGTGTTTGGAAAAAGCTCTCCCCTCCTCCTTTACATATCACTGCTGCTGCTGCTGGCTGGGATCTGTGGGGGAACCTCAGTCAGCAGCAGGTGGAGGCAGTGATTATGGTCCAATCTGGCAACTTCAGTACTGTCCAGTTGTGATGTCAACACAAAACAAGTTGACCCCCTCCCCAGCAAGCAAGCCTCCATTCCAAGCACTCCCCCTCCCATAATTGGTCCCCTGGATCTCTAATCCATCTCCCTCATGGACCCTGATCCATATGGGCAAATTCTAACTGTAGTAGTACCCCCCACATAGTACCCCTATCCAGAGAGGTCCTAGTCCCCTGATCCTGCAGTTGGTTGGTGAAGAAGGCAATGCAATCCACTGTGCACTTCTGCCACCATTGTCTGATTCCCAGCCTGTTCTCCCTCCATCATAACCAACTACATGTTCCAGAATCCCCCAGGCCTCCCTGAGGGACCTGGAAGGTGGCCATCCTAAAGAAAGCCCTGGGAGCAGGTTCTACCAGATGCTTATGGTAAGGTGTCTGGTGGTGGCTCCTCCCAGAACTTTCTTTAGGTTGGCCACTTTACAGGTCATACACAGAGAGAACTGGGAGCTTCTGGGAGGGATATTTGGTTAGTATGGGTGGGGAGAACATATCTGATCAGATGTAGAAGCACTAGTGTATGTTTTCACAGTGGATTGCATTGTCTTCCTTGCCAGCTAGCTGCAGAATTGGGGGATGGCGAGTTTCTCTCTGGTTTATGTTACTACATGGGGGGACACTACTACTATTGGGCTGTACCTGTCTGGATTGGGAGGCTGGGGGACCAGGTATTGGGGGGTGCTTGGAGCTGAGGTTTGCTGGGGAGGGTGGTCAACTCATTTTGTGTGGACAATGACATTACAAGTGGACAATACTGAAGTCACCAGACTGGACCTTAGCTGCTACCTCTACCTACAGACACCTGAGCCTCCATCATAAACAACTGCCAGGGGATCCTAGCCAGCAGCCATGGCTTTCAAGGTAAGGGGAGGGGGACAAGGATGGGGGGAGGGCTTTTTCCAGGCACACTAGTGTAACCCCTCTACAAATGGGGGTTCCCAAAAAGTCTTCCTTGAGCTTGCCTAAATGCTCACTGCCAGGTTGATGTCCTGCATTTTAGCAGTTTAAATGTGACTGCCAGAGAGTGCCTGTACAGCATTTGTGTACTGTCTCTTTGAGAGCTGCATGGATTGCAGTCATAAGTAATCTGAGAGGGAGTTCTGTTGAAAGATGTAACTATTTGCTGAAAATCATTTAGAGTGATAATGATAATATAGTTTGTCTAACCTGCCTTCTTTGCAGCAAGGACTGTTTTGTTTATCTCCACTATCTTGGTCCTGGAGTGCCGAATTGGACCAATCAGTACTGGTGGGACCTAAAATGGTGCCGGACTACAGGAGCTGTCTGGAGTCAAAATCTGTAGGAATTGTAGTTTTGGGCTTTTTGCACCTGAAGGGGGAGCCTTTGTTGTGACTGACAGGAGGATCAGCCAACTGAACCTTTTGGATCTTGGGGAAATTCCCAAGCTGCTTGTTGTTAGAGGCAGATCTAAGTTGGGAGCTGAAGAAGCAAGTGCTCAATACAGTCTCTGTGGAAAGGTCTGAGTTTTGGCCTGCATGTCTGCCTGCTGCCCCTGAGAGGGAGAGAAGAGAATTATTTTGGACTAAATCCAAGTTTGTAAGAACGAAGTAAGCCACTGATTTTTTACGAGGCTCATACCTGAAGAAGACCGAAGATTTTGCTGAATGCGATTGGCCTGTCAGGATTTCCAGTTGCTTTTGAATCCCCAGTTTGTGCAGAGACTTTGCGATCATGACCGGAGAGCGGTTTGCCTGGTACCATAGAATTTCTTTACATGTAAATGTGCTGTGAGTTGTTAGTGGGTCATGATTTGGTTCCCCACTGTGTGAAATGTGTTCTGCTTGCTGGAAGCTGTATCCAGCCCAAAATGGACTGTATCTGAATTTGTCTCCATTTGGCCTGGGCCTTGCCACACTGGCCCAGCCAGACTACCTGCTGTACAGAGAAAGCCATCGACGAGAGATCTCCCTGGGGATCAGCCCCCTGCTCCACACTTGAATGGGAATGACGTCTCGGTGAATCATGTGGGCCATGCTTCTCCTGGCACTCCAGATCAACCACCTGC
Organism: Neoceratodus forsteri; assembly: GCA_016271365.2. Lineage (NCBI taxonomy): Eukaryota > Metazoa > Chordata > Ceratodontiformes > Ceratodontidae > Neoceratodus > Neoceratodus forsteri. Next base: position 1,196,657,375 of record CM057456.1, read on the forward strand.
AGTCTCAATTTTCGTCCAGCCTATGTCCAGTCTTGGATATCATAAGTAATCATCAGGGTAGCTCCCTGCAACAACAGCCTAATCTAAAAGTGTGTAATCTGATTGTCTTGTTGTTTTCTTTTCACGAGCTGAGCCCTCCGGCTCCGGATTACAATTAGTGTGTGTGGTGCATGTTGTTTTCTTCCACCACAGGGCCCCAACCAGCTGCAATGTTCCTGACTAGCCCACCATTCTCCATCTGGGTACCCAGAGTGTGTGACTGTTTGTGGACCCTGAAGTGCATGCATAACTGTTTGATTGATACAGCCTTTAAGCAAATTAACCTGATTACACCCCTCCCTTGTTAAAGTCCCTTAAATAAATCAGATCTAACTCTTTTTTGCATTTACCTTGACTGTGGTTCCAGTTTGTGCAAGAGTACTGTACTGCTGTTATTTGCTGTGTATAACCTTGTTTTACAGGGGGTCCACAGGGTCGAGCCAGAGGAAAGTCCTGGTGGTCAGTGCAAATAGTGTGAGTACTTGTGTGGTGTATCAGGGGTATTGTGAAAGTGATTATTGGGTATTGTTCCGACCACTAGTAAGGAAAGAGGGGGGGGGGGTTACTGTGTCCCAGAAGGCTGTGCCCAGGTTAGCTTGACCACTACAAACCCTGACCTCCTGGTGGAAGCACCTGTTTCATTACCCAGGCCCCTTAACCTGCTACTAGCCAAGCAGGCAGGGGTAGTAGCCCTTGGGATAGTGCCACCTAGGGGTTACACTAACAGGCTCTTTACTACTGTATGGTGGTGGTGGTGCTGGTGGGGTGCTTTAAAATCATCTGAATGTGGAATTGAAATCAGATTCCGGTACTGATTCCACATTGGATAAGGGTTTTTGGAAATTCGGATTTTTGGCCTTGAATACTGAAATTGTGAATAAAAAAAAAGCTCCAGATTTGATGAATCTGATTCCCTTCAATGGATTCCGAGTAGGGGTGCATTGATTCTTTGGAATCCATCCAGTCAGCACCAGGTAGAATTTCTGACATTCCGATTACGATCTGATTACTGTTAACAAAATGGAATGGAACTGGAGATGGAATCAGAATTTCCAGTACAGCATCCTAAGATCTCCAAAAGACAAAAACTGCCCCCACAGACACATCTGTATTCCTCACCATGCCTGAACCCTCCTTCCCCCACTCTTCTTTTCTTAATTCAGCTGGTGTTTTGAAACCTCCACCTCCTTGAAACTGCAGTAGTCCTAGTCTGGTCCAGTGGTCTGGTCACTGTGTCGAGTGGCTCTGTCATAGGGTGGGTCCTCTGAAAAATATTTTGTTCTTAACAATCCCCATGACCTCCAAAAAGCCTCCCTTACACTAACTCTCCCAACCGCATCTAGTCTGACTTCACTTGCCCATTACCATTCCTCGGTTAATGCCAAATCCCCTAAAAAGTGCTTTAAGTGCACTAGTAGTCAGTGTAGTAAAATACCATGTCCCCTGGACTACACACTTTCCCTGCTGGAGCTGCCATTAAGAATCCCTCAGTTCTCCAGGAGTTATCTGGGAGGTAGCCAACTTAAGCAAATCTCTAGAAGCAGGCTCTACCAGATGCCTCACAGTAAGATGTTGGGCAGAGCCTACTCCCAGGGCTTTGTTAAGGTTGGCCACCTCCTAGACAATGCTAGGGGAACCGAGGGATTCTTAATTGCAGCTCGGGGAGCAGGGAGAACATGTACTCTGAGGGAAATAGTATTTTACTACAGTAACTACTACTACTACTACTAGTGCACTTTATGCACTTTTTAGAGGATGTGGCACTGACGGGGGTCTAAGAGGTTGGTGGAGTCAGAATAGTGGCAGCTGGGGAGTCATGCCAGAAGTCCAGGGGGCTGGGTTGGGGGGGGGTGCTCTTCTTGGACTAATGCACTACTGGAAGGGCTCGCTGCAGGCTTCGGGAAAGGGGTTGGTCATTTGATCTCGTTAGGCCAATATGGTGAAAAAGGGGCAAGAAGAGAAGAATGACTAAACACTGATGGAAGCTGCTTGGGCTGGCAGTTGGAGTCACCGATGGATCGACCCATAGTGAAGGACTCCAACAGCAGCAGGTAAGGGGAGGAAGGGCTTTTTATTACACTCAGATGCAGAATCAGAATCTGAGTTCACATCTAAAAAGGGCTTTCAGAATTTGGATTTTTGACATTGAAATACCGAAATTCCAAGTACTGAAACTAAGCTCACAATTCAACAAATCTGATTACATTTGGTGGGATTCCGAGCATCCCTGCTTGGTACAGAAATAGATTCCATGCCAGAAGAGAAAAAGTCAGAAGATACACTTGTGAAAATGGTGCTTTATTTTTACAGCTGCATAGCAATAGCTATACAAAGTATTGCTAACAAGCACAGAGGGAACAGGCAGACAAGAAAAGGAACTGACGTACTGAATATTACCTTCCACTTCCACAGTGGAGTTTCATCACTTCATTGGTATACATGAGATCCCTGCTCTTTGTCTGTCTTTGCCCCTCCCCCTCCCTCTCCCCTTCCTCCATCCAGAGCTACTTTACTCATGAATCTATGGTTGTGGCACTTTTTTCTGTTTTCTGTGCCACCTTTGCAGCCAGACAAATAGTACTGACTACACACAGTACTTAACAAATCAGGATCAAGTCACTGAAGAACAGTTCTGTCATCAACTAATGTAGATCTTGCATAGCAGAATCAGTTTTTTTTTTACTTCCATAGAATGTACTGTACTGTCTGACAGAACAGACAAATGGTGTAGAGAATGAGCTAGCCTGTCTGTCATTCAGCTAATGACTCCGGTGTACATGGGTATGCAGAGAGAGGCAATGTAAACTGAAATCTGAGCTCTGGTTTGAATTTTCCTCTTCTGCCTATCTGATCACCAAAGAACTGTACCAATCCAAGACCATAATATAAGTAATTACACTGTTTTGCATCAGAATACAGTAAATGGAAAAACAGCACATAGTACTGTATGTATACCCCCCCCAAAACCATGCCCTTAGGGGTCCTGATGGTGAAAATCGGGCTGAAGGGGGCACAAACCAAGAACACTTCCAGGAGACCAATTTGGAATAAATAAACTGTCTTACTTTGCTTGCAGAACTCATAGATGGACAGGGCAGTCTCTACAAGATGACACCTGGAGAAATAGCAGCTGGAGGACAGCAGGAACTGGAGGGGCGAGGATTACGCTGCAGGGGCAAAATTAGTTGACACAGGCTGGATAAAATGGTAGTTGGACAACACAGTGGGGAAATAAAAACACTTTAATACTTGTGGAAAATAAATAAATAATTCAACAGTTCTATGGAGCCAGAGGACAACGGACTAGGCACAAGTTACAGGTGGTAGAAACATTTGGCAGCACGAAGCTGCGGGTCTCTTAACATAGGTCGAATAAGGCTGGGACGAGCTCCACACAGGGTCAGAGCTGAAGAAGGCTCAGAAATTAACATTGCAGGGCACTTTTCTTTCTTCCGGGGCAGTACTCTCACAACCGGTGGCCTTCCATACCTATGGGCTCTACTGGACAGTGACACCGCCCTCTCACTATGGCTACCACCAATACCACCAACCTCGAGCCACACATAATCCTTTACCAGTCAGGGAGATCTCACCACAAATGACCAGCTCCCTCCTTCAGTTACTCAAACCATCCTGTGCTTCAGGCCGAACACAGGAGCCTACTCCAAACACAGGCATGGTAGGCTCCAAGTTCTTGTCTCCCTGCAGGCTGCCAATACCTCCCACAGCAGTGTGCCACATCGGGAACAGGCTCCCTGGCTCTACCACTACCAGGGGTGCCATGCTACTGCACTACCACTACTGCTGTGTCCCCACTGCCAGGCTCAGTCGATATGGAACAGACCCTCTAGCCCACCTCGGTGCCACGAAGCATGAGGCGAGCCCCACAAACTTTCGAACCCCTGGCCCAACTTGCACAGCATGTACCCATCGGAGTCCTGAACTTTCCACCCCCCTTTTATACAGCCAAGGGCCTGGAAACACACCCAAATGGCAGCCTCCAGCTGCCAGTCAAATAACTAAGGCCAACCCACTGGAGGGAGAACAGGTAACAAATAGTAAGCCCCCCAAACAGGGGTAGTTTACACTCTCCCCCACTTAAAATCCATTCCCCTCCAGTAATGGGGCAACTGGCCATCGATAGGGGAAACCTCCTGAGTAGGTATGCACACTCCCCACCTAGACAGCCCCCCATAGGCATGCCAGTAACAACGGGACCCAAGAACCCCAACAATAGCTGTGTGGAGCTCATCCGCCTTAGCATCCATACCAAAACATTGCACATTTTTAACTAAAACTGCCAGGCTACAAATTAATAAATGAAACATCTAACAACAGCATTTTCTTTAGTACTCATTAAACATGCCAATAACTATTCAAACACTCTCATATCATCAAACATACGAACACTCAAACACACACAATCACACGCCAACAACATACCCACTACCCAGTCATACTAATTCACACTCCAGTTTAATAGCTTTTAAATTAGAACAGGGAACAGTCAGCTAGCTTCTCCACCTGAACCAGGGAGAGAGGCAAAATGGCTTCTTTCGGTCAATCTCTTCCTTTTTCAGTACATAAGTAACCAACACAGTGGGATAAGTCCAAACAGTTCCAGTCCCAGAATACAGGATACAGGCACTGTAGCAACTCCCACTGGGCACAAAGTCTTGCGGGCAAACTTATCACTAAGGAAACCAAAATGTCTTAAACACCAGCCAATCCATAACAGTCCTGGCAGAAAACAGTCCACTGGTACTTGGCTTAAATGGCAGGCCCCCCACTGCAGTGGTAATAAAATGCAGGGTCTGGCTTGGTAGTTTCCTCAGCAAAAGAATCCATGGAGATTATGTAATGTTTGATGTGGTAACCAGCCACATCTTGAACCAGGACATAGTGTTTGAAGAGAGTATAGCCTATCCAGGCTGCAGAGTGCCATAGTGACCTAGCACGCCTGGTCACCTCCGATGGTGGGCCAAATGCGCCATGTCTGAGCTACATTTTCTGGACCATGCCACAGAATACCCAGTCCTGGCATTTTTCCTCCACCACATGCCACAATCTCTCAGACATATAGGGGTAGTCGGCATTTGAGTATTCTAAATGCATCCGACGCCTTATCCATCTCTTCGCTTGTGACCACTCAGGCAGGTCCCTAATGCTGGTATGGCATGCATTCCAGGATTCCAGTCATATACCATTCCTATAATATACATTGATAAGATCTGAACTTAAGAGCCCATCCATTTTGATCTGAATTGCCTTGCTCAGCACTGAGAGGTGTGGAATATTGTCAGGCAAAGCCATTACATACAGGCCTGCATTAAGGATGAGGAACTGCTCAACAGACATCTTGGTCAGCAAACTGATAGGGATGAGGGCTTGGCCAGGGGGCATTACAAATGGCTCCTCCAGTGCTGATCCACCCATGGATCCTGCAGCCCCAGATGGCTTGGGGGGCATTTTCTCAGACACCTTCTCCTGAGGAGCACAAGTCAAGCCACTGTTGCCAGACAAGGAAGCAAAGGCTGACCCCTTGGGCCCTGGGGTTCCCCAGATGTAGCTACCTTTCCTCATCCTCTCCCTCTGCCACAGGGATAGTCAACAGTGGCAGGCGCAGAAGGGCTGGGCAGACGTTTATGCCCTTCTACACACTCAGGGGTCTTCTCTTCCACAGCTTCCACCACAACATCAGGAGAAAGGGCCGGGGGCTCTACTGGAGGCACAGAAACCTTAGATTCATCAGCTAAGTCCAAACTCCCCATAGATAATAATGATGCAGTGGCCACAGATGGTACCGATGGATATGGTCAAGCAATGGCGTAGGGAGGGGGATCAAACAATCCAGGTGTTGGCACCCTGGCACAAACCAAACACAAGGGGAGCCTTAGTACCACCTTGCCCTGATAATTACATCTCACACACCTTTCATCAGCTGCTCCCCTTCCTGCTGACCTCCATAACCATGACAGCAGAGAAGCTGGCACTATGGCCTGGGGCTCATCTGATGGTACCCTTTTTGCCATGGCAAAACAACCTGCATTACATGGTAGCTTGTGTAGAAAATGGTGCCTACCCACAAGTTCTCTCCTAAGTCCAACCATGGTCCAGTCAGCATCCAGCATATACCTCACATTATCCCTCCCTGCAACAAGACTGCCAAGTGCCTCCCTGTACAGCTAGCATGGAGAAGGCACGAAGTGGGCCAAAATGGTGATCCCTTGAAATGACGCAGATCAGACCCCTCATAAGCCTGCAATGCCAGCAGCCTCACAAACACCACCATCTGGTCCAGCACAAATAAATCAAATCCCGGACGAGCCCCCCACATTTGTAACCTCTCCTCCAACCCATCTCTAAGGGTCCTGATGGTGATTGGGCTGAAGGGGCACAAACCAAGAACACTCCTGGGAGACCAATTTGGAATAAATAAATTGTCTTACCTTGCCCACAGAACTCATAGATGAACAGGGCAGTCTCCACAAGATGACACCTGGAGAAACAACAACTGGAGGAAGGCAGGAACTGGAGGGGCAAGGATTATGCTGTAGGTGCAAAAGTAGTTAGCACAGGCTAGATAAAATAGTAGCTGGACCACACAGTGAAGAAATAAAAACAATTTAATTACTTGTGGAAAATAAATAAATAATTCAACAGCTCCATGGAGCCAGAGGACAATGGACTAGGCACAAGTCACAGATGGCATAAACATTTGGCAGCACAAAGTTGCAGGTCCCTTAACATAGGCCAAATAAGATCAGGATGAGGATGTCGAATTTTGGCAGTGGTCCGCGGTCTATGTGAAGCCTATGGTTTATGGGAAGCTTGCCTGGATCGGGGAATCTGGAGTGCAGATTGTTTTCCTTATGAACGGGACTGCAACTATATTCGGCTCTTATGGGGCTAACAAAGGTTGTCCTAAATTACTACACTACTTGCTGGCTGAGTTCTTGACAGCCTGGTGTTGCACGTTTACTGTGAACTATGAACTGTGGAAATTGTTTGTTCTCCTAGCCCAAAGATTTCTAAGTGCTGCTGTAGGAGCCGGTTAGCCGCTTATTAGTTGGTCGTTCATTTTGTTTTGAAGTTGGAGAGTTCGGGAGTTCCAGAAGAGATTCAGGAGTTCAGGGAGATCGTTGCGGGACTTGAGTGGATTGGGAACGTTGGATTAGCGGTTGATTCCGGCAGGGGTGAGAGTCCTCTTGGACTGCTTCAGAGGAAGTGATCTGCAAGGTTTTTGGATGAGACAAGGAGGAAGACAGTGGAATAGGAAATGGTCCAAATTTTCTCCTGAAAAACCTGTTAATTTTTCCTCCTTGGCTGTCATTATAAGTGGCTACCTTGTGACTTCAGGGATCTGCCGAGCGGTTGAGCAGTGGGGGTAGCTGATAGACAGGTGGAGGGAGCTCCACTGCCTATCGGAAGAACCTCTTCTGTCTCCCACGGTCTAGCAGGTTGCTTGTGTGGTGGATTCTTGAAAGAATTAGGGACCTGTATTGACTGTGTTTGGATTAAGCTGAAGGGGATCATATGGAGGACATAGTGAGGATTATTAATGTGGAAGAGTTAAAGGGAAGAAGAAAACAGGAATGGTCTGTGACTTTTGGACTGAAAGTGACTTAATCCATGGAACTGGTATAGTACCTGCCTAAACTGAGAATGTACTGTCTTCAGAGTTTGTTTTTTTCTAAATTGCAGACTTTTTTGAATGAAGGGATTATTAGCCTTGATTAGGGTTAAATTGCTGTCTGATTATTTATGATTGTATGAGGCTAGAGGGGGAATATTTGTGTGGCAGTCATGTGTTAAGGGGCGGTTGTTGAGGTTGGGCGAACTAGAATAGTGTACAGGGCTTCCCAGCTTCGTGATCTACGGCACTTTGTTTCCCTCCCGGTTTTGGATACTATAGTTTGCCGTTGCTGGGAAGTAGGTATCAAAAGGAGGTGTGTGGATAGAAGCTGGAGGGGGACCCCGTACATGGGGGAGGGGAATAGGATCGAGGTAGTAGGGTGCAGAAGATGCCCTGGGAAGCGCTGGGGTTTGGGAGAGAGGCCAGGCAGAGTTAATTTCTGTTCCCAGGATTCTCATGAGATCGAGTGGGCAGGTAGCGAATAGGTCTGCACTGTCTATTAATCCCCTGAGGGTGGTGCTGTGCAATGCCAGGTCGATCAACAATAAGACTGCAATTATTGCAGATCTGATTTTGTTGGTCGACCTGGCTTGTATTTTGGAGACCTGGTTGAGGGATGATGCTGGGCCAGTGTTAGAAACTGCCGTCCCCCCGGGTTACTCCGTGGTGCACTGCCCCAGAGTGGAACGCAGGGGTGGAGGAGTGGCCATTTGTTTTAAAGCTGGGTTAGGCTTCACTGTGCACCCAGTGAGAACATTGGGTTCATTTGAATGTGTGGCTATCCATGGAGGCCCAGGCGCAGGATGCAGGATTCTCCTGATTTACCGCCCTCCCAGGGTGGGTGGAGAGTTCCTGTAGGAAGTAGGTGACTTCGTGGCCGGTGAAACATTGGAATCCTCCAGATGTTTAGTGCTGGGGGATTTCAATGTTTGGGCTGACGACAAGTCATCTAGGTTGGGTTATCACTTCCTCCAGTTGATGACATCACTGGGCCTAGCACAGGCTGTTACCACCTCGACCCACCAGGGTGGCCACATGTTGGACCTGGTCTTCTCACTGGGGCTTGAAATTGAGAATCTCAAGGCTGACCGGGTCATTTGGTCCGATCATTGCACAGTGGAGTTTTTGCTCAGGGTCCCCTCTGAGATCCCTCCCCCTGCAGAGATGGTGAGCTACCGCCCATTGAGGGGATTGACTCCTGAGGGTTTTATGGCGGTGGCAAACCTATCTGATGTAGACAGTGCATGCAGGGGAGGGGTGAGTGAGGCAGTTGCTGCCTATAATAGGGTGGTAACTGGGGCGCTCGACTGCCTTGCACTGGTCCGTGTATGACCCAGATCTTCTCACTTGAGGTCCCCATGGTTTGATGGGGAGCTCAAGGCGTTGAAGATCAAGGTTCAGAGGTTGGAGCACTGCTGGTGGAGGTCCGGTCTGGAGGTGGACAAACTGGCCCTGTGTGCACACTATGGTGTGTGCCAGGGAGCAATCAACTGTAAGAAGACAGTGTTCCTGTCCAGGGAGATTGCTGCTGGGAGAAACCGACCAACAATGCTTTTTCAAACTGTGGACAGGCTTTTACATACTGCATGTCTACAGCCGAAAATAGTAATTTCTGAGGCTTTGTGCAATGAGTTTGCTTGTTTTTTTTTCAGACAGGGTGTCCGCCATCAGGCAGGGTGTTCTGCCAGTGAGCCGAATTATGGCCAACAGTGGTCACCTGGATTGCCAACAAGGCACTCCATTTGGTTGGGGGGAGTTTAAACCAGTGGAGGTGGCTGATGTCATTGGGGTGATCTCGAAGCTGAGGCACACATATTGCAAATTGGACCCATCGCCCACATGGTTCTTAATAGGATGTGTTGACGTTGTTATTCCAGTGTTCGCCTTGATAGTCCAGTGCTCCTTGTCTGAGGGGGTCATTCCTGATGCCTTGAAGGAGGCATTGGTGAGACCCTTTCTGAAGAAACCATCTCTGGATCCTGACATCAAGGCGAATTATAGACCGGTCTCTAACCTTCCATTTTTGGGTAAGGTTATAGAGAAGATTGTGGCGCATCAGCTGGGGGATCACCTCATGGCACATGATATCTATGAGCCACTCCAGTCAGGATTTCATGCAGGACATTCAACAGAAACCGCATTAATTCGGGTGCATAATGATCTCCTCAGGGCGAGGAATTCTCGTTCTACTTGATCTCTCATCTGCTTTTGACACGGATGATCATCAGATATTACTGAAATGCCTGAGGGACTTCTGTGGACTCACCGGCTCTGTTATTCACTGGTTTGAGTCCTTTTTGACGAACAGAAGACAGAGGGTGGTGATGGGGAAGTTTTCCTCACCTCCGACTCTGCTGTCTTGTGGAGTTCCTCAGGGTTCAGTATTATCACCAATGTTATTTGCCGTGTATATGCTGCCCCTGGGAGAGATCATTAGGAAGTATAGTCTGGGGTTTCATTGTTATGCCGATGACACACAGCTGTACTTATCCTTGGCCCCTGGAACATCTAACGCAGTGGATGTATTAAACAACTGTCTTGCAGAGATCAATGATTGGATGGCCTCTAGCTGGTTGCGGCTGAACCCTGATAAGACAGAGGTACTGGTGGTGGAGTCGAACAGGAGGCGTGAGGGATTGCTCTCTGGAGCAGATTCTGGACTGGTTCTTGGCTCTGTCCCATTGATGGCTTCCCCAAAGGTGTGAAATCTTGGTGTGATTTTTGACAGTGGTTTGACGATGGAACATCAAGTGTCTGCCGTTGTCAAGGTGAGTTTTTTCCATCTGAGAAATATCGCCAGGATTAAGCACCTGATTCCGTCCCTGGACCTCCCCACTTTGGTACATGTTTTGGTGACATCCAGGCTAGACTACTGTAATGCACTCTACCTTGGGGTCTCTGGAGGTACCCTCCATTGGCTGCAGCTGGTGCAGAATGCAGCTGCCAGGTTGTTGAGAGGCTTGTTGAAAATTTTGCCATGTCACCCCAGTACTGTGGGAACTGCACTGGTTGCCAGTTCAATGGAGGGTACTCTTCAAGGTGGGCTTGCTCATCTATAAGACCCTACATGGTCTGGGCCCTTGCTACCTGACTGATCTTCTGACACCAGCTGCCTCGATTCATTCCCTCTGGGCTTCCTCTAGGGGTCTTCTGGCGATTCCAAGGACAAGACTTAAAATGGCCGGCGACCAAGCTTTTAGCATCGCCGGCCCTGTCCTGTGGAATTCGCTTCCGCCTTTGGTGAGGGAGGCCCCATCAGTGGAAGTTTTTATGATTCGCCTTAAGGCGTATTTATTTCAGCAAGCTTTTGTGGATTTGGTATGAGATTGCTGTCACTGTACCCTGTCTTGTGTGACTGTAAAGGATTTAATAATAGTATGTGTTTCATTTTATAACAGGATTTTATATATGTATTAATCATGTTGTTGAATTTTGTATGGTACCCAGAGCCTCCGGGATTGGGGGCCTAGAAAAATAAAATTTATCTTACCTTACACAGGTCCAGAGCCAAAGAAGGCTCAGAAATTAACATTAAAGGACACTTTTCTTTCTCCCAGGATGGTACTCTCACAACTGGTGGCGTTCCATACCTACAGGCTCTACTGGACACTGAGACTGTCCTCTCACTATGGCTACCACCAATACCACCAACCCTGGGCCACACATACTCCTCTACCAGTCAGGGATATCTCACCACAAATGACCAACTCCCTCCTTCAGTTACTCAAACCATCCTGAGCTTCATGCCAAACATGGGGACCTACCCCAGACATGGGCATGGTATTCTCGATTTCTTCTCCCATACAGGTCACCAATACCTCCCAAGGCAGCGTGCCACATTGGGAACCAGCTCCCTGGCTCTACCACCATGAGGGGAGTCACACCGCTGCACTGCCAATATGGCTACATCCCCACTGCCAGGCTCATTCGTTAGGAAACAGAATACCTGACTCACCCCATGCCATGGAGCATGAGGTGGGCCCCACAAACTTTTTTTTTCCAGGCCACAGCTCCCGATGACCCATGGGGCCCCATCCCATGGTTGCTTGTCCCTAAATCCACCCTGCAAACCTGTGCACCAAGCTGGTGCTGCAACAACAAAGGCTGCAACTCCCCGGGCTGGGGTTCGAATCCCTGGCCCACCTTGCAAGAGATGTACCCATTGGCCTCTCAAACCTTCTACCATCCCCCTTTTTATACAGCCAAGGGCCAGGAAACACACTCAAAGGGCAGCCTCCAGCTGCCAGTCAAATAACTAGGGCCGACCCACAGGAGGGAGAGCAGGTAACAAATAGTAAGCCCCCCAAACAGAGGTGGCTTACATATGTAACAGGTGGGTGATACCTTTTATTGGACTTTTAACTCTTGAAAGCCAGTCACAAAAACAATTTTGTTAGTTCAGTAAAAGGTATCATCAGCAACACATTTTCTTTCTTGTGCATTATATATTTGACTAACATGGCTGACACATTTCTCCATCAGAACAGATAAAGCTAGAGCCACATTGTTAAGTACAATGTCTTGTGCAGAAATTAGTGGTGGTTGGGGATGCGCGAAGACAGGATAAAAAAGTGATTGCAATAATTTTGTTGGAAAGTGCACTTCAGTACCTGCTTCTTAATAGAGGCAGAACAAGCCCCAGTTTAACCTATTGCAAAACACTAATTCCTGGTACCTTGAACCTTGTTCTTACACTTAGCTACTGCAGCTTGCCTGGGGTAACCGTAAGTGGCTCTTAATTTTATTTATTTGAAATTTTGGTAACTGGGTAAGTCCGCTGAGACAATTGCTGTCCCTTTTTCAGGGTCAACCCGAGAAGACAAAACAACACGTATACAAAGCAATTACAGCTATAGCCAGGCATTACAGCAATAAACGTGGCAATTACAGCAATGACCAGGAGGAAGCTAATTACAGAGAAGGATAACAGGATGTACAGGCTCTGGTGGGATTTGAACCTGAACTTTTGGTTCCTAAGCCTGTGATTTAACCACTAATTCCCAATACCACCCCTTTGTCACATTTGTAGAACTACTCAGTGAAGCTTAAAGCTGACAGTAATGGAAATGGGAGGGAACCGGGGTGATCAGTTCCAGTAGTGAAATTAAAAGGCTGACTAAGCTCCAGGAGTAAAACGAGGAAGGAATGCTGCTGTGTAAAATACACACCCCCTAAAGGCATAAAACATATAATGAAGAAACATATCCCCAGACCCTGTCAGATACAATATGTTCACTACCAGATCACAGGTGACGGGTTTCCTCTGTGAATCTTTTCCATTTCCAGCACTGAAAGCAGACTTGGCCAAAACTGGAAAAAGTGAGCTTTGCTGTTTTAACCCCACTGAGATGTGAGGGTGCTGACTGCACTGTAATACAGTGCTATAAATTGCATAGGAATGTATATCACTGCATACTGTACTAACTACTTCACCCCTCTAGTACTTCAAGTACTTCCAGGAGGGTAGCTGAATCCATGCCACATAAGCTTTTTCTATTATCCAGTAAATGTGGATGTTTTACATCACAATACTACAACAAGTAAATAACAACAAACCACAGATTATTCTTTATCCCATATAAGGCTAATGCATTAGCAGCCATATTAGCTCTGACTAGAGTTTGTTACAGGCAGCATACATTCTTTTCAGCAACTTCAGCTTCAGTAAACCTTGTGAGTGTGACTTCTGTGTGCAAGATGTACTCTATCTTTACACAACGTTTAGAGCAGTTGAACTCTGTCACTAGCATTACAGATGAACAAGTAGCTCAAGAAGCTGTAGCATACCATGTGGAGTCATTCTGTCTTAACCCCCCCCCTTCCCATTGTCTGGGGAGGGCACGGAATCGATCAGTTCATGGGTTGCAAGTTTTGAGGTTGCGTTTAATATTGCTTCTTCCAACACTGTGAAATCTAAACTTTTGCCAGTTTGACTAGTGGGACCCTTATTTCTGTACTGGCAGAATCTTTTGAGTGATATTAAAAATAATTCTGAACTGACTAAAATAAAACTGCAAACTACTGTATATTTGCTCAGTCTCAGTATCTTGTATCCTGTCTAAATGAATGTACATGTAAACCTAAGGAACCCCTGAAAGTTTATGCTGCAGAACTCAGTGCTTTAATAAATGAAGTCTTTCCTACCTATGCAATGGAGGCCAAATGGGAAGACTTTTCATAGATTTGTCACTGTTTACATCTATTGCTTCAACTAAAAGTTCACAAGCAGGGGACCAAAGCAATTTCCCAGATCTTTAAAGGCTGCTGCACTATGTGATTAGCCACAAATATCACAGCAACAAATGTCCTGCTTACACCATCTGCACCATCGTGGCCATGCTCATCTGCTACTGTCGCTGAACTGTCTTCAGCATTTGCAGATGTCAAAATGGAACATAGTGAACTGGATTAAAATCAAAAGGATCCACGATGGGTGTTCGACAAAATTTATGTCAAACACCCTGATAGCGACACCAGCAAGTCGACCACATTCTGCAGTGGGCTGCCGGTTCCCGCAGGCTGACTGTGTTTTCTTCGGGGGGCTTCACCCCCAGAACCCCCTACACCTCCCTTCTTTAGGATTATTAACTCCGAGTCAGAGCTGATTGGGGGGTGCAGGACCCCCAACAGACAGCGCCTGGTGCCTGCGGGTTTCCCACAGTGGCATGGCGCTGTAGTCGCTGTGGGGGACCTCGCTGGCGAAATGTTGCTGTCGGGGGGTAACCAAAATCAAAATATAGAGGCTGATGCTAAGCTTAATCAGTTAGCCTGTGATTATGCACTTCTCCACCGTGAGGTCAACACTGTGAGTCAGCTCTTTCACAATGACTGACATAAACCTGAGGGCTATCACGATGAATGAGGATGCATTCCCCAATGCCCTGACTTTACTGATCATAACTACTTCCACAGGCACCACACACCCTTACTTTGTGACTCATCAACTCATGATTACCAGAGGCATTCTAATCCTTCAGACCACAAGCATTATACTGAAAACAGATGATATCATGCAACAGATTGGGAAGCCGCCAGCCATCATGCGATTCTGAAACATAATACTACCATGGTAGCAGTATTTCCCTTGAGGTCAGAGACCAGGAAGCTGACATACCATGTATGACTTAACCCTCAGCTGGACTCCCAGTAATACAAAGATGGCATGCATCAGTGAAACTACTGTACCAGTAACTGTAATGGAGGGTCAAATACAAGTTTAGGTTAATACTTTGATCCATGAGCTCACACGTGACTTAAGGACTGATGTTATAGTGACATTTTCTATTCAGTTGATCTTGGAAGACACAAAGATTAATGCCCTAATGGACAGGGGACCTGTTATTTCTCAAATTAGTGAGCAGGTTTAAGTGTCAGTGTCATCATTTTGGACACAACTCATACAAAAATCTATTGTTCTTGCATCCTCTGTGATGGAACATTACCTCGACACCCTGGTTTCACTTCTGCCACAACGGCATCTTTACAAAGTTTTACACAATGATTTGGAAGTTGTGTGCAATGCCAACTGCAAAGCTATCCCTGGGTGTTTTTTTTTTCCTCACTATAACCCCCAAAGCGTTGGAGCTTACCTTGGGCTCTTTGGAGCTACAGTTAGCAGCTGCCCACATAGTTTGTTCTCTAACTGGATATACTATGGTATCCCTAAACTCAGTATCCTGAGTCTCGGGATACCGATCCCTCTGTCCCGAAATCTAGCTTGCCGACTCAATCAGATGCCCGAAATACGATTTTTTAAGTATCTGATTGAAAAATCACAAGGCATAACGGGAGGTCCCCCCACCCCGAACCCCCCATGTGGGGGGGGCTCTGCCCCCCCATAACTAAAATATCTAACTCTGAGGGGAAGCGGACCTCGGAGTTAGAAATAAAATGCTTATGGGGATTGGGGCAATAAAACAGATCTTGCCCACAGCGCGGATCGAACCCATGGCTACACAGCATGCCAGCTGAGCTGCCGTGGTGCAGTCCGCAACACCAGCAGGGGAACTCGGCCAGCCTTCCAATTCTTCATGGCTTTCAATCCTAGGGACAGAGGTAAGGTAGCAAGCCATCACATCCGCTACCTTACCCCTGTCAATGTCCCTCGGGATTCCTTATGCTGGGATGCTCACTGTCATGGTACTGAACCTGTCAGGCAATACTGTCCAGGCAGGTCAGTGTCGGGATAGTGAGCCTCAGCATTCCATAAGGGTACCCCCTAACTAGAGTGGGAGAAGCAGAACGGGGAGACCGGGTGTCTTTGGTGCCTATTGCAACATTGAATTATGTGGCTCTCTGTCACAGTGCAGCACCAAGGCTCAATTTCAAACAAGCATTTATCAATGCCGAAGGTTCACCATTGGTATTGATATTGCTATTGTCACTGCCACCATATCATGAGGAAAAGGTAATGATAAGGAGCACATAAGAGGCATAAAATTAAGTGGTACAGATACATTAGCTATTTAAAAGGAACATCATGTGACCCGTGTCCAAATTAAAAGAGCAGGTAGTTTTACAAAAGGAAAATTTGTAACAGGTGCGGCCACCACATTACAGTAAAGCCGCAAAAATGAGATAAAAGAGAAGGACTTACCTGAGTGTAGAGTGCCACAGGGTAGTCTTGAGGAGATGTCATCCGCCGCACCTGTAAAAGGAGAGACAAGGGGGTCACAAAGGATCCACAGTTCTTAGGAAGGGTTGAATAGGGCAGAAAGGACAGGAGAGAAATAAAATTATACTTATCTGATGGGGTCAGAGTCCATGTCCTGTCAGACCTGTAGAGATAGAAGAAAAAATAGGTTAGTTAAAAAGAAAAAGATGTAAGATGAGCAAAAGTAGAGTAAAGGGAGTGTGGTTTGGGGAAGGTAGCTTAGCTAAAAACCCCTTTGTCCATAATGGTGGTTGAATGGCCAGTAATTTATGCACTAGTCCAGGTGGCTAGTGGGGGGCTAGTAGCCCTTTTTGTCTTTTGCCCAATCCCCTTTTAAAACTGCCCACTGACTTACAGGATGCCACCTCGTTGGGTAGCGCATTCCACAGTCACCACCCTTTTTGTAAAGAAGTGCATCCTCATTTCCCTCCTGAACCTGATGAGGACAACAGACTGACTGATGGCAGATGGGACAGATAATCAACAGATATTGTCTTTCATACTAGGTGAAGATGTTATGCCTAATTGCCCGGTGTCATGAGCTGTTGATAAACAATATTTATTTCCAACTATTTGTCTGGCTGTAAGGCCCCCAGAAGCTCTAGGGTTTTGGGTTTTAGTCTTCTTAACCCACCAACTTATCCAATCACAGACAGATGCAGACCGGTGGCTGCTAATGCAACCCCCCTGCTTACCTTGGTCTAGGGGCCCAAGATAATTAGCAATGCCACTGCAATGAATTACTATGCTACTATACTCTGGAAGCACTGCAGGCAGAACAGAACAGAAGCCAAAGCAAAATCACTCTGCAATGAGGTGGATAGGCTGGTCCTGGGGTTGAAGAGTGGTCCATTGGTAAGGAGGGTAGTCAGCTTAGGAGAAGAGTGGTCCAGTTGTAGGGAGGGTCGTCAGGTGGTGGTTGGGAGCCTGGAAGGGTGGGGTGCATGAAGGGTGATCTGTCAGGCCAGCAAAATTCATGCAATGTGTGCCTGGTCCAGCCAGACCAGCTTTTACTGGTCTAGTTCTTAGTCCAGTTTCCAGTTTCCACCCATATTTTGTTAGTGTGCAGATCAGGAATAGTAGCCCACACCCTGTCCTTACTGCTTATATATGAACAGAGACCCAGACCCTTCAAAATGTGGGGACACATTACTAAATCATGGAGATAAAAGCAAAGAACAGCATGTATGAACAGAGACCCAGACTCTTCAAAATGTGGGGACACATCACTAAATCATGGAGATAAAAACAAAGAACACCGCAAGCTACTGCTCAACTTCAGAATTACAAAGTGGGTGAAATCGCAGCTGCAGATTAATAGTCAGAGGAAAGGAGGGCTAAAGTAAAGGCAGCACTATGATAGGCACTATATATAAGGCTCTCTGTAAAGCTTTTGGGGCATCCTAGATTTAAATAACTCACTTTTCTAATGTGCTGGGATGGGCCCCTTCATCATGTGAGTCACGAGGAACAGACGAAGTGTGTAAGTTGGTTTATAGAAAAACTGAAGTTATCACAACCACCACTAAGTGAGACTTTTTTTAGCTCCCCTGCAGACCTGCACTAAAAAAAGTTCAGGAGTCAGAACTCACCCTTGTTGTTCTCAGACTGTTCTCTTGTCTCGACACTAGTAGTCTTCTTCTTGACATCTGTCTGATGAGCGGCAGTTGAGCGCTCAGCTTGGCATCCCATCCCATTCCCAGCAAGGCAGTCCACAGTAGAATGGCCCACAACTTTCTTTAAAAAAAAAACAAAAAACAGAGCGGAGAGTGAGAGCTGGACCCAAGTGGCAAGATGGAGTCTCTCTCTCCCCCCAGATGACATGCATGTAGCGGTTTCCACATCAGACGCCCCCAAATCACAGCACTGCCACTGTGTCCAAACAATCTGATTGGATCAAGCTGGCGGTACTAAGTCCAGAGACAGTCCTGCTCCAGTCGGAGCCCTGAAACTGCAGGACTGACCCTGGATTGGACCTTTCTACCTGCTCCTTGCCTGCCATGGGTCACACTGAATTAAAGGGCCTCAGGTGACAGGATTTCAGCATGGCAGGAATTTCTCCCCAGATCGTCTTGGCATGTGCAACTGCAAACTGAAACAAGCATTTGTCAATGGCAAATGTTGGTTGCTTGTTAAACAATTTGATGTTTTTCCAGAAAAGCCCAATGGGGAGTCATGTCTGCATACCCACAAGATCTCCCATGTTTGCAGCACCACCCCAGGTGTGGCCTCACCATTGATCTATATAGGGGCAACACTACCTCCCTTTTTCTGCTGGTGATACCCCTCCCTGTGCACCCCAGCATCCTACTAGCCTTTTCTACTGCCTCATCACACTGCTTTGCTACCTTCAGATTATCAGATATGATGACCCCCAGATCCCTGAGGTGATGCCAGGGGACAGCCCCTTTCTACCATGAGCAATTAGGATCTATGGTAGCATAGTAGGTAGGGACCTTACAGCAGACTACAGTAGGTGGGCCAGGAGGTCCTTTTCTGTTTTCATCTAATTGTACTTGGTAAATGGGTTGAAATTGGAATTGGTATGCTGAGCAGGGTACATGAATGCTGGGACTAATAAAGGGAAAAAGTATGAATACCTTTGGTGGCTGACATAAATTGATAGGGAAGGTTGTTTATAATAGTTGTCAGAGTGCAGTAAACAGCATGAAAGATCAGGCACCTCACGAGGGACAGCACTGTTGTAAGAGAAGGGAAGTGGTGCTGGAGATGGCGTGCTGATGCATTAAAGAAGTTTTTGCAACAAATGTCCTTACTTTTTTAGATAGTGTAATAGAATTGGACCCTGTGCTTGAATTCCTGGGCAGATGCGCATATGTTTGTAGGTGTGGAAGTGCATACAGACATAGAAACATATAAATTGTCAGCATAAAAGGATCACTAGGCCTATCCAGTCTGCCCATAAGCCCTGTACTTGATTACAGCTTCTGACCCTCCATCTAGAGGTTGACTGGCCTATAGTTCCCTGCCTCCTCCCTACTGCCAAATTTGTGTAGAGGGACCACATATGCCCTCCTCCAATCCTCTGGCACCACTTCTGTGTTGAGTGACTCTGTGAACATGGCTGCCAGAGGTTGAAACATAGAAATTTTCAGCAGATAAGGACCACTAGGCCAATCCAGTCTGACCTCAAGCCATGTACTTGACTACGGCTTCTGACCCTCCCTCAGCTGTATGTCTATGGTTCTCCCATGCCTGTCCCATGCATGTTTAACTCCTGCCACAGTACTTGCTCCCACCACCTCCTGCAGCAGACCATTCTGTCCTCATATTCCCTCTTAGCCTGCCACCTTCCAATTTCATGTCCTGCACCCTCATTCTTGTAATCCTCTTGTATTGGAAGATGTCTTCCCCCTGCACCTTGTTTATACCCTTGAGGTGCTTGAATGACTCTATCATGTCTCCTGTCTACCTCTTCTCCTCCAGCGAGTACATATTGCAGTCCCTTAATCTCTGCTTGTTTGTTTTGTGGTGGAAGCCCTGTACCATCTTAGTCGCCCTTCTCTGGACTGTCTCCAGTCTGTTTATGCCCTTTCAAAGGTGCGGCCTCCAAAACTGCACACAGAACTCCATGTGAGACCTGACCAGGGTTTTATATAACGTCATCACTACCTCCCTTCTTCTGCTGGTGATACCCCTGCTTATGCACCCCAGCATGCCACTGGCCCTCCCCACTGCCTTTGTAGTCTGCTTTGACATTTTCAAGTCATGTGAAATTATAACCCCAGGTCCCTTTGTTCCCTGGTGACTGTCAGCAACTGCCCCCCCCCATCCTGTAGCTCTCCCCAGGGTTTCTATGCCCCAGGTGCATAATTTTGCACTTCTTTGATTTAAACCTCAGTTGCCACTCCTCAGACCATTTCTCAAGCCTGCCTAGGTCCTTTCTCATTTTCTCCACCCCTTCCGGAGTATCCACCCTGTTGCAGATCTTGGTGTCATCTGCAAACAGGCAGACCTTTCCTTCCAGCCCCTCGGCAATGTCACTAATGAAGACATTGAACAGGACTGTCCCAAGGACTGATTCCTGCGGTACCCGGCTGGTCACGCCCCCTCCCCAGATTGTACACTATTTACCACCACCCTCTGTCTCCTGTCTGTTAGCCAGTTCCTAACCCAGTTCACCACCCTGACTATCATGCCCAGACTACCAATCTTGTTAACAAGCCTCTTGTGTGAGATGGTGTTGAAGACCTTGCTGAAACTGAGTTTGGCAACATCCATACCTCCCCAATTAACTTCCTTTGTCACTCAGTCAAAGAAATCTATCAGATTCATCTGACACGACCTACCCACTGTTAGACCTGACCAGGGTTTTACAGTATATAACGACATCACTACCTTTCTCCTTCTGCTGATGACACTCCTGCCTATGCACCCTTTGTAATTTTTTCACATTTTGACCCCAAATTTTCAACATAGTCTTCTTATCACCACATTTCATAAACCCCATAGATGAAAATTTCTTAATCCATGGCAAAACGCCATTCCATGTCACAGGTACGGAAACTCGATTTGGGCAGGATGTGTGAAATGGCAGCTATACTGTTCATGAGGTTGTGTGAAGAAATGACTAGGCTGAAAATCTGGAGTCAAAATATAAAAAACTGGCAAAGTTACACACGTGCGTAGGAACATTTCAATGAGTGTGCATAACTCTGTCTTTTGTTGGCATTTTTGCTCCAAATTTTCAACCTGGGCTTTTTGGGACCCTGCTTCATGAACAGTGGTGCTATCATTTTGTTACCTAATCCCAAAAGGTGGTTTCATGCAGCAACTGCGCCATTCCATGCCATAGGTGAAAGAACATATTTTGGGTAGGATGTGAGAAATGACAGCTATACTGTTCATGAGGCAGTGTGGAAAAATGGCTATGCTGAAAATTTAGAGGGATAATATTAAAAATTGACCAGGTTGCACTTGTGTGTAGGAAAATTTAAATGGGCGCAGGTAATTTGGGTGTTTGTTGGTATTTTTGCTCCAAATTTTCAACATGGACTTTTTGGGACTCCACCTCATGAACAGTGATACTATCTTTTCAGTACTCTATCCCAAAAGGTGACTTCATGCAGCGACTGCGCCATTCTGCACCACAGGCACATAAATACGTTTCAGGCAGGATGTGAAAAATGACATCTTTACTATTCATGAGGTGGTGTGAAACAATGGCTATGTTGAAAATTTTGAGTCAAAATATTAAAAATAACCAAAGTTGCGTGCGTATAAAAATTCATTGCGCGCACATAACTCGGCAAATTTTTGGTATTTTTACACCAGATTTTCAACATTGGCTTTTTGGGACCCCACCTCATGAACAGTAACATAGTCATTTTGTTAATCAGTCCCAAAAGGTGATTCCGCACAGCGACTGCGAAATCACCTTTCAGGACAAAGTAATGGAATGACAGTGACAGTGTTCATGAGGTGGGGTCCCAAGAACCCCATGTTGAAACTTTGGTGCAAACATCTCAAAGAATGGCTGAGATATCAACATAAGTTGAAGCTGCCATCGACAGCCGTTGTGCAGTGCTTACTTTGATTTTTCAGTTCGTGGTTTGGCTTTGAAGCATGCAGATGTGTCCCGGTCCAGAGAAAATGATAGCACTTGACCTCCAGTGATAAGTATGGGGTTCAGGGGGTTTGGGGAGATGGGTGTGCAGAGGGAGGGTCAGGATGGGGAGGGGGGATGAGGAGATGACGGGGGACAGTTTTCTTTTTACATGGTTAAAAAAAATAAAGACATCGGGGGTGTTTTTCTTGTTTTTTTAGGGACAAAAATGTTTTGGCTTTACTGTTACACACCGCCGAACCCCCAATCAAGGCCAACAGATAATGGGGCCTGCAGGAACACTCGGTAGCCACCCTTGCAAGGGTCATGTGGGGGGTAGGGTAACGGCGCAATAGACAACGATGGACGGTTTTCTTTTTTTTTTAGGATAAAAACAAATGATGAGGAACAGTTTTATTTCTTTCTGGGAGAGTTTGCCATACAATTGAGAACACTGGGGGATTGGGCAACCCCAGTGTCAGTATCTTATGTTTGGGGGGAGGTGTAGGGCGGTGGGTGCTTAGAGGGAGGGTTGTGTATGGGGGGAATAACATAAAAAAAGAAGGGCAGTTTTCAGCAATGCAAGAGGGAGAGAGAGAGAGGATGTGAGGAGCTGACTGCAGCAGCTCGCACATTGAGCTGCGTGGCGATCAGCAACCCTGCCGCAGCGTGTGGCTTTACTGCGATGCTCTGCCGGACCTCCAATCAAGGCCAACAGAAAATGGGCCTAGTAGGAGGAAGCTGAACTGTACCGGTGAGGTAAGAGACAGATGGGGGGGGGGGTAACATCACGTCAGCCAGGCTGATCAGGACATGTAACTGCTGTTTGCTGGGTGGTGTCCTGCAG
Source organism: Neoceratodus forsteri (assembly GCA_016271365.2). NCBI lineage: Eukaryota > Metazoa > Chordata > Ceratodontiformes > Ceratodontidae > Neoceratodus > Neoceratodus forsteri. The sequence goes on from CM057456.1 coordinate 1,196,680,116, forward strand.
ATGACAAGAAAAAGCCGCGTTATGATTGGTGCAGCTTTTTTTTTTAAGTGCAGATCATTTCAGGCAAAAATAGCATCATGATCAGCCTGGCTGATGATTAGTGTAGCACTGTCCTGCCCCTTGCAGGCCATTCTGCATTGGACAGACAGTGACACACCTCTCAAAAGTCACTCTACCGCAAGAAGTTCGCTGCACGTGTGCGCATGGTGAACTTAAAAAGGCCCCTCAATGAGGGGAAAAAGATTCACAGTGCAAAACAGATGCTAGGAAAGTGTGGTACAGATAACTGGGGTGGCTACCCCACTGGCACATTTCTGTTCATGCTATGTACCACAAACGCTCAAGGGGCATATGGTGCTGGTGAATGGGCGAGAGGCATTTCATTAGGACATAGTCCTCACTTTGTTAATTTTTGCACAATCTGTCTACGCTTCATCAATGCTTTGTGGTGTTTTGAACTCTGTGAAAGTTGGCAGAGCTTAGCACGAGCACAAATATGCCAGTGGGGTAGCCACCCCTGTTATCTGTACCACACTTTACTAGCATCTGTTTTGCACTGTGAATCTTTTTCCCTCACTGAGGGTCTGCAATAAAAAGCTTGTATTTTTACTACATTTAGTGTGGTTCCTTTACACCACCAGTTTACTGCTATAAACAAGATAGTTAGTATTTTGATTTGGGTGCGGATAACCTGTTTTGGAAACTCTGTATTGTTTGGGATTAGCCATTCCACTCAGGCAGCACTGGCTACATATTGGTTGGTGCACATTTTCCAAGGACTTTCAGCTCCAGGGCTCTACTGCCAACAATGAGAGTGAGCATGATTCCCCCAATTAGCTGCCACCAGACCAGAACACTGGAACAGCCATGCAAACACCATGGGGTGGGTGGGAATAAATGATGTTTTAATGGCAGTAGCCCTTCATAAATAAAAAATTCTGGGCTGAGAGCACAAAATAACTACAAGCACAGAAGACATTTTTGCTGCCTCTTACCACCAGGATCCATGGCACTGTGGTCTGAGGTCAGCACAACAGTCAATCCAGCTTCAGAGTCTACAGAGAGAGAGAGAGAGAGAGAGAGCTAGAGGGAGCTCATGTGACACTAGCAGACTCATTAGTTTGCCTGGGACTGAGACAGCCAATAGGGCATCAAGTAATAGGTAGACAGACCCTCCCCAGAGACTGACAACTACAACCAGTCAATGGGAGGGGCTGAACTCCTTAGTCAACAGTAGAAGCTGTTCCAGAACTTTGTCAGTATGTGTCAGACACTGCGTGATAGTAGAGCTGCTGCCTGATTGTGCCAGTGTTAAAGGTCTTCCTGGGGCTTCCACGCCAGGAGACAGGAGGCGAGTGCTGGGCTTGAACATCCAAGAAGGAGAAGATAGCTGTGAGATGCCCAGAAAAGGAGAGATTTGCTGAGCACACCAGCTTCTCAAGCTTGTGAACTGACTGAAGGGGTCAGACAACCTAGAAGTATACAGTAACTCAGTGTATGGAGCACCATCACCACCAGACAGTACAGCCAAGAGACTGGTCCATAGTGCTGAGGAAGTTGTGGGGACACTGCACCGGTAGGTAAGTTGATACTCTTAGTGCTGTAGCTGGATCCAAAAAGCTGATTTGTGAGAGGTGCCATCGAGCGACTGGCAGAGAGAGCTGAGAGAAAACCAACCGACTGCACAGTAAGGCAATCATCTGAAGGAGGCATATTCATAAATGAAGAGAGAGGGAAGAGTCATGCAGATTTGCTTGAGAGTGCAATTACCTGGGGTCCAGCTGAGAAAACCAAGAGAGCTGATCCAGGGCCACAGCCACCAAGCAGCCAACATCTGTAGGTCTGCTGAGTTAGGGTTCCATGATTACACAACAGGGCCTGGGCCTGCAACTGAAGCCTGTTTATAGGGAGTTAGTTCAAGGCTGCCCATAGACTTTGGGACTTGGAGTGTCCAAGGATTTATTTTCCCTTTTAGACTACAAACAATCCAACTGTATGGTGCAGTACAAATAGTGAATTCTAAGTTTAAGTTACTTTCTGCATCTGAAAACACGTGTAGCACATATGTGGACAGGCCTGCAACATTACAACAGTACAGTTGGGCAGTGTTAAGGTTGAAGGTAGGGGAGGTGGGCACTGGTGAGAAGCCATTACCAACTGCTGAAACATGTTTTGCATTGCAATAACCTTTTTCTTCCCCGTAACCTTGTTCCTCATCTGTAATAAATCCTTTGTTATCTGAACTATATTTTTATTTATAAAGACAAGTTTGCATTACAATACATTCCATATAATGGAAACATTCTGAAATCAAATTTTCACAACATGCTGTACAAAGCTTAAGCCTAACTAAATCAGGCACTATATATAATGCTTTGCATTATGGGGGCATGTGTGATTTTGTACTATATATATATATATTCATGGCAAAGAACTCCATTTACTGCATCAGTTAGGGTTGTTCCAGAGCGACAAAAGCGAGGAAATTCGATGTTAGGGTTTCCACCCCCCTTCCACCCAACCCCCACCAACAGGCATCGGGGTGTGTGTTGGGGTCATTGGTCCTAAATCTCACCCCATCCCATGTGTAAACAAGCTGAGGTGGTGCAGTATAGCAGAATGGGGTGAGAGTTAGGACTGATGACCTCAACACACACCCCAATGCTGGTGAGGAGTGCTGTGGGGGGTTGAAACTAACATCGAATTTCCTCACTTTTGTCGCTGTGGAACAACCCTAACTGATGCATTAAACGGAGTTCTTTGCCATGAATTTCCCTTCTTTTTGAGAATGAGGACAATAAATAGTGAATGGAATATGGTGGTGGGAGCGGGGAGCCTTATGGGCCCCACACTCCCACCATGTGATTTTTTTGCCATTTAATAATACTAACGGTAATGCAAATGCAAGCACAAACGGTAACGCATATGGTGACGCAAACGTAAATGGTAATGCAACTGGTAAGAGAAATGCAAGCACAAACATTAATGAAAACAGAAATGGTAATGCAAATGGTAAAGCAAACGGTAATGCAAACATTAACGAAAACAGTAACGTAAACGGTAATGCCAATGGAAACGCAAATAGTAACAAAAATGCAAACGGTAACACAAACGCAAACAGAAATGCAAAAGGTTAAGGCAACGGCGCCGCAGAAGGAAGCAGTAATGCAATCAACAATGGAAACGCAACTGAAAACGCAAATGCTAAGGGTAACAGAAATGCAAATGGTGACAAAGACGCAAACAGTAACGGTAACACAATTGGAAATGCAACAGTTACAGTAACAGCAACGATGATGCCAAAGTGAACAGTAACGCAAATGGAAATGGAAACGGCGCGCATTTGAAACGCAAATGGTACCACGCACAGTCACGGTACCACAATTGGAAATGCAAATGCTAACAGTAACAGCAATGATGACGCCAAAGGAAACACAAACACAAATGCAAGCGCATACGGAAACACAAACTGTAATGCGCATGGTCACGGAAACGCAATTGGAAACGTAAATGGTAATGGTAACAGCAACGATGATGCCAAAGTAAAGACAAATGCAAATGGAAGCACATATGCAAATGCAAATGGTAATGCACATGGTGACGCAAATCGAAATGCAAACAGAAACAGTAGTGGAAACGCAAATGGTAACAATAGCTTGCAAATGCAAGCGCAAATGAAAAGCATAAAGATGCCTTGCACATGTAAGCGTGCAGGAACACTAACACAAATGGGTATGGAAACACAAGTGGAAATGTTAACTGTAACAGAAACGGAAGCACACACCCTGTTTTTCCCCAACAGCTGCATACAGAAACACAGTGAGTACAAAGAATGTAGGCATAATAATGGGCCTTGGAGCAGAAAATGAGCACTTGGAATACTAAATTGCTTATATCTCAGGAACCGTACGATGTAGAAAAAAATTAAAAATGTCATATGATTTATGACTTTCCTGGCTAGTTATGCACTCAGCCCCCCAGTGGGGTGGGGCTAAGCATTTTTCCGATGAAAAGTCCGTATCTCGAAGCTTTTCCGAGATATGGACCCCGAAAGGCGTGATGGACGCCGCAATGTTAGTCTATGGGAAAAATCATCAATTTCGGAGTACCATAACTTTGCATCCCTGCAATATTTTGCTACCAAACCATGAAAAGGCACATCTTTGGGATGTTGGCTTTCTTCCTTCCAAATTTCAGCCCAAAAGACCAAACTGTTCTTTTGCAGCAGGATAGAAAACAATTCTTGTTATTTTGTTTATAGTGTCACAAAGTAGTGTCGTGATTTGGAACTCTTTAGTAAAAAATCACAAAGTGTCATAGGTTCAACACTGCTGCGACACTACAGTTTACAAAAATGTGAAAAACATACTTGGGGTGTTTAACCCCCCACCCCAAAAAAAGACATGGCTAGTATCCTCAGGGCTTTACTAGGTGAACACAAAAAGGATTGTGTCCCTAGAGGGTCCCAGATTTAAATGCCAAGCATTTCTGTGACCACTAACTGAAAAAAAAATGGCTGACTCGCGACACTACAGGGGTCCTTTGCGACACTAAAAACTGCATTTGCGACACTGTCAAACTTTTTAACTTTTCCTATTGACTACAATGGGAAACTTGTTTTTTGAATAACTTTTGAACTGTTTAATATTTTTTCATGAAATCTTCAAAGGGCACATCAGGGAGCCTGGCTACATGTTCCCTGAAGGTTTTGGACCAGTCGTGCAAACCGTGCGACCTGAAGGCGTGAGCAAAGAATGCACAAAAAAGCGTAAATGCTCTATGGAATGATGCTTTATAGCTCCACAACAATATATCTGACCATTACAAAACTTGGCAGATCCGGAGATCTATGGTACTGCTCCTTGCCTGCCAAATGTCGGGTAAATCCATCATATGGTGGCAAAGTTATTAACCTGACAAATTTCACACTTTAACCCTAAATGGGGTACTCAACCCTAACTATGGTTGCACTACCGTGCTACCATAATACATATATATATATATATATATATATATATATATATATATATATAAGAGAAAACACAAATTGCACATACCCCAATAATGCAAAGCATCATGGGAAGCATATGCAAATGCCTATGAATTAATTTCGACTGGCTCAATTTTAAGCAAAATTGCATGGTGCCAGAAGGGCTCACAAAACGATCAGCAAAGGCTGAGAACAGCAGACACAGACACGTGTTTCATCCTCATTTGGACTCTACAGTGTGCCATATCTGTATCTCAGCCCAGGGAGAGGGAGCCAGCCTATAGGGGATCTGATTTGTTTGGGTCCTGGGCAGCCCAAAGTAGAGAGAGAAGAGAACTACAAAACAACCCCAAAGCAAATGCACTGGGGCATGAGTTATCCCAGAGGATATTGGAAATACAGCCAGATTTTAAAGAAAACAAATTGCACATACCCCAGTAATGCAAAGCATCATGTGAAGCATGTGCAAATGCCCATGAATTAATTTGGACTGGCTCAACTTTAAGCAAAATTGCATGGTGCCAGAGGGCCTCACAGTACAATCAGCAAAGGCTGAGAACAACAGACACTATAAATATATATATACATATACATATACATATATATATATATATATATATATATATATACACACATATATAATAGTTAGAGTTGCACAGCCACTTCTGTGTTAAACCCCAAATTTTGCACTTTAATAACTTTGCCACCGTACAATGGATTTGCCTGAAAGTTTGCATGCGCAGTCTGGTACTATAGATCTCTGTATCTGGTAAGTTGTGTTATGGTTATATAAGCAGTTATAGAACTGCAGAGCAGTTAAAGCCACAAAAATACGGAGGGGGGGGTTGCACGTTTCTTTGCTCATGGATACAACCCGCACAATTTGTCCGCTTGGTCTGAAATCTTCAGGGAGGATGCAGTCTGGGTCACTGATGTGCCTTTTGAAGATTTGAGGAAAAAATATAAAACTGTTCAAAAGTTAATCAAAAACTATTTTCCTATTATAGTCAATGGGAAAAAAATATATGTGTCTCGAAAGCTACCACCACTACATTTTACATTCGCAAGTGGCCCTTTTACTTTCATGTGGTGGACATCTTGTTTTCAGTTAGCAAGAGAGAAAAATGCCTGGCGTTTAAATTTGGGACCCCCTAGGTAAACACTGACAGTTGTGTTTATCTAGACGGGTCCTGAGGGTCACAGCCCTATCTTTTTTGGGGGGAACTCCCTCCCCAGAAATGCCTTTTTTAAAATTAGAGCCCCAGTAGTGTCTCAAATTGTGACAGAAATGGCCGTGACACTTTCGCAAATCATGAAAGTGTCATGCTTATTTTTGCAAAACTTTGCGACAGTACTTTGCCCCAAAACAGCAAATCTTTGCCATCCCACTGTAGCAAAATGGTTGGGGCTTTGGGCTGAAATTTGCAGGGTGGCAATCCCTGGTCCCACAAATGTGCCTTTTCATGGTTTGGTGTCAAAAAATTAAACAGGCCCATAGTTACAGTGCTGCAAATTTGAGAAATTTCCCATAGGCTCACATTGCGGCTCCCGCAGCGACTTTCGGTGCCCGTATCTCGGAAATGATGCGAGATACTAATTTGGAAATGATGCGAGATACTAATTTTTCACTACCCACAGCTGGATTAAGCTAATGAGAAAGTTTCAAAGCCATAGACTACACCTGCAGTGGAATTGTTTTCCTACTTTCTACAATTACGGAGATATTGCCAAAAATGTGTTACAAGGGTTCCTTTGGAGTACTATGGTGCTGTTTTATGGCTCCATACTTATGTGTAAGTGGGAGTACAGGGCCCAGAGGTCCTGTGCTTCCACATACGCATACCATTACACAAAAAATGGACAATGTGAAGGGAGAGCAGGACCCGGAAGGCCCACGCTTCCACTAACACATCCCAGTTACCAGTTACATTACACTTTCTCAAAAAGAAGGGACATTTATTGTGAAAAACTCCATTAATGCATCAGTTAGGGTTGATAGCACAGTGACAAAAGTATGGAAATGTGATGTTAGGGTTACACCCCTACCACCCACCCACCCTCCACATACCAGCAGGCATCAAGGGGTGTATGTAGCGGTTGTCGGGCCTAACACTCACCCCATTCTCCTATGCTGCACCACCTCAGCTTGTTTATACATGGAATGGGGTGAGAGTTAGGCCTACGACCCCAATGCACACCCTGATGCCTGTTGGTGTGTGGAGGGTGGTGGGGTGTAACCCTAACATCTCATTTCCATACTTTTGTCACTGTGCTATCACCTAATTGATGCATTAACAGAGTTTTTTGCAGTGACTATATATATATATATATATATATATATATATATAGATGCAAAAAAATCCATTAATACATCAGTAAGGGTTGAGTCACACCAATAAAAGTCTGGAAATTTGATGTTAGGGTTACCAGCCCTACCCCTCCCACAGAGGGCCTGTGCTCCCACTCATGGAAACCATCTTGCAATACTGGGAGCACAGGACACTCTTGCGCTATGTCTCTACACTAATGGGTGGGTGGGAGCACAGGGCCCAGAGGGCCCGTGCTCTCAAATATGCATCCCATTTTGCAAAACTGGGAGCACAGGGCCCTCCTATGCTATGCCTCTACACTTATGGGTGGGTGGGAGTGCAGGGCCAGGAAGGCCGCCGCTCTCACCTATGGATACCATATGAGTAACATTTCACTTTCTCAAGGAAAAAAAAAGGGAAATTAATTGCAAAAAACTCCATTCATGCATCAGTTAGGGTTGATTCCACACCAACAAAAGTCTGGAAATTCGATGTTAGGGTTACCAACCCTACCCCCCCACACACACACACACACCCACGCTCCACAGACCAACAGGTGCCAGGGTTTGTCTTGGGGTTGTCAGCCCTAACTCTCATCCAGTTACATGTGTAAACAAGCTGAGATGGTACAGTGTAGGAGAATAGGGTGAGAGTTAAGCCTGATGACCCCAAGGCACACCCTGGCACCTGTTGGTCTATGGAGGGTGGGTGTGTGTGTGTGTGTGTGTGGAGGGTAGGGTTGGTAACCCTAACATTGAATTTCCAGACTTTTGTTGGTGTGGAATCAACCCTAACTGATGCATGAATGGAGTTTTTTTTGCAATGAATTTCCCTTTTTTTTTCTTGAGAAAGTGAAATGTTACTCATATGGTATCCATAGGTGAGAGCGGCGGCCTTCCTGGCCCTGCACTCCCACCCACCCATAAGTGTAGAGACATAGCACAGGAGGGCCCTGTGCTCCCAGTTTTGCAAAATGGGATGCATATTTGAGAGCACGGGCCCTCTGGGCCCTGTGCTCCCACCCACCCATTAGTGTAGAGACATAGCTCAGGAGTGTCCTGTACTCCCAGTATTGCAAGATGGTTTCCATGAGTGGGAGCACAGGCCCTCTGGGACCTGCTCTTCCACCTACCTATAAGTATAGAGACATAGCACAGGAGGACCCTGTGCTTTTAGTTTTGCATAATCATATCCATAGGTGGGAGTGTGGGTCCTCTGGGCCCTGTCCTTCCGCCCACCCATGAGAGTAGAGGCATAGCATAGGAGGGCCCAGTGCTCCCACTTTAGCATAAATGGTATGCACAGGTGGGAGGGCAGGCCCTCTGGGCACTGTGCTCCCACCTACCCATAAGTACAGACACACAGTTCAGGCTTAGAGGCATTCCCAGTAACCCTTGTACTGCAAATGTGGCAATATCTCAGTAACCATAGCAACTTTGGGAAAAATTCCTTTGCAGTTGTACTCATGACCTGGCCATAAGCTATGCTTAGCAAAAAATCCATATCTCAAAACATTTTCAAGATATAGGTGCTGAAAGTTGCTGTGGATGCCACAATGCTATCTTGTGGGAAAATGTGCAACTTCGGACTGCTGTAACTCTGGAACTGGTGTAAAGTTTTCACTAAACCAGCAAAAGGCACATCTGTGGGCAAGGACTTGCCACCCTGCAAATTTTAGCCCCAAATTTACAGATACAATTATTGAACCTCCAATTGGTAGTAGCGATCACAACTCAGTAAAATTTGGTATCAATATTAAAATTCCAATATTTTCTGCCATTACAACATATAAAGATTATAATAAAGCTAATTTTGCAGAAATAAACTCAGCAATAAATAATGTTGAGTGGAAGGAAACATTCCATAACATAACATGTCAATAAATAAAGCATATGAAACATTTTTACATTTTTAACGTCAACTAGAAGACCAATCTATTCCAAATAAAATTAAATATAACAAAAAAGGTAAAGTACCTATTTGGTTTACGAAGGCTATAGGTAAACAAATTAAAAGAAAGGAGTGTTTATTTAAGAAAGTCAAAAAATATTCCAAACCCATAATCAGACATAAATACAAACAAGCTCTATCATTATTAAAGAAATCTATAAAACAGGCCAAACTCAAATTTGAATTTAAATTAGCACACTCCAAAACTAATCATAAATCTCTTTATTCTGACATAAATAGTAAAAAATGTAATGCCAGAGTTGTTGGACCACTTCAGGAAAATGGAAACATGATTAAAACTGATCAAGAAACAACCAACAAATTTAATATATACTTTTCTTCGGTTTTTGAGAAAACAGGTTTAAATACTACTGTACATAAAAATAATTCCCCTTTTCCACCTCTAGACACCTCTAAAATAACAAATGCCCTATTATCTCTCAAAAAATCTACAAGTCCAGGACTGGATAATATACACTCTAAATTCTTGATTGAGATATCTACATCAATAGGCCTTCCACTTACCTTACTTTTCAATAAATCATTATTAGAAAATGAAATCCCAGAAGACTGGTGAAGTGCTATAGTGACCCCGATTCACAAAAAGAGAAATAGATCGAATGTACAGAATTATTGCCCAGTTAGTTTAACTTCCATTATTGGGAAATTTATGGAACAGATAATTAAAGCAAGGATTGAAAAAGAAATGCAACAGCTTTCCATACAAGATACATCTCAACATGGATTTAAACCAGGGCATTCATGTACCACCAATTTAATTTCATTCTACAATACAATAAGTAGTAATTTACTGTAGATCAAAACATTCCCTCAGACATTATTTTACTTGATTACAGTAAGGCACTTGATAAGTTGTCACATACATTGCTGATTAACAATCTTCGCAGTTTTGGCTTTTCATCTTACTTAGTAAACTGGATATTAAGGTGGCTTCACAATAGGACACAGAAGGTCAGGGTTAATGGTGTCTTGTCTAACATAGGAAGAGTCATGAGTGGCATACCTCAGGGCTCAGTTCTTGGCCCTATTTTGTTCAATGCTTTCATATCGGATATGGATATCTCTTCGAACAACATCATCTCAAAATTTGCAGATGATCCAAAACTCAGGGGTAGAGTCGATTCAACAGCTAACATGTTATTGTTACAACAGGATCTAGAACAGATTGAACATTGGGCTAAAGTAAATCAAATGATCTTTAATACTGAAGAATGCATAGAAAGGACTGCATTTTGGAAAGAACAATTTACAGAATAACTATTATTTAAATAATACCTGTCTTAAATCAACATCCTGCGAAAAAGACTTAGGTATTCTGATAGACAATAAATTATCATCTAGTAGTCACTGTAATAAAATAGCCAGAACTTCCAATATAATCATTAAACAGATTAAGACAGCATTTATTAATAAATCAGAATAATGTCTGATACCCCTATATAGGGCATATGTAAGACCTCATTTAGACTATGGAACCCCCTTCTGGAACCCTTACCTGAAGGGCGATATAAACCAATTGGAACAAGTTCAGAGATGATTTACAAAAACAATCCCAAGACTGAAAACAAAACACTACGACAGTAGACTCAAAGAAACAGGACTCTATCCCCTTTACCTAAGGAGGCAACAGGGTGATATTCTGTTAATGTATAAGCACATCAAAACTCCACTACTAATGAATCAATGTGGGCTAACAGTAGCCAATAAACGTACTGTGGGCAGAATGCATAATCAGCAGCTCAAAGTTCATTGGGCAAATACAAACAGACATGACAACTTTTTTAATATAAGAGCTGCCAAACAATGGAATATGCTACCTCAGGAATTGATTAATTCTACATCCTTTGACATATTCAAGTAAAAACTTGATAAATGGCTAAATTTAACCTACATTCATCAGTGACCCATAGTTGTGGGGGACAATCGTGATGGGCCTTGAGCCTTCTTTTGTCCTATAAAATCAAGTAAATCCAGTAAAGTTCTAACTGTCGCCTTGCTATGAAGTGACAAAAAAACTGGTGTTTTGGGTCTGTTGAACTGCAGAACTTTCCTGAAAGTTTATCGGAATTTTGCGAAAGTCCCATTGGTTTACATGGGAGAGCTTTCGCAAAAGTACTGCGGAACTTTTGCAAAAGTCCTGCCATTGTAGATGTGGGACTTTCACAAAAGTACCCACGGAACTTTTGCTAAAGTCCATGGAACTTTCATGAAAGTTCCGTGGCTAAGACAGTGGAAAAGCTTCAAAAACATATTTCCGGGCATCCTGGGGAAAAACTAATGCCAGGGTTGTGTTCCCAGGGCCCTGTTTAGGTAAACGCAAGTCTTGGTGTTTACCTGGGGGCAGTATGTTTTGAACTACAATGTTTTTTCCACCTCACTGACTGAAAACAAGATGGTGGATTTGTGAAAGTACCAAAACAATTTGTGAAAGTAAAAAATGCTTTCGCTAAAGTAAAAAATGCTTTTGAGGGGAACATATATTTTTTCCCCATAGACTATAATGGGAAACTCTAAAGATTAATAACTTTTCAAAGGATTCATATTTTTTCACCAAACATTCAAAAGGTACTTCACTGTCCCAGTCCCATATACCCTAAAAATTTCAGACCAGATGGACAAACCGTTTGGGTTGTAAAGATGAGAAAGGAATGTCAAAACGTTAAGAATTTTTCACACTTTTTCATACTCCTCAGCTCTGCAACTGCAAATCCAACTGGAATGAAACTTTCCATATCCAGATATCTATAGCACTAAACTGCGCTTGCAACATTTTAGACAAATTGGACAAACGGTTGCAAAGTTATTAGAGTGCACAATTTTGGGTTCAACAAAGAAGTGGCTGTGCAACCCTAACTATACTGGCCAGTGTAATATATATATGTATTTGTCTGTATGTATATATTTATTTTATAATGGCGCAGTAGCACCAGTATAGTTAGGGTTGACAGGGCAGTTTAATGTTAAACCTCAAACTGTGCATTTTAATAACTTTGCAACTGTTCAAGGGAGATATACATAATTTGGCATGCTTTGCGGCTAGGGGAAGGTCTCTTGATGTGCCAAAGTTCATGTCAATCCCTTTTGTAGTTTTTGAGATCCAGAAGACACGCCACACAAACCGTTTGCACGGCTTAGCGCCGGCTTAGCGCGGGAGTGCGATATTCAAAAGGGCCATTAGCACATGCAAACTGCGGTAGTGCTGGGCAAACTGATAATATATGCAAGGGACATACAGAGGGGGTGGGTCAGCACAATGCGATATTCAGTGCATAGCACCGTGCTAGGCACCATTGTGTGGCTTAGTGTGACATGTTGCGCAGCGGAAAATACCACCTGGGAAAAGGTGGTCTTAACATGGGGCAAACCAGCATTGTGTGACACTGTGGCATTGCACTGCTTGCAGCGCCATTAGCGTGGCTGTGTGCGACCCCATCCAATAAGTAGGACACAGCAAGGCGGTTGTGGGATCACAGACGGATGAGACATTCAGGACAGTATGGGACAGGCATGAGGCACACCGAGGGTGTGGTAGCAGGATGTAGGGCAACAGGACTCTGCAGCTGCTCCGATATGTAGGGACTGGGCAGACTAGGTGGGCCAGGCGGACCCCAGCTGCCATCTATTGCACTGGCAATGGTGCTGTGTATGTACTGTATGCTGCTTCGTATGGTGCGGTTACCTGCTGACACCCCTGCCCAGCACAGCATATGTCACTGTGGGCATCCCATGCCTGTTGTGCAGCATCTGTGAGTCGCACAACAGCAATACAGTACAGTCCACCGTCGGTACACACCAGCATGATGGGGCTGGCACTCTGTATGGTGCTGCAGGCAATGCTGCCCACCATGTCATAGGCAGTGCTGTGTCCCACATCCCACTGGCCCCCATGTCACTGTACCAACTGCAGTGCACTGTATGGCAAGCCCTATAGTTGGACTATTGAACCCATCACCACCACCAGTGCCTGTGCACTGCAGTCCCCAGGAGCACATTATGCCACACAGCTCTGAACATGTGTAGCCTGCGGCTCCCACCATGCTCTTCCCAACTGACCTACAGGAGGAGCTGTGGGAGGACCCAGCCGGCCCCTGTACTTCCAGACTGACAAACAGGTGGAGCTGTGGGACTCTGCAAGTGTGCTGGGCAAACTGCATGCAAATCAGGGCATAATGAGATGCAAATATGGATGTTTGTTCACTGACTGGATAAGCAGGCTAATTTACATGTCACTTTTGAATATAGCAGAGTTTTGCCCCAGGCAAATGTGACAGCACTGGGCAAACGGCTTAGTGCCACACTTGCCCTGTGCAAATGGCTGTGTGCTGCACAACCGTCACGGCACCATGTTTTATTTCTGCAAACTGTACATTCCCATGCACGGATGCCTGTAGCTCTACTGACTCCACTCTATTGCTGGCACACATATTGGCCACATGTTCCACCTCTAGAGTCCTTCTAGTCGCTGTGCACTGTGGTGTGCACTTCCTGATTGCTATATTCAGAGCTGTCTTATTCCCATGCTATGTTTGCACTGCACTCCCAGCCCCGTTTGCCCAGCTTCCTTAGCATGCTATATTCAGCAGGTTTAGCACCGGGACTATCCCTTTTGAACACAGCAGGCTTTTGGGTCCATGCTAAGTTTGCCCACTGAGCAGGGCTAATTTTGCCCCGGGGCAAAGTTTTGACTATCTGGCCTAGAATGTTGAAAAAAACAGGGTTTGCTGTTTTGGCTGTTTTTTTTTTTTTTGCTCTCCTATTCTCAAAAACAGTGTAATCTTATTGGCTGAAATTTTCAGGGTAGAAAGCCTTGTCCTCACAGATGTGTCCTTTGAAGATTTGGTGGAAAAATATTAATCCATTCCAAAGTTATGAGATGTTTTTAATAATGGGACATTCAACATCTCAACACGGATTTTTCTGTTTTTCAACACTCCGTATCTCTGAAACCACACAATGGATTTGCACATCAAGAGACCTGACCTACCCCTAAAGATTATGCATGGCAAATTTTATACAAATCCATTGAACGGTTCCAAAGTTATTAAGGTTCAAACATAGAAGTTATCTTTCATCCTGACTATACTAGCACTACGTGCCATAATATATATATATATATATATATATATATATATATGTATTTTTTGGGGGAGGAATTGAAAGAAAATCTGTTACAAGAGCTTCATATAGCTAATTACTAATAAATTCCATTTGTGCTCCAAGCTTTAATCATCCCAGCAAATAAAGATAAAGATGCAATAGTACATATTCTCGCGCATACATTTATTTATTAATTTTTTATTAACCCCCACAGAGATAGGAAAACTAAAGACTAAGGAGAATTTGAAATTAAAGTCCATATATAAAAACAAAAAGTGTTTCCATCTATAGATGTGTTACGAGTGAGAAATTACAATTCAGCCATTTGCACTGGATGCTACTCTAGTCGCCACAGCATTCTCATGCTCAGAATCTGGTCCAATATCTGCAGGTACTCCGACAGTGGAATCATAAATGACTCTAGCTGCACCTGGATCTTCAAAATTATCTTTGCCATGAAAAGTCACCCTCAGCTGAGCTGGGGGTAAGTTTGTTTATTTATTTATTTATTTTAATTTGTTAACTAGTTAGCGAGTACTGGGCCAAAGGCCCTTTTTCAGGTAAAGCAGCCGGGGCAGTCCAACCTCTTTAACTCTGAAAGTATGGCCAAAAATCTTTTGTGTCTCCATTGGATTTGTATGCTAAAGTCAGGATACAGGTGAATTCTACACCCTCATACAAACTGTGCATTTTTTGCAGAGCCATCTGCTGCAGTTTATGTATCTCAGTTACTGTGTGACAAGTTAAAATGATGTACCTTCCCCAGGGGACTCCTTGCAAAAATTGCTAAATGTACGTACTAGTGGCACGCTTCTATTTTGTTGATGAGACACAGGTCTGAAAACTGACTATAAAGTCAAGGGAGAATCTATCGCAAAGATGATCAACAAAGCTTTTTGAACATCATCTTTCAAATCTTTGATAGACACAGTTCCAGGAAACTCTATCAACTGCAAATTCCCCTTTAAAGAGGGATTCCTGTAGTTAAACAATGCAAAAGTGGACTTACCTACCACACACAGGGATCTCAAATAGTAAATCTGCAATAAAAGTCCATGGTTAGCTGGCCCAGTGGCGCTGAGGGTTGAGGCGCTGGACCCCACACCACGCACCACCTCAGTGACCCAGATTCGGGAATGAGCGTGGGTAATCACGGTTCGACTGTGGGGGAAGAGAATCAAGTGTCCCAATGGGTGCTCTCCTCCTCCAGGGGGTAGGGGAAACACCGGGCGGCACTAGTGCCCATTGTCCTACCACCAATGGAAGTGCGGGCTGCGGAGCAAACATGGCTCTCACGAGTCAGGGGAGGGGAGAGTGCTGTTAGGTGCTTGACTACGATGTGCATCAGCATGTCATCAGTCTGGACGAATGTCCTTCGCACCAGACTGGATGGGCCTAGTGGTCCTTATCTGCCATCAATTTCTATGTTTCTGTGTTTCTATGCAGTACAGCAATGATTCTCTGGTGTCTAGTGGCCCCCCCCATCCTCCAATCACTATCCCCATAATAATGTCATGATTCCCTGGTGTCTAGTGACACTCCCCATCCTCTGATCACTGTCCCCATAATAATGTAATGATGCCTTGGTGTTTAGTGGCACACCTTCCATCCTCCAGTTACTGTCCATATAATAAACTAATGCTTCCCTGGTGTCTAGTGGCACCGTCCACCCTCCGATCGCTCACCACTATAGTGTAAGGAGTCCCTGGTGTCCAGTGTAATCCCTCCGAGGATCCAGCCCACAAGAGAGCCAGCATTCATTTGCATCTAGCAGCCCCCCCAGCACTGGACATACCACCCTGCCACCCCCATACCTCAGTTGCCAGTGCAAGGGGGAGACAATACAGCAACCAGCACAGCCCTCCTCTCACCTCCTCAGCCGACCACTGTATACAATGACAGGGAGCATGCTTACTAGACAGTATGCATGTTCCCTGTCCTAGCATGCTGCAGCTGGCCAAGGCGGCGAGAGGAGGTCTGTGCCAATCACTGTATCATCTCCCCCTAGCACCAGCGACTGAGGTATGGGGGTTGGTGGGGTGGTATGTCTTGTGCTGGGGGGGATGCTAGACATTAACTAATGCTGGCTCTTTCATGGGATGCATCCTTGAGGGCAGGAGGGGCTTTCCACTGAACACCAGGGACTCCTTATACTATAATAGCGAGTGATCATAGAAGCATAGAAACATAGAATTTGACGGCAGATAAGGACCGCTTGGCCCACCCAGTCTGCCCATTTCCCTACCTAATGGATAATCTGCAGATCCTAGTTAACCAGCAGCCTACTTCTTCCTACCTCCACCCCCTAGAATTGCCTTATGACTGTCCCATGCATGCTTGAATTCCACCACTGTTTTTGACTCCACAACCTCCTCCAGAAGGCCGTTCCATGCATCCACAACCCTCTCTTTGAAAAAATACTTCCTTAAATTACCTCTGAGCTGCCCACCCCATCTTCAAATTGTGCCTCCTTGTTCTTGCACACCTCTTTTTTTGAAAGATGCTACCCTCTTGGACTTTGTTGATTCCTTCGAGGTACTGAAAGTTTCTATCATCAGAGGGTGGGGGGTGCCACTAGACACCAGGAAAGCATTAGTTTATTAAGGGGACATTACAGTATTATGAGGATGGTGATTGGAAGGTGGGGGGGGCATTAGACAGCAGGGAATCAATATTTTTTTTATGGGTACTGTCATCGTCAGATGGGGGAGGGGTGCCACTAGACACCAGGGAATCACCACGTTACAGTATTACAGGGACAGTGACTGGAGGATGGGGGGGCAGTAGACACCAGGGAATCAATACTTTTTTTACAGGGACAGTGGTCGATGGATGGGGGACACAACACCAGGGAATCGTTGCTTTATAACAGGGATGGTAATCAGAGGATGGGGTGGGGGTGTCACTAGACATCATGGAATACTTCATTACTTAAGGGGATTACTGTGTGTGGTGGGTGCCACTAGACAGCAGGGAATCATCACATTGCAGTATTATGGGGACAGTGATCAGAGGATGAGGGGCACTAGACACCATGGAATCAATACTTTTTTTATGGGGACTGTGATTGGTGGATGGGGGTGCCACTAAACACCAGGGAATCACATTACAGTATTAAAGGGATGGTGATCAGAAGATGGGGAGGGTAGGGGTGGCATTAGACACCAGGGAATCATTATGTTTTTATGGGGACGGTGATCGGCGGACAGGGGTGGAGTACATAGCACCAGGGAATCATTCCTTTATAATAAGTATGGTGATCAGAGCACAGGGTGGGTGCCACTAGACACCAGGGAATACATCAGTACTTAAGGGGACTACTGTGTGCAGGCATCACAATACAGGATCAGGAGCATATGTCACATCCCGCGCTGTGCAGTCACTGATGTAGCTGACGCACAGCATGGTCACTTCCTGGTATGCCGATTCTTTAAATTCATTTCTTAACCATGGATTTAAAATGTTTAAAATCTATGCAGTTTGACTATTGTGAGTATCCTCTACAATGGGCACTTATACAGATATGTCTTACGGAGTCCCTCTTCAGCATATTTTTCTGACATGTTACAATCTTGCAGCTTGGGCCAGCTGTTCATGTAATGCTGCATTTACTGCACCTTCCGAAGTAAAGTTCTGGCTGTGACAACATTAATTTCAGCTTCATTCAGTTTGTTGCTTTCTCAGTAGTTTCTACCCATGTTTCAGTTCCTTTGGCTGGATGTTCTCAGCGCGACTTGGAAATCTGTCAGGGGAGCTTGAATGCATACCAGTGTTGGTTCTGCAGGTGCCTTGGACTTCATACTTCTTTCTGGGCTTGTTAAATTTATAGGAGAGTGCCCTGCTTCAGCCACTACAAGGGAGCCAGCAGGCCCCAAGGCTGCAGCTCCTCTTCTTGCAAAAAAGAGCCTAAGATTCAATGCGAAGAAGTGCAAAATCATGCACCTGGGGTGCAAAAACCCTGAGGAGAGTTACAGGATGGGGGACCATTACTGATGGTCACAACTGAAGAAAGGGATTTGGGAATAATCATCTCAGATGACCTAAAGGTGACCAAGCAGTGTACAAAGCCAGTGGGGAGGACCAGTGGTATGCTAGGGCACGTAGGAAGGGGTATCACTAGATTTTATTCCGCAGTATCTTCGACCCTACGCATGTGTTTAAACTCCGTCTACAATAACATATGTCGATTTGTACTTCTGGCACTCTACTCTACGTGCCACTGTAGCCTTTACCAGGCACTAGAGTGGCTCCCTCTCTCTGGCCATTTTGAATATATACTGGGCTGTATCATTGACAACACCCTTAGAGGTGGTGGTGTTTCACCTTATGCATCCTTCCTAAAGACTAGAGCTGCTCCTAGAAGCCTGCGTATATCATCGGTTTTCCCTATGGAAGTCCCTAAAGTTTCCTTGGTAATGGGTGGAAAAACTATGTCAGTTGCTGCTCCCTCTCTCTGGAACAGACTCCCTGCCCCACTCTAGTCTGCAGACACTCACAGCTCTTTCAAACACTGTTTCAAAGCCTTGCTACTGAAAGAGACAAAATGCTTGTGTTCTCCGGAGTAAGCTTCTTCAACTTACTACCTATCCCGCCTACCTTAGCTGCCAACCCAGCTCTTATAGTTGCCTTGCCTAACATGGTGTAACCCCCCTACAAATGGGGGTTCCCAAAAGTCTTCCTTGGGCTTGCCTAAATGCCCACTGCTAGGCTGGTGTTCTGTGCCCTAGCGATTTAAAAGTGCTTGCATGTGAGCGCCCTGATAGCCTCCCTGTCTGTCTCTTTAAGAGATGCCTATTTTGTGGTGTAAAATTAATCTGGGTAGGGGCTGAGTGATTTCAGGCTTGAGTCCCACCCGGGCTGCAGTGTTATTGCTCCATTCTGCCATCGTTATTTGCGCAGCGGGAGTCCTGCTAGGAACTGTGACTATTTACTGTTTATCTGTTTTAATAATAATGATATTGTAGTTTGTCTAACCTGCCTTCCTTTGCAGCATGGACATTTCAGTATTGCACCACCAGATTCCTCCTACAGGATTATATGATGGGGTTCCCTTGCTCATTGGAACCAGCACCCACATGTTTGGAAGACTGGTGCAGCTGTGTCAAGCGAAACAAGGGAAATGGACTAGGTGGGCTCTGAGAATTCCCGCCTTGTTAAAGAGAGCCTATGACCTGCAGAAACAGACTGACAAAGTGGACAGGTGAGCCAGTGGGGACAGTGTGGAAGAAAGATCCCGAGTTTCTGGTACTATCATCCAGTGCTCAGTACACCATTCATGGAGAAGTTTGGCTTAGAAGGGATGTGAAAAATAAGATATTGATGCTGGATGCACCTGGTGAAGGGAAATTGCCAGATGGGTTATTGGTTAAACCGAGTATCTCGCCTGCCTGTGGCCATGCCTATGCATGGTGGGTAATGGTTCAAATACAGAATGTGTCAGATTGAGAAATATGAGTCAACCAGGCATGTACATTAGCTACGGTACACTGAAAGGACACTGCAGTACTGCCTAGCAATAAACGCTCCAGTGAAAAGGAGGAAGTGACCCCAGACCTATTTGACTTTGGTGATTCCCCACTGTCTGCTGAATGGAAGACTCAAGTCAGTAGGAAACTTGCACAGAGAGACCAAGTGTTTTCCTTAAAGGAGTGGGATGTGGGGTGCCTCCATGGTGCTGAGCACGCTATCAGGCTTCATGACGACAGACGTTTTAGAGAGCGGTCCTACTGCCTTGCCCCAGCTGATATAGATGATGTTCAGAGGCACCTACAGGAAATGCTAACTGCTTGCGTTATTCAAGAGTCAAGAAGCCCCTATGCATATCCCATCGTAGTCGTGTGCAAGAAGAATGGGTTCAGCAGGATGTGTGTGGATTATCGGACTTCAAACTGATGGACTGTACCAGATCAATACACCATGCCCCACATACAGAATGCCCTTGACTGCCTGAATGGGAGTCAGTGATTTTCAGTACTTGATCTACAAAGCGGGTATTACCAAAATCCCAATGGCTCCCGAAGACCGTGAGAAAACAGCCTTCATTTGTCCCTTGGGATTCTACAAATTTCTGAGGATGCCTCAGGGGATCTTGGGTTCCCCCTGCTACTTTCCAGAGGTTGATGGAGCATGCAGCAGGGGACATAAATCTGCTAGAATGCCTAGAATACTTGGATGATGTCATCATCTTTGGACGCACCCTTGAAGAGCTTGAAACCAGATTATTCTGGACACTTCTTAATCTCACTCAAGGTAATCCTCATACCAATCGCAGGTATAAGAAGGAATACCTTAAGGCAGAAGAAAAGGTGTATTTCTGAACAGGAGAGCCATTTGGAGCCTGTTGGACCCCTGAGTGTGAGACGGCGTTCTTCAAGATCATCTATCAGCTTACTCACACCCCAGAAAAGATCAGAGCCAAAAGGCTGGCCTTCAGGAAATATAAGGGAATACAGCGGGATGGAGATAGGGAGGCATACCAAACTGCCCTAAGGGAAGCAGGGAAGGCAGTAAGGCAGACAAAGTCCCAAACTGAGGAAACACTAGCACAAACAGTAAAAGAAGGTGACAAGACTTTCTATAGATACATTAGTGAAAGGAGAAAGTCCAGAGGGGGTATTGCTAAGCTCAAAGGAGAAAAGGGGGCGTGTGAGGAGGAGGACCCTGTAAAAGCATCTTTCCTAAATAGATACTTTTGCTCAGTATTTACTGAACAGAAGGTAGAGCAGGACCCACAGCTCAGCACCATGGACACAGGGGAGAAAGAGGTGAGCACTACTCCCTTCTCAAAAGAAAGGGTCCTTCAAGAACTCGCTAAGCTCAGGGTGGACAAGGCAATGGGATCTGATGGCATACATCTCAGGGTACTAAAGGAGCTAAGGGTGGAACTAGTAGAGCCATTAGCAGAACTGTTTAGTGAGTCTCTGAGCACAGGAGAGGTCCAAGAAGACTGGAGAAGGGCTCATGTGATCCCGCTCCACAAGAGTGGTAGCAGGGAGGAGGCAGGGAACTACAGACCAGTCAGTCTTACCTCAGTAGTGGGCAAGATTATGGAGGCACTCCTTAAGGAAAGGATAGTGCAACACCTAGAATCCATAGGGGCACAGGATCCAAGACAGCATGGGTTTACAAAGGAAGGTCCTGTCAAACTAATCTATAGATTCTCTGACTGGGTAACCAGAATGGTGGGACCAAGGGGAGCAGTTGATGTCGCCTACCTTGACTTCACAGCAAAGTTCACACTGTTCCACATAGAAGATTTATAAATAAGCTGGGTAGGCTCGGGGTGGGTCAGAAGTTGGTTAACTGGGTGGCAAACTGGTTGACGGGCAGAAAACAGAGAGTGGTGGTAAATAGTATACAGTCAGAAGAGATGCAAGTCACAAGTGGGGTACCTCAGGGATCAGTCCTGGGGCCAGTCCTCTTCAATATCTTCATCAGTGACATTGCAGATGGACTAGAGAGTAAGGCTCGTCTGTTTGCAAATGACACCAAGATCTGCAACAGAGTAGATGATCCAGATGGGGTGGGCAGAATGAGAAAAGATCTAGATAAACTAGCAAAATGGTCAGAAGAGTGGCAACTGGGATTTAATGCAAAGAAGTGCAAGATCATGCACATAGGGAAGAGAAACTCTGAAGCCACCTATAGGCTGGAAGGGGAGTTGCTGGCAGTCACAAAGGAAGAAAGAGACTTGGGCATCATCATCACCGATGACCTGAAATCATCCAAGCAGACCTCTAAAGCAGTAGGTAAGTCTAGGGGGATGTTAGGGTGTATCAGTAGGGGTATCACAGGTCATAAGAGGGAGATAATTATCCCACTTTACAAGACACTGGTTAGGCCCCATCTGGAGTACTGCGTGCAGTACTAGAGGCCACACCTTCAAGGACATTAACCAAATTGAGGCAGTCCAGAGAAGGGCACCCAAAATGGCGCAGGGACTGCATCAGAAGATGTATGTGGACAGATTAACGGAGCTCAATATGTATACCCTAGAGCAAAGGAGGGAGAGAGGTGATATAATCGAAACATTCAAACACCTTAAGGGCATTAACACGGTGGAAGAGTCTAACATGTTTCAATATAAGAAAAATAGCAGGACAAGACACAGCATGAGATTAGAGGGAGGCCAATTAAGGGGTAATGTGAGGAAGTTCTTTTTCACAGAAAGGGTGGTGGATGCATGGAAAGGCCTACTTCAGGAAGTGGTGGCTATGAATACAGCGCAGGGCTTCAAACAGGCATGGGATAGGCATAAGGGAGTAATACAGATGAGTATGAATAGATAGGCCACTGACAGAGCAAAGGCCGATGGCACATTTATAAGGTAGAAAAAGAAATGGGCAGACTGGATGGGCCTTGCGGTCCTTATCTGCCATCAACTTCTATGTTAAGTACTTGCCTATGCTGATCCTACCAAGTCTTATGTCCTGCATATGGATACCAGCCTGAGGGGACTCAGGGCTGTGCTGTATCAAGATCATGAAGATGGCCTGAGACCTGTGGCCTTTGCCAGTAGAAGTTTGACACCATCTGAATGAAACTATCCTGTTCACAAGTTGGAGTTTCTCGCTCTAAAGTGGGCCATAGTTGACCAATTTCACGAGTACCTCTATGGGGCCAAAATATTGGTAAGAACTGATAACAACCCTCTAACATACATACAGACCTCAGCAAAGTTGGACGCCACTAGCCATCAGTGGCTTTCTGCTCTGTCAGCTTACGATTATGTGGTTGAATACCACCCTAGACTGAACCATATTGATGCTGATGCCCTTTAATGGCGGCCAAGCCCCCAAGACAACTGAGTGAGGCTGTCAGAACACTCTAGTAAAGCTATGTGCCAAAAATTTGACAAAGACGAGCAGCCTTCTGCAGATACAGTGGACTGTTTGGTGGACTGTTTGGGGCCCCTCCGATACTTGTATACCTGCAGCCTATTGTCATTTTTCTGCATTTGACTTCCGCGTCCTGCTTCAGTTTGACAATGACCGTATTCAGTGGGCTCAATCCCAAGATCCCATGATTCAGCCCGCACTTGATCCCTACGTGCTGGGGAAGATGTGTCTAAATTACGTTCTGCCGACTTACGAACTGCTTTATTATTCAAAGAAGGCCCCCGATTAAAGTTGCAGGACCAGTCACTATATCGAGAGACAGTGGATCGTCGGGGTCAGCTGAACAAGCAACAATTAATGCTACCTACAGCCTTCAAAAAGCTGGTGCTGAGGTCCCTGTACAACCACGTGGGACACCTTGGTATTGACCAGACCCTCGACCTAGTACGGTCTCAATTCTACTAGCCAAAGATGGGGGCAGATGTCAAGCATCACATAAAGACCTGTAGTCAGTGCCTACAGAGAAAATCCCTACCCCAGAAGGCTGCCCCACTTGTCAATATCACTACTAGCGCCCCTATGGAGCTAGTTTGCATAGACTTCTTGTGCTTGGAGCCTGATCAAAAGAACATTGGCAATGTGCTGGTGGTAACCGATCACTTTACCCGATATGCCCAAGCTTTCCCTATCAAGGATCAGAAGGCCTCTACAGTGGCCAAGGTGCTAGTAGAAAAGTTCTTAGTCCATTATGGTGCACCCCAACATATCCAATCTGATCAAGGAAGGGACTTTGAAAGCAGATTGACTAAGGAAATGCTATCTTTGTGGGGGGGGGTGCGAAAGTTTAGAACCACTCCTTACCACCCACAGGGGGGACACCCAACCTGAACGCTTTAACAGGACTCTTCTGGACATGTTGGGCACTCTTCATCCCAAAGACAAGTCCAAATGGAGCCAACAGATTAACACCTTAGTACATGCTTACAATTGCACCAAAAGTGATGCTACTGGGTTCTCTCCCTATCGCCTCATGTTCGGGAGAGAAGCCTGGTTGCTCGTAGATGTCTGCTTTGGAGTCTCCCCAGATGGGGTCAGAGCTGAGAACTATTTACAATATGTGCAGAAACTGAAAGCTCAATTGAACCATGCATACCAACTGGCTCAAACAAAGGCTGCCAAACAAAACCTTGCTAACAGAGAGATATGATCGACGGGTGAAGGCCCAAGAGTTGTTGCCAAGGGATCGACTACTATTACATAACCTGAGACTGCATGGCAAGCATAAAATTGCTGACAGGTGTCATCACCTCCACATGTAATAGTCCGTAAGCTGGATGATTTACCTGTGTACAAAGTGCTCCCTGAGAATGTCTAAAGCTGTCAAGACCATGCACAGAAACCACCTACTGCCTATTGGCCAAGTGACCATTGATGCTGAACCATCAGACATTGCCTCTCTTGGGCCTGTGACTCATGCTGCTGCTAAAAAGAGACAGTAAACCTGCTCCAGCTGTTACAGATTCAAGACCTTCCCCCCGGCAGGCCCAGAATGATAGTGACTGTCAGTCCACCTCTGATGATAGTGAGTGTCACGATGCTCATTACCCTTCTTATGAACTGAGTCAACTGTTTCGAGGGAACCCTATGTATAATCATGGGGATGAAGCTGGACCCTCAGGACTGCCTAACCCTTCAGCTTCTTCCCTGGAGCCAATGCTCCCTGAAAGTGAAGTGCAGAGTATTGCATCTGAAATGGCAGAATCTTTGTGTCTAGTAGAACACTTTGAATTACCCAAGGAGGAATCTGATGTGGTAAATCTACCTGGTGACATACCAGAACTTGCAGAACAGTATGAAAGTGCTGACAGCACCCCTTCAGTGCTGCAGAGTCTAACTGTGCCAGAGTCTCCTCAGAATGAGCAACCTGGACCCTCTTCAGATGATAATAATGAGCAAAGTATTGTGGAAACTGAATCTGCAGAGCAAGGAGTTTGGACCAATCAATACCTTTGTTGACCCGAAAATGGTGTCTGTCCCCAGGGGTCTCATGGGAGTGAATTTCTGTAGGAATTGTAGTTTTTGCACTTTGGCACCTAACTGGACCTGGAGGGGGAGCTCTAGTGGTGACAGACAGATGGATCAGCCAACCGAACCTTTTGGAGTTCTAAGGAAGTCCTGGTACTGCCTGAGCAGAGGTCAGTCTGGAGTTAGAGTTTGGAGAGTGAACAGCTCGAGTGATTCAAGCAGCTGCCCCTGCATAGTAGTGCTGCAAACTGGTGGGAAGGATGTCTTTGGCCTGCCTGCCTCATCTTCCCTTGTAAGGGAATCTTTCTGAGCCAAAGAGAAATTGGACTTTCTCCGAAGTTGCTGTGTTGTGACCAGAATCCTGAATTGTGACGAACTGAATCTTCCTGAAGGGGGCCGAAGATGTGCCTCAGTGTGATCGGCCTGTAAGGACCTGAGACTACTGTGGAGCGTTAGTTTGCGCAGAGACACTGTATATTGCAACTGGACTGCCATCTGAACTGTGGTACTGTTTCTTTTCTTTACCATAAGTGTGCTGAATGCTGTTAGTAGGTCGTGATTTGGTTCCCCACTATTTAATTGTGCCACGCTTGCTGGAAGCTGCATCTAGCCTTCCCGGACCGATATCCAAACTGTTTTACCCAGCCTGGGCCTTGCCACACTGGCCCAGCCAATTACTTCAGGCGCAGAGAACACCATTGACGAGAGATTCGCCTGGGGATCAGCCCCCTGCTCAACATCTCGAACAAGAACGACACCTTGGTGATCCGTGTGGGCCCTGCTTCTCCTGGCATGCCAGTTGTCAACCTGCAGTCTCCATTTCATCCCTGCTGTGTCTCGTATATGGTAGCATGAGTAACAATAAGGGGAGCTCCCTGCAACATCAGCTAAATCACAAGTGTTGTCATCTGATTGCATTGTTGTTTTCCTTTCATGAACTAAGCCTCCTGGCTTCAGATTACAAATTGTGTGTGGTTGTGCATGCCTTTTCTTTTCATCACAGCGCCCTGACCAGCTCCAATGCCAGCCTACCCTGGGCAATGTTCCAGGCCAGCCCACCTTACTTCCAACTGGGTACTCAGAGCGTGTGACTATGCAGTGACTAAAAGTGCATGCATAATTGCCTGACTAGATCAGTTTCAGAATCGATCAACCTGATTACTCCCTTCCCTTGTTCAATTCCCCTGAATAAATCAGATCTAACTCTTTTTTGCATTTAATCTGACTGTGGTTCCAGTTTGTACCAAAAGCACTGCCTGTTGTTATTTGCTATAACTAACTTTGTTTTACAGGGGGTCTCCAGGGTCGAACTGGTGGAACCAGCCCTGGTGGTAAGTACAAACAGTGTGGGGATTTGTATGCTGAATAGGGGCTACTGTAAAAGTGTTTGTTGCATATTGTCTAGGCCACTAGAGGGGAAAGAGGGGGTTACAGTGTCCTGGAGGGCTGTAGCCAGGTTAGCCTTGCTACTAATAACCCTGTTCTCCGGGTGGAGGCACCTGTTTCAGTACCCAGGCTCTTAACCTGCAACTAGCCAAGCAGGCAGTGGTAGTATCCCTTGGGATAGTGTCACCTAGGGGTTACAATAGCACTCTGTGACTACCCTCTTTTTTGCTAGTTCAGTTGTTATTGCCTGTTACCTTTGACTGTGACTCCAATGATTTGGTTTCTGAATTTTTGCTCAGAACGTAATTGTATACTGTATACTGTCACCCATTCCCCCAATTCTTTGTAATATGTGGTGTATTATGTTAATTTCCCCCAACACTTTGTACACTGTGTTGTTTGTATTTTTATACTGTTCTGTTTGCATTCTGTATAATTTTGTTTTCTTGTATGTATTTTATTGTGCCATACTGTTTGCCCAGGTCATGCCTGAAAATGGTCTCCTTGATCAGTGTACCTACCCAGTAATCGGTCAACAAAAGCTAAATAAATAAATAAATAACTAAAAATCAAAGACTTAAATAAATAAATAAATAAATAAATAAGGAGGGAGGTGGTGATGTCACTGTGCAGAACACTGGCGAGACCTCATCTGGAATACTGTGTTCAGTTCTGGAGGCTGCATCTGTGGAAGGACATAGGCAGGGTAGAGGCTGTTTAGAGAAGGGCAACT
The DNA here is from genome assembly GCA_016271365.2 of Neoceratodus forsteri. Classification (NCBI taxonomy): domain Eukaryota; kingdom Metazoa; phylum Chordata; order Ceratodontiformes; family Ceratodontidae; genus Neoceratodus; species Neoceratodus forsteri. Next base: position 1,196,707,464 of record CM057456.1, read on the forward strand.
AAGATGATGCAGGGCTTGCAACAGAAGGCATATGAGGAGACATTAAAAGACCTCAATATGTATACTCTGGAGGAGAGGTGAGAACGGGGGGATATGATTGAAACCTTCAAGTACTTTAAGAGCATCAACAAGGTGCATGTGGGAGACATCTTTCAGTTTAGGAGATGTATAAGAACGAGGGGGCATGTTATGAGATTGGAGTGGGCAAATAAGGGAGAATGGGAGGAAGGTTTTCTTCACGAAAAGGGTGGTGAATGCATGGAACAGCCTATCCCAGGAGGTGGTAGGAGCAAACACAGTGGGGGAACTAAAAAATGCATGAGATAGGCACAAGAGAACCCTGGAGGTGGGAAAGAGAGGCTAAAGCTGTTGACCAAGTAGGGTCAGCGGCCGCTGATACAGGTAGGGGAAACGGGCAGACTGGATAGGCCTAGTGGTCCTTATCTGCCATCAAATTCTATGTTTCTATCAACAACATTTGCTGATGAATCAACCCATAGAGGGTAGGTATTTCACTAAAAGTTTAAATGAGTAAGTTATTATTTGATGAATAAATCGGCTAGATACACTGGAGCTCCAAATGAACATGTCTTTGCAGATCATCGCTCAGCAGCGCCCCCCCCCCACCCTTTGTAATTTTTCATTTTTGACTCATGATCATATTGTTTGTGGTATGAGCATAATACAATATTTGAAAGTGAAAACTTATTGTTTTTTGGGGGGAAACTTTTACTGAAATGTGTGGGAGTCAGGTGGGTTGTGCCAGTGGGTTGGTACTGTTTCTCAGGGGGTAGTACTAGCATGTGACCTAGTCCCTTCAATCTTTCATGCACATTTCACACATACAGCAACACTCTGGTATTAGGTCAGCTGGTGTGCAGGAGGCATCACTGGTGTAGGGACTTTCACTCAGAACTTACTAGCCTAGGGCCTCCCCATCTCTGGGCACCTCATTCTTACCAGATCCTTACTCTCATTGGAATGTGCGCTGGGCAGCAGCAAGGCAGTGCTCTCCTTAGCCTGCCCTCTGGCATTGGCTGTTGATCTCCCCAGGCCTGTTGCCAGAGACAGCATCTCTGAATCACTTCCCAGCTTGGGATTCCTTGACAATAAAGTAGGCATATCTCCTACCTGCATTAGCAGCTCAACATCTGGCACCAGAGGTCTCACCATCCTCAATATTGCTAACAGCATCTTTTCTCTCCTCAAAGGAGCAAGATCAGAATCTCCCTCCCCCACATAGGGTAACACCCACTTTGGCAGGATCCAAGTGTGCTGCGAGGCTGTCAGGAATTTCCCTTTGGGGCAGTTGTTAGGATGCTTGCTTCCTCCCGATGAGCCCTAACATTCCCACACAATTAATGTGATCTAAGCTAAATAGCCTCCAGAACCCCCAGAATCTTCACTGCTGTCCAGTTGCCTGTCTCTGCAGGCTGCCAGTTGACCAAATATTGAGTTCAGTTGTTCTCACAAAAACTGTATCCACAGACATCTGCAACTAGTGAGGCATTCCTGCCTCCTCAGGTGGCCTGGCACAGAATCTGAGCCGGGTGCCCCAGAGGCATACCTGTACCCTCCTATCACTATGCCATCCTGATGTATATCAGCTAGCAACCAATGACTGACATTATAGCTCCATCCACTGGCAGTCAGAGACTCTGTTAATTGAAATGCTCTGTGGTTTGGCTATTTAGTAAATAAGCCCTCTCCCACTGGCAGGAGAGAGTTGGTACACATACAGTAGGTTTAATTAATTTGGTTTGCAATGCTTTAAAAAATTCAGTGCTATAGCCCATGGCTGCAGACATTTCCCAATTTTCAATTTCACCACAGTTACTGCAACTTCTGTCATCTATACTGGCTTCATATTTTTGTCTATCTTAGCCGATAAACTAATATTTAAATGCCCTGGCTCCTCCATCATAATATTTTTGTTGTAAGTAGCGCAAGGCAATCTCTGTCTTTGCATCTAATAACTCCTGTGTATCTGCTGAAGTTTTCTTATTTGTGGCATTATGGTGTTATCTCTTAGTTTATGAATGTCTTGCAGAAATGTTTAATTGTGCAGTGAACTCCTCCATGCAAACTTCTCTTTGCTGTTTGCTCTTTGCTGGATAGGCTATAGTGTCACCCCTTAACACTAACTTAATGGTTTCTTGCAAAGTAAAGCCTGGGGTTCGTGGGACAGTGGTTGACACTCACCATGCCACCCTATTTCAGTGTGCATGCCCCAAGTGCCATCTGGACACTCAGTTATGTGCTGTAGCTGCACTGCTGCTTGTTCTCCTGCTGCACTCCCAGTCCTTCTACCTGATTCACTGAGCAGCTGTGGTCCTGGACCTCCCTCCTTCCATCTTTCTCTTGCCCCTGGTTGTCTCTCAGCCCTCTGTTCGATTGACTGGTCGTGCTCCTCTTCTCTCCCAGCTGTTTGCCTCACTGCTACCTGTGGTGTACTTCTTCTCCGTTCCTACATTCACTCTTTTGGTTCCACTTTTTTGCTTCTGCTCCCTGCCACTCATCCTTTGGGTGTCTGTTTCGGAAGCAATCCTTGCCTGCTCTGGCTGGGTAACTCTTTGGCTTGCTGTTCCACTTAAGGGTCTGCTCATTGTTCCTCTGGTTGTCCTGCCAGCAGGCCTGTGTGTTGCTCCTACTGATTGCTTCTGGCCTGTGCTGTGGGTCTTTTCTGCTGCCCCTGCTTTCTGTCTCCTAGCTGTGGATCTGCTGCCAGCCCCTTGCTAGTTCTTCCTGCTGCTGCCGGGCTGCCTGCCAGCTGCTTTTGCCCCCACCCCCACTCCTGCTCTTTTTTGGTGGGAGTGCTTGCTAGGCCTTGTTCTTCCTCCCTGCTGTCTGCCCCCAACTCTGCCTGCTGGGAGGGCCTTTCTGCTTGCCCCCCTTCTGCTGCAGAGCTGGCTCTTCCTTCTCTGCCCTGCCTGCCTATGGGATCCTCCTGGCTGTGGCTCTGGCCAGTCTTTGCTTCTTCTCTTTTGGGCCTTTCTTCACTTGTGTCCTGCTTACCATTCCATGCGCCCCTTTCATCTCAGGCATGTGCTAGCCATGGCTCTGGTCATGCTCTGTCTGCTGCTTTTGGGGCTTCCTGCTGCCCTTTTGGCTCAGCAATCCACCCTGGTTTCACCCCTCAAGGGCTCAGTATGTTTCCCCTTTGGCTTTGTATTGCTTCTCCACAACCATGGCCTGGCTCATTCCAAGTGTTTCATGTGCCTGTGCCTCACTGCTCTGTAACACCCTCCAGGATGTCCAGGTGAAGGTCCATTTTTCTTCTCAGGGGCTCACTTTTACTCTTACCATCTACCATTCCTACTCCAGCTACTGTTTTTAGGAAAATGCCACAACAACAATCGACAAGCACATGCCCCAACATGACAAGAGCACATGCCCTCCAACTACTGAGCTTACACCCCCTCTCTGCCCCTCAAGGGCTCAGTACACTTTCACCCTCTGTGACTTCATACTGCAATGATCAATATGCTTTCTGCCCCTACGGTTTTCTACTGCACCTAACCAACCCCCTGAAAGTATGAGTTTCTTATATCCATGAACCTCGTCAGGAGAATTTTGGGCTGCCAGACCTCCAGGCCTGAAGCAGCTGTCATCTGTCTTCTCCTTTTCTTAGGGGTATTTTGCATCCCAGTGTTCCTTGGCATGGTTCCAGTTATGCTCCCAGAGGGCAAGCCTCCTGCTTCTTTGTGGTAGAAGTCCCCAGGGTGGAAGGAGGAGTTAGCATATTCCTTAAAATGCAGCAGTGTTTAGCAGGCATGGGTTGAAAACTGATCTGTCTGATGCCTGGATGGATGGCGACCAGTCTTGGATCCCCAGAGGTTTCCTCAACAAGTGGGCTTTTCCCTGCTGTTTGCTGATGGTCATAAACTTAGTTCACTTACTAATGTTTAATTACTTGTATTCCACCGGATGGGTTGGGACTCGGATTGTGGCTCTTTCTTCTTTTCTTCACTGGTCATTCAGCATCTTGGCCTTCCCTCACTCCTCAGCAGAAGTTGATGTTCTGATAGTTCTACACATGCCTTTGGCTTTGGCTCTTTGGACTTCTTCCCTAAGGTACCTTTAACCAAAAGACTGCGGTACTGTGGCACCTTTGGGGGAGAAACAATCCTCAAGCGGGAACAGATTAGGTCCATTTGTATATTTAATTCTTCTCCCAGCATACATATGAACATCTTCTCCCAGCATGCTGTACATATGAACATACGAAAATGCCAGCAGAAAACAGGCCATTTCAGTCTATCTAGTCTGCTCGAGTGTGCAGCTCATAGATGAATTTACTGGAGCTACCCCCTCCCTTTTCCACATGGAGTCCTCCTCCTCCCCCTCTCATCCCCCTACCCATCACCATCATGCCTTTGGATATTCAGATTATCCTGTCAGGCATCTGACAGATGAGGCATCAAACCCAGGTGGAAAATAAACATGTGCTACTGTTATATCAACATTGTCAAAAGTTCCTACTATTATAATATGCCTCCCTTCACTGTTCGAATCTGTGCTATGCACTTGTGGTGGTGCACAGTGCAGTATCAGTGTTGCCACCCTGCCTCTTGCCATTCATATAGGAGATTGCAATGACCCAATGGAAACCAGTTTTTTTCAGCTTAGTATGTTTTACATTGGAAAGATGTGTCTCCTGCAGCATGGTGATATCTTGTCTTTGTTTTTCTATAACTGAGAGGACCTTAGCTAATTTAATTGGATTATTTAATATGTTAACATTTTGTTAATAAAATACTAATTGAATGTAAGCATCCTTTGGGCACTTACTAGTTAATTTTTAGTTGCCGGGGGTAGTTAGGCAGGGAGAAGGCTAGTGGTGCCGTTGAGTCTGGGATGTGGTGCTGCCTGGTGATGGTAGGTGGGGACCCTCCCTTGACGGATAAATAGCTGGGGATTTTGGCACCAGAGAGGAGGAAAGGGAGGAGCAGAGAGAGACCTGGAAAGAGGAGCCGGGGGGGGGAGTTAGCCCCGCAAATCCGGCTGGAGGGCCATGGTGGGGCCTGGGTGATCTGCTTGCCACCCCGGCCCACCACCCTTGAAGACCTGAGAAATGTAAAAACACTGGTTTGGGTTTAAGTGAAAGGGGAGCAATGGAGCAAAGATTTGGTGTGAAAGAGAAGGGGCCTGTCGGTGCAATTGGGAGCCAGAGTCTGGGGATGAGAAAATGAAAATGGAGGCCTGCCATGCGAACTTTGGCACCTTGGTGGGTAAGCACTGATCAGGCCTATAAGGCCAAAAGAAAGTATTGCCCGTGGGTAGTTCAGCTGTTGGGCCATATTGTTTACTGCGGGTGGGCCCATTATGGCAAATGGGTGTAACCCCTAGGTGGCGCTATCCCAAGGGCTACTACCCCTGCCTGCTTGGCTAGTAGTAGGTTAAGGGGCCTGAGTTCTGAAACAGGTGCCTCCACCCAGAGGTCAGGGTTGGTAGTGATCAAGCTACCTGGGGAACAGCCCTCCGGGACACTGTAACCCCACCTCTTTCCCCTTTAGTGGCCTGAACACTGTACAGTAATCACTTTCACAATACCCCTGGTACACCACACAAGTACCCACACTGTTTGCACTTACCACCAGGGCTGGTTCCTCTGGCTCGACCCTGGGGACCCCCTATAAAACAAGGTTATGCACAGCAAATAGTAACAGTACAGTACTTTGAGTACAAACTGGAACCACAGCCAGATTACATGCAGAAAAAGTTAGATCTGATTTATTCAGGGGACTTGAACAAGGGAGGAGCAAAATCAGGTTAATTAGCTTAAAGGTTATATCAATCAAGCAGTTATGCATGCGCTTTGAGTCCCCAGGTGAAGAAGAGATGGGCTAGCCAGGACCAATGCCCGGGGTTGCAGCTGGTTGGGGCCCTGTGATGGAAAACACAACATGCACAGTACACAATATTTGTAATCCAGAGCCAGAGGGCTCAGTTCGTAAAAGAAACGAAACAACAAGACAATCAGATGACACACTCAGATTAAGCTGTTGCTACAGGGAGCTACCCTGGTATCTACTCACGATACACAAGACTGGACACAGGCTGGATGAAAATCGAGACTGCAGGTGGTTGATCTGGAATACCAGGAGAAGCAGAGCCCACATGAGTCACAGAGGCATTGTTCCTGTTCAAGCGTGGAGCAGGGAGCTGACCCCCAGGCAGGTCTCTCGTCGATGGCTTCTCTGTGCAGTGGGTAGTCTGGCTGGACCAGTCTGGCAAGGCCCAGACCACATGGAGACAAATTCGGATGCAGTCCGTTTTGGGCTGGATACAGCTTCCAGCAAGTAGAACACAGTTCACACAGTGGGGGGACTAACTCACGACCCACTAGCAACTCATAGCACATTTACATGTAAGGGAATTCTACTGTACCAAGCAAAGCACTCCCCGGTTACAATTGCAAAGTCTCCGCACAGACCAGGAGCTTAGGGGTAGCGGGAACTCCTGACAGGCTGATTGAATTCAGCAAAATCTTCGTTCTTCTTCAGGTTGAGCCTGGCCCACTTCAGTAGCTTACTTTAGTCACACAAAACTTGGATTTAGTCCACAAAAATTCTCTTCTCTCCCTCTCAGGAGCAGCAGACAGACATGTAAGCCAAACTCTAGCCCTTTCACAGTTTTCCATGCGAATCCATTCAGGATTGCTGCTCAGAATCACTTCACTTCCTCTCATTTCACTTCCCAGCCCAGAATTAACTGAAAACTGCAAGCATCCCGGGTCTTCCCCAAGATCCGAAAGATTTGGTTGGCTGATTTGGCTGTCAGTCAAAGCAGGAGCTCCCCCTTCAGTTGCAAAAAAGGCGCAAAAAGCTCAAAACTAAAGTTCCTACAGATTTTGAATTCAGACAGTATCTGTAGTCTGGCTACATTTTAGTTTCCACCAGTACTGTTTGGTCCAATTTGCAGTCCTGGACCAAGATAGTGGAGACAAACAAAACAGTCCTTGCTACAAAGAAAGCAGGTTAGACAAACTACATTACCATTACCACTTTAAATGATTTTCAGTAAATAGTTACATCTTTCAACAGAGCTCCCTCTCAGATTACTTATGTTGCAATCAGGCAGCTCTTAAAGAGACAGTACACAGAGGGAATATAGGCTCTGGTAATCATATTTAAACTGCTAAAACGCAGGACACCAGCTTGGCAGTGAGCATTTAGGCAAGCTCAGGGAAGACTTTTTGGGAACCCCCATTTTTAGGGGGGGTTGCACCCTTCTCTGCCTGGGAAAACTTGGCATCCGCATCAAGTCTGTACCATCATAACATTGAAATGCAACATATACGAGATATTTATACCATTAGCATGCTATACAAGTACTATCTGATTCATCAATTGGCATAACTTGTCACTTTACTATACATTTCAATGTACTCCGCTATATCATTCCCATTCTGACAATACATTATGCATATTTCACACAGGTAAATTGAACATTACTATACAGAATCATGTAATAACTTCTTGTACTCTAAACAATGCAAGAGGGGGCCCTTCCCTATCAGCTAATTTGGGGCTGCATGGGGCAGGGGCACCATGGTGAGAGGGCAGAACATGTAACCTGAAATTGACCGTCAAGCTCAATTTGGGCAGTGAGCTCCGAGAGACATAAACACCTTTGTGGACTACATTGAGAAGCAAATCCACTGGCCTCCCGGGGGAATCGTAACTGAAGCGCACCACTGGCTTGACAACTCGGTCAGTCTTTCTGGGGTGAACAACCACAGTCTCTGTACTTTCAGCAATGGTCTTGGAGCTTTCATCACATACTAGGGGTGCCTATGCATGAAGGGGAATGTCCAAGTTGGGAGCACTGTCAGCCCCTTGCTCTGTAGTCTCTGTTTCTACAACACTTGGCTCATTTTGAAGACACTCTGGCACTGAAGGGGGGTTGTCAGCACTCTCGTAGTGTTCCTCAAGTATGACATGTCACCAGAAAGACATACCATCAGCCTCTCCTTCAGACAAATCATACAGTTCCACGATACACAAAGACTCAGCATCCTCAGACGTGATACTTTGCACTTCATCTTCAGGGAGCATTGGTTCCAAGGATGGTGCCGGGGTGTTAGGCAGTCCAGAAGGCCCAGCTTCATCCTCATAATTCAACATAGGATTTCCACGAAACAACTGACTCAGTTCATATGACAGGTAATAGGCATTATCACACTCACTGTCACCCGAGTTACACTGGCAGTCACTATCATTCTGGGCCTGCTGCGGGGAAGTCTTAAATTGGCAACCACGGGGGCAGGCTGACTCTGTTTCTTTCTTGCAGCAGCACGAGTCACTGGTCCAGGGGAATCAGTCTCGGTGGGTTCAGCCTCAATTATTACTTGACCAATAGGTAGCAAGTGGTTACGGTGCATGGTCTTGACAGCTTTGCAGTCATTCTCTGGGCACACTTTGTATACTGGCAAATCATCCAACTTTCCAACTATGACATGGGGAAGATGATGCCATTGATCAGCAATTTTGTGTTTTCCATGCAATCCTAAATTTCGCAACAACACATGGTCTCCAGGCCTAAGCTCTTTAGCCTTTACTTTTCTATCATATCTCTCTTTGTTGGCTGGATTTCATTTGGCGGCCATTGTCTGGGCCAGTTAATAGGCATGGCTCAATTGAGTTTTCAGTTTTTGTACATATTGCAGGTAACCTTCGGCTCTGACCCCATCGGGATCGGGAAAAACCCCAAAACAGACATCAACAGGCAACCGGGCCTCTCTCCCGAACACGAGGCAGTAGGGAGAGAACCCGGTAGCATCATTCTTTGTGCAGTTGTATGCGTGTACCAAAGTGCTAATCTGCTGACTCCATTTATGCTTATCTTTTGGGTGGAGGGTGCCTAGCCTGTCTAGTAGGGTGCGGTTAAAGCATTCTGGTTGAGGATCCCCCCTGCGGGTGATAAGGAGTGGTTCTTGACTTTCGCGACCCCCATAGAGAGAGAGACAGAGAGTATTTCTTTGATTAGCTGACTCCCAAAGTCCCGGCCTTGATTAGAGTGAATTCGCTGGGGGGCACCATAGTGGATGAAGAAATTTTCCACTAGCACCTTGGCCATGGTAGATGCTTTTTGATCTTTGGTGGGAAAAGCTTGTGCATACCATGTGAAATGGTCTGTAACCACTAACACATTGCTAATATCTCACTGATCAGGCTCTAAACTCAAGAAGTCTACGCAGACTAGTTCCATTGAGGTGCTGGCAGTAATGTTGACAAGGGGGGCAGCCCTCTGAGGCAGGGCTTTTCTCGCAGACAGCGACTACAAGTCCTTACATGGTGCTCAACATCGGCCCCCATCTTGGGCCAGTAGAATCGAGATCGTACTAGGTCAAGGGTCCGGTCGATACCGAGGTGGCCCATATGACTTTGGAGGGACCTCAGTACCAAATCTTTGAAGGCTGTGGGCAGGACAAATTGTTGCTTGTCTATTTGACCACCCCAATCTACTGTCTGTCTATACAACAACAACTGATTAAGCATCTTCAACCTGGGGCCCTCTTTAAACAATAAAGCGGTTCGCAGATCAGAGGAACACAACTTGGACACATCTTTTCCTGCACGAAGGGAGTCAAGTGCTGACTGAATCATAGGATCTCGGGATTGAGCCCACTGAATGCTGTCATTGTCAAACTGAGGTAGTGCACTAATATCTAAAGCAGAAAAGTGGCAATACGTAGCCGATATGCAGGCGTCAGAGGGGCCCAAGCAATCTACTAAGCAGTCCTCTGTGTCCGTAGACATCTGTTCATTTCTATCAAACTTTTGACACAATGCTCAGATGTCAGGTTCAGACAGCCTGACCCAGTCGCTCTTGGAAATGGGCCTCCGAGAAAGGGCGTCAGCATCAATATGATTCAGGCCTGGTCTGTATTCGACAGCATAATCATATGTTAACAATGCAGAAAGCCACCAGTGCCCCATGGCATCTAACTTAGCTGAAGTCTGTACATAGGTCAACAGGTTATTGTCAGTCCTCACCAATATTTTTGCCCCTTAGAGGTAATCATGAAACTGGTCGACAATGGCCCATTTTAACGCAAGGAACTCCAACTTGTGCACAGAGTAGTTTCACTCTGACAGGGTCAAGTTTCTACTGGCAAATGCCACTGGTCTCAAACTATCCTCATGGTCTTGATACAGTACAGCTCCTAGACCCTGCAGACTGGCGTCAGTATGCAGCACATAGGGTTTGGTGGGATCAGCATAAGTGAGGATGGGGGCGTGGGTGAGTTGGTATATAACTTGGTGGAAAGCTGCTTCACAGTCAGGTATCCAACGGGACCCAAAAAGTTCACCTGGGCGGAAATATGCTTTGTCTGGTTCTTTGACAAACCCTTTTTTGTATTTCTGATTGGTAGGAGGGTAACCCTGGGTAAGATTCAAGAGTGGCCAAATCACTTTGGAATAGTCCTTTATGAACCGGCGGTAGTAGCCACAGAATCCCAGGAAACGTTGTAGTCCTTTCAAATTGTGGGTCTGGGGCCAAGTAGTCAAGGCTTCAACTTTACTAGGATCAGTCTCTATCCCCTCTGTAGACACTATGTGCCCCACATACTTCACAGAGGTTTGGAAAAACTGGCACTTGTCAATGGACAGCTTGAGGCTGAAATCTTCCAGTTGGTCTAGTATTTTGAACAGTCGACTCTCATGTTTCTCTAGGAAGCTCCTGAACACAATGACATCATCCAAGTACACCAGGCATTCTAGCAAATTCATGTCTCCCACTGCTTGTTCCATCAGTCACTGGAAGGTGGCTGGGGTGCCCGATATCCCCTGTGGCATTCTCAGGAATTTGTAGAACCCCAAAGGACAGATGAAGGCTGTCTTCTCATGGTCTTCCAGAGCCATCATAATCTGGTAATATCCACTGTGAAGATCCAACACCGAGAACCATTTGCTCCCATTCAAACAATCCAGAGCATCTTGTATACGAGGCATGGTGTATTGATCAGGGATGGTCCGCCGATTCAGAGTTCTATAATCAGCACACATTCTCACAGGTCCATTCTTCTTATGCACAACTGCAATGGGAGAAGCATATGGGCTCCTGGATTCTTGCATCACACCAGCTTCGAGCATTTCCTGCAAGTGTCTTCTCACATCGTCTATGTCTGCAGGGGCTAGGCATCGAGACCTCTCTTGAAATAGCCATTCATCGTGCAGGCATATGTGATGCTCCACACCCTGGACACATCCCATGTCCCATTCCTTCAACAAAAACACTTGATCTCTCTGTGCAAGTTTCTGGCTAATTCTAGTCTTCCATTCAGCTGGCAATTGGGAGTCACAAAAATCAAACAATTCGGGAGTCACTCTATTTGTCTTGCTAGGGTGCTTGTTGCTGGGCAACACTGCAGTGTCTGCACAGTGTACCATAGCTAGGGTGCATCCTCTGTTCACCCGGATCTCCCGATCTGACACATTATGAATCTGGACCATCACTCGTCATGCATAGGCATGAGCACGAGCTGGCAAGATGCTGGGCTTAACCAATAATCATTCCGGCAATTTTCCATTGCCTGGCGCGTCCAACATCAGTATTTTGTTTTATTTATTTATTTAGTTTTTGTTAACCGGGTTAGGTGCGCTAGCCAAAGTTGACTATTTTCAGGCATGACCTGGGAGAATACATACATAAAATGAGATGAGATTATACAATACATAGCATATAGTACAGGTACATAGTATATAGTACAGGTAGGTTAGAATACAGATCAAGTCAGACAGTACTCTAGATAATACATATAGCTATGCAGAGATGACAAAAGTGACATTAGTACATGCAAATAACTGATTCTGGGCTAAGTGGCAGCAATAAAGACATTTTATAGGAAAGCTTGTTTAGAAGTGCAGCAGTGTCTTGGGTGAAATAGGGTGGTTAGCTGGGAGGCATTAAGTGGGATCAAAGCATGTGCAGAGGTCCTGGGATAGGTGACAATATAGTTCTTTTTTGAAGATTGGGTGGAAGTTAGCCTGCCTCAGGGCAGGAGGGAGGGAGTTCCAGGTGGCTGGGGCGGTGCAGTGAAATGTTCTCGAACCTTTTGAAGTAAGACACCTGGGTACGGTGAATAGAAATTTGTTTGCCGAGCATAGTCCATGGGCAGGTGTCTGTGGTACAAGTAGAGCTGCAAGGGAGGAGGGGGTTTGGTTACGGATTACAGAGTCTGTGAGGGTCCCTAGGGAGTGTAGTCGGTAGGCAGTTCGGGAGAGCCAGGCTAGGTTGTTATACAGTGTGCAGTGGTGCTTGAGGCGATGGGAAGAGGAGGCATACTGACATATGTTGTTATACACGACATCCCATTTATGGTGAGCAGTCTTATGGGCATTAGCAAAAGTGGAGACACCATATGTCAGTGCTGGAAGCAGAATACCCTTGGCAATTGCCAATTTGGTGGATGGTGTTAGCAGGTGACAAGTTTTATAGGCGATTCCAAGTTTGGCATTTGTTGCTTTACAGGTTGACTGGATGCGCAGACTGAAATCAAGGGATTTATCAAGGAGGACTCCCAGGTATTTGAAGGATGTGACACAGTCGATGAGAGACCCCAGAGTCATGGACTAGGAGGGTTCCTTACAGGCTCTGAGTTTGGGGCAGTGCCAAATAGCATGGCTTGGGTCTTTTTGTGTTGTGGATGAGCTAATTAGCATTTAGCCATGTTTGCACATTCCTGAAATCCGAGGAGAGGTTTTTGTTAATGATGTTAACTTTGTCAGCACTGGAGTAGAGGATGAGATCATCAGCGTATAAGATAGCTGAGCAGGAGAGTATGGCATTATCTATGTTGTTGATGTATAGCGAGAAAAGAAGGGGTCCCAGGATGGAGCCCTGGGGTACTCCAATGTCAGTGCTGGTCACATCCGAGACAGCGGAGTTGAATTTAACAAGTTGTAATCTGTTTGATAGGTAGTTGTTAAACCAGTCAACTACTGAGCATGAGAAGTTAAGTCTATGCAGGGTTGAGAGTAGCAGGGGATGATCAACAAGATCGAAAGCTTTGGTAAGATCGATAAATACTGCTCCAGTGAGTAGGCCTTTGTCCATGTTGCAGAGTACATCAGTGGAGAATTTGAGAAGAGTGGTTGAGGTACTGTGCCCTTTTCTGAAACCATGCTGAGTGTCTGAGAAAGGTTGTTCTTTGTGAGATAGTCAATGGTTTGGGTTGCAACAAGCTTCTCCAGTAGCTTGCTTAGCACAGAGAGGATGGCTATGGGCCTGTAGTTGTTGATATCCTTTGGGTCTCCTTTTTTAAGGATAGGCATAACTCGGGCAATCTTCCAGAGATCTGGGACAATGCCAAGAGAGAGAGAGAAACAGAGTGAAAATCTTGGCCAGTGGTGAGGCAATCAATGGTGCCGCTAGCTTCAGGAGTCATGGCTCGAGCGAATCTGAGCCGCGGCTAGTGTTGTCGGATATGTTTTGCAATAGCCTTTGGACCTCGGATCTAGATATAGATTTAAAGTGAAAAGGGGGGTAGTAGTTAGTTGGCAGTGGTCAGCACCAGATGCAGATCTCTGGGGTGTGCAGTAAGGCTGAGATGCTGTGGGAGGTGAAGCAAAGGATGAGGTGTACTGAGACAGGTCTGTGAATAATCTGTTAAAGGCATTCTCTATAGTGTTCGAGTCATTGCAATGTACACCGTTTAGGATCATATCCCATGGGGTCGATGACTGGGTAGCCCCAAGAAAGGTCTTGATGTGTATCCAGAATTTTCTAGGGAAGGTGGACCTCCCCTTGAACAGTACACAGGGTGTTAGGGGCCAGTACCATCGAATCAGGATCCTTCTTCCACACGACCCCTACTGGTTCATCCTGGTACACTCCCTTGGGGTTATGCTGCAAATCATAGGCCCTCTTGATCAGAGTGGGAATTCTTAGGGCCCTCCCAGTCCGTCGAACTTGTTTCTTGTGACAGAGTTGTGCCAGTCTCCCAAACATATGGGCGTTGGTCCCAATTAACAGGGGAACCCCATCATACCGTCCAGTAGGTGGACACATTAAGGCCAGTGTCTACACTTGCTCCTCTACACCAGTTACAGCTGCAGGAAACGCCAACCAGAGGTGGACATATCCTAGGTAGGGATAAGACTTGTCGCTCAGCCCCCACACATGTAGGCCTTCCAGGGATTGTAAGAGCACAGCAGATAAGTGTTTGTCATACCAGTCCTTAAATACAATGGTCACTTGGGACCCAATGTCCAGCACAGCCCGAGTAGGAATACCATTCACAACCATGGTATTCTCCATTGAAGGGCCCACTATTTTGGACCAGTCTGGAGGGACAGCAGCAGGGGCCTGGACAGATGATTTAGCCACATAGGGATTTGAGTTACTACTTCTTGAACCCTCACTGCGGTCATTTTGGGCACTCCTCGATCGCTGATTCATTCTCCGAAGCTCTCCTTGAAGCCTGTATACAACTTTATCTAGGTCTTTTGTAGACTGGCATTCTCTCTTCATGTGCCCATCCTTCCTACAATTATGGCAAAATATGTTTTCTGGGATTTGGGGTGGCCGAGGCATCACACTGGGAGCTGGGGCGGTGGTACTACCAACTGAAAACCTTGGTGCCATCTCTGTCTGCTGTGTGGTGAGCATTTGGAGACATCTCATCAATTCTCTTACTTCCATAGTTAAGACATCGAGTTTCTAGCTGCTGTCAGCAGAAGATGCCTGGGTGGACACCCCAACCCCCATAGCAGATGCAGTTGGATAAGGGTCGGTGCCTGTACTTGCAGGAGTGGCCTTCATAAAGAGACTGTTTTTTGTTTCCCTGAATTCCCTCAGCAGTTCATCCCATGGTGGCACACCCTGATTGGTTCCCACTTCGGAAGGGCCTTCCAATGCAGTGATCACTTGGGCTGCATTCACCCTAGGATTACTGTCCCCCTCTTCATCTTCAATATCCCAGAGTTCCTTTATCAAGTCACAATAGTCCGGTGGGTTACTCCTTCTATCTGGGAGCCTTAATTGAAGGAGCTGCAATTTAGAATGCTTTGTATGTTGCAGTATGTGCCACAGCCTCACATGGTTTAAGTCACTGGCGGCTACCCCACCTTTTTGGTAAGCCTTCTGCAGTGCTCTTTCCAGATGAGTAACATATGCAGACAAACTTTCCCCTGGCCATTGTTTTGTACCTTGACATTTCCACATCAAGTTCTCCCCTGACTCAGTGCTCCCAAAATTGCCTTTGAGTGCAGATAGGTACTTCTGGGCAGATGCATCAGGGTTTGTGGACCTCAGAAATTGAATGGCCTCTAGGGCGGAACTCCTCAAACTTTCTATGATCCTTTTCCGTTTCTCAGCCTCCACACACTGCCATTCAGGTACCAAATGGGCAACACAATCTATCCAGGTCTCCCAATCATCCTCCCTTTGGGGGGGGTGGAGAGGGTGCCGGAGAAGATTCTCAACCTTCGGTAAGAGTCGTGACTAATGGCAGGTACAGACATAGGAGCCATCATTGGCACGAGCACAGAAGGAGGGGCAGTAACGGGTGCTGGAGCGGGAGGGGGTGTTGGGGGAGGAATAGTTTCTTTAAGTCCTCCACAGTTTTCCCTTCCTCCAGCAACAACGTAGAAAATTTCTCCTGAAAAGTCTCAGATAGTCGGGGGGGGTCATTCTCCCCCGGGGTCTTTACTGTCTTTAGTTATCACTCTCCAGGCAGTGAGGGCTCCTTCGGGACTGAGTCCGTGGCACTTTGGAACTGTCTACTGGGTCCTTACACTCTACTAACGCCATGAAACTTTGGGCAAGCAGTTTAGCCTGTCGACCCACCACCACAGGATTTTGTAAACATTCAACCTTGGAAAGTACTCCCTCTACAGTGTTCTTATTGGTACCCAGGGGAATATCCAGGATAAATATAGCATTTTGGGGGTCGATGTCCTGCCCAGTACACCACCCCACCAACTGGTGTACAGCCACTTCTGTTGGGGTAGTCATTTATTTTTAACAGCAATTCCCAAATTTGGCCACTAGGGGACGCTAATCCCAGCAGTGAGCCTCCAAGATGTAACCCCTAGGTGGCGCTATCCACAGGGCTACTACCCCTGCCTGCTTGGCTAGTAGCAGGTTAAGGGGCCTGAGTTCTGAAACGGGTGCCTCCACCCGGAGGTCAGGGTTGGTAGTGGTCAAGTTAACCTGGGCACAGCCCTCCGGGACACTGTAACCCCCCCTCTTTCCCCTCTAGTGGCCTGAACACTGTACAATAATCACTTTCATAATACCCCTGGTGCACCACAAAAATACCCACACTGTTTGCACTTACCACCAGGGCTGGTTCCTCTGGCTCAACTCTGGGGACCCCCTGTAAAACAAGATCATGTGCAGTAAATAGCAACAGTTCAGTACTTTGAGCACAAACTGGAACCACAGTCAGATTACATGCAGAAAAAGTTAGATCTGATTTATTCAGGGGACTTGAACAAGGGAGTGCCATGGACTATCACCCCTGAAGGAGCCCTCACTGCCTGGAGAGTGATAACTAAAGACAGTAAAGACCCCGGGAAGAATGAGCCCCCACTATCTGAGACTTTGAGGAGAAATTTGCTAAGTTGTTGCTGGAGGAAGGAAACTGTGAAGGACTTAGAAAATATTCCTGCCACCAGGGGTGTTCCTCCCCAACACCCCTCCCACTCCAGCACCCGTTACTGCCCCTCCTTCTGTGCCTGTGCCAATGCTGGCTCCTATGTCTGTACCTGCCATTAGTCACGACTCTTACCGAAGGTTGAGAATCTTCTCTGGCACCCTCCCAACCCCCCAAGGGGAGGATGATTGGGAGACCTGGATAGATTGTGTTGCCCCTTTGGTACCTGAATGACAGTGTGTGGAGGCTGAGAAAAGGAAAAGGATCATAGAAAGTTTGAGGGGTCCCACCCTAGAGGCCATTAAATTTCTGAGGTCCACAAAACCTGATGCATCTGCCCAGAAGTACCTATCTGCACTCAAAGGCAATTTTGGTAGCATTGAGTCAGGGGAGAACTTGATGTGGAAATTTCAAGGTACAAAACAATGGCCAGGGGAAAGTTTGTCTGCATATGTTACTCATCTGGAAAGAGCACTGCAGAAGGCTTACCAAAAAGGTGCGGTAGCCGCCGGTGACTTAAACCATGTGAGGTTAGGGCACATACTGCAACATGCAAATCATTCTAAATTGCAACTCCTTCAATTAAGGCTCCCAGATAGAAGGGATAACCCACCAGACTATTGTAACTTGATAAAAGAACTCCGGGAGGTTGAAGATGAAGAGGGGGATTGTAATTCTAGGGTGAATACAGCCAAAATGATCACGGCATCGGAAGGCCCTTCCGAAGTGGGGACCAATGAGGGTGTGCCGCCATGGGATGAACTGCTGAGGCAGTTCAGGGAAACAAATAACAGTCTCTTTATGAAGGCCGCTCCTGCAAGTACAGGCACCGACTCTTATCCAACTGCATGTACTATGGGGTTGGGGGTGTCCACCCAGACATCTTCTGCTGACAGCAGCTCGAAACTCGATGTCTTGACTATGAAAGTAAGAGAATTGATGAGATGTCTCCAAATGCTCACCACACAGCAGACAGAGATGGCACCAAGGTTTTCAGTTGGTAATACCACCGCCCCAGCTCCCAGTGTGATGCCTCGGCCACCCCAAATCCCAGAAAACATATTTTGCCATAATTGTAGGAAGGATGGGCACATGAAGAAGAATGCTGGTCCACAAAGACCTAGATAAAGTTGTATACAGGCTTCAAGGAGAGCTTGGGAGAATGAATCAGCGATCGGGAGTGCCAAAATGACCACAGTGAGGGTTCAAGAAGTAGTAACTCAAATCCCTATGTGGCTAAATCATCTGTCCAGGCCCCTGCTGCTGTCCCTCCAGACTTATCCAAAATAGTGGGCCTTTCAATGGAGACTACCATGGCTGTGAATGGTATTCCTACTCGGGCTGTGCTGGACAGTGGGTCACAAGTGACCATTGTATTTAAGGACTGGTATGACAAACACTTATCTGCTGTGCTCTTACAATCCCTGGAAGGCCTACATGTGTGGGGGCTGAGCGGCAAGTCTTATCCCTACCTAGGATATGTCCACCTCTGGTTGTCATTTCCTGCAGCTGTAACTGGTGTAGAGGAGCAGGTCGAGACACTGGCCTTAATGTGTCCCCCTACTGGACTGTATGATGGGATTCCCCTTAACTGGGACCAACGCCCATATGTTTAGGAGATTGGCACAACTCTGTTGCGAGAAACAAGGGCGATGGACTGGGAGGGCCGTAAGAATTCCTGCTCTGATCAAGGGGCCCTATGATTTGCAACAGAACCCCAAGGGAGTGGACCAGGATGAACCAGTAGGGATCATGTGGAAGAAGGACCCCGATTCAATGGTACTGGCCCCTAACGCCCAGTGTATCATTCAATGGGAGGTCTGCCTCCACAAAGATGTCAAGAACAAAATACTGATGTTGGACGCACCAGGCGATGGAACATTGCCAGAAGAATTATTGGTTAAGCCCAGCATCTTGCCAGCTCGTGCTCATGCCTATGCATGACGAGTGATGGTGCAGATTCATAATGTGTCAGATCAGGAGATCTGGGTGAACAGAGGATGCTCCCTAGCTATGGTACACTGTTCAGACACTGCTGTGTTGCCCAGCAACAAGCCCCCTGGCAAGACAGATAGAGTGACTACCGACTTGTTAGATTTTGGTGACTCCCCATTGCCAGCTGAAAGGAAGACTAGAATTAGCCAGAAACTTGCACAGAGAGATCAAGTGTTTTCGTTGAAGGAATGGGACGTGAGATGTGTGTTCAGGGTGTGGAGCATCACATACGCCTGCATGATGAACGGCCATTTCAAGAGAGGTCTCAACGCCTAGCCCCTGCAGACATAGATGATGTGAGAAGACACTTGCAGGAAATGCTCGCGGCTGGTATGATACAAGAATACAGGAGCCCATATGCTTCTCCCATTGCAGTTGTGCATAAGAAGAATGGAAAAGTATGAATGTGTGTGGATTATCGGACCCTCAACAGGCGGACCATCCCTGACCAATACACCATGCCCCGTATACAAGATGCTCTGGATTGTTTGAATGGGAGCAAATGGTTCTTGGTGTTGGATCTTCGCAGTGGATATTACCAGATTCCGATGACTCCAGAGGACCGTGAGAAGACAGCCTTCATCTGTCCTTTGGGGTTCTATGAATTTCTGAGAATGCCACAGGGGATATTGGACGCCCCAGCCACCTTCAAGCGACTGATGGAACGAGCAGTGGGAGACATGAATTTGCTGGAATGCCTGGTGTACTTGGACGATGTCATTGTGTTTGGGAACTCTCTAGAGGAACATGAGAGTCAACTGTTCAAAGTACTAGACCAACTGGAAGATTTCAGCCTCAAGTTGTCCATTAACAAGTGCCAGTTTTTCCAAACCTCTGTGAAGTATATGGGGCACATAGTGTCTACAGAGGGGACAGAGACTGATCCTAATAAAGTTGAAGGCTTGACTACTTGGCCCCAGCCCCACAATTTGAAAGAACTACAACATTTTCTGGGATTCTGAGGCTACTACCGCTGGTTCATAAAGGACTATTCCAAAGTGATTTGGCCACTCTTGAATCTTACCCAGGGTTACCCTCCTACCAATTGGAAATGCAAAAAAGGTCTGTCAAAGAATCAGACAAAGCATATTTCCACCCAGGTGACCTTTTTGGGTCCCGTTGGAAGGCCTGACTGTGAAGCAGCTTTCCACGAAGTCATATACCAGCTCACCCATGCCCCCGTCCTCACTTATGCTGATCCCACCAAACCCTATGTGCTGCAGACTGACAGCAGTCTGCAGGGTCTAGGAGCTGTACTGTATCAAGACCATGAGGATGGTTTGAGACCAGTGGCATTCTCCAGTAGGAGCTTGACCCCATCAGAGCGAAACTACCCTGTGCACGAGTTGGAGTTCCTTGAATTAAAATGGGCCATTGTCGACCAGTTTCATGATTACCTCTGTGGGGTGAAAATATTGGTGAGGACTGACAATAACCCATTGACCTATGTACAGACTTCAGCTAAGTTAGATGCCATGGGGCACCGGTAGCTTTCTGCATTGTCATCATATGATTATGCTGTCGAATACAGACCGGGCCTGAATCATATTGATGCTGACGCCCTATCCCGTAGGCCCATTTCCAAGAGCGACTGGGTCAGGCTGTCTGAACCTGACATCCAAGCATTGTGCCAAAAATTTGATAGAAATGAACAGATGTCTACGGACACAGCGGACTGCTTAGCAGATTGCTTGGGCCCCTCTGACACATGCAGACCGGCTATGTATTGCCACTTTTCTGCTCTAGATATTAGTGCACTACCTCAGTTTGACAATGACAGGATGCAATGGACTCAATCCCAAGATCCTATGATTCAGCCAGCACTTGACACCCTTCGTGCAGGAAAAGATGTGTCCAAGTTGCGTTCCTCTGATCTGCGAACCACTTTATTGTTTAAAGAAGGCCCCAGATTGAAGCTGCTTAATCATTTGTTGTATAGAGAGACAGTAGATCAGGGTGGCCAAATAGGCAAGCAACAACTGGTCCTGCCCACAGCCTTCAAAGATTTGGTACTGAGGTCCCTTCACAATCATATGGGCCACCTCGGTTTCAACCGGACCCTTGACCTAGTACGATCTCGATTCTACTGGCCCAAGATAGGGGCTGATGTTGAGCACCATGTAAGGACTTGTAGTCGCTGCCTGCAGAGAAAAGCCCTGCTTCAGAAGGCTGCCCCCCTTGTTAACATTGCTACCAACACCCCAATGGAACTAGTCTGCATAGAATTTTTGAGTTTAGAGCCTGATCAGCGAAACATTGGCAATGTGTTAGTGGTTACAGACCATTTCACACGGTATGCACAAGCTTTTCCCACCAAAGATCAAAAAGCATCTATTGTGGCCAAGGTGCTAGTGGAAAATTTCTTCATCCACTATGGTGCCCCCTAGTGAATTCACTCTGATCAGGGCTGGGACTTTGAGAGTCGGCAAATCAAAGAAATGCTCTCTCTATGGGGAGGTGCAAAAGTCACGAACCACCCCTTATCACCTGTAGTGGGATCCTCAACCAGAACGCTTTAACCGCACCCTGCTAGACATGCTAGGCACCCTCCATCCAAAAGATAAACATAAATGAAGCCAGCAGATTAGCACCTTGGTACATGCATACAGTTGCACGAAGAATGATGCTACCGGGTTCTCTCCTACTGCCTTATGTTCGGGAGATAGGCCCGGCTGTCTGTTAATGTCTGTTTTGGGGTTTCTCCCGATGGGGTCTGAGCCGAAGATTACCTGCAATATGTTCAAAAACTTAAAGCTCAATTGAACCATGCCTATCAACTGGCCCAGACAATGGCCACCAAAAGAAATCTAGCCAACAAAGAGAGACATGATAGAAAAGTAAAGGCTCAAGAGCTTAGGCCTGGAGACCGTGTGTTGTTGCGAAATTTAGGATTGCATGGTAAAAACCAAATTGCTGATTGATGGCAACATCTTCCCCATGTCATAGTTGGAAAGTTGGATGATTTGCCAGTGTACAAAGTGCTCCCAGATTAATAACTCCAAAGCTGTCAAGACCATGCACCGTAACCACTTGCTACCAATTGGTCAAGTTATAATTGAGGCTGAACCCGCTGAGGTTGATTCCCTTGGACCAGTGAGTCATGCTGCTGCAAGAAAGAAACAGAGTCAGACTTCCCCCACAGCAGGCCCTGAATGATAGTTACTGCCAGTCTAACTTGGATGACAGTGAGTGTGATAATGCCTATTACAATTTATATGAACTGAGTCAGTTGTTTCATAGAAATCCTATGTTGAATTATGGGGATGAAGCTGGGCCTTCTGGACTGCCTAACGCCCTGGCATCATCATTGGAGCCAATGCTTCCTGAAGGTGAAGTGCAAAGTATCACGTCTGAGGATGCTGAGTCTTTGTGTGTTGTGGAACTGTATGATTTGCCTGAAGGAGAGGCTGATGGTAGGAGTCTTTCTAGTGACATGCCAGAACTTGGAGAACACTATGAGAGTGTTGACAACCCACCTTCAGTGCCAGAGTGTCTTCAAAGTGAGCCAAGTGTTGTAGAAACAGAGACTACAGAGCAAGGGGCTGACAGTGCTCCCAGCTTGGACATTCCTCTTCATGCAAAAGCTCCCCTCACAAGTGATGAAAACTCCAAGACCATTGCTGAAAGTACAGAGACTGTGGTCGTTCACCCCAGAAAGACTGGCCGAGCTGTCAAGCCAGTGGTGTGCTTCAGTTACAATTGCCCCGGGAGGCCAGTGGATTTGCCTCTCAATGTAGTCCACAAAGGTGTTTATGTCTCTCAGAACTCACTGCCCAAATTGAGCTTGACGGCCCATTCTAGGTTACTTGTTCTGCTCTCTCACCATGGTGCCCCTGCCCCATCCAGCCCCAGGTTAGCTGATAGGGAAGGGCCCCCTCTTGCATTGTTTAGAGTACAAGATGTTATTACATGATTCTGTATACCAATGTTCAATTTACCCGTGTGAAATATGCATAATGTATTGTCAGAATGGAAATGATATAGTGGAGTACATTGAAATGTATAGTAAAGTGACAAGTTATGCCAATTGATGAATCAGATAGTACTTGTATGGCATGCTAATGGTATAAATATCTTGTATATGTTGCATTTTTAATGTTATGATGGTACAGACTTGACGCGGATGCCAAGTTTTCCCAGACAGGGAAGGGTGTAACCCCCCTACAAATGGGTGTTCCCAAAAAGTCTTCCTTGAGCTTACCTAAATGCTCACTGCCAGGCTGGTGTCCTGCGTTTTAGCAGTTTAAATGTGATTACCAGAGCCTGTATAGCCTCTGTGTACTGTCTCTTTAAGAGCTGCCTAATTGCAGCTTAAGTAATCTGAGAGAGAGCTCTGTTGAAAGATGTAACTATTTACTGAAAATCATTTAGAGTGATAATGATAATGTAGTTTGTCTAACCTGCTTTATTTGTAGCAAGGACTGTTTTGTTTGTCTCTACTATCTTGGTCCTGGACTGCAAATTGGACCAAACAGTACTGGTGGGACCTAAAATGTAGCTGGACTACAGGAGCTATCTGAATTCAAAATCTGTAGGAACTTTAGTTTGGAGCTTTTTGCGCCTTTTTTGCAACTGAAGGGGGGGGGGGGCTCTTGCTTTGACTGACAGCCAAATCAGCCAACCAAATCTTTTGGTTCTTGATGAAGTCCCGGGCTGCTTGCAGTTTTCAGTTAGATCTAAGCTGAAAGCTGAACAAGAAGGAGCTGAAGTGACTCTGAGCAGCAATCCTGAGTGGATTCGCATGGGAGAACTCTGAAAAGGCTAAGTTTTTGGCCTGCATGTCAGTGTGCTGCTCCTGAGAGGGAGAGAAGAGAATTATTTTGGACTAAATCCAAGTTTGTGTGACTAAAGTAAGCTACTGAAGTGGGCCAGGCTCAACCTGAAAAAGACCGAAGATTTTGCTGAATGCGATCGTCCTGTCAGGAGTTCCAGCTACCCCTAAGCTCCCGGTGTGTGCAGAGACTTTGCGAATGTGACCGGGGAGCGCTTTGCTTGGTACAGTAGAATTCCCTTACATGTAAATGTGCTATGAGCTGCTAGTGGGTCATGAGTTAGTCCCTCACTGTGTGAACTGTGTTCTGCTTGCTGTAAGCTGTATCCAGCCCAAAATGGACTGCATCCAAATTTGTCGCCATGTGGTCTGGGCCTTGCCAGACTGGCCCAGCCAGACTACCCACTGCCCAGAGAAGCCATCGGCGAGAGACCTGCCTGGGGATCATCCCCCTGCTCCACGCTTGAACAGGAGTGACGCCTCTGCAACTCGTGTGGGCCCTGCTTCTCTTGGCATTCCAGATCAACCACCTGCAGTCTCGATTTCCGTCCAGCCTGTGTCCAGTCTTGGGTATCGTGAGTAAATAACAGGGTAGCTCCCTGCAACAACAGCTTAATCTGAGTGTGTCATCTGATTGTCTTGTTGATTCATTTCCTTTTCGAACTGAGCCCTCTGGCTCCAGATTACAAATATTGTGTACTGTGCTTGTTGTGTTTTCCATCACAGTGCCCCAACCTGCTGCAACCACAGGCAATGGTCCTGGCTAGTCCATCTCTTCTCCACCTGGATACCCAGAGGTGGACTGTGTGGGAGGACTCAAAGCGCATGCATAACTGCTTGATTGATATAACCTTTAAGCTAATTAACCTGATTTTGCCCCTTCCTTGTTCAAGTCCCCTGAATAAATCAGATCTAACTTTTTCTGCATGTAATCTGACTGTGGTTCCAGTTTGTGCTCAAAGTACTGTACTGTTGCTATTTGCTGTGCATGACCTTGTTTACAGGGGTCCCAGGGTTGAACCAGAGGAACCAGCCCTGGTGGTAAGTGCAAACAGTGTGGTTACTTGTGTGGTGTACCAGGGGTATTGTGAAAGTGATTATTGTACAGTGTTCAGGCCACTAGAGGGGAAAGAGGGGGGTTACAGTGTCCTGGAGGGCTGTTCCCAGGTTAGCTTGACCACTACCAACCCTGATCTCCAGGTGGAGGCACCTGTTTCAGAACTCAGGCCCCTTAACCTGCTACTAGCCAAGCAGGCAGGGGTAGTAGCCCTTGGGAAAGCGCCACCTAGGGGTTACACTGGAAAACATGGCAGGAGACAATTTCAGCATTTGCAGGCTCCACTTTTTCTCATAGGAGTCTCTGGAGCAATCTCCTTACAGTAACACAGCAGATTTCTAGGCTACTGAGACAGTTCAGCAAGATGTACTTCTTTTATCAAAGTGTTCTCCTTATCAGCCGTAGCAGCTGAGCAAAGTTAATTTTCTGCTTTAAGGCAGTTCAAACAATCCACACAGGGTGGCTGGCAGGGAATTTTCCCCCATGTACTCTCTCAGCTAAACCACACAGGCTCTCACCTCTGCAAGTGGTCAAGCTGATGTCCTCACTGTTCAAACACAGTCCCACACCATGTCCGGGATTTCTATATTCTGGTTGGCTGCCCAAACTGTCAATCACTGTCTCAGAGCTCCGACTGGTTAAAGTAGGCACCAAACAGAAAGTTTACAGTTTCTCCCATAAAGCACTGTAATGAGGACCACATGAGGATCCCTTGGTTCTGATTGGTCCAGAAATAATGTCCTGGTTCAAACATGGTGGCTTCCCTGCCAAGGAAGTAAATAGTCCAACATTTAAATTCATTTTTTAATGCAACAGTACTGATTTAGAATTAAACATTTACAGATTGTAGCAGTGCTCCCTCTGCTTTATCAAGTGACTGCAGAGTGGAGGTTATCAGGGTTTTGCCTGCCTGGTTGTGAGCCTTGTTTCTCTCAGACCTGGCTCCGGCAATATACACTATACACGTAGGGCTGAACTCTTAAAGGGACAGTGTGGTGGCATGGCAGTGCACACTCATGCAGGACAGCAGCACAACATCTCTGTACATGGATTTACCCTCCTTCGCTGGTTGTCAGCCAGGCAGTGGGCATCAAAGGAACCTGGGAAGACACTTCAAGGTCAGCTCCCCAATTTGGAGGGGGGGGTTACATACTGTAGATACACAAGCTGAATCACATTGAAATAATCGAGTGTGAACAACCCCTTGCTAAATCACTTGAAAGGGAGGTGAGTTTTTGTGTTGGATACAGGTCAATGTAAGACCTAAGTGGATAACATATCTCCCTGTGCAGTGCCAATGCCTAAACTGGTAAACCAGCATTTTTTCTAAGATCACTACAGTGCTTAGGTGAGTATGTCCATTCAGAGAACAGTCACTGAGAGAGGGAAGTGTTATCTGGGGTTGGAAAAGAAACACGAGAACTGGCAATCCAGGGATATGAAAGCCCAGTAAAGGTAGGTACCCTCTGTACCTCCTGGTCCACATCTAGGACCACTTTCATTGTCTACCATGTATTATGATAGTGATCGATGGTGCAACCCAAGGAGAGTAAACTCTGGAGCCAAACTTGGCCAGTGAGATTGAAATAGGCGTGCCCATCCCCCCTTGCAGGATTTGGTTGCACACTAGTCCTGACAAAAGCCACAGTTTTAACCAAGAGGTGCATTTAGTCTGCTGCACACACTCATAAAGTGTAACAGACTACTGGGCAGCATATACAATGGCAGTTGCAGGGGAGTCAAAGATGGCTTGCCCTATATCAGGCCTCACCTGATCCCTAGTCTCATATGGTCCAATACTCCAAAACAAAAGAATCTTCCAACCTCATAGCTTCAGTAGCCAAGTCACCTCCAGGATGGATCTAGAGTCATTTGACCAGTCCTGCTGTACCTTGGACTGCTAATGCATTGTGCTAGAAATCTTGTAACTATTGCATAGCTTGCTATAGGGTGTTCTGTGCCTGCAACTTCTGTACCAGTGCTGCTCTTTGCTGTTGCCATTCCTTGATTTTCTTGGGGCCATTCAAAGTATGCTACTGGTCAAGCTCCCTTAGCAGTAAGGGTATACCTCTGTCAGCTAGATCCTTAATGGCCTCTCTGTGAGTGAAATTATTCACTTGGTTCTCCGGGACCTGGACAGTTAGTTTGGAGGGAAGGGGATCCGAAACTTCAACTGTTTCACCCTCAATGTCTTTAGAGCTGGTATGTACACCCTGTGCCTGGCCAGAACTGGAGGGCAATTGTTATCAAAATAAAGGCATGCCTGTACAGTACCCCATCAACTGAGTGTACCAGAATAGCGCCGCACTATAAGACACTAGTCTGGTTAGCGCTCACATGGACAGCGACTGGGGATTTACAGTGCTTGCTCAAAGCGCTCCCCTAGTCGCTGTCCCTGGTGCAGAAAGAGTAGAGGGGCACCAGAATCCAAGATCCTGGCTGATCTGTTCCTGTGGTGCGGAGGGGTTGGGGCATTGAGCAGCTCAGCCAGCAGCAGTAGAGACCATGGTTCTAATCCTGGTTTCCAACATTTTAGCATGCCTGGGGACTTAGAATTCTTTTTTACATGGGGCCGTATCTGCCCCAAGAATTTTAACTTTCCACGGAATCCGCTCCCCCTCAGAGTGAGAATCCCATAGATGGGGGGTGCATGGGGGGGCAGTTCCCCCCCACATTGGGTGGGGTGGGGTGCGGAGCCCCCGCAAAAAAAAAAATGCACCTATTTTATTGCGTACACCGTGCTGATGCTATTCTTGTCGGCACTCTTCAGACCCAGTGCCCACTTATGCCTGGTATACCTTCTTCTGCTGCTGCCAGGATCTGAAAAGTATACTGTTTTATCTGATAGTTAGCTCATAAACCAGACAGGGAGAATGGCATGCCTTGCGATCTGTGAGTTTAGGAGCAAGAGCCCAGTGAGCTTTCTCAATTTGCATATCATAGTCTGGTTTGAGCGTCAGTGTATTTTTAAACATTTCATCCAAGTATGGCAATATTTGTGGGCCTTCTGTTCCCTCTGGCAGGCTGTATATTTTTATATTCTTTGGACATTCCCTGTTCTCAATATCCTCCAGCTTGGCTTAAGTCTGTGCCTGCTTTTTCACTAGCTGAGTTATCAGCTCTTCCACCATATCCAGGTGGTGGTCCGCGGTCATTAACTGACAATCCATAGCATCAGTTCTATGCTTGAGTTTTTTTCAACCATCTGGAGGGACTGGAGTGAGTCTTTTGTTTCAAACTGAAGGGCTCTCCACTCTTTTATGATTACATCCAACATCTTGATTTTGTTTCTAGGTGTCGGCTGAACCATCTCTGCTGTGCTCTCCACATCTGGGAATACGATTAATGACTGAGAACACTGACTTTCAGAGGACTCTTCTTCATACAGTATCTAGCTTCATCCCTGCTTGCTATTTATAATGTTTTGGCCTCCACATCTGCTGTCTGCCCTCTTTTATATCAGATGAACTATTTATGAGTTAATTGTCCAATAGAAAAGAAGAGTTTTTTTACAAGTGGTGGTGGTGCTCTTCTTCTGTGCTGCCCTTGGCGGAGTGGTGTTGCTGTAAGTTCTAATTTTATTTTAGCATTATAATGTGATAGTCTTGAGGAAGTACAGTCTTTTCTGTTTAGCTATTTGATCTTTTCCTGATATCCCATCTCTATTTCTAGAGCAGTAGTTTCTGTTGTTGTGTCCTGCTTGTGATAATAATGTATAATAAGGGTACGGTCGTACTCCTATAGTTAGGGTTGAGTAGCCTGTTGAATGTTAAACCTCACATTTTGCATTTCAATAACTTTGCAACAGATCAATGGATTTGCACAAAATTTGGCATGCACTGTCTTGTTGGATAGATCTCTTGCTGTGGCAAGTTTCGTTCCAGTCGGATGTGTGGATTCTGAGATCCAGATAGCGAACAAAGTGAAATGTCACCTTTTTTGCAATTATTTCCTCATTGCCTTGCGCCCAGATGGTGTGGAATTGTAGCATGATTTTCTAATGGTAGAAAGAACTTGTGTAACAGAACTGCCACTGTTAGTTTGGTGCAAAAATATTACACTGTTGCAAAGTTATTCAGTTTTTTAGTTCCCATTATATCCTATGGGAAGTTCAGTTTTCAAAATAGATGTCTTGAGTTTGTTTATTTATTTATTAAATTTTGGTGACTGGGTTAGCCCACTGAGCTCCAGAGGTCTCTTTTTCAGGGGCAACCTGGGAATAACAAAAAGCAAGAAGTAAATACACCTTTAGTGCAGGTTATAGAAGTCACAACAATGCAGTTAGGAAATCAGAACTGATGAAGTTTGACAAAGGATTTGATCTTGTGAAAAAGGATTTTGTCTTGCAAGAGCAATATACTTTTTCATGAGGAAAATATCATTTTTCGTGAGTCGCCATCTTGATTTTTTTTCCCCAGCAACTAAAAAGTCTGGAAAATACATATACATTTTATTTTTAATATCAAACACCAGAACCTAGCTAAACAGTCCCCATTTAGCTAGATTCTGCTGTTTGTTTTTCAAAATTAGGACCAGAAATACTTTTCTGGGCACTCAAAATCCCGGGTGACCAGTTTAGTGAGAGGAGCACTTCCCCGCATTTTCTATAGGAGAACAGCGGGCATTTCTTGACTTCTGCAGCCACAGCTGAACTCCTGCTGTGGGCTGCAGTGTCACCTGTCAGCCGCTGTTTCTCTGGTGTTTGGTGTCCCCCATTTTCATCCCTGGTGTCTACTGGCATCCCCCTACCCACCGATCACCATCCAACCCTCCTCCCTACAGCACCCATAAGTTGTTTTGTAAATAAAGATAGATACTTTTCCCCAGGGATGGGTGACTGGCTCAACCCACTTGCCTCACAGCTGGTCACCATCTTATTGTAAACCACTTATTTAACCTGTTTGTTGCCTTGATTCTTCAATGAAAAGGCAGATTAGTTTTACGTTTTCAGCTTTGCATCTCTTGTACAAAAGGATCGGCTATTATAGCTAGCAGTAGCTTTTGCTAAACTGTCTGTATTTGGGTTTGTATTCCTGTCTGTGGATAACCAGACAAAAAACTTGGTGGATTTTAACTTTCTTCTTTGTGGATTTATTCTTGCTGAAGTTGCTGGTAGTGTGTTTTTGTTACTTGCAAAAAAAGAGTCTTTGTCCATTTCGGAAAGCTTTTTTCTTCTTTGCCTGTGGTCTGTTTCTTATTTACTATTCACCTTCTGTCGCTTTTATTATTTTATAATAACTGGCTTGTAATTTTTACATAGGCAAAGTTGGTTAGAATTCTAGTGTTGTAACTGGTTGGTTATAACGACATTCTCTTGCCAGCTTTGCCAGCAGTAGCATGCAGTACAAACACTAGCAGTGCAAGGCACATACCTGACTGAAAGCTTCTCGCTGAAACGCAAGTCGCCACCTAGCACTACCGCCTCTCAGTTCATGACGTGAAAACAAACGTCCTGTAAAAAAAAAGAAAAGCCGAACTGAATTTTCAAAAAGGTAAAAAAGCTGTAATTAACATAGAAATATGGAAGCTAGGTTCCAACTGTTCAACCCTTCAGTAAGAGAGCGGTTTATTGAGGAACAGCAAAACCGTAACATTTTCCTTAAAACAGAAAGTGATTTGCAACTTTTCAAATCATTCCTACAAGAAACAGGGGCAACCATTGAATTTCTAACCCTTACCCCACAAGACTTGGACACTAAAATAGCTAATTTCATCTTCTGTCTCAAAAGACAAGACAGCTCTGACTATGAGCCAGGAACAATCCGTGGCATTGCTGCAAGCATTGACCGCCACCTAGTCGCAAACAAATACCCCCGAAGCACATTCAAAGGAACAGCAACAGAATTCGTAGAGATAAAAAAAAACCCTCTCAACCAAACTGAAGCAGCTTAAAAAATTAGGAAAAGGCAACGGACCACTAAAAGCAGCCCCATTAACAGAAGAAGACATAGAACTGTTGTACACATCTGGAACTTTAAGTTTAGAGAACTCCAGTGGCCTGCTCAACTTGTTATTCTTTAACATAGGGCTACAATTCACACTCAGAACAAAAGAACAATATGACCTGACATGGGGGGGACATCATAGAAGGCAGAGATATAGAGGGCAATACCTACATAGAGTGTAACAAAAGACAAACGAAGACAAGGACAGGGGATAACCCCTGAGATGTGCACCCAATAAAGCTAAAAAAACTATCAGAACAAATGCAGACCAGAGAGAGACACAATAAAAGCATATAGAATCTACAAAAAAATAGGCCACCACAAATGCTGCACAAAGTTGCACCATTCTACCTTACTCCCAACATAAACAAAAAGGCAGATTATCCGTGGTACCGCAACATGCCCATAGGTCTCAACAAACTCCGCAGCTTGATGCTGAAAATGCAGCTGGAAGCAGGAATCCCAGAAAACAAAAGGATTACCAACCATTCCACATGTAAAACTACCATTCAAAAGTTGGTTGACTGCAGTGTACCCCCTACTGAAGTGCAGAAAATCTCAGGTCATAAAAACATCCAATCTATTAACAATTACTCAGTCCTCTCTGAGACTAAGCAAAGAAAACTCAGCGAACGTCTCACATTTAATGCCCCAGATAATGAACAGCCATCTACCTCCAAACTACAGCAGCCAGAATACGTCACGGTGATCCCCATCAACCAGCATGATCAAGCCTCATCGAGCACTATGCAGTCTATGTTCGGGCCTAGCTGTATTTTCCAGCAGGGAGTGTCTGTCAAAATCTACAACTACCAACCTCCACAGAAAAGATCATGCCCCCTGGTTCTAGAAGACAGTGAAGTAGGCGAGTAAGTTACGTTTTGCTCCACTACAGTAAATAGCCAGCAATCCCTAAATCATACTGTACTCTTGTTCTCTCCACAGGTACTGCGACAGCTGGAAACAACATGACTATCGCAATGGAAAGAAGAAAATCAACCTAACAAAAAAAAATTACTTACATTTAGTATTAAAACATTCTTACTAACAAAATGTTGCCATAGATAGTAACTGTTAAATATTTGACTTGGGTGCCGTGTTATTTTTTTTTTCCAATCACAAAGCACATTCCTGAGCTGCACAAACCGACATGAAATGTGAGTGACATATTTAAATAAAGTTACTTAAATTTTACAAAGTTATGAATTCAAACAGCTGTTAACTATGTTCCTAACTTTATTTGCAAGACTTCCACAACTAACTTATTGTTCTTTATTGTTAAATAAAAATCTTAACATTGAAATACTGCATCCTCTTTTCTAAGGTAAAATTCAAGTTGCACTGTTAAAAAAATACAAACCACTAATTATACAAAATAAAACACAAGTAGCCAGTTTCAACTCAGATTTTACAATCCCCCTCAGGGTGGGATGGCTTTATAAACTCCTTGAGCTTTGCTCCACGGGTTTATCTGACATCTCACCCCTCGGGGTTGTAAAATCCTTGTTATAACTGGCTACCCATGCATTATTCTTTATGTAATTTGTACATCTTCCCTCAGATAGACTAAAGGAGAGTCATTTATAATATCTAAATATATTTTTGTATGGTAAGCACTGGTGATATTTTTCTCTGAGTGCTCGCAAACCAGAGAGCAGGTTAGTTTTATATATATATATATATATATCTATAGATATAGATATATATATGGATATCACTGGTGTAAATATTGCTGCCGCTACTAAGATGTATTAATAAGCATGATCAGGAAAAAAAATAAAAAATGCATGTGATCTTTGGTTCACAAGTCTGCATTTAATATGATTGCGGCAAAATATAGTGCTAGGAGAAAAGTGGGAAATGTAAGCTACAGTTATTAAACCCTTGACTTCAGGGAGTGGCTAGGGCAGTAATTTTGCTTGTTTGAAGTGGTCTGAATAAGTATATTGTTTGCTGTTTTTTTTTCTTTTCATTTTTTCCCCTTGAATGAAGACAGTGTGAGTCTGAGACTGGAAGGGTCATCTGTCAGGGCTCGGGATCCCTGCAGCTGGAAATCTGGGATGCACAGGGTTAACCAAAAATTACTCTGATTTTGGGGGGGTTAAACTTGTACGGGTATTATACATATGCCAGTTCAAAAGGTGAACCCACATCATACTGCAAACAAAATAAAAAGGTTATGCTGTTCTTCATGGAAGAGTTTTGAAAGTTTTTATAAATACTGTTGGATGTACAGAAGCATTTGCGGTTTAGACTGGTGGCATAGCTTGTAATGTTTGGCATAGGTAGAAGGGGTAATTAAAATATATATTATTTTAATGACTGAACATAAAAAAGTGGAAATATATTTAGGAACCATGTGGCAAAAAATAGTACTGCTTACAATTTTTGGTCAGCAGGAGTTGTCAAACCCTTGGAAGATCTGTCACATAATATACAATTAGAAAACTGTAAGTCTAGAAAAAAAGCAATAATCCTTTTTCAAGAGCAGGTCAAGTCAAGTCAAGTCATGTTTATTTAAGAACCACTGACAATGAAATTGAGCTCGATGGCAAAGGCTATACATCCTTTAGATTAGACAGAACTGGAAAGCAAGGGGGTGGGTGCCTCATTTATATCAAGGCCTGCCATCAGGGACAGGCCCTACCACCCATAAATTCAGGTAGCAATGTCCAAATGCTCCCAGTTAAACTTTTCATAGGGGCTCAAGGGAAGGGGATAACCATCAGTTCTGTCTATATCCCACCCAAGGAACAGGCCAAAGGATTTAAAGTTCTCCATGAATGCCTCTCCTACATCCACCGTAACATCGAGGTGCTAGTTGTGGGTGACTTCAATATTAACTGGTTGTCCTCTGACTCAGTTCCCTATAGAGTGCCCTATCAGCATTAAATATCAACCAGCTAGTAGATTCCTCCACATGCACTAATTACCACACAGGGTCCAGCACCTTACTGGATTGGATGCTGTCAAACCACCCTGAACAGATCACCAGATCTGTTGTTCTCCCAGACTTCATAAGTGACCACTCCCCCATTATGTGTACTTGGACCAACATGCCACCTAAACTCCCACTGAAAATGGTTACATCACGTCTCTTAAAAAAAGGGCACCTGGGTCCCCTAAAAGAGCATCTTAGGCATACAAATTGGTCTGAAATTTTTACAGTGAACGATGTTGATGTAGCACTGGACTATTTTGTTAAGTCATTCAGTGCTGCCTGTGATATCTATGATCTCCCTGATGAAACCTTAATTGGTGAAGCACCGGGGCAACTAGGACGGAACATGCTCACTGTGTCTTGAGTGAGCTTGCATTTAAAATAAAAGGAATTTTTTCTTCAAAATCTTTGGAGTTTGGATATCTTTCATTGGGGTATCACTCCCCTGGCTCTGACGTATGAGATATCTTGTTTTTCCTGTGATATCTATGCCCCTGTCACTACTAGGAAGGTAAAAGGATCCCCTAACAGGGACCCCAAACAAATCGGCTCCAACCATGTTGAATACTGATGGGAATATAACACAGGACCCAAAGATCATCACAGATACTTTCAATAAGGCATTCACAGACCTCAGTGCAGTGCTCTCTCTGACTGCTTCCGTCCTACTAGCAGTGCCCACAGTACTGCATCAGATTCCTCTCTCACACACATAGCCCCCCCCGCCCCCCGCCTTTTATCTTAGGAAAATCTCACAATCTGAGGCCAAAAAAATACTTTCAGAAACTGCTCAGCAAAATGAGGCACAGCGGTGATGGCCTCAACCTAAAACTAATTGACCTCACTTTAGGTGTCATTCTAGCTCCTCTAATGAGAATACTTATCCTCTCCCTAATCACCGGACAATTCCCTAAGCTCTGGAAAGCAGCAGTAGTTACCTCTGTCTTTATAAAAGGGAATAGAACACTCCATACTAACTATCGCCCGATCTTGATACTACCCCCTGCTTCCAAAGCCTTGGAACGAATCGTCTATGATCAGTTAGTCAATCACCTGGACAAATACCAACTGCAATGTAAGGAGCAACATTGCTTTAGAGAATAGCACAGTACAACAACAGCACTGATTAAGTTCATTGGTTTCATACACGACTCCATGGACTGGGAGGCACTTAGTGGGGTCACTTTTATTGACCTCACTAAGGCCTTCGATACAGTGAATCATGAACTTCTTCTATCCCAACTAGATGAGCCCACCATATCCTGAACTGCCCTGGGCTGGTTTTGAAGCTACCTCTCTGGTCGTGTTCAAAAAGTCAGACAGCCAAAGTGTTTGCACAGTAGTTCCCCAAGGGTCCATTTTGGGCCCTTTACTATTTGGTCTCTTTTTAAACAACCTCCCTCAAGTATGCCATGAAATCATCCTTCTTTACACTGATGACACAGTCATCTTCACTAGTCACCCTGATCTTAATACCCTTCAACAACATCTGCAGGCTAACTTCAAGCTGGTGGAAGACTGGCTCACTAATGCATGACTTCTGCTAAACTATAAAAAAACTAAAACAATGCTCTTCACCTCATCACACAGCAAGCACAAATCATCCAATCTTGACATCCGAAGCAAACAAAATGAAACTCTTGAAATGGTCAATAACTTCAACTATCTGTGGGTCATCCTGGACAGCTCATTAACATACTCCCTGCACATAGACCAGGTTTCCAGAAAAGCTAACAGGGTTATTGGGCAGCTACACCTTCATAGGCACTGCTTTACGGAGGATGCGCTCAGGCTTGCCATAAACAGCTCAGTCTTCTCCGTCATAGATTATGGGCTTGCTATCTACAGTGCGGCCTTAGACATGTCACTAAAAAGAATAGCCCTGACTCTGAGAAAAGCATGTAGACTTCTCCTCGATGCCCCATGCCTCACTCACACATCCGACCTATACTTGCTCACTGGCTGGCTAGACCTAGAACTCAGAACTTGTTACTAAGTCTGTCTCCTAGCTAAAAAGGCATCCATGGGCCTGGCCCCAATCAGGGTTCAATCCATGCTCTGCCCAGCGGCTCCAACTAGATTGACCAGAGGTACACAACATAACCTCTTCAAGGTGCCTTTCTGCCGTACATAGCAAGGCCAACGATCTTTCGGATTCCGTGCTCCAAATCTGCTAAACTCCCTCCCTAAGAGTTTACTTGCTGAGATTAAATCAGGACCCTTCAAGGCCAACCACTGCTCTGACCTCTCGGAACAAAAAAAATGTTCCTGCTCAGTATAAAAAATCCCTAGTGGCACATGCCCTGCTCTAATATCACAGGCACTTACTCCTAGTGAGGTTGTCTCTGCCCCAGTAGCACTTCTCCCCCCTTCCTCTATCCCTTCATCAACTACTTCAGTCCCTCTTCTCCCCTCACGCCTCTCCTCATTCCATCTGTACGATCCCACCTCTGTCTTCCCCCTCTCCCTCTCCTCTTCTCCCTATTCAAAACCTCCCACTACCCTTCCTGCCCCTTCATCTCAACTACCCGCCTGTAACCCCACCTCCACTTCCCAAGCCCGCCCTTTTAACAATGGGCAACAAACCCTGCTTTGCTGATCTCAATTTGTTCTTAACATCTTGATTGTTTTCTCTCTCCTAAGTATTATAACTTTGTCAATTATTTGACATTTTTGTCATTTTACCTCACTATTCATTTGATGTACATTGCCTGTGTTTTTTGTCTGTTCAGCACAATGTGACATGGAACCTCTGTAAATGGGCTCCCAGCTTAAAAGTTTTAATTCCAAGAATGAAATAAATAAAATAAAAATAAAAAAACTGGAAGTTCTAGGGCCAGAAGTCCCTGCGCTTCCGCAGCTAGATACATATACGCATTTATGGAGGGATTGGAGTACAGGTTCCGAAGGGTCCGTAAAATAAGGATACAATTGTACTATCTCGAAAAGTAAGGAAATATATTGCAAAAAACATTGTTAATACATCAGTTAGGGTTAAACCGACAAAAGAAGGGAAATGTGGCATTACGATTTCCAAACCTAACACCCCATTCCCCACCCTGCACAGACCCACAGGCAGAGGGAGGGGTCTGTGTTGGGGCTGTCAACCCAGATGCTCACCCCATTCTCCTATGCTGTAGCCATGTCTCCTAATTTGTATCGGGCATTGGATTGGCGTGAGTGTTAGGGTTGGATACCCTGATGCTACATTTCCCTACTTTTGTCGGTTTAACCCTAACTGATGCATTAATAAAGTTTTTTGCAATTTATAGAAATATAGACATGGAGACATGGCAAGCAAAAGGCTATGAGGTCATCCCACATTCCCAACTTAGTTTAAGGGAACAGGTGGAAATTCTGGGACACCACAGCATTGTTGGTAGAAAAAACTGAGAGGATGTGACATTAGGAGAAGCTTGCTGCAGAACAACTGTATTTATTTATTTATTTATTTATGGGTATGTTTAATGGAACAAAGTTCCTTTTGTAATAATGACCTGGGGAGATACAGCTTACAGTAAACACAGTACAACTGACAGAGAATACAGATTACATACTATATTATTGATCATAGAATTACATATAAATGTGCAGTACATTGTAACACAATCTATCATAATACAGTATACCACTACACAGGAAACACTGAAGACCAGAGTTAAGGTTAACAGTAGAGTATTATGAAAGGCAAGAGCACTTGTAATTATTCACATAGTGTTGTTAAATGCAACACTAAAGGTTTTTGTAGATTGGGTAGAGCTTAGTGGTAGAGGAATTTGATTCCAGTTGTAATTACACAAAATTCTTTGGCCCATTTGGGAATGCACAAAATAACTTGGAGAAGCTTCTCATTGTATGACTGAGAATTAATGTTATTGTTACAGAATACTAGTTGTTCAGTTAGACATTTTGGTACTCTTTTTTTTTTTTTTTGAAATTTCTCTTTATCCTCCTCACAGCCTGCCTCCTCCGACCCTTCAGCGATGACCTCCGGACATCCCACTGCCCGTAACCCTGCCCACACAGACCACAGATCCCCATGGAGCCGTGGTTTACCCCACGGGCGGGGACGAGGTGGAGGGGTCTAACCCCGTAACTTACATTTTCGTCGGTCTTGCGGTCTGTTGGGCGGGCACAGGCACATCATGGGCACGTCCGAAGTCCTCGCATCTTCCCAGACGAGGCAGGCTCCTTTTTCCTCTTTTCTTCCTCCCTGAGCAGCTGATGACCTCCCTGGCGTCCATGCGCGTGCGTCGACATCCGTGCTGCTCAGCGGCCCAGCCATCCCCTGATGGGGCTTGCAGTTCCCCGAGCCTCCACTCGGGGTCATGCAAGTGCTGGGCATCGGCCGAATCCCTCCCCGGAGCAGGCGAGCTGTCGTCGGATGCTCAAGCCTGTCTCCCCCCGGCCGACCCACCGACTACCTGAGTCCGCTCCCGAACCTGGGTCACCGGCGTGGAGCGAGGTGTGGCGTCCAGCGCCTCAACCCTCAGTGCCACCGGGCCGGCCTAATTTTTGGTACTCTTTTGATCAAGAGCTTGTGGACAAAGCAGGCTGTGGTGTGGCTTAATTTTAATTCAATGGGCAACCAGCCCAGTTGGAAAAACTTTGCACAATAGTGCGACCTATGGTTACTCATGGTAGCAAATTTCCTATTATACTGTATAACATTTTTATGGTTGCTTGCACGCATGTGTAAGTAACATAGTGCCATCATCCGAGTTTTCGGAGGTGTGGCCCCAGTCTTCCAATTCAGTCAGTGTGTTTGATGGCGCAGCCGCAGTTCTCCAATGAATGCTGCAGCTGTCTATGACAGCAGTTGAAAATGCAGTGCCGTACAGTTGAAAGGGAGAGCTGTGCTTCAGTGAGCAGCGCTTCCCCCCATACACACGCATGCATATTGCATGCTCATGCGTTCCCCCCCCATGCAGACACTGTATGGCCAATGGGGGTGCCCAATCCCCCATTGGCTCCAGGACCCCCAAACAGCCTTCCAGCTGCCATGCTGGGAGTCCACCCCAGCATAGCAAATGTCCCACGTCGTCTTCCTAAAAAAAACAAAACTTGTAAATAAAAAAAGTTCCCTCGGCAGTCTCCCTGCCCACCAACGCCCACCCTTTGTGCATCCTACCTCCCCACACCCCCTCACCCCATACTTACCTCCAGAGGCTGGCGAGATGATCTTCGGTGGACCGGGAACACATCTGCACTCTTCAAAGCCAACCGCGAACTGAGGAAATGCCAGTAAGCTGTATAATGCAATAAATGTTTTTTTTTTCAACTTTAATACATATCTCAGGCATTTTTGGAATTTTGGCGGCAAATTTTTCACATGGGGTTTTGGGACCCTCCTCATGAATTCTGGAACTGTCATGGCGTTAATCAGGCCCGAAGAGGTGATTTACAGTCCTCTGTGAGTACCTTCGGGACCAGTGTGAAATGACGGTGCCAGCTGTTCATAGATGGGCTCTCAAAAAGCCATGTTCAAATCTGGTGAAATAATTCCTAAAATGACTTTGTTTCTGTTTAACATTGCGCAGTTCTATGCACGCCGTAAGTTTGTAAATCTTTTAATATTTGCACTCCAGATTTTCTCAACATTGCCATTTTACCACCCCTCCTTATAGCAGTACAGCTGTAATTTTCACATCTTGCTCAAAATGTGTTTCTGCACATGTAGCACACAATGGCGCAGTCGATTGTGCGAAATCAATGTATGGGACACATTAAGAAAATCACAGTGACACTGTTCATGAGCAAAGGTCTTAAAATGGCTATGTTGAAATTCAGTAATTAGAATCCTAAAATGACTGTTTCTAGCGTGCATTGTGCAGTTTCTACGCACGCTTGCAAGTTTGCGAATTTTTTATATTTGCACGCCAGATTTTCAACATTGCCATTTTATTACACTTCCTTATGAGCAGTACAGCAGCCATTTTTCACATCTCTCCCAAACTGTGTTTCCGCACATGTAGCACAATGGTGCAATCGGTGTGCGAAAGCAATGTTTGGGACAGATTAAGAAAATCACAGTGACACTGTTCATGAGCAAAGATCTTAAAATGGCTATGTTGAAAATTTGGTGACAAAAGTCCATAAAATGACTGTGTTACGAGTGAGCATTGCACATTTTCCACACACCTTAGTAAGTTCATGAATCTGTAATATTTTCAGTCCAGATTTTCACCAGTGGCATTTTTCCACACTTCCTTATGAACAGTACAGCTGTCATTTTTTACAACATGGCCAAAATGTGTTTTCACACTTTCAGCGCAGAAATGCATGGTTGCTGTGGGAAATCATTGTTCGGGACAGATAAAGAAAATCACAGTAACACTGTTCATGATTGGAGGTCCCAAAATGCCTGTGTTGACAATCTGCTGTGAAAGATCCCCAAACTAATCACATTAACGGTGTGCGTTGCACAGTTTCTATGCACGCTCGTGACTTCACCATTTTTTTTACTATTTTCACTGCAGATTTTCAACATTGCCATTTTTTACACCTCCCCATGAACAGTACAGCTCTCATTTTTCACATCCTGTTTGGAATGTGTTTTTGCATCTGTGGTGCTAAATGCCATAGTCGCTGTGCATAAGCAGCTATCGGCTAACAAACTGATATTGCCACTGTTCATGAGGCGGGGTCACAAAAAAACCATGTTGAAAATTTGGAGTGAAAATACCCCGAACGCCTGAGGTGTTAGGGTTTCCGACCATAACACCCCACCCTGTAGAGAATGACAGGCATCAGGGGTGTGACTTGGGATTCTTGCCTGTAATGCTCATACCATTCCACACGCTGCAGCCAGTGAGAGGCATCGAGGTCTGCCTTGGACTCTTCGGCCCCAAAGTTCACCCCATTCTCCTATACTGCACCCATCTCACTGTATTTCCTGATGGAATGGGGTGCTCATAAGGGTCAAAGATCCCAAGGCACACCGTGGCGCTTGCCGGTGTCTGCAGGGTAGGGTGTGATGAAATGGCGTGGCCGTTATGCTTGACGACCCAAAAGCACACCCCAATGCCTGTCACTCTCTGCAGGGTGGTGGTGGGGTTGGCTTCAGTTCAATACTTCACTGCCATTCCTATTATGCAGCTCTGTAACTTCTACACTACCAATGTCAATGCCGGCAAGCAAACATTCGGCATTGACAAATGCTGGTTTTAGGGCTAATACTGTGGCAGTGGGCAGGTTTACTACTATAGCCCCAAAGTCTAGAATGGGTGACAAGCTTTGCTGTGCTGTCAAAGTCCTAGGCTTCTGTGATAAACAGTTTTTGAGACTATAAAGGCATCCTAGCGTCGGATGAATTTTAGTATTTACTGTACTGTATCTTCTTGAGATGGACAAAGAAAGTCAAATTTGGGTCAAGATGGACCCCAAGGAATTCAAAGCATTCAACTTTCCCAGGTAAAGACCACTGAAAGTCAACATTTTAAAGACATTTCTTTGAGCTGCAACTGTAGGTACAGAACCAAATAGTGTAGCTTTGGGTTTGCTTCTATTAGGTACCAGTCTGTACTGGGCTAACAGGCTTTGTAGTTTTAGAAAGTTGCACTCTATTGACTTAATATCTGTCACATATTTAGACTGGCTGTAAATTAGAGTGTTATCTGCATAAAACAATATTCAGAGATTTCACAGACATCTAGTAAACTACAATATTAATAACAAGCATTTGTCAATGCCGAATATTTGCTTGCTGGCATTGGCATTGGTGGGGTGTGCCTTTGGGTCATCAGGCATAACGTCCATGCCACTTCACCACATCCTACCCTGCAGACACCGACAAGTGTTACGGTGTGCCTTGGGGTCTTTGGCCCTTATGCTCACCCCATTCCATCAGAAAATATGGTGAGATGGATGCAGTATAGGAGAATGGGTTGAACTTTGGGGCCGAAGAGTCCAAGGCACACCTCGATGCCTCTCACTGGCTGCAGGGTGTGGGTGGGGGTGGAATGGTATGAGCATTAGAGGTGACAATCCCAAGTCACACCCATGATGCCTGTCATTCTCTACAGGGTGGGGCGTTATGGTCGAAAACCCTAATGCCTCAGGTGTTCGTTGGTATTTTCACTCCAAATTTTCAACATGTATTTTTTGTGACCCCCACCTTATGAACAGTGGTATTATCAGTTTGTTAGCCAAAAGCTGATTTTCCACAGTGACTGCAGGATTTGGCACCACAGGTGCGAAAACACATTTCGAACAGGATGTGAAAAATGACAGCTGTACTGTTCATGGGGAGGTGTAAAAAATGGCAATGTTGAAAATCTGCAGTGAAAATAGTAAAAAAACTGGTGAAGTCACAAGCGTGCGTAGAAACTGCGCTACGCACACCCTTAATGTAATTACTTTGGGTTTTTTTTTTTACAGCAGATTGTCAACACAGGCATTTTGGGACCTCCTCTCATGGACAGTGTCACTGTCCTTTTCTTAATCTGTTCCAAACAGTGATTTCCCACAGTGACAACGCATTTCTGTGCGGAAAGTGTGAAAACACATTTCGCCCATGATGTCAAAAATTACAGCTGTACTGTTCATAAGGAGGTGTGGAAAAATGCCAGCGGTGAAAGTCTGGACTGAAAATGTTACAAATTCATTAACTTACAAGGGTGCGTGGAAACAGCGCAATGCTCGCTTGTAACGCAGTCATTTTATGGACTTTTGTCACCAAATTTTCAACATAGTCATTTTAAGACCTCTGTTCATGAACAGTGTCACTGTGATTTTCTTAATCTGTCCTAAACATTGATTTTGCACACCGACTGCGCCATTGTGTGCTACATGTGTGGAAACACATTTTGGAGGAGATGTGAAAAATGACAGCTGTACTGCTCATAAGGAGGTGTGGTAAAATGGCAATGTTGAAAATCTGGAGTGCAAATATTAAAAATGCACGACCTTACAAGCGTGTGTAGGAACTGCGCAATGCACGCTCGTAAAACAGTCATTTTTAGGAATTTTTTCAACAAATTTTCAACATAGCCATTTTAAAACCTCTGCTCATGGACAGTGTCACTGTGATTTTCTTAATGTGTTCCAAACATTGATTTCGCACATCGACTGCGCCATTGTGTGCTACATGCGCGGAAACACATTTTGGGTGAGATGTGAAGAATGGCAACTGTACAGCTCATAAGGAGGTATGGTAAAATGGCAATGTTGAAAATCTGGAGTGCAAATATTAGAAATTTACGAACTTATGAGCGTGCGTAGGAACTGCGTTACGCATACTTGTAAAACAGTCACTTTTGGGAATTTTTTTCCCCAAATTTTCAACATAGGTTTTCTGGGGGCCTACCTCATGAACTGTGACACTGTCATTTTGTACATCAGTCCCCTAAGTCGATTTTGCGCAGTGACTGCAAAATGACCTTTCGGGACCCAATAACAAAATGACAGTGCAAGAATTCATGAGTTGGGGTCCCAAAAAACCCATGCTCAAAATTTGGTGAAAATATTCCCAAAAATGCCTGAGATATGCATCAAAGTTGAAAAAACCCTATTTATTCCATTATACAGCTTAACAGCATTTCCTCAGTTCACGGTCGGCTTTGAAGCATGCATACGTGTTCCCGGTCCACCGAAGATCGTGCGCGGACTCTGGAAGTAAGTATGGGGTGAGGGGATGTGGGGCAGGGTGCTCAGAGGGTGGGCATGGGTGGGGGAGGAGGTCAAGACAGTCAGCGAGGAACAATTTTTCTTTGTAGGTTTTTTTTCTTTTAGGAAGGCAGCGTGGGACATTTGCCATGCTGGTGTGGGCTCCCAGCATGGCAGCAGGAAGTTTTTGGGGCAGTGGAGCCGATGGGGATTGGGCACCCCCGTCGGCCATGAGAGGTTTGCCATGCTGAGGTGGGCTCCCAGTGTGGCACCTGGAAGTGTGTTGGGGGAGGACAGCAGACGGACATTTGCCACACTGGGGTGGGCTCCCAGCGTGGCACCTGGAAGGCTGTTGGGGGGGAGCACAGCGCAGCCGACGGGGGATTTGGCACCGCTCTCGGACATACTGTGTGTGTGGGCGGGGAGCGCGTGTGCACACTGGGGTGGTCTCCCAGCATGTTACTTGTTTGAGAGGGGAGAGGAGCTGTCTATGACAGCTCTTTCTCTCTGGCCTTGACATTGAGGCGCTCTGCATCTCATTTGATATGCAAATTGCCTCATGCTGCAGTGCCTTTCTTTGAACTACACGCTGCATTTGCAAATGCTGTCATAGACAGCTCCTACATTCTTTTGTGTGGTGGGGCCCATGCAAGCAAAGGCAGCAGGGTATTGGGAGTAGGGAGGCACGCCATGAATTCTCGTATGGTGGCACTATGTTTCTTCTGGATGGCTTTGGAGGCATGGCGCAGCCGGCCGGGGATTGAGCACCCTGTTGGACATACTGTATGTGTGGGGGGAGATGTGTGCATGCTGGGGTGGACTCCCAGCATGTTATTTGTTTGGTGGGGGGGGAGAGGAGCTGTCTATGACAGCTCTTTCACTGCAGTGCCGATGTGTAGGCACTTTGCATGCTGCCGATGCAGTACTCAAATTGCCTACATGCTGCAGTGCCTTTCTTTGAACTGTACACTGCTGCTTTTGCAAATGCTGTCATAGACAGCTCATACATTCATTGGCGTGGTGGGGCTGTGCCTGCAAAAGGCAGCAGGGCATTGGAAGTAGGGAGGCACACCTACAAATTCTCGTATGGTGGCACTATGTTTCTTGCACATGCGTGCAAGCAAACATAAAAACTGAAAATAGGAAGGGGCCAAGAACTGATCCCTAGGGGACTTCATAGTTTA
This sequence comes from Neoceratodus forsteri, assembly GCA_016271365.2. Taxonomy (NCBI): domain Eukaryota; kingdom Metazoa; phylum Chordata; order Ceratodontiformes; family Ceratodontidae; genus Neoceratodus; species Neoceratodus forsteri. The sequence continues at coordinate 1,196,751,572 of CM057456.1, forward strand.
TGTTTTCAGTGACAAATATAGCACCTCAAAACTTGATAAACTGTATTCTGCTGGATATATAGTCCTTAAAGAGCTAATGGAGCCAAAACAGACAGACAGAAAAATAATACATATTTTAAGTAGAAGTTAGTTGTAACTTTTTATTTCTGAAGTATTTTTCTTTTCCCTTTTGCTCATCAGAAGGTATTCCATGTGATAATATTGTGCTGGATGTGCGGAACAGCTCTTAGCCTGGCAGCTGACACATCTAACTCTGCTGCCCTATACTACATCATCAGCATTATGACCTCTCTGACACTGACATCACAGGTGAATGACCTGGCAGTCACTCACTTACTGTTCCTTAGTAGCAGTGATGTCACAGTCAGTGAGGTCACAATGCTGCTGATGTAGTGTGGGGCAGTAGAGCAAGATATGTCAGCTGTCAGGCTAAGAGCTGTTCCACACATCACACCTACTAACATCAGGTAAACAATCTTTCAATTCAACAAAGGGAAAAGAAAAAGAATGTCAGATATAAAAGGTAATGGTTGGCTGCTTTTAAAATCTAATATTAGTTTTAGGCAGTATACTAGCTCTTAAACCAGTTACATGTTGCTTGTTCTAGTCCTACTGTCTATCTTTAATCTTGTTGGTTAATATGTCTTAGTTTGCAGGATATGCATACCAGAGACAGGTAGTTTTTTTTTTCCAATTGTTTAACCAGGAGTAGCACACTAAGCTGAAAACTTGTTTACAGGTGCTACCTGGGAGCACAGGGAAGTTAAGTGACTTGGTCAGGGTCACACAGTATGCAAGTGGTGGCTATGGGATTCAAACCCAGGTCTCCAGATTTGCAGCTCAGAGCATTAAACCACTGCGCTATACTGCCTCCCTAGTGTCTCTAGGGAACCCCAGGCGTAAGCCTGTGGCTTAGTGGTTAGAGCACCGGGATAGTATTCTGGGGCCCTGGGTTCAAATTCCAAGTAGGTCACATTATTTCTTTGTCTTACAGGTCACACCGCTTCCTTCTCCTGGACAAATGAGACCAACAATGTGCTTGGTGGAAATGGCCAAAGCCATGCATTTATTAATGTGCCAATTAGAATTGTATCGACTTGATATTCAACACCAATATAAATTCTCATGTTGGCATGACATGCACAGTAAGGTAGTCACAGCTTATGAAAACTCTTAGTTCCCCCAAAACATTATTGACCACCCCTCCCACTGTTAGAGGGGTCCAAGCTATTGATTACCCACCTCCCGAGGCCCCTTGACTCCTGAGGCATAACAGGCCAGTCCCTTTGACACTCTCCCCTTTTCAGAGGGCGTCTATGAATGGTAACCTGCATCAGAGAGTTATCCTTCACCTAGGGCTGGCACCTCTCTGGCCCTGCAGGTTCCAAGACTTCACCTCTCCCTAGCCTCAGGCTCCCCCTTGAAAAGGAGCTAGGACCCTGTTGACCCACCGATGTATACTACTCTGTGACTACAATGCTGTCACCGTGCTACCTAACTTGCTGCTTCCACACCCACATGACTGACATGATGGGTGGGCTACCTCAGTGTTGGTAGCTGGGTGACTTCACAGCAGGGCCCTGAAGTGAATACTAGGAGACCCCCACTCCTCTTGAAATCAAAATAGTAAGTTGCCAATCCAGGCTGAAAAAAGATATGTTTATTGTTATATTCCGGGGGTGGGAGGGGAGTCAGGGTGTGCTCTGACTTTTGGTTTTTGTTGATGTATACCATACACAGTAGCACCCCTCATTTAAAATCTCATTTATAGTTTGTGAATGAGCAAGGGTGAGTAGTTCATATTGGATTTGGTTTGTAAATGGAGGTGCTCCTAGTACCCTCTGCAAGTACAGGTAGGAAGGGAAGGATATGGGAGTTCAACACCTGGCTTCGGGAATGGTGTCATACCAAGGGGTATGGGTTAGTAGGTGGCTGGGGCAGAACCTGGGACAATAATGACATGTACTCAGGGGACAGGCTACATTTGAGCAGGGAGGGGAAGGGAGTATTAAAGCAGGGGATAGAGGGGTACATAGTAACAAGGGTAGATTTAAACTAGGAAGGGGGGGTGGCAAGTGGACAGCTGGAAGGCAGGGTTTCCAGAGTGAGGAGCCAGATGCTTACCCCAAGTTATAGGGCAGGGCATCAGGACTGGGACGGGGGGTTAATTGGGGAAGGGAAGGGAAAGGAAAGGAACAGGTTGGAGGGTGGTGTCACTGAACGCGAGGAACCTAGGAAACAAATCAGCTGAGTTACAAGCTCTCTTGGCAGTGGTGCAGGTGGACATTGCGGCCATAACAGAAACTTGGGCCAGTCAGGACCAGAACTGGGGGAATTCAAGAATGCATGGGACAGACATAAGGCAATTGTAGTGGGGGGGAAGGAGGAAGTAGGCTGTTGGTTAACTAGTATCTGCAGCTTATCCATTAGGTAGGGAAATGGGCAGACTAGGTGGGCCAAGCGGTTCTTATCTGCCGTCAGATTCTGTGTTTCTATGTTTCTGTCGAAGGGTATAGGATATTCAGAAAGGACAGGACAAACAGGAAAGGTGGGGGGGGTAATCTATGTATGGGAGGAAATAAGATGCATAAGAAAAGAGGGGAAGGAAGGCTGGACGGAGGCCGTATGGATGCAGTTTCATTTATTTATTTTTATTTCTTCATTCTTGGATTACTATACTTCTGAGCACAGACAGCTCGTTTACAAAGGTTCCACGTCAGTGGGGAGGGGAGACAAAACATGCAAAGGAGGTAAAAGTGCAATGTTTCCAAAACAGTAAAATAAAGTGAGCTAATATATATGTTTCTATATGCAGTTTTAGCGTTCTAATAGGAGGAAAGCGTAGATGAGAGGGGGAAGGATAAAGATGGCAGAAAGAAAGAAAGAAAGAAAGAAAGAAAGAAAGAAAGAAAGAAAGAAAGAAATGTAGGAAGTGGCAGCCATAGGCATTGTCAAGCTGGTGTGTGAGGGGTAGGGGCAGGGGGGTGAGGTGAGGTGGATGGAATGGTAAGAAAGGTAGGAAGTGGCAGCTGTAGGCTTTGTCAAGCTGGTGTGGGAGGGGTAGGGGCAGGGGGGTTGAGGTGGATGGGAGGTAGCCAGGGGCCTTGTGATTACTCCCAGCCAGAGGGTCCTCCACCTCCAGGTCCCTTACGGCCTCCCCATTTGATAGTACAAGGTCCAGAGTGCTTCCCAACATAGTTGGCATGCGTATCAACTGCACCAGGAAGCTATCCTGAAATGCCCCCAATATGACCTGCTCTGGACCTTGTACTATCAAACAGGGAGGCCATAAGGGACCTGGAGATGGAGGACCCTCTGGCTGGGAGTGATCACCACTCAATGTGGTTCATGCTGACAATGGGGAAGCAAACTGGAGGTTTGGGTACCAGGGTGATTGATTTTAGGGGGCAGACTTTAACAAGATGGGGGAAAATTCTGATAAATAATCTGGAGGGAATCCAACCAACCATGGATGCCAATCAAAAGTGGGATATTATTAAAGCAGGGCTGGCGGAGGCCACTGGGACATGTACTAGGGTACAAAGTTAGATGTGAAGGGCAAAGAAGCCCAGTTGGCTGACCCAGGAGGTAATGGAGGGGGTGAGGGCCAAGAGGAGAGCTTTTCAGAGATTCAAGACATCAGGAAGAGGGGACGACAGGGAGGAGTATACGAAGAAGTCCATGGAGGTTACCAGACTAGGCTGAGCTGCCAAGGCATTCAGAGAGCTGAGGCTGGCACAGGGCATTAAGGGCAGAGAGAAGGACTTCTTCAGATACATTGGTGAGAGAAGGAAGAACAGGGACCAGATAGTGAGAATTAAGAAGGACAGGGGAGGAGCAGGCAGAGGCACTCAATGAGTACTTCAGCTCTGTATTCACAGAAGAAGGGAGACAGAAACCTCATAGGAGTGGTGGGGTGGGCGGTGGGAGGGAGTGACAGGTGGAGAAATTATAGAGGACAGGGTACTGGAAAGACTGAGGGCACTGTGGGTGGACAAAGCACTGGGACCTGATGGCATTCACCCTAGGGTACTCAAGGAACTGGCAGGGTGCGTGGCAGGACCATTGTCTGACCTGTTCAATACCTCTCTGGACACAGGATGCATGCCACAGGATTGGAGGTTGGCCCATGTGATACCCATTCATAAAGGTGGGCCAGAGAACGATCCAGGTAACTACAGACCAGTGAGCCTCACATTAATTGTGGGAAAGTTCATGGAGACAATCCTTAAAGAGAGGCTGGTGACATTTTTGGAGAACGATGATCTCCAGGACGGGCAGCAACACAGGTTTGTCTTGGGCAGATCCTGACAGATAGACCTGAGACCTGATTGAGTACTATGATTGGGTGACCAGGGAACTGGACAAGGGCCATGCAGTGGATGTTCTGTACTTAGACTTTGTCAAGGCCTTTGATTCCATGCCGCATGGGAGGCTGGGGGGGAGAGCTGGACTATGTAGTGTGGGTACTAAGATGGTCAAATGGATCACTAACTGGCCGAAGGGCAGGCAGCAAAGGGTGGTGGTAGAGGGGAAACTCTCATCACCAAGAGCAGTAACAAATGGGGTCCCACAGGGATCGGCACTGGGACCAGTGCTGTTTGGGATATTCATAGCAGATACCTCACACGGGACCCAGAGTAAGATCAGTCTGTTTGCAGATGATACCAAGATGAGAGCTGTGGTGGATGACATCAAGGGGTGGAGGGGACTGCAGGAAGACCTGACTAAACTACAGGAGTGGTTGGAAACATGGCAGATGGGGTTCAATGCCAAGAAGTGCAAAGTGCTGCACTTTGGAGCTAAGAACCAGAGGAGGAGCTATCAACTGGGAGGAGTACAGTTGGGGAGCACAGAGGAGGAAAAGGACCTGGAGATAATCATAACGGGGAATATGAACAACTCAGCTCAGTGCAGGAAGGTAGCAGCAAAAGCCAACAAGATGCTGGGTGCTGTATAGCGAGGGGAATCTCCTCTAGAAGTAGTGAGGTGATCCTTCTCCTGTACAGGTCACTGGTCAGGCCACACCTGGAATACTGTGTGCAGTACTGGTGCCCATTCCTGAAAAAGGACATCAGATTGTTGGAGGGGGTGCAGCGCAGAGTGACTAAGATGATTCAGGGTTTGGATGTGAAATCCTATGGGGAAAGGTTGAACATGCTTAATATGTATTCCCTGGAGGAAAGAAGGGATAGGGGAGATATGATCAAGACCTTTAAGTACCTGAAGGGGATTAACAAGACTAATACAGGAGCGATATTCTGGATCAGAAGAGGGAGGGACACGAGGGCATCAACTGAGGTTGGAAGGGGGAAAATTCAGGAGGGAAATCAGGAGACAGTTTTTCACTGAATGGGTGGTAGGCAAGTGGAACACTCTACCTGAGGAGTTGATTTCCTGTAGGACAGTGGGCTGCTTCAAAAGGGGATGGAACAGAGTGCGAGGGGATGACAGTGAGGTGGGGAGGAAAGGGGGGGGCAGCTGCAAGTTCATAGGCTAGCTGCACAATCAAGCAGACTTGATAGACCACGAGGCCTGTTTTTGGTGGCATTTTCATATGTTCGTATGTAAAAGATGGTCTAACTTTTGAGTGCAGTTGCCGTGGTCTGCAGCTCTTTGGTGCCCTCTTGTGTCATTGACTCAAGCTGCCAAAAGTAAAAACTTCTAAATCCTCCAAACATCTGAGAATAGCATCAGAATGTTTTGGTGCATCTTGGAGGAAGCAGGCACAACTCAAAATTAGCAGCTGTGCCTGCATCCTCTCCTTTTAAAATTCCACACTAGGGAGTTTAAAAAACAACACTCAAAGACTTGAAAGTGAAACTTCTAGCTTAAGATTCCAAAATCAGTGATTCTGCTGCTGACCAATTAACTAACGTTGAGGTTTGGTCAGCCCCAGTAGTCAAACTAGCTGGGGCAACACAAAGAACTCCAACAATTTATCAAAAGTTTTTTATTTAAATACCTGTATCTCACGTCTCTGTACAATGTCATGCTGGAACCAAATTGCTTACTATGCCTGTAGCTTTAACCATTGCACACTGCTGACAGTTCTGACCCATGCTGTCTCCATGCTGACTTAAACCAGGATCTACCCGCTGAACTGCCATTACCACACCCCCCAGACAAATTCTATTGCTTGTGGCTGTTCAGGGATACTGGACAGTGAGCAAGTTTTCTGTTTTTGTACCGCTATCTCAACAGGTTGGAATGGGCTCCTCTGGTCATAGGTGTCGGAAGGCACACTCAGTGTACTTTACTGAGCACAACAAAATATGGAAAATCCAGGGGCAACATGAGACCAGCCAGAGTAAAATAATAAAGCTGCTTATTCCATTCTTGTGCTTGGGGGATTACACAGCAGGTAACAAGTACTCAAGTGAACCTGTGAATGATCACAATGAGTGGAGGTGGGGCGGGGGCTATATGCCGTGAGTCCGAACCCATGTTGTTTGTTCCTCTGGACCTCTGTAGGGCTGGCGACCTTGATGTGGCGCAGAGGCTTATTACAACATATTCTAAACACTGTAACTAAAATCCAGTCAACTTCCACCTGATTGATAGTGTATGTGTGTGTTAGATAAAATGAAATGCTGTGAATCTGTTAGGATCATTGGCTTACTATATATTACACAATGGGCTCTGAGAATCCTGCAACCTGATTGTCTGACTAGCACCTTTCGGCCATGGTAAATCACGGCATTACCCATGGAAAAGGTGCCAGTCAACCGCATCAGGAATCCCTACTTCTTAGAATCACTCTGACCCCCAAACACCAAAGGCGCAAATCCACCATATTTGTGTTCCTGCTTAGCGCCGTAAACCCCGATGCTGAACACACACTTCCTAAATGAAATCCATTTATGTCAGTTGTATATTTTTTTAAAACACACAGTCTCTACCTGCTAATCTCTTGCAGCACTGTCTTCAGCCTCCAATCCCTTTAACCCACGACTGACAAAGACAGCTACGGTAGTCAGTCACATGGCTCCATAGTTCAAAGTAGTGGCCGTTGCCACTTTGAACCCTGTAATGTTGGACCCTTTACAGTGTTCTGGGACAGCGAGGCAGAGGAAAGACAAAACCAGAAAAATGGAGCACTTTTCTTTCTTCATGCCAAGACCAAAGAGAGCCAGGAAATCAGTCACACAAAGTGTGGCAGCAATGAACACTGCTGTGCATGTGCAGAATGAGCAAAAAACAGAGCGAAGTCAAAAACGAACCAGGTACTGAACGCTGTCCTGGCTCATACAAGAAAAATGGAGCGGGCACACAGTCAAAAAGCAACATGGGAACCGTTTTAAATCATTCTCAGCCCCCAAAAAGCATCGGGAAGAGAATCACAAAGCAATACTGTGTATGCGCAGTACCACCACTGCCCCAGCAACCAAGGACTATTTTTTTCTGTGGAACAATAAATACAGTAAAAATAAGTTTAAATGGAAAAAAAAACTTTTTTATTTAGTATTTTTCTGTCTAAAAAAGGGGGACATTGTATAATCACAATAAACCACTCCAGGATGTGGGTTGTGCTGGGATTTACCCAGTTCTGGTGTGGTTTGGTCATGAGGCCGCACACCAGGCTTTGGTATATCCCAACATAACCCACACCCTGTTGTGGTTTATTGCTTAATTGTTGCCTGAAGTTGGGGGTGTGAGGCAATGTTTGTGTGGTGGAACAGCACATCTTTTGGTTTGTGTTTATGTGGGAAGGGGCAACAGTTCCATCAGCTCTCGAGTGCAAGTTTAAAATTCCTGGCTACACTCATACCTCTTGTTCTGTCCGCATTGCCACTGTAGTGACACTGTAGGTGGATGGGGTAGTGGGTTCAAGTGAAGTGTAAGGGGATGACCTGAGTGCAATTGGAGTTGGGGGCTAATGGGAGGAATGGAGGAGAGCCACCATGGAATGGTGCTGCTGATTGGGGAATGGAGTAGCGCTGTCATGGACTAATGAACAAGATACTTACTGCTCTGTGTTCGGGAGGGGGTTGACAGCTGTTTTCTTCACTGGTGGATCAGAATTTGGGACTTGATCACCAGATTAAGAGGAGTGCCACCTGCCACTTTTCTCTTCCTGCTGCACAAGAGCTATCTTCACTGACAGTGTGAATGGGCACCCGACTGATGATCTTTCTAGGTGGCCTGCTTTGGCCTTGAGTGGAGGAGCAGGGCTTGAAAAAAAGACAGAAAAAGGCTCCTCCTCACCAATCCTTGGACAGAAAAAAGAAGCGATTTTCTCTAAAAACCATAATCAGAGAGAAAACAACTAAACAGAAGGAATAATTAAACTTGGTTGTTTAAGACACTTAAGAATGCCAGGGAGTCTTTTGCCATGTCTCTGTAGAGGATCACTGTAAATGAATCAACAGCTGTTTGACACATAGGAATGGAAAACACCATGGGTGAAGAGGTTAATGTAGAACCCAGCCAAATACCATTTTATAAAACCCTTTTGCCCCTCCATTGTTTTCTTGTGGGGGGGGTGAAATGTTCACTACACTGATTTCAAGACTATAGTAGCTGATAGAAACAGGTATAAAAATAGTTTGTAGCTAATTTCTCACACGTTTCTAATCATTTCTCCAGCATCTTCATTTGGCCCAGTGTAGTGAGGAACCTATTTATTCAATGTGCTTATGCAACTTAGTATGGTGTTGTGCTTATACGACTTGCTGAATAAACTTTGTTGTGGCTGTTCACCTCTCTGTGCCTTGGGAATATCACCTTGTAGGGATGCCGAAAGCAGGAACGCTGGAGAAGGGTTCCACCCCTAGAGGTGACATGGGAAGGATTCCATTAGGCAAAAGGTAGAGTAGGAAAAGCCCTCGAGGAGAGAGGGTAGCCACTGGAGGAGGAGGGGAGGATGGTGGGGCAAAGAAAAAAGCTTCTGAATGAAGCAGAAAGGAAGGGTTTAAATAGGTCAGGCAGGGGTGAGTGGCTGTTGCTTCAGCCATTGATCTACAGACTTATAGCCTTGCAATTCAATGTGCTTATGCAACTTAGTATGGTACTGTGCTTATGCAACTTGCTGAATAAACTTTGTTGTGGCCATTCACCTCTCTGTGCCTCAGGAACACCACTCTGTAGGGATGCTGAAGTCAGGAACCCTGGATCAAGGTTCCACCCTAGAGGTGCCACGGGAAGGATTCCCTTAGGCTAAAGATAGCATAGGAAAAGCCCCAAAAGAAGTACAGATTAGAAAGCATTGCAGAGGTAACAAGTTGATTAGAAGGCATTGTGGACGTAATGAGTTGGGATTGAGATTGGAACATATATGTGGTCATCAGAGATGAGGGTAGTAGTCAGAGATAACTGAAATGAGTATCGGTTTGAACATAGGTTGAATGAATTATAACCAGAGGGCATGACTTCAGAAGGAGAGAGGGAATGACAAAGGGAGGCCACCATCTATCTCCATGTAACAGCGGAAACCTACCTGAGGAAACTAGGGAATATACTATGAACAACTGACTACATATTATGACCTTTGGCGCTGAGGAGAGGAGAAACCCCTTTTAAGAGGAGGAAACCTCTTTGGATTCAAGGCCTAGGTCGCCTTCCCATCAGGCTGCGGGTGTTTTATTTAGTGACAGCTCTGCTGCTGCAATTTAGAAACCCAATCCGAGGGATGGAAAATCTTCCAATTTGGAGGAAAGCTCTCATGATCCCTCAAATGGGAATGCCATGAAGGGCTGCAAGAGACCTGTGTAACAATGGAAGCTCTGAAGGTTGAGCGGGACCCCCAAGGTGGGAGGAGAGCACTAATCGCTGAGGCACTGAGCCAGCCTACCAACTAAAAGAGATGGGGTGAACCAGAGGTGGTCATGGGGAGAATAGCTTAGAGGGTGCCACCAAACTCAATTCAACCAGCTAAAGGAGTGCTCTTGGGTGTGAGGGCCCCATCCCTCATAGCCAAAGTCTTAAATTCTACATCGAGAGGTGCCATTGATAGTGGAAATGGCTAAAGCTCTGCCTGGAGCAAGGACATTCCCACTATGGGCCAGATAAGAATGACTCTGCCCCGAGGTTCACATGCTCAAGATGTGGACTTTGGTGCAGAGCAAGACCATCAGCTGCTGGGAAGCCCTGAGCCATAGTGTAACCCCCCTGCAAATGGGGGTTCCCAAAAAGTCTTCCTTGAGCTTGCCTAAATGCTCACTGCCTGGCTGGTGTCCTGTGTTTTAGCAGTTTAAATATGATTACCAGAGCCTGTATAACCTCTGAGTACTGTCTCTTTAAGAGCTGCCTGATTGCAGCTTAAGTAATATGAGAGGAAGCTCTGTTGAAAGATGTAACTATTTACTGAAAATCATTTAGAGTGATAATAATAATGTAGTTTGTCTAACCTGCTTTCTTTGTAGCAAAGACTGTTTTGTTTGTCTCCACTATCTTGGTCCTGGACTGCAAATTGGACCAAACAGTACTGGTGGAACCTAAAATGTAGCCAGAATACAGGAGCTGTCTGAATTCAAAATCTGTAGGAACTTCAGTTTTGAGCTTTTTTGCACCTTTTTTGCAACTGAAGGGGGAGCTCTTGCTTTGACTGACAGCCAAATCAGCCAACCAAATCTTTTGGATCTTGGGGAAGTCCCGGGCTGCTTGCAGTTTTCAGTTAGTTCTGAGCTGGGAAGTGAAATGAGAGGAGCTGAAGTGATTCTGAGCAGCAATTCTGAGTGGATTCGCATGGGAGAACTGTGTAAAGGCTGAGTTTTTGGCTTACATGTCTGCCTGCTGCTCCTGAGAGGGAGAGAAGAGAATTATTGTGGACTAAATCCAAGTTTGTGTGACTAAAGTAAGCTACTGAACTGAGCCAGGCTCAACCTGAAGAAGTCTGAAGATTTTGCTGAATGCAATTGGCCTGTCAGGAGTTCCAGCTACCCCTAAGCTCCTGGTGTGTGCAGCAGAGACTTTGCGATTGTAACCGGGGAGTGCTTTGCCTGGTATAGTAGAATTCCCATACATGTAAATGTGCTATGAGCAGTTAGTGGGTTATGAGTTAATTCCGCACTGTGTGAACTGTGTTCTGCTTGTTGGAAGCTGTATCCAGCCCAAAACAGTCTACATCCGAATTTGTCTCCACGCCGACTGGGCCTTGCCAAACTGGCCCAGCCAGACTACCCACTGCACAGAGAACCCATCGATGAGAGACCTGCCTGGGGATCAGCCCCCTGCTCCACGCTTGAACAGGAATGATGCCTCTGTGACTCGTGTGGGCCCTGCTTCTCCTGGCATTCCAGATCAACCACCTGCAGTCTCGATTTCCGTCCAGTCTGTGACCAGTCTTGGGTATCGTGAGTAAATACCAGGGTAGCTCCCTGTAACAACAGCTTAATCTGAGTGTGTCATCTGATTGTCTTGTTGTTTCATTTCCTTTACGGACTGAGCCCTCTGGCACCAGATTACAAATATTGTGTACTGTGCATGTTGTGTTTTCCATCACAGGGCCCCAACCAGCTGCAACCCCGGGTAACTGTCCTGGCTAGCCCATCTCTTCTCCACCTGGGTACCCAGCGGTGGACTGTGTTGAGGGACTCAAAGCGCATGCATAACTGCTTGATTGATATAACCTTTAAGCTAATTAACCTGATTTTGCCCTTCCTTTGTTCAAGTCCCCTGAATAAATCAGATCTAACTTTTTCAGCATGTAATCTGACTGTGGTTCCAGTTTGTGCTCAAAGTACTGTACTGTTGCTATTTGCTGTGCATAACCTTGTTTTACAGGGGGTCCCCAGGGTTGAGCCAGAGGAACCAGCCCTGGTGATAAGGGCAAACATTCTGGGTACTTGTGTGGTGTACCAGGGGTATTGTGAAAGTGATTATTGTACAGTGTTCAGGCCACTAGAGGGGAAACAGGGGGGTTACAGTGTCCCAGAGGGCTGTGCCCAGGTTAGCTTGACCACTACCGACCCTGACCTCTGGATGAAGGCACCCGTTTCAGAACTCAGGCCTCTTAACCTGCTACTAGCCGAGCAGTCAGGGGTAGTAGCCCCTGGGATAGTGCTACCTCGGGGTTACAATAGAAAGTAGTGATCATCATTGATTAGCCTCCGATTTATGAAGGAGAGAAGACAGAAAACAAAGAAGTGGCACATATGAGGTGGCCGGGTGTAGCCAGCGGTCTTCAGTTAGGTATTGGTATACAGTGTGATTGTCTGAAATGATTGACTGAAACAATGGACTGACATGATTGGCTGATGAGATTATAGGAAAACTTAATATGATTGTGTGATATGAGCAGAACCAGTGAAACCAATTTCACTACGGAAGCCAGATTAATGGTGTCATGGAAGGTAGGTGATCGAGGAGCAAGAGGCTATGAAGCCATTAAGCAGTGAGAGGCAGCGATGCCAGAAATTGATTCAATGAGGTTTAGTAAATTGAATTGGTGAGGTTTAGCAGTGATTGCTATGGTTGCAGCATAAACAGAGAATTCATATGGGTGGCATGAATGCCTTTAAGACCGAATTAAGTTATTCGAGTAAGGAGCATTTGCAACATGGTAATGGAATGGAATGAAAATCTTAAAATCCATGCAATGAATATTGAGCTAGCCATGTCAGCTACGAGGTTAATATATTTATGCATAGATAGCCGAGAAGCCATGTGGGCAAAAGAGCAGGATTCATTAACTTAGAAATAAAAGCAAGCTCATGCTCTCTGGAACCACAGTGCCCCATCGTAACATCGCAGTCCCCTGCTGTGGGAATAACAGGGAAGTCATGAGCTGAGCATAATGAGACCAAACAGCAACTATAATATTGGTAGGGTAAAACCCCACAAAAATAATAGTGTCAATTGAAATGCTGAACTTTCTGTATGGTAGAAGTCAGAAACAGCCTGCCAAGGGTTTGGTAAAAGTATGGTCAGAAATGGACTGCAAGTCTTTTGGTAAAAGTATGGTTTGGTAAAATTCTGAGGCTCTAGATAAGGTAGCAGGTTAGTGAGGAGGAGGCTAGGTGAAGCCTGTGGCCTGGGAGAAGCAGGAAGCTATACTGAAATATTTTTCCTAAATGAAACTTGCTGTATTTTATTATATATACTGTGATTGTCTTATTTTATACCTTTAGTGGTTGCACACTGCTATTTTAAGACGTATTGATGTCTATCTAGAGCCCTAGTATATGTCTGACTAGGGAGGAGGAGTTGTAGTTCTCCAGGTTACTTCCTGGACTACACCTCGGAGCTATTACCCAATAAATTCTTAAAACTTGTGGGGAACTCAGCCAAAAGTGCTTAAAAACATCTTGGAGCACAGTAAAGTAGTTAAGTCCTTAAAATAATTGTTTCTAATTGCAAACTCTACGGAGGTGTAATGCGACCCGCAAAGTCTCTTCCGGGTCTCTTGAGGATATATTTAGCTGCCCTGCGGTGAGCAGGGCCATTGCGCGACGTCGTGCGCGAAGACGCATGCAAAGACATGCGCATCAGCGCGTTTTGTGCATGTTGAGCATTTGTAGTATACTTACAGTTGTGCTTGCTTGGACTTTGTCCCATAAGTACGAGAATAGAATTCCTTCTACATTAAAAGCTGGTAAGATGTGCTAAATAAGTTTAGTATTTTAATATAAAGAAAATGGCAACTGTTATATTAGCAACAGATGGGAGAGTAGGTACCATGTGTATATTATGCAATATGTTTAATTTTTAATTAGGTGATCAAAATATTAAACCCTTTACATGTGGTAAATGCATTATGATTCAAGAACTTGAGGCTGAAATAAAGTTATTCGATGATAGATTAAGAGCACTAGAACTCAGTCAAATAGAAACGGCAAAAAGACTACATATAACTGATAAACATATGCTAAATTCAAAGTCTAGTGTAGCTCTTAGTCTCACACCTAATCAAACTGATATTGTTACAAGAAAGAGACTGAGGCAAGAGGGAAATGGCTCTGATTCTGAGGATGATTGCTATACTGTTCAATATAAAAAAAAATCTAAAAGAGGGAGAAAAGCTAATGATTTTCATTTACCATTACAGAATAAATTTGATCCACTATTAATAAATCTGGACATGGAGGTGGTTGCGGATTCATCTATTTCTGAAACAGCAATTACTTTACCTAATAATGATGAATCGAATTTGTTGGTAATTCCAGAGAACAGTGATATTAGAAATACGCATGCCAATCTTATAAATTTCTCCGAGAACAATAATATACAAGGAAAGCAAATTTATAATAGACCAGTGAATTTAGTTCATAAAGCACCACAGCAAATTTTTGTACTAGGGGACTCTTTATTATCTAATCTTGATAGACAAATATGTAACCCCAACAAAGCAACTCATACGTTATCTTGTTTTCATGGTGCACAGATTCAAGACATATCCAGAATGAGTAGACAGATTTTATATAATTGTAGTGAAAATGATTTTGCCTTGATACATGTGGGGGTCAATAATATTTGACATCAAAATGTTCAACAGATTAAAGAGGCTTATGTTGGTATGTCTAATATTACTAACATACTAACATACTATTTGCCAGCAGATTAGGCCTTATGGTCTATCGAGTCTGCTCGAACCTAGATCCTTAGTTGGGTGCCGAGACCCTCCCATCCCTTGTGCTCCAGAAACCCCTATCATCCATCCCCACCCCCCTGGGACAGGCCATCATCTGATACATCCACTTTCTGTGTCTGTCCCACCCTCTCTTGAAGCCCTCCACTGTGGATCTCTGAACCAGCTCACCAGGCAGTGCATTCCAAGGGTCCACCACCCTCTCAGTGAAAAACCTCCTCCTCTTTTCCCCCCTCACCCTTCCACCTTCCAACTTCAAACCATGTCCTCTGGTGACACCTCCCTGCTTTAGTCTAAAGATCCCATCCATGTTTACCCTATTTATTCCCTTGAGGTACTTGAAGACCTCAATCATGTCCCCCCTCTCTCTCCTCTCCTCCAATGAAAACAGGCAGAGCTCCTCAAGTCTGTCCTCGTAGTCAAATCCTCTAGCCTCGTAGATCATCTTTGTTGCCCTCCTCTGTACCCTCTCCAGGAGCTGTATGTCCCTCTTCAAGTGTGGTCTCCAGTACTGTACACAGTACTCAAGGTGTGGTCTAACCAGTCCATTGTACAGTGGCAGAATCACTTCCATGCTCCTAGAGGTGATCCCTCTGATGCATCCCAACATCCTGTTTGCCTTGCTAGCTGCTCTCCTGCACTGCTCAGAGTTATTCATACATGTATCCACCATGACCCCTAGGTCTTTTTCCCCTGTTGAGGCTTCCAGCACCTCCCTCCCAAGGTGTACCTGTGTTTAGGTTTCCCGACCAAGATGCAACACCTTGCACTTGGCGATATTGAAATTTAATTTCCATGTGTGAGCCCAGCTTTCCAGGGTGTCCAGGCCTTGCAGGGCCAACCTCCCTCTTCTCCCTCAACTACTGCTCCCATCTTGGAGTCATCCGCAAGAGACTCATTTCACACCTTATACCATCCCTGATGTCCGATATGTATGCATTAAACAGGATTGGACCCAGGACCGAGCCCTGTGGTACCCCACTACCAACCTCTGTAGGGTTCGAGAGCTCCCCACAGACCACTACCTCTGAGTGCGCCCAGCTATCCAGTTTTCAACCATCTGACCATCAAAGGGCCTACTCCTAACCCCATCAGTTTCTCCACCAGACCATTGTGAGGACAGAGTCAAACGCCTTGCTGAAGTCCAAGAATAATACATCCACAGGCTTACCCCTGTCCAGTTCTGATGTTACCCATTCATAGAACTCCACAAGGTTGGTTTGACATGATCTACCTGGCACAAACCCATGCTGCCGACTATCCAGACCTCCCACCTCCTCCAAGTAAACCCCCAATCGTTCCTTTAGTATACTCTCCATTAATTTTCCCACCACCGAGGTTAAACTGATGGGTCTATAGTTTCCTGGTACTTCCTTCGACCCCCCTTTATGGATTGGTACCACATGTGCCTCTCACCAATCCCTAGGTACCCTCCCTGTCTCAAGTGACCTGCTGAAAAGCTCCGCCAGGGGTGCAGCCAGTATGTCCGCCAATTCCCATAGTACTCTCGGATGAATGCCATCCGGCCCAGGAGATTTGTCTTTCTTTAGGGCCTTGAGGGCAACCACACTCTTTTGGCGGGATGGCATCATCCATCCCTCCACCTTACTGGTCTTTTATCCTTATCCAGATGTGACACCCTGGGTACCTTTCCTCCTTTGCTCCATTTCTGTTGCTCCTCTGATCCCACTCCCTGCCGCTTCTATCCCCTTTGTGCCTTGCTTTGTAGATATCCCATCCCCTCCCTAGTGAACACAGAGGCAAAGTACTGCTAAATACTTCTGCCTGGTCCTCGCTTCTTCCACCCACCCTCCTTCTGATCTCAATCTGCTGAGATGGCCTTATTTTTCTCCGCCTCCCCAATGTACCGGAAGAACCCTTTTCCCTCCATGTATCCCCTGTGCCAGCTGCTGCTTTTACTGGACTTTGCTCCCCTCACCATACGGGTGACTTTTCTAGATGCAAGCTGGTACATTTCCTTATCCCTATCCCCTCTTGTTGTTTTATATTTTTTGTAAGCCGCCTTCTTTTCTCTGACTGCTACCTGGACCTCACTGGACCACCAGCATGGTTTATGTGACCTTGCTCCCTTACGTTTCAACTTAGCGCAGATCCTGACTGCCTCATGAAGTCCCCGTTTTATGACCTCCCATCTCCTTTCCACACTTGTCATTGAGGTAATCCCCTTCAAGTGATCCTTGAGAATATTTCCCATGCCCATAAAGTCTGCCCCCCTGAAGTCCACTGCCAGTGTCCTAGATCTCACCCCCACTCCCCCAATGCTTATTTGAAACCAGACAGTATTGTGGTCACTCCCAGTCAGGGGGTCCTGTACAACCATGTCCCTTACCAGATCCCCATCTGCCGAGAACCACATCCAGGACATGCCCCTCCCTTGTGGGCTCCATCACATGCTGTGTTAAGACACATCCTGGAAGCCATCCAGCAGCCTCTGCTCCTTGGCCACCTTAGAGGACATGGTTCCCCAGTTTGTACCTGGTATATTAAGGTCCCCATCAACACCACTCCTTCCCTTTTGGACCACACTGGGCAATGATGTTGTCCAGCAAACCATCCTCTAGAACACTCATCCCGGGGCCTATATGCTACTCCCAGCTTGACCTTATCTCCTGCTGGGGATCGTGGGTGACCCATAAGGCCTCCACGTTTCCCTCTGCCTCTTCTACCATAGCAATTTCTATGTCATCTCTAATGAACATAGCCACTCCACCCCCTCTGCCCTCCTTGCTATCCTTCCTAAGCATAGTGTACCCCTACATTTAGGTCCCAGTCATGGTTTTTGTTGGCCCACGCTTCGTGACTGCCGCCACATCCACCCCCTCAAACAGCATGGCCTGGAACTCTGGCAACTTGTTTCCCAAGCTCCTGGCATTAACTAACACCAACCCCCACCCTTATCCCTGATCCTCTTTGTCGAACCCCACCCAGATTCCTTATACTTCCATCCTCCCCTGCTCCTCCTGAAACCTCCACCTCAGTCTGTTTCCCCCCTCCCCTTGGCTTGAAGGCTACTCCTCATCTGAGGGGAGGGCTTGGTCAGCCCTCCCTTATCCCTTCCCTTACAAGTTTAAACCCCACCTTCTTGTATGTAGTCAGCCATCCCCTGTTTAAGGACTTCCTTCCCTAATGGGGCAAGATGAAACCTGTCCTTGGCATATAGTCCCTTATCCTCCCAAACTCCATTCCAGTTCCCTAACACCCCAACCCATTCTCTTCACCCCACTTCCTGAGCCATTCATTAACCTCTGTGAGCTTCATTTTTTCTCCACTGAGGCCTTTGGTACTGGCAATATCTTCAAAAGGAAATGTTGCATCCATTATCCCGACAGACTCTGGCAAGTTCTTGGAACCTTGCTTGGATTTCCATAATGCTATTTCCTCTAGATCATTAGTTCCCAAATGCACCAGGAGATCCGGTTTCCTCCACAATCCCTAACCATTTCATACAACTATGAACTTTGCTCTGTGCACTGTCAGCCCAGAGATACTACTACCTTCACTCTGGCTATGGCATCTACCAACTCTGTCCCTCCCAATGGATACCCTTAATCATCGAGTCTCCCAGTAACAGAACCTTAACACCGCCATCATCCTTATGGTTACCTCCACTATGCCCTCTCAGCCCCCCCACTTTATTCATGATCGCATTTCATGGGAGTCTTCCTGCCTTATTAGAGACCCCTTGTCACCCTCCCTTCTGCCTCCCTTGCTATTTTGCCCACTTAACTCAAACCCCTCTGAATAGGTGTCCCTTTAACCCTCTCTCTTATCTGGAACCATTTATCCTGGCCCTGATGGTTTCCCTCCCACACCACCATCCCCTTTGTAATAGTACCCCTGTCTCCAGAGGCTCTCTGTTGGTCCCCTTTAGCTAGGGCCCCATCCTTGGTACTGACCTCCCTGCTGAAGGGGGGCTCCTCTCCCATCTCCTTGTCTCCCAGTTTCTCTCCAATCATGCTCTCCTCCCTCATGTCTGGAATATGTTGCATCTCCCCCATTTGCTTAACATATATGTTTCCCCTTCTCCCTCTGGGACTATGTCTATCCTTTCCATAGCTGGTCTGTGATGCCCTATGGGTATCTGACTCCTTCCCCCCGGCCTCTGTATAAGTTTCCTCATTTCCACCAACCCTTCCTCCTCTAGGATGCTTAGTATCTCAAATTTATTGTGACACTCTATGTCAGCCTCCATCAAGTAACCCGAGTTTCCCTGACTGCATCTCTAAACTGACCTCTTCTTCCTCTCTTGCACTGTTCACCTTAGGAGCTCCCTTCCACAGTCTGCTGTTTTAGGCTTCTGCACAACAGCCTCCTGACTCTTCCCCTTCAGTTCTCTTGAATTCAGAATTTTCACCCTGTACGGTTTCCCTTAGCATCAACTTCCCTATCTAAGGGTCCTCTGTCCCTAATATCCCCTCTGCTTGCTGTAGCATAATGTCCTGTAATTTCAGAGCGTTGCCTCAGTCTCCCCTCAGCCCCACCCTTCTGCTGCCCATATCCACACCCCTATCCTTGGACAGCTCCCACAGCTTACTCCTTAACCAATATACCCTACTCCTGATACAAGATAGCTGTCTACAAGGATGGGCAGCCTCCTCTCCAGGCCCAATTTAGAATTATTGCCATCCCACAGCCTGTGCAGCCTACAACCCTTCCAAGATGCTCTGCCATGGTGGAATATGGCCACCCTGATTATCCCCTGTTTATAATAGCACACCCTTTTCTCAGTCCCTTCCCTGGAGTACAGTTTCTCTCATACTGACTGTAGTTATTTACAAACCCAATTTCAACCCCACCAACAAAGTTCCAAATCCAAACACATACAGTCCAGTATGTGTTCGGTCCCACTAACAGTGTGTGTAAGCAGACACCAGGTACCATATGATATCACAGGCCCACCAACTCCTGTTGCTTCAAATTTCAGTCCCAAACAGAAATACTCAGCCCTTCAATCCCAACCCCAGTGGCTTTTCAGTATTTAAGAAAGCCTACAAAACAGGGTGGGTGGGAGGGCTCTACCAAACACCAGGCAAACAATCATTTAAATTACCTTCTAATTTTCCCTGCCAAACAACTATCCCCAAACCTACAATATCACAGCCCAAGTATCAGTTCAAATTCAGGTAATAATTTTTAACACATAGAACTAATTTCACTTACAAACTATTCAAATATTTCAGTTAAAACAAAATATAACTCCTGTCCTCTTTTCTACCAACCTGTTGCTTAAGCTCCCAAGTGAACAATGAAACCACAGTAATTCCTGTTTAAAGACAAGTTAATTTAGCTAATGTCCCCTCCCTAACACCAGGCAAACAACACATTTAAATTACCTTCTAATTTTCTCCTAAACAACTATCCCCAAACCTACAATATCACAGCCCAAGTATCAGTTCAAATTCAAGGTAATAATTTTTAACACATAGAACTAATTTCACTTACAAACTATTCAAATATTTCAGTTAAAAACAAAATATAACTCCTGTCCTCTTTTCTACCAACCTGTTGCTTAAGCTCCCAAGTGAACAATGAAAGCCACAGTAATTCCTGTTTAAAGACAAGTTAATTTCAGCTAATGTCCCTTCCCCCTAACACCAGGCAAACAACACATTTAAATTACCTTCTAATTTTCCCTGCCAAACAACTATCCCCAAACCTACAATATCACAGCCCAAGTATCAGTTCAAATTCAAGGTAATAATTTTTAACACATAGAACTAATTTCACTTACAAACTATTCAAATATTTCAGTTAAAAACAAAATATAACTCCTGTCCTCTTTCTACCA
The DNA here is from genome assembly GCA_016271365.2 of Neoceratodus forsteri. Classification (NCBI taxonomy): domain Eukaryota; kingdom Metazoa; phylum Chordata; order Ceratodontiformes; family Ceratodontidae; genus Neoceratodus; species Neoceratodus forsteri. Next base: position 1,196,771,908 of record CM057456.1, read on the forward strand.
ACCTGTTGCTTAAGCTCCCAAGTGAACAATGAAAGCCACAGTAATTCCTGTTTAAAGACAAGTTAATTTCAGCTAATGTCCCCTCCCCCAACACCAGGCAAACAACACATTTAAATTACCTTCTAATTTTCCCAGCCAAACAACTATCCCCAAACCTACAATATCACAGCCCAAGTATCAGTTCAAATTCAAGGTAATAATTTTTAACACATAGAACTAATTTCACTTACAAACTATTCAAATATTTCAGTTAAAAACAAAATATAACTCATGTCCTCTTTTCTACCAACCTGTTGCTTAAGCTCCCAAGTGAACAATGCTTGCTGATATAGGAATTCATACAGTAATATCAGAGATTCTTCCAGTACCTAGAGCTGACTATTTTCTTACCAATAAAATAAAGCATATAAATGACTGGCTTAGAGCTTTGTGTCTCAAACAAAACATTAAGTGCTTGACTCATTGGGAACAGTTTCAGCAAAATGGTAATTACTATGCTAAGGATGGTTTACATTTAAGTAAAAGTGGTAAAGAAGTTTTGGGAAATGAAATTAACTTACAGATAAATGCTTTTTTATGCAATGCTTTGGGGGGGGGGGAATAAATACTGGTAGACCTTCAGGAAAACAGAACTTAACTCTGAATCATGTTAAATCTACTAAATTAGCATTGAAAATAATCAGGTACCAAAACTTAATGTACTACTCTTAAATGCTAGGAGCCTGTCCAATAAAATTCATGAACTCCAAATCATTTTACACATTGAAAACATTGATATTTGTGGAGTTACAGAAACTTGGTTTACAGATGAACAATGGGGACAACATATTCCTGGGTATACTTTCTTTATGAATAATCGAATAAATACAAGGGGAGGAGGTGTTGCTTATTATGTAAGAGAAGAAATTGAGTGCATAGAAGTTAATATGAACACCCATTCACCACAAGGTATTGAAATACTATGGATTAAACTCAATAATAAATCTTTTCCAATTACATTCGGGTTATGTTATAGACCACCTTCCATTGATTCTGTTAATAATGACAATTTTTGCAATTACCTGGAAAACATTAATCAGAAAACTAATATTATTTTAATGGGTGATTGTAATTATCCTGGTATAAATTGGTTTTACTGTGAAGGATCAAATATACAAGAAAATACATTTATAGGTACAATTGCACACCTAGGATTAGATCAAATTGTGACTATTCCGACAAGACTTAATAATATATTAGATCTAATATTTACTAATATCAAGGAAGGCATAGATACACCAGTTATAATGGCTCCACTAGGAAATAGTGACCATTCAATGATCAAATGGTCTATTAATCATTACAAGAAAAACTTAAATGGCATAACCAAATTTAGAAATTATAAAATAGCTAATTATGTAGCTATTAAAGAGTATTTAATGATGTGGAATTGGAAAACATAATTAAATGGGTTAACAGTGGAAGAAATATGGTATAGAATAAAAGAAAAAATAGATTTCTGTATTTCTGAGTGGGTATCAATTAGAATAAAATGCATCCAGAAGAAAAGGCTTCCACCATGGTATTCTACATCCATTAAAAGATTGATATTGGCAAAAAAAAAGGCCTTTAATAAATATAATAAAAATAAATCCAAATTAAATTGGTCAAAATTTGTTCTAAAAGCAAAAAAAGCAAAATATGCAATAAAGAAGGCTAAAAAAGATTTAGAATATAATCTAGTTAGCAATCAGGGTGACAAAAAAAAAGTTATTTAATTACATTGTCTCTTTAAAATCTACACCTAATACAGTTGGCCCACTAAAAATTAATGATGAAATTATAAATGATGAACAACTTTTGGCAAATAAATTCAATCAATATTTTTCTAGTATATTAAAAAAAAAGATATATTTTTAAATGAAAACTGCACTTTGTTAGATCCTGTGGTTAAGTTTACTGTTGCCGAAACTTACTCCATCATTAATTCATGTAACTCTTCTACATCTGTAGGACCTGATAACATCCCTTCTATATTCTTAAAAAATGTCTCTTATGAATTAGCTGGCATATTGACATTCCTATTTAATGAATCGATAGCTAAGGGTATTGTCATTAAGGAGTGGAAAGATGCTTTAGTCATTCCTATAAATAAGAGTGGTTCAAAGCAAGAGCTAAAACACTACAGACCAATAAGCCTGACATCCTCTGTATTTAAAATAATGGAAAAACCTATATCTAATAAGATTAACGCCCATATTGTAGAAAAAGGGCAATCCGATATATTATAGTACGGTTTCCAACCTGGTAGGTCATGTCATACTAACCTAATAAACTTCTTTGACCCTGTAAGTGATGCCTTGGACAAAGGTCTTCCAGTGGATGTCGTTTATCTGAACTTTGAAAAAGCTTTTGACTCTGTTTCACACAAAGTTTTAAATGAATGTTTAATAAAAATGGAGTTTAATAAACATATTATTGCATGGATTTTCCAGTGGTTGACTGATAGAAGACAACAGGTGTCACTATGAGGGTATACATCTACTTGGACTGAGGTTACGAGTGGGGTTCCACAGGGTTCAGTCCTGGGTCCAATATTGCTTAATATTTTAGTAGCTAGTATGAACATTAGGGATGGAATATGGTTAACAAAGTATGCAGATAATGCTAAATTAGGTGGAATTGTTAACAATGTGAAATCTATTTCAAATTTACAGGATAATTTGAATCTAATCTCAGACTGGGCCATTACACATAAACTGAACTTTAATTATAACAAATGTAAAGTTATGCATTTTGGAATAAACAATATGTGTGTCAATTATTATATTAATAATCAACTTTTAAGTATAACCAGTTTGGAAAAGGATTTGGGTGTCACTATCTCTAATAATTTAAAATTTTCCGAACATTTAAATATTACAGTTCAAAAATGTACCCGATTGACTAACTGTATTTTCAAAAATATAAAAAGTAGAGAATCAGATGTATTACTCCCACTGTTTACCAGTATTGTTACATCTAACTTTGATTATTGTTCTTCATTCAGTGCTCCAACGTTAATTCAAGACAGATTATCTAGAGAAAGAATTCAAAGGAGGTTCACCAAGCATATTACTGGCATGTGTTCCTTGTCCTATGAAGAAAGATTAAAAAAGTTACATCTTTATAGTATGGAATATCGGTCCTTGAGAGGTGAGCTTTGTTTGCTCTTTAGGGCAATAAAAGATGAACTCCTGTTTGAAACCATTTATTTGACTTGGCATCCAACTTCTTGTCATACTAGATCACATAATTTGAAACTGAGAGCTATTACAAATAAAACATCAAAGAGAAATAAATTCTTTACACAGAGGATAATTCCAACATGGAATTCACTTCCAGATGACGTGGTGCACTGTGATAATTTAACTCAATTTAAATCTAAGCTTGATTCATACATGAATGACTTAAAATATGTAGACCACCTAGCCAAGGTGGTGTGATTAAATTGGGCATGTCCTTCGATCACGTAATATACCTATGAACCTATTGTAGCAACATATGAGCCCAGATAATACAAACACAGTGAGTGCAAGGAGCAAGCACTGAGTGAGTCTGGGTTGTGCCTAAAAATAGGCAGCTCTGGTGTCTAGAGCATGCACTTACCCAGTCAACAAAAACTAAATAAATAAATTAAAAAAAAAAGCAGAGCTGCAGAACAGACACAGCATAACAGGGAGCCAGTATTAAAAGAGGCAGGTGTAAACAATTAAGGTGATGAACACAGCGACTGCATGGAAACAGTAACTGGAACAGAGAGCACACAGGTAACAAGTACGGATAGAAGAAAGATTGTGGGGAACATAACAAAGCAAACAAGGGGCGCTAGAACTAAAAGCCCCAAAAGTAAACAAAGCAAACACAAGCACCGGAGCAGAAGGGAGAAACAAACTACTGAGAGAGAAGCAAGACAGGCTGCAGCAAGAGGCAAAATACTGACCCAGAAGCAGAAGTATCCAAACCAAGCAGAGAGTCCAGCACAGTCAGCAGGTTCCAAACACAAGAGAAGTAGGAGACAAACAATACATGGGAGGGGCAGGGCCACAGGAAAGGCCTGGCCCAGATAGAGGATGGACAGAGCCTCCGGTCGCAAAGAAAAAAGCTTCTGAATGATGTGGGAAGGAAGGGTTTAAATAGGTTAGACAGGGGGTCATGGCTGTTGCTTCAACCATTGAACTACAGGCTTACAGCCTTTCAATTATAGTATGTTAAAAGGGAAAGCAGGTAGCACCCTCTCTGGGGTAAGGTGCTAAATTGCAGTAAGTCTTAATATATAGTGTACATGAGAAAGAAGAAAGTAAAGGGAAGGGACAGTAGGGGCAAACTTCATTTGGAGGCAGAGGGGAGTGACTCATTAGCAGGCATGGGAGTGGTGCAGTGCAATGGTTGTGGAGCTGTAGTATTCTGGGAGGCATTCTGGAGACTGAGGTGCTGCCCTATCTACATGCATCTCTCTGGATTGAGGGCAGAGGTCGCTGGTCTCTGTGCCAAGCTGGATAGGATTCAGATGACCTCTTGATCCACCCAGGGCCACCAAATATGCCACAGAGGTCATCTAGGCAGAGGAGGACCAGCTGGACCTTGGTGGGCTCCAGGAAGGTAGGGGTTGCAGGTCAGGGGCACATTCCTCAACCAGTGCCACTACAAAATTCCTTTGTCACTCTGGCAGGATGGGACTGTTGAGACACCCAAAGTAGTGGCAAGGAAGGAGGAGGTGGTCCTCCGAAGGGGAGGCCCCAAGATGGTCAGGACACCAGCAGAGAAGAAAGCAGCTTCTTGTTGGGGACTCAGTTGTGAGAAGGATAGATCTGGGAACAGGAAGGGGTGGAGAGAGGGAGGTTAAGTGCCTACCTGGTGCCTCAGCTCGCAGGGGTGGACAGAGGATCTTAAGAATCACTAGGGTGGCAGGACTGGGGGGATCTTAATGTCATTGTCAACCTGAGGACAAATGACCTAGCAAGGAATGGGTCTGTGGTAGTACAGGGAGAGTTCAGGAACTGAGGAAGGGCCTATGGCAAGGAACATGAATGGTGACCTTCTCAGAGGTGCTATCTGTCTATGGCAGAGGGGTGGGTGGGTATTCCACACCAGGAACTTCAACACTCGGTTGACAGAATGGTGCAGGGAGGAGGGGTTCGGCTTCGATGGGGACTGGGGACCAACCTGGAAGGAAATGGGTCTATAGAGAAGTAATGGCCTGCATACTTCTGAGAATGGGAGTGCAGTCCTCAGTGGAAGATTTAAATGATACTTTGATGAACATTTAAACTAGTCAAGGGGGGAGCCAGAAATACAAATGGAGGTATAAACTGCCACCCCATGGACTGAAACAACAGGAAGAGAGGGCCTGAGGGGGAGAAACTCCCCCAGGGTGCAAGATAAAGAAGGCTGAAGCAAAACAGGCAACAAGGGGGACAAGAACATGTAACCCTTAGGTGGCGCTATCCCAGGGGCTACTACCCCTGCCTGCTTGGCGAGTAGCAGGTTAAGGGGCCTAGGTAATGAAACAGGTGCCTCCACCCGGAGGTCAGGGTTGTTAGTGGTCAAGCTAACCTGGGCATAGCCCTCCAGGACACTGTAACTCCTCTCTGTCCCTTCTAGTGGCCTGAACAATATACAATAATTACTTTCACAATGACCCTTATTCACCAAGCAATTACCCACACTGTTTGCACTTACCACCAGGGCTGGTTCCTCTAGCTTGACCCTGGCAACCCCCTGTAAAACAAGGTTAAGCACAGCAAATAGCAACAGTACAATACTTTTGGCACAAAGTGGAACCATAGACAGGTTAAATGCAAGCAAAGTTAAATCTGATTTATTCAGGGGACTTGAACAAGGGAGGGGCATAATCAGGTTGATTTGCTTAAAAGCTGTATTAATCAGACAGTTATGCATGCAATTCAGAGTCCCTACACAGTCACACACTCTGGGTACCCAGGTAGGAAAACGGTGGGCTAGCCAGGAACGTTTCAGCTGGTTGGGGCCCTGTGATGGAAGAAAGCAACATGCAGAACACACACTATTTATAATCTGGAGCTTGAGGGCTCAGTTCATGAAAGAAAAGGCAACAAGACAATCAGATGACAAAACTTTTAGATGTAGCTGTTGTTGCAGGGTGCTACCCTGATGTTTACTCATGATACCCAATACTGGACACAGGCAAGATGAAATCGAGACTGTAGGCTGTTGAGCTGGAGTGCCCGGAGAAGCAGGGTCCATACGAATCACCGAGGCATTGTTCCTGTTCAAGGCATTGAGCAGGGGGGGCTGATCCCCAGGCTGGTCTCTCGTCGATGACTTTCTCTGTGTAGCAGGTATTCTGGCTGGGCCAGTGTAGCAGGGCCCAGGCAATTGGAAATGGATACAGATTCAGTCTGTGGAGCTGGATACAGCCTCCAGCAAGCAAAACACAGTTCAGACACACAGTGGGGAACCAAATCACGACCCACTACAAGCACACAGCACATTCACATGTAAGGGAATTCCACTGTACCAAGCAAATGGCTCTCTGGTCGCAAGTACAGAGTCTCTGCACAATCCAGGAGTTCAAAGGTAGCTGGAAGTCCTGACAGGCCGATCGCATTCAGCAATTCCTCGCTCTCCTTAAGGTTAAAGCCTGGTCACAATTCAGTGACTTTATTCGCTCTCCAAATTCGGATTCAATCTGAAAAAAGCACAAGTTCCCTCTCAGGGACAGCAGGCAGGCATGCAGGCCAAACTCAGGCCTTTCCACAGTTCTCCCATGCGAATCCACTATGGATTGCTGCTCGAACTCTCAAGCTGTTACTTCTTCACTTCCCAACTCAGATCTAACTGAAACTGCAAGCAGTGTGGGACTTTCCCCAAGACACAAAAGGTTCGGTTGGCTGATCTGTCTGTCAGTCACAACAAGGGCTCCCCCTCCAGGTTATTTTAGGCACCAAAAGCCCAAAACTACAATTCCTACAAGTTTTGGCCCCACCAAGCCCCTGTAGGCAGGCTCCATTTTAGAGTCCCAAATGTACTGATTGGCCCATTCTGACTGTCCAGGACCAAGATGATGGAAACAAACAGAACTGTCCATGCTGCAAAGAAGGCAGGTTAGAACAAACTGCAATATTATTACTACTCTAACAAATGATCAGCAAACAAGTACATCTTCTAACAGAGCTCCCTCTCAGATTAATTATGACTGCAATCCAAGCAGCTCTTAAAGAGACAGTACACAGAGGCTATACTGGCACTCTCTGGCGATACATTTAAACTGCTAAAACGCAGGACATCAGCCTGGCAATGAGCATTTAAACAAGCTCAAGGAAGACTTTTTGGGAACCCCCATTTGTAGGGGGGTTACACCCTTCCCTACCTGGAGAACACTTGGCGTCCGCATCAAGTCTGTACCATCACAATATCAAAAATGCAATATAAATGAGACATATATATCATTAGCTTGTTACATCACTATACCTTTCAATATACTTTGCATTACTGCATCCATATTGACAATACTTATGCATGTTTCATACAGGTAATGCTGATTCCACTATGATTAACACATTAGTAACATCACAATACAGCTTCAGGTAATAACTTCCTGTACATTAAAGAATGTAGGAGGGGGCCCTTCCCTGTCAGCTAACTTGGGGCTGGATGGGGCAGGGGCACCATACTGAGAAGGAAGAACAATCAACCTGGAATTGGCCATTAAGCTCAGTTTGGATAGTGAGCTCTGAGAAATATAAACACCTTTGTGAACCACATTGTGAGGCAAATCCGCTGTCCTCCTGGGAGAATCATAACTGAAGTGCAATACTGGCTTGACAGCTGGGCTAGTCTTCCTGGGGGGAACAGCCACAGTCTCTGTACTTTCAGCACTAACTTCGGAGCTTTTGTCATTCGTGAGGAGTGCCTCTGCATGGATGGGAATGTCCAAACTGGGAGCACTGTCAGCTCCTTGCTCTGTAAGCTCTGTTTCTACAACACTGCTCATTTAGAGAAGGTTCTTGCACAATTAGGCTTTGTGGCACTAAAGAAGGGCTGTCAGCACTCTCATATTGTTGTTCAAGTTCTGGTGTGTCACCAGAGAGACTCACACCATAACCCCATTCTTCGGGCAAGTCACACAGTTCCACTAAACACAGGGAGTCCGCAGCCTCAGACATGATACTTTGCACTTCACTTTAAGGGAGCATTGGCTCCAAGGATGAAGCTGGGGGGTTAGGCAGCCCAGAAGGCCCAGCTTCATCCCCACGATTCTGCATAGGATTTCCACGAAACAACTGAGTCAGTACATAGGAGGGATAATAGGCATTACCATAGTCACTTTCATCAGAGGTGAACTGACTGTCACTATCATTCTGGGCCTGCTGCGGGGGAAACCTTAAATCTGTAACTACTGGGGTAGGTTGACTCTGTCTCTTTTTTGCAGCAGCACGAGTCACCGGAGAGGCAATATGTGCTGCTCAGCTTCAATAATAACTTGGCCAATAGGCAGCAAGTGGTTACGGTGCATGGTCTTGACAGTTTTGGACTTATTCTCTGGGCGTACCTTGTACACTGGTAGATCATCCAACTTTCCAACTACTATGTGAGGGAGATGGTGCCACCTATCTGCAATTTTGTGCTTGCCATGTAGTCCCGAATTGCGTAACAACACACGGTCTCCGGGCCGTAGCTCTTGAGCTTTTACTTTCTTATCGTGCCTCTCTTTGTTGGCAGGATTTCTCTTGGCGGCCATTGTCTGGGCCAGTTGATATGCATGGTTCAATTGAGCTTTCAGTTTCTGTACATACTGCAGGTAGTTTTTGGCTCGGACCCCATCTGGAGAGACCCCAAAGCAGACATCAGCTGGCAGTCGGCCCTCCCTTCCAAACGTGAGGCAGTAGGAGGAGACCCAGTAGCATCATTTTTAGTGCAATCGTATGCGTGTACCAAGGTGCTAATCTGCTGGCTCCACTTTTGCTTGTCTTTTGGATGGAGGGTGCCCAGCATGTCTAGAAGGGTGCGGTTAAAATGTTCTGGTTGAGGGTCCTCCTGCAGATGATAAAGGGTGGTTCTTGACTTCCGCACCCCCCACAGAGAGAGAGCATATCTTTGATTAGCCTACTTTTAAAGTCTCTGCCTTGGTCAGAGTGGATCTGCTGGGGGTACCATAGTGGAAGAAGAATTTTTCCACTAGCACCTTGGCCATGGTAGAGGCTTTTTGATCTTTAGTTGGAAAAGCTTGTGCATACCACGTGAAATGATCCATAACCACTAACACATTGCCAATATTCCATTGATCAGGTTCTAAACACAAAAAATCTATGCAGACCAGTTCCATGGGGACACTGGTAGTGATATTGACAAGGGGGGCAGCTCTCTGAGGCAGGGATTTCTTTGGATGCAATGACTACAGGTCTTTACATGGTGCTCAACATCGGCCCCCATCTTGTGCCAGTCAAATCGAGATCGTACCAGGTCGAGAGTCCTGTCAATACCGAGGTGCCTTATGTGATTGTGGAGGGACCTCATTACCTAGTGTTTAAAGGCTGTGGGTAGGACCAATTGTTGCTTGCCTACTTGACCACTACGATCCACTGTCTCTCTGTATAACAACTGATTGAGTAACTTCAGTCTGGGGCCTTCTTTAAACAATAGGGCAGTTCGCAAGTCAGGGGAACGCAACTTAGACACATCTTTCCCCACATGCAGGGCATCAAGTGTGGGTTGAATCATAGGATCTTGGGATTGAGCCCACTGAATACTGTCATTGTCAAGTTGAGGTTGTGCACTAATATCTAGAGCAGAGAAATGGCAATAGGCAGCCAGTATGCAGGTATCAGGAGGGCCCAAGCAATCTACTAGACAGTCCACTGTGTCCGCAGACATCTGTTCATCTCTGTCAAACTTTTGACACAATGCTCGGATGTCAGGTTCAGACAGCCTGACCCAATCACTCTTGGAAGTGGGCCTTCGTGACAGGGCGTCAGCATCAATATGGTTCAGTCCCGGTCTGTATTCAACAGCATAATCATAGGTTGATAAGGCAGAGAGTCACCGGTGCCCAGTGGCGTCTAACTTAGCTAAAGTCTGTACATAGGTCAATGGGTTATTGTCAGTCTTCACCAATATCTTTGCCCGATAGAGGTACTCATGAAACTGGTCAACGATGACCCATTTTAGGGCAAGGAACTCCAGCTTGTGCACAGGATAGTTTAGCTCCGATGGGGTCGGACTCCTGCTGGCAAAAGTGACCGGTCTCAAACCATCCTCATGGTCTTGATACAGCACAGCTCCTAGGCTCTGCAGACTAGCATCCGTATGCAGCACATAGGGCTTGTTAGGATCAGCATAGGCGAGGATGGGGGTGTGGGTGAGCTGCTATATGACTTCATGGAAGGCTGCTTCACATTCGGATGTACAGCAGGGCCCAAAAGGTTCATCTGTGCGGAAGTACACTTTCTCTGGTTCTTTGACAGCCCCTTTCTTGTATTTACGTGTAACCCCCCTACAAATGGGGGTTCCCAAAAAGTCTTCCTTGAGTTTGCCTACATGGTCACTGCCAGGCTGGTGTCCTGCGTTTTAGCAATTTAAATGTGTTTACCAGAGACTGTATAGTCTCTGTGTACTGTTTCTTTAAGAACTGCCTAATTGCAGCTTAAGTAATCTGAGAGGGAGCTCTGTTGAAAGATGTAACTATTTACTGAAAATCATTTAGAGTAATAATGATAATGTAGTTTGTCTAACCCGCTTTCTTTGTAGCAAGGACTGTTTTGTCTCCACTATCTTGGTCCTGGACTGCATATTGGAATAAACAGTACTGGTGGGACCTAAAATGTAGCCGGACTACAGGAGCTGTCTGAATTCAAAATCTGTAGGAACTGTAGTTTTAACTTTTTGTGTCTTTTTTGCAACTGAAGGGGGAGCTCTTGCTTTGACTGATGGCCAAATCAGTCAACCAAATCTTTTGGATCTTGGGGAAGTCCCGGCCTGCTTGCAGTTTCAGTTAGTTCTGAGCTGGGAAGTGACATGAGAGGAGCTGAAGTGATTCTGAGCAGCAATCCTGAGTGGATTCGCATGGGAAAACTGTTAAAAGGCTGAGTTTGTGGCTTACATGTCTGCCTGCTGCTCCTGAGAGGGAGAGAAGAGAATTATCATGGCCTAAATCCAAGTTTGTGTGACTAAAGTAAGCTACTGAAGTGGGCCAGGCTCAACCTGAAGAAGTCCAAAGATTTTGCTGAATGCGATTGGCCTGTCAGGAGTTCCAGCTACCTCTAAGCTCCTGGTGTGTGCAGAGATTTTGCGATTGTGACCGGTGGGAGCGCTTTGCCTGGTAAAGTAGAATTCCCGTACATGTAAATGTGCTATGAGCTGTTAGTGGGTTGTGAGTTTGTTCCACACTGTGTGAACTGTGTTCTGCTTGCTGGAAGCTGTATCCAGCCCAAAACAGACTGCATCCGAATTTGTCTCCATGCGGTCTGGACTTTGCCAGATTGGCCCAGCCAGACTACCCACTGCACAGAGAAGCCATCAATGAGAGACCTGCCTGGGGATCAGCCCCCTGCTCCACGCTTGAACAAGAACGATGCCTCTGCGACTCGTGTGGTCCCTGCTTCTCCTGGCATTCTAGATCAACCTCCTGCAATCTCGATTTTTGTCCAGCCTGTGTCCAGTCGTGGGTATTGTGAGTAAATACCAGGGTAGCTCCCTGCAACAACAACTTAATTTGGGTGTGTCATTTGATTGTCTTGTTGTTTCGTTGCGTTCATGAACTGAGCCCTCTGGCTCCGGATTACAAATATTGTGTATTGTGCATGTTGTGTTTTCCATCACAGGGCCCCAACCAGCTGCAACCCTGGGCAACAGTTCTGGCTAGCCCGTCTCTTCTCCACCTGGGTACCCAGAGGTGGACTGTGTGGGGGGACTCAAAGCGCATGCATAACTGCTTGATTAATATAACCTTTAAGCTAATTAACCTGATTTTGCCCCTTCCTTGTTCAAGTCCCCTAAATAAATCAGATCTAACTTTTTCTGCATGTAATCTGACTGTGGTTCCAGTTTGTGCTCAAAGTACTGTACTGTTGCTATTTGCTGTGCATAACTTTGTTTTACATGGGGTCCCCAGGGTTGAGCCAGAGGAACCAGCCCTGGTGCTAAGTGCAAACAGTGTGGGTAATTGTGTGGTGTACCAGGGGTATTGTGAAAGTGATTATTGCACAGTGTTCGTGCCACTAGAGGGGAAAGAGGGGGGTTACAGTGTCCCAGAGGGCTGTGCCCAGCTTAGCTTGACCACTACCAAACCTGACCTCTGGGTGGAGACACTCATTTCAGAACTCAGGCCCCTTAACCTGCTATTAGTCAAGCAGGCAGAGGTAGTGGCCCTTGGAATAGCGCTACCTAGTGGTTACACACGGTTGGTAGGGGGCTAACCCTGGGAAAGATTCAGGAGCGGTCGAATCACCTTTGAATAGTCTTTTATGAACCTGCGGTAGTAGCCACAGAATCCCAGAAAACATTGTAGTTCTTTCAAGTTATGGGGCTGGGGCCAAGTAGTCAGTGCTCAACCTTATTGGGATTGGTCTCTATTCCTTCTGCAGATACTATGTGCCCCACATACTTCACAGAGGTTTGAAAAAACTGCACTTGTTGATGGACAGCTTGAGGCTGAAGTCTTCCAATCGGTCCAGCACTTTAAACAGTCGGGTCTCATGCTCCTCTAATGTGCGTCTGAACACAGTGACATCATCTAGGTACACTAGACATTCCAGCAAGTTCATATCTCCCACCACACATTCCATCAATCACTGAAAGGTGGCCGGGGTGCCTGAAATCCCCTGTGGCATTCTCAGGAATTCGTAGAACCCCAAAGGACAGATGAAGGCTGTTTTCTCATGGTCCTCTGGGGCCATCGAAATCTGGTAATATCCGCTGCAAAGATCCAATACTGAGAACCATTTGCTCCCATTCAAGCAATCCAGGGCATCTTGTATACAGGGTATGGTGTATTGATCTGGGATGGTCCACCAGTTCAGGGTTCGATAATCAACACACATCCTCACCGACCCATTCTTCTTACGCACAACTACAATGGGAGAGACATATGGGCTCCTTGATTCCTGTATCACGCCAGCAGCGAGCATTTCCTGCAGGTGTCTCCTCACATCATCTATGTCCACTGGGGTGAGGCGTCAGGATCTCTCTTGAAATGGCCGGTCATCATGCAGATGTATATGATGCTCTGCACCCTGGACACACCCCACATCCCATTCCTTTAATAAAAACATTTGGTCTCTCTGGGTGAGCTTCTTGCTAATTCTAGCCTTCCATTCAGTTCAGCGGGGAATCACCAAAGTCAAATAAGTCCAGGGTCACTCTCTCGTTTTGGCCAGCTTGCTTGTTATTGGGTAATACTGCAGTGTCTGCACAGTGTACTGTAGCTAGAGTGCACCCTCTGTTCACCTGGACCTCCCGATCTGATACATTTCGAATCTGGACCATCACTCGTCATGCATAGGCATGGGCACTGGCAGGCAAGATGCTGAGTTTAACCAATAATCCTTCTGGCAACTTTCCATCACCTGGTGCATCCAACATTAACATTTTGTTCTTTACATTTCTCTTTAGGCAGACTTCTCCATGGATTGTGCACTGGGCGTTGGGGCCAATACCAAGGAGTCAGGTTCCTTTTTCCACACTATCCCCACTGGCTCATCTGGGTCCTCTTCATTGAGTTTCTGTTGTAAGTCATATGCCCCTTTTACTAAGGCTGGAATTCTTAGGGCCCGTCCAGTCAGCTGCCCTTGTTTCTCATGGCAGAGTTGTGCTAGTCTCCCAAACAGGCGTTTGTCCCAATTAACAGGGGAACCCCATCATACAGTCCGGTGGGGAGACACACTAGGGCCAGGGTCTCTACTTGCTCTTCTAAACCAGTTACAGTTGCAGGAAAAGACAACCAGAGGCAGACATATCCTAGGTAGGGATAAGACTTGTCACTCAGCCCCCCACACACGTAGGCCTTCCAGGAATTGTAATGGCACATCAGATAAGTGTTTGTCATACCAGTCCTGAAATACAGTGGTCACTTGTGACCCACTGTCAAGCACAGTCCGAGTAGGAATACCATTCACAGCCACAGTAGTCTTTATTGAAGGGCCCACTATTTTGGACCAGTCTGGTGGGACAACAGCAGGGGCCTGGACAGATGACTTAGCCACAGAGGAGTTTGAGTTAGGATGGCCGAAGCCTTCACTGTGGTCATTTCATGCACCCCTTGACCACTGACTTGTTTTCCAAAGCTCTCCTTGAAGCCGGTTCATCACTTTATCTAAGTCCTTCTGAGACTGGCATTCCCTCTTTATATGGCCATCCCTGCTGCAGTTTTGACAAATGACAGGCTCCCGGGTCATCTCTGGGGAAAACACAGCAGGGGATGCTGGAACATCAACAGGAGACTGTGATCTGACTTCTGCTGGTAGTGTACCATGTCTCAAATTTCCTTTAGGGTGGCAGTCAATTCCTTGAGCTCATCCAAGATGCCACCCTCAGTAGTGGATGCCTGAGGGTGCACCCCAACCCCCATAACAGTCATGTCCTGACAGGGTCAGCAGGGGATACCTCAGTGAACACTCCCAGTTGTACTTTTCTCACTTCCTTCAGCAACTCCTCCCCCCCCACCGTTTAGCCCACAATGGGACACTCGTAGTGGTCTCCATTTCAGAAGGGCCTTCCAGTGCCATGATAACTTGGGCTGCACTCACCCCATAATGACAATCTCTCTCTTCACCTTCTACCTCCCGGAGTTCTTTTATCAAGTCACAGTAGTCAGGAGGGTTACCTCTTCTATCCTGGAGCCTTAACTGGATGATCTGCAGTTTAGAATGCTTGGCATGTTGCAGTATGTGCCCCAATCTCACACGGTTCAAATCACTGGCAGCTACCCCACCTTTCCAGTAAGCTTTCTGCAGAGCTCTTTCTAGGCGAGTAACATACACAGACAAACTTTCCCCCTTCCATGGTTTGGTACCTTGGAATTTCCACATCAAAGTCTCCCCTGACTCAGTGCTCCCAAAATTGTCTTCTAGTACAGATAGGTACTTCTGAGCAGATGCATCAGGGTTCATGGACCTCAAAAATTTAATGGCTTCAAGGGCAGGGCCCCTCAAACTTTCTATGATTCTTTTCCACTTCTCAGCCTCCGCACACTGCCACTCGGGTACCAAGGGGTCAACATAGTCGATCCAGGTCTCCCAGTCATCCTCCTCCTGGGGGATGGGCAGGGTGCCAGAGAAGATTCTCAGCCTTCGGTAGGAGTTGTGACTAATGGTGGGTACAGATATAGGGGCCAGCATTAGCACGGGCACAGAAGGCAGGGTAGTAAAAGGTGCTGGAGTGGGAGAGGGTGTTGGGGACGGAACACCCCCAGGTGGCAGGAATAGTTTCTTAAAGTCCTCTATGGTTTTCCCTTCCTCCAGCAACAACTTAGCAAATTTCTCCTCAAAAGTCTCAGATAATGGTGGGAGCTCATCCTCCCCAGGGTATTTACTGTCTTTTGTTATCACTCTCCAGGTGGCTAGGACCCCTTCCGAGGCAATAGTCTGTGGCACTTTAGAGCTGTCCACGAGGTCACTACACTCTACCAAGGTTATGAAAGTTTGAGTGATCAAATCAGCCTGTCGACCCACCACCACAGGGTTTTTTAAACATTCAACTTTGGAGAGTGCTCCCTCTACAGTGTCCTTACTGGTTCCCAGGGGAATATCCAGTATAAGCAGAACATTTTGGGGTTTAATCTCCTGTTCAATACACCACCCCACCAACTGGTGTACAGCCATTTCTACTGGGGTAGCCATTAATCTTTAACAATAATTTATCATTTTTGGCCACTAGAAGGCACAAAATCCCAGCGGTGAGCCTCCAAGATGTATCCCCTAGTTGGCGCTATCCCATGGGCTACTACCCCTGCCTGCTTGGCTAGTAGCAGGTTAAGAGGCCTGGGTAATGAAACAGGTGCCTCCACCCAGAGGTCAGGGTTGTTAGTGGTCAAGCTAACCTGGGCACAGCTCTCCGGGACACTGTAACCCCCCTCTTTTCCTTCTAGTTGCCTGAACAATATACAATAATTACTTTCACAATGATCCTTATTCACCAGGCAATTACCCACACTGTTTGTACTTACCACCAGGGCTGGTTCCTCTGGCTTGACCCTGGGGACCCCCTGTAAAACAAGGTTAAGCACAGCAAATAGCAACAGTACAATACTTTTGGCACAAAGTGGAACCACAGTTAGGTTAAATGCAAACAAAGTTAAATCTGATTTATTCAGGGGACTTGAACAAGGGAGGGGCGTAAGGTTGATTTGCTTAAAAGCTATATCAATCAGACAGTTATGCATGCAGTTCAGAGTCCCTACACAGTCACACAGTCTGGGTACCCAGGTAGGAAAACAGTGGGCTAGCCAGGAACATTGCAGCTGGTTGGGGCCCTGGGATGGAACAAAGCAACATGCACAACACACACTATTTGTAATCCGGAGCCGGAGGGCTCAGTTCATGAAAGAAAAGGCAACAAGACAATCAGATGACAACACTTTAAGATTTAACTGTTGTTGCAGGGAGCTACACTGATGTTTACTCACGATACCCAATACTGGACACAGGCAGGAGGAAATTGAGACTGTAGGCTGTTGAGCTGGAGTGCCCGGAGTAGCAGGGCCCACACAAATCTCTGAGGTGTCATTCCTGTTCAAGGCATTGAGCAGGGGGCTGATCCCCAGGCTGGTCTCTCGTTGATGACTTTCTCTGCATAGCAGGTATTCTGGCTGGGCCAGTGTAGCAGGGCCCAGGCAAACGGAAATGGATACAGATTCAGTCCATGGAGCTGGATACAGCCACCAGTAAGCAAAACACAGTTCAGACACACAGTGAGGAACCAAATCATGACCCACTATAAGCACACAGCACATTCATATGTAAGGAAATTCCACTGTACCAGGCACTGTACCACTGTATTGATCAACTGGTGAGATACTACCTGGAGTTCAGTGTCCAGTTCTGGAGACCACATCTCAGGTAGGACATAGACAGTGTAGAGACTGTACAGAGGAGGGTAACTAAAATGGTGCAGCCCTATGAGAAGAGACTAAGGGATCTCAATATATACACCTTGGAAGAGAGGAGGAAGGGTGGACATGATAGAGACCTATAAGCCCCTCACGGAGATGAATAAGGTAAAGGACAGGGTATTTTTTTAGAAGAAATGGGGCACGAGAACAAGGTGGCATGCAATGAAGCTGGAAGGTGGGAATTTAGGAGGGATGTGAGGAAGTACTTCTTCACAAAAAGAGTGGTGGATGCCTGGAACAGTCTGCCAGCAGACGTAATGGGGGTAAAAACTGTGGTGGACTTCAAGGATGCATGGGATAGTCACAAAGGAATCTTGGTAGGAATTAGGAAAGGGGGTGGGTAGCCGGAGATCAGGTAGTGTCTGCGGTGACAGCATAGGCAGGAACAGACCTAATGGACCAAGTGGTCCTTATCTGATGACCAATTCTGTGTTTCTAAATTGACGTCTGGTGTAGATTTAAAGAAAAAAAAATAGTAAAGCATTTCTATTTTGGAGATTTAACACACAACAAATTATGTTTGCATATAACATATTAAACTTAATTTACACTTTAAATTTATAGAAACAGAATTTATCGACAGAAATGGACCGCTTGGCCCATCCAGTCTGCCCAGATGTTCCCTGCCTAATCTGTTTCCGCAGACTGTAAATGATCTCTGGTGACCTTCTGACCTCCCTACTTGTTTCCTAATACACCACTATGTCTATCTCATGCATGCTTACTGCTCCTCTACAGTTTTTACTTCCACCACTTCTGCTGGCAGTCTGTTCCAGGTGTCTTAACACACTTTCAGGGAAGAAATATTTCCTCACATATCTCTTGAACCCCCCAGCTTCATCGCATGCCCCCAGGTCCTGGTGCTCATTCCCATTTGAAAGAAACTCCTGTCCCACACCCTGTTCACCGCTGTGTGGTAGAGGTAGGTCTCTATCATGTCCCCTCTTCTTGAACGGCTTCTTGTGCAACCCCTGAACTATTTTAGGTACCCTCCTCTGGACTGCTTCTGTCCTGTCTATGTCCTTTCTGGTATCCGGCTTCCCAGAACTGGACAAAGTACTCTAGGTGGTGTCTCCAAGTAATACAGTGGCAACATCAGCTCCCTCCTCCTGCTGGAAATACCCCTACCTATGCACCCTAGCATCCCATTAGCCCTACCACACTGCTTTGTCACACTTCCCTGCCACTCTGAGGTAATCAGCTATGATAAGGGAGTAAGAGGGTTTATTCAGCCAGAGCCCTTCTTGTGATGTCCCTTTTGACACTGATGGACATTGACACCACATTGCATAGGCAGTGCATGGCACTCTGTCCTGAAAGTTGGCATCATGTATTCCTGCCTGGCTAGCTTGCCCACCTTCGCGTGTGACCAACATTGCTGATTACTGCCTTCCAAGGGCCCACTGCAATTTTTGCTACCTGAAAAGGTGATTGAGCTGCAAGGAGAGGGTCCTTAGCAAAGTAGTGCAGAGTAGTACCATAGGTGCAAGGACAATAACTACATTACTTGTGTAACAACCTCCTCTTTTCAGTAGGGGGAGGTGGTGAAATGTGCCAGATGGGGACTGCCACTCTGACATTGTCCACAAGTTTATAAGCTGGGGTAGTAGTTTGTACAGTAGATAAACAGAGGGCCCTTGTGGTGCCAGGGTCTAAAGAAACAGTGAGAGTGGGTTAAAGTGGCGGAGGTGGGGGGTGGGTATAACATGAAATAGTGAGAGAGGAAAAAGTAAGGAGGGTGCAAGGCACTCTTGGGTCTCCCTGGGTTACCAAGCCCCAAACACATCGATGGTTCAACTGTGTTGGAGACTATTTCACCTTGGACCCTACTAACCTGCTAAGATGGGATATCTGGCACCGGTGACAGGTCTTTAGGACCTGATATCTGGGAACAGCTTCTGTGTGCATCACCCGTAACATAGAAACATAGAAACATAGAAACATAGACTTTGACGGCAGAAAAGGACCACTTGGCCCACCCAGTCTGCCCATTTCCCTACCTACTGGATAAGCTGAAGATTCTAGTTAACCAACAGCCTGCTTCCTGCAACCCCGCACTATAATTGCTTTGTGTCTGTCCCAAGCATGTTTGAATTCCCCCACTGTTTTAGACCCAACAACCTCCTCAGGAAGGCTGTTCCATGTATCCACCACTCTCTCCGTGAAAAAGAATTTCCTCACATTACCCCTGAGCTGTCCCCCCTCTATCTTTAAACTGTGCCCCCTTGTTCTTACACATCTCTTTTTCTGAAAGATGCTACCCTCCTGGACTTTGTTGATTCCTTGAGGTACTTGAACGTTTCTATCATGTCCCCCCTGTCCCTCCTTTCATCAAGGGTATACATATTAAGCTCTCTCAGTCTCTCTTCATATGGTTTCTGATGTAGACCCTGCACCATTTTAGTTGCCCTCCTCTGGACTGCTTCCATCCTGTCTATGTCCTTGCGTAGATGAGGTCTCCAAAACTGCACACAGTACTCCAGATGGGGTCTCACCAACTGTCTGTATAGAGGGATAATCACTTCCCTTTTTCTACTTGTGATGCCCTTCCTATGCATCCCAGTATCCCCCTGGCTCTCCTTACTGACTTCTCACATTGCTTACCCACCTTTAGGTCATCTGATATGAGATGAAATATGTAGTGGAATCACTAGGAGGTTGCGGGAAACAACCTGATGGCCAACTGGCCTATAGGAGATTCCCTTGAACATTTCAAGGGAGACCCTGGTTTGGGGGAGATCATGGAGACTGACTCGTGCAGCCACAGTACACCTGAAGATGGCAGATAAGGCTGCAGCAGAACAGAAAGAGACCTGACAAGGTAGACATTTCATCTAGTGGGAATATGGATGGATGGTAGAGGCCAGGTCCCTCAGCAGCTGCAACATTGGCCTGACCAACAGGAAAAGGAGTCTATGTGGGCTAGTTGATGGTCACCATGCAGTGCACATGGCTGAATGTGGATCTATTCAAATGGACCCTCTCTTGTACTAGAGAAGGTGGAGAGTTGGCAGGTGACTGCAGAGAAAGGCACTGGGCCCCTGATCATCTTCCCTGGCAGCCACTGAACTCAACAGTGTGATAGTGATGAATCCTAGTTAGGATCCGGGTATAATGGTTAGGATCCACGGATCCTAGGGCAGATAGTTAGGATCGGGGCCAGATAGTAACCCGCTGTTTTTTGTCCTCTCTGTGACGAGGTGCCTTTGTAAACGAGTCTCTGGCTCAAAGGTTGTAAATCCGATTTGTATAGATAAATAAAAATAAATAAATAAATATATAAATATATATGTCCTTATGGCCTGGTACCAGAACTGAACCTTAAGGTATAGCCAGGGAACGCTTTAAAGATATAGAAATGGAAGTTCTGATTGGGAATGTGCTAGATTCAGGGTTTGAAAATTTGGAGAGGCACACTCATAAATTGTTGCCAGTTGCAGTTACTGTGAAGATGGAGGGAAACTGAACTCCTGGCAGAGCAGTGTGCTCAGGCAGACATGCATAGGCCAGTCCATGTAGCATGAGCGTGCATGCAAAGAAAGGACATAAAGTCTTATGGTCACAAGATGAATATTAAGATGAAAAAATGCCTGCAATAGTATTTGATGTTTCAAAATGTTTGTAGTTGTGTATATGTTTTTTATTGTACTTATTTTATTTTATTGAAACTGTACGCATTTTAAACTTGCCATGTTTCTGGCCTGGTTGAACCTGAAAAAGGACCTTTGGTTCAGTTGCTCCTACCCAGTAATCAAATTTCAAATAAAAATAAAAAGGAAGTGGGAGTGCTAGGATGAGACAGGGTTATTATGTATCCCAGCAAAAGGCTGCGTTGGTGGTCAGCCAAGCAAGTACCAGCCAGGTGTGGGATCGAAATCTAGCCTAGGACCCTCATAGGAACATTATAACTAGCTCTGAATATGTGCAGGAAAAAGCACAGGAATTTGAAGATAGGATTTGAGGCCTGAATCTATATCAAATGTATTGAAATTAGTGTTGCTCAGATAGTGCTTTTGTGGATCCTACCACTATCTGTCAGATAGTGCTGGTATCCTGACTTGGATCCTATCAGATACCCTGCCAAAGACAGATGCAGGATCCAGGGTCAGATAGTGATGGATCCTAGTTAGGATCTAGGTATCCTGGTTAGGATCCACGGATCCTAGGGCAGATAGGATTGGGTCCAGATAGTGATGGATCCTGGTTAGGATCCAGGTATCCTGGTTAGTATCCATGGATCCTAGGGCAGATAGTTAGGATCCAGGGTCAGATAGTGATGGATCCTGGTTAAGGTCCAGGTTTCCTGGTTAGGATCAATGGATCTTAGGGCAGATAGTTAGGATCTGGGGCCAGATAGTGATAGAGCCTGGTTAGGATCCAGGTATCCTAGTTAAGATCCACAGATCCTAGGGTAGATAGTTAGGATCCGGGGACAGGTAGTGATGGATCCTGGTTAGGATCCGGTATCCTAGTTAGGATCCACAGATCCTAGGGCAGATAGTTAGGATCCAGGGCCAGATAGTGATGGATCCTGGTTAGGATCCAGGTATCCTAATTGGTAGGATCCATGGTCAGATAGCACTACTATCTTACCACAGCAACTATCTGGCCAGATTGGAGGTATCTGTTGGTATCCTTATTTCTAGGATACTATCTGAGCAACACTAATTGTGATCCTTGCTGCAATGAGTGTAGCTTTACTGATACAGTTTATTCACCAGTAATAATGGGACAAGCATTAGCAACTTTTTTCCATGGTTTCTTTACTCCAGAAAAACCTGAAAGGGTCTCAGTGTGTCCCGTGGAACTCCAGGCCTGAGTGTCTGCCTAGTGACTGAACTGTAATGCCAGGAAACTCCTGGAAAGCTTAAGTATACCTCTAGACATGGTAAGTTTCCTGAGACATACCTGATTCTCTCCAAAGGAGAAAAGTAGAGAGATTGGGGGAGAGCGTTGCACTTGTGAAACAGAAAAAAGTGTTCTCAAGCCATCTGTTTGTGGTTTGTTTCATGACACACAAAAACACTTACAGTCTTTAACATTATACTGACAAGGAGTGCAAAGCACCTTTACTTTCTTCTGCTTACGTACTTGCATTCTGATTATTATGTAAGAAATTGATTTGTCTGCATTTTTTTCTCTGAGTCAGTCACAACACCTGACACACAGAAAAGCACCTGCCAGGGTTGGGAGTACTAAGCTATTCTCCTACAGTGCTATACTTTGGTTAGGGATGTCACACTGTAAGCATTTGCACAGTAGCATAACCATGAGAAAATGTCATGGTTGCGTAATATCAGTCGGGTCTCATTGCCTCTAAATGGAGCTCTTGCTCCAGTGAACTCACCTGGTAAACAAAAACAATAAGTATAGAAATTAAATAATACATCTTTCCCTGGAAGCCTGGGGCATAAGCTGTAATCGGTTTTGGGTTCCTGCAATATCCTAATTTGGGTGACTCAATGGCAGCAGCATGAAACAAGTAATACCTTGATATATAGTAATCACAGTATAGTAAGTTCAGTCTGTACAGTATCAATACTGAGCCTTTCTAAACCATGATATTTCTTTAAACTGCGACATTCAAGCACCTGTGTAACCAACCTTAAGGATGAATCCTGTTCCTGACCGTGTTCACCCTTTGGCACAGGAACAGTCAGAAAAAGGAAAATGTATAAAAAGGCCCTGGTTCAAATAGAGAATGATAGAGAAGTAGCTAGAAAATCATCACGGAGTAAGGGGTGAGAGAGCAGCTACTCTTGTGGAAAGGGGGTGATTTCTTCCCAGTTGCAATAGACACTGGCAGTGTGACCGGAATATGCTGACGGACCAAGGGCAGGCATAGATCTCTGGATGGGGGGAGCAACTGACTCCGCAGCAGTCCACCTCATTGGCCACACCGGCCAACCTAACATCATTCTACGGCATCCACTGGTGGTGATGGCATATATTCTCCACAACAACAAGGCAGTCACCTGGTATGCCTTGCAGTTCAGGCTTAGCACATGAGCATGGAGGGCATCAAACCCATCAAACATGAGTCAGGGCTTAAGATCATGAGGTACTACACACGGCCGGCCCAGTGGCGCTGAGGTTTGAGGTGCTGGGCCTTCCACCTAGGTACCTGCCGGCCGACCAGAGTTCGAGGAGGCGAGCTCGGGCCGTCGGGGTCAGTGGGAGGAGGATTGAGCATCTGAGGACTGCTCTTCTCTCTCAGGGACGGATCCAGGGGTAGCCCGGTGCGGCAGCGGCCCCCGGTGGAGACCGGCGTCACTGCTACGCACCAGGGCACGTACACTAAGGGGTGACGTCGGGCAGCTGCCTTTCTGACGTGGGTGGGAGCGCCTACGTCGGAGCTGGGTGGCATTGCACATCCCGTGTCTGGGGGGGTAACCAAGAACACAGGAAAAACCCGGCTCCAAGGATCAGGCAACGGCACTGATCCTCCATGCCCTATGCCGGGGTTTCCCTAGCTTGCCTTCAATTTCCCCGGGCCCACTCCTCGTCTAGTGCCAGAGTCTGCCTTGAAGAGTGCCCAAGTAGGAGAGGGGGAGCCGAGGGTGCTGGTGCCAGTGAGGAGGGAGGAGAGGAGAGGAGAGGAGGCATAGCGTGGGATCCTCAGGCGGGCAGGACAAGGATGGGATGCCTGAGAGAGGACCTTGGTGCTGTGACGGGAGAGAAACAAAGTTGACAAAAAAAAATGAGATACTACACAATGAATGACTGCTATGTTAATGGTTAATGAGATGCATCCAACCTTTAATAAATTTAGCAGGCACTGACAGAAAGTGCCACGAGTTTGGGATTGTATGAAACCACCTGTAAACTAGCTCCACAGAGTGGAATGCTAGTGTTTTGATCCTTATTCTTCTGCATTAAACATCATCCTCTTATGGTGGAGACCTATAACTAATCAACATGGTTTATGTAAATGTTGTTGATCTGGACACTCTGAAATCAGGATTATGCCAGTTTGAGGCACCTTTAAAGATTTGAGCTGAACCTTATTAGGAACTTTTACAACTGTTTCTGTCTTTACACCTCTTTGTGATTGTTTGATCTCACTGTGATGGTCAAAGAAAACACCACTCTGCCCACCACCACACTTCCCAAATGACCTCCCCTCAATTAGGCTTTTAAACCCCTCAATTTTTTTTAATCACTTGTGTGTCTTAATACATCTTCTGTTCTTTCACTCATAATATAAACACAGACGGAGTTGCGCAGTACCATTTAACATTCTTAGCACAACTCCATACCACTCCACTATATCACTTTATACTCTGGAGTGGTGCAGAGCTGGGCTGAGAATGTGAGCTGGTGCCATACAGCTCTGGCTGTGTTTATATTATGGGTGAAACAGTGGAGGATCTATTAAGACACACAAGTAATTTTGATGGCCTGCCGGTACAGTGGTAGTGTACCACTTTCAACGCCAGTGACCCAAGTTCGAGAACGAACTCGAGAAACCAGAGGGGTCAGCCAGGGGAAAGAGGATCAAGCATCTAAGGGACTGCTCTCTTTCACTGGGGAGGGAGTGGTGTGACATCTGGAGTGTAACTTTTCCGTAGCAGGGGGCTGGGGGACAGTACAACGTGCAGCAGTGCAGTGGCAGACGTCCAGTGGGCCATGCATGGAAACATGTGTGGCGCTGCCATCGACACTATTGTGCACTACTTCTCCATGCCACAGGGTAGGGGGAACAAGAAACAAAAAAACATCTCTGATGGCAGGATGACAGCTGCCCTTTGTAGGCCTGGCACCCGATGACACAGGCACGGCCCCCGATCCTTGACCCTCCGGACTGAGTGCATTCCCTGCCACTTCACCACAGGATGATGGGGCTGAGGGGGGCAGTAGGATGTGGGGGGGGGCCATACTAGGGGGAAGAAAAAGGATAAACTGGAAAAAGACACACAGGTAATTAAAGCTAGATTACTCACCTGCAGCTGTAGTTCTAGGCGTGGTATAAAGTTGACATCCACTCTCTGACAGTTCCACTGAAAATGCTGATTCACTGGATGTCTTGAAGCTAAGTTCCTCCCACCACCTGGGTGGTATATCCCCTGACTCCTCCCCGTGATGTCAGATCTTTGCACGCTTAAAGCAGGAATCCATATGCCACTTGCCAGGGGAGGCTAGGTGGGTTGTGTGGATCTGAGCTATATACCACTCCTAGAACAACAGTAACAGGTGAGTAACCCATCTTTCTAGGGGCGTGGACACACATCACTATCTACACTCTGGTAGATTCCTAGCAGTTCTCTGGGAGGAGGGGGCAAGGCATGCACCCCTATTTGGTGAACAGAGACTGGAGAACCGAGGTCCCAAAAGCAGCAACCCGATGAGACTCATGGTCAATGCTGTCATGGAAATGAAGGTGTGTGCTGACTTCCAGAAGCATCCCTACAGATCCTCTGTATGAGGATGTCTCTGGAAGCAGCCACAGAGGCAGCAGTATGTCTGGTGGAATAAGCCCTACACCCTATAGGAGGCTTCTTACTAGCCAACCTACAGCAGAGGTTGATGCAGGATGTGATCCACTTGCCAGTCATCTGCTTTGCTGATGGTCTGCCATGCATGGCTTCAGTGTATAGGACAAACAGCTAGCGAGCCTCACCCTGAACTCCAGCATTGTACTCCTTATAATAAGAGAGTGCCATGCATAGGTCCAGAGTATGAAGGTTGAGGTCAGCCTCAGAAGAACGGTTAGTAAAATAAACTGGGAAGTTCGTCACTTGGTTAAGGTGGAATTCTGATACAACTTTTGGGAGGAACTTCGGGTGGGGGCAAAGGACAACCTTGTCCTTGTGGATGGCCAGATAAGGAAACTCCATTGACAGCACCTGGAGCTCACTTGTCTTTCTGGCTGAAGTGATGACCGCCAAGAAAGCCATCTGCTATGACAGGTGTAACATCTTACACCTTCGCATAGGCTCAGATGATCTGCCCATGAGCATAGCCAGCACCAGCAGTAGATCTCATGGTGGTGGTTTTTCATGCATGGATGAGGAAAAGAGGTGGTGGTTCATGCTATGTGGACAAGTGGTCCAGGCCTTTGAAAAAGCACTTGACCAGCTTCTCTTGGGCCACCGTCAGTCTACCAGCCTGCACCTGGTAAGCTAAGATTGCTGTGAGGTGCACCTTAAAGGTGTCGCTCCCAGTCCCAACTGAGAGAGGGATCAGACGTATTCCAAGGTGCTCAACACAGGCAGGCAAGGGGATCAAACTACTTGCGCTGGCATCAAATAGAGAACCTCTTGTATTTAAACGCATAGCATCTGCAAGTCAATGGTTTTTGGGAAGCCTCTACAACGTGGAGCACTTCTTCCGACAGACCCAAGGCCTGGAACTCTAGCCACTCAGGAAAAAGGCTTAGAGGTGCAGGGATGTCATGTCTGGGTGCAGGACCATCCCCTGTTGTCTGGTTAGCAGATCGGGGCAAAGAGACAGCCACCACAGAGGTCTACTGCTGAGGCTGAATAGATCCAGTTACCAGAACTGCCTTAGGCAGTCTGGAGCTATTAGTATCATCTGTGCCTTGTGCTTCCGGGCTTTGAGCACCACCTTGTGAACCAAGGGGACAGGAAGGAAGGCGTATACAAGGCCTGAGGTCCAAGGCCTCACAAAGGCATCCCCCAACAGTGTCCTGGACTGTGTGTGTATGTGTATGTGTGTGTGGGGGGGAACAGTCTCAGTTTGCCATTGTCCCAGGAGGTAAACAGATTCACCAGAGGACTGCCCCACAGGGAGAACAGGTAGTTCACTACCTCCTGATTCAGGGACCACTCGAGCAATGTCTTTCCTATCCAGCTGAGAATATCTACTAGCTGGCTGTGAACTCCTGCAAGATGGATTTCTATGAGATCAACACCCAGGCTGTGCACGATGGTCCAGGTGTGGAGGGCCTCCTGACACAAGGAAAGGGAGTGTGTTCCACACTGCCTGTTCAGGTACAACATGGTTGCGGTGATGTCCATCTGGACATGGATGATCTGACTCCTGACTAGAGGAGCACATTTCCTTAGTGCAAGCTGCAGTACATGGAGCTCTTGCAAGTTTATGTAGTGACGGGACTCCCGGGGTGACCAGAACCCAGGGGTTCTGTGTTCTATCTGATGTGCTCCCCACCAGAGATGCACTCATCATTAGCACGATGGTCGGCTTTGGGCGGAGAAATGGGGTTCCTTTCTTCAGATGTTCCAGGACTAGCCACCACTGGATTGCATCCAACATCGACTGGGTCACTGAGACCAGCTGGTCCAAATGGCCTAGGCACATGGACGAGTGACAGTCCAGCAGGTGTTGCATCCTCCAGTGGGAACCAATGGACCACACTGGTGCAAGATGCCAGGTACCCCAGTGGCCGCAAGAAATCCCAGGCAGGGCATAAGAGCACAACTTGAAATTATTTGGCAAAGGAGGTAAGGTCCAGTGCCCAGTCCACAGGGAGGTGGGTCTTGGCCCACTGGGAGTCTAGTTTTTCCCTATTAACTTGATCACCTGTGAGGGGACCAGACTTGTCTGGACTGACCAACAGGCCAAAGTCTCGACAGGTGTGGAGAGCCAGATCCCTGGATCTCTTAATGGTCTCCTTGGATGGCCCAGCTATCAGTCAGCCATCAAGATAGGGATACACCCTTACACCCTTGCACTGCTGAAAGACTGCCACCACTGCCATACACTTGGTGAAGACCCTGGGCATGGACAACAGACTAAAAGGCATAAGATAGAACTGGCACATGAACTCTTCCATCCAGAACTGGAGATACCGGCGATGGGATGGACAGACTGGAATGTGGAACAGTCCAGGGAGCAGAACCACATTTTCTGCCCCAGAGACGGAATGATCTGATTCAGGGTGACCATCTAGAACTTGTGCTTATGCATGAACTGGTCCAGATCTTGCAGATCTAGTATGGGGCACCAGCCTCCCATCCATTTCAGAACCAGAAAGTACTTGGACACGTAACCTTGTCTGGTCAGGGCATCTGGGACACGGGCTATGGCTTCTTTTATGAGGAACTGAGCAATGTCCTCCTGAAGGGCGGACAGCATGTCCTGTGACACTCTGGTCTCCCGAGGAGCATGGAGTAGATAAGGAGTGAGAGCTTTGAAATCCAGAGGCAGTCCTCTACTGACCACTTCTAACACCCACTTGTCTGTTGTGATAGTGGACCAATGTGGCAAGAAGTTACTTCCCCAACCACAGACTGGGAGTGCAGACAGGGACAAGATGGGTGTAGGGATGAAAACCCCCAACCTGTCACTGTGCAGCTTTTGCGAGGGCACCAGCCACTGCTGCCAGAAGGGCAGCACTACCTCTGCCCTACTTCTCTTGAGGCCCTGGCCAATGAACTTGGGTTTTGGATGCCAGGCCTGGTACTGTCCCTGTTGCGACTGCTACCAAGGAGGCCATGGCTGGAAGGGCTTATACTGAAAGGCCTTCTTAGGATTTTGCTTCTGGTTGTTCTGAGATGATGCCACAGAGTCAAGGGCAGCATTGGACTTCTCTGTGTGGGTGAGATATCCCTCCACCACAGGGCCAAAGAGTTCAGGGTCCAGAAAAAGGGATATCAGCCAGCTTGTGTTGGGTGTCTGCCATAAAAGTGGACAGTCAAAGCCAGGCCCTGTGACGTATTGAGATGGCCGCTGCCAAGACACAGGCACAGGAACTGTCAATGTCCAAGGCCTTCTTTTACTGGTATTTAGCCAACGACTGACCTTGGTCTCGAACCATCTTTACCGGTAACTGCTAGTTGGCAGGGAGGTGAGGGAGGACCTCAACAAAGACTCCCACCAGGGAGTAACCAAAGTTGGCCAGAATGAAGGAGCAACATTTTTGACAGATACACAAAGATACTGCAGTGTAAACATTTTCAGTGGCATGGTCAATCTTTCTGGACTCTTTGTCCAGAGAGTCATCCACATCCCCTTGGCCTCCAGATTTGCAGAAGGCTGAGTCAGAAACCAGCCCTTTGCCCAAAGGGCAATCTGAGAACCCAGAAAGGGACAGAGTAAGGACTGCATACTTTTGGACTATCTGAGTGGAGGGTGCTGGGCAGGCTGCTGGATGCTGCCAAAGCTCCAGGGACAGTCCTGCTTTGGCCTCAGCCATGGGAAAGGCAACCCCAGTGGATTCATCTGTCCAAAATGTCTGCAAAAGGGTATTTGGCTCTTTTCTGGACATGCTGTAGTGGGACGTGCATGGACTCTGAGATTAATTGGACGTGAGCCCTGAAAGACACCAGCCCATTAGTAGTCATCAACTGAGCTCATGACGAGGATGTGGATCCCCAAGGAGGCCATAGATGAAAGATCCTTGACTGTTTCTCACAGTGGACCACCTGAGTATCCTTGGATTGGGTGATCTCCACCAACAAGTGGCCTGGCAAGTTGGTTGCCAACCGGGCCTCCTTAGGTGAAGCATGCGCCTTCAATTGCAGAGGTGGTGGCTCCACCTGGAAGGGAGTGGAATCAACTGTGGGAAATAACTGTGTTGCATGGTCTGGTGAGGGCATCACTGGTGGATGCCAGCTGACTGAAGGTCCAGGGTTGAAGCCCTACCCCACCCTGCAATGGCCCACTGTTGCCAAAGAAGCTCTTCATAGCACTTACACACCCTTCAGTGGAGCCTTTCTTCACCTGAGGATGAGGAGGTTGAGGCACGTCAATGACAATGCCTCCCAGTTGAGTGGGATCGAGAGCGTGGACACCTCGATCGAATCCTTGACTGTCGACCAGACAGTCGACATAGAAGAGAGCTTTCTGGCTGGTTGTGGTAGACCACATGCCTGGTTACGTTCAGTAGGAAAGGCTTAGAGGCTTGACAACCAGTGAAGGCTGCTCCAGTGGTGATCTGGTCAGGGACACTGATCGGGTCACATCCTCATGAGTAAGGACCTGGAACACCGCAGTCTGGGAGACTGGATCCTGGATCTCATCCACCAGCCGATTGACAGGATCAAGAAAAATCTCCATGGTCTGCTTGGCCTGAGTCAAGGTCAACAAGTTTGACAGGGGTACTGATTGCTCTCGACCTTCACCTCCACAGAGTGAGTTTCAACCATAGTCAAGTGGTAAAGGGAGTTGAGCGATAGGGAGGATCTTGCTCTCTTCTAGTCCCATGACTGGTGCCAGTAGTGCTTGTATTTCTTGCTGTAGTGGGCAGGGCTCTCCCCCAAAGTCTGGAAGGCCATGCACATTTCCCAGAATCCTTCTGAGAATGATCCTCCGACACTGGCCCCAGCCAGGGGCAGCACCAAGACTGATGAGGTACTCACTGCAGTGACTGCCTCTTCCTCCACAAAAGCCACAAGATGAGATGCACACTTGATGGCCACTGAGGCCTTCTTATGGCCTTTACACCAGTTTTTTTGATCTCGCTAGAAAGGCCAGCTGATGGTAAGCTGGTGCTTTAGATCCTCCAGGGATTCCAGAAGCACTGAGGGACATGGCTGCACCTGGCCATGTCATGCTGCCATCACAGGCAGTTCAGGCATTTCTCTAATGGCACATTAAATCCTAAGTGAGAGATGCAAAGGAGATGACCTGTTCATTAATTGGAAAGAAAGATCTGACATCATGGGGTGGAGTTGTGAGATATACAGCCCGAATGGTGGGAGAAGCTTAGCTTCAATATGTCTGACTAATCAGCAGTGGTCAGGACTGGTGTTTTCCTTTAATAAAATTACAGACTTGTCTGAAGGGTGCTGTGCCTGTTTCAATAAATGCTAAAGCTGCAAGCTGTAATTCACCTAAGTGTATCTCCATTTCTGCCATTATACCGGGAGGCAGGCACAAGCTTGTATTAATGAGGGAGGGAAAAGATCACACAGAAGCCACATGCAGCTGTAAGGGTAAGTACCTATGCCTAAGGCTGTAAGAAAATCATGGCACGCACGGATTTCACGATCTCCGCGATTTTCAAGCGGTACCGTGAAATTGACCAATTTATTCGTTTTACCATGAATTCACAGCCTTGAGAAATAAGAAGGTTTACTACAGCAGAATCTCAATCCTCACTCCCATGCTGTGTGCTGGCAAGTCTCTGGGCATGCTGCAGAGATAGTGTGCTTAGGTACGGGGAGGGGGGGGAGTTGTGTCCACTTGATCCCCCCTAACATTGTAGGTGTCCACGCAACCTCAGCTCCTTCCTCACTCGCACAAGTGTGGTGGACATGATGTCACAGGATGAGAGAGACTGAAAATACTGGGGAAAAATAAGCCCTAACCTACAGTACCATTGACGGCTGTCAATACCCCCCCCCCGACAGTCCTGACCTCACCTCACCTCTCAAAGCCAACAAAAAAATGGGTGTGTTTCCTTGGGTTACTGTCCCAGAGCCTGGCCAATAATAAGTGGGTCTGAATAACGTAAGGCAACAGTGGTACAGCCAGTAACAGTGGGAGCAGCCTGGGCAGGAGCGACTCATAAATTATGCCATCCACAGAGCACTGAATAGTTCTGTATGAGACGTCAGTGAGTTAGGAAGACAGTTTGCTGAGTTTCCAGGTAATTTATTTTGCAAAGAGTATCTATTTTGTTATTTTGTTGCTTTTCGATAATTTGAATTTTTACCGTGAAAAGTGGTATTTTTTGCCGTGCAGATGCTGTGAAAAATGGCAATTTTTGCTGTGATTTTCTTACAGCCTTACCTATGCCCACAGGGTCCCCTGACACCAGAAACCTCCACCCTTCACTGCCAGCTCAAAGCAGTGTCCTATATCTCAACGCCCTGGTCCTGGGAACTACCCTCTACCTGTATGGCCAAACCTACAGAAGCTGTGAATGCAAGTTGTTTCCTGGAAAGGAGTGGCATCACTGTTAGACTGACCTTGATGCTCTTTAACCTCATCTCTAATGTCTGCCACAGAGCTATGGGAGCCCTACGTGACTACTTTAACACCATATGTGGACTATGCTTGCCCTGTCAAGGAGCACCCCCATCTCCCAGGGGGATGTCCAGGACCCTCCCTATCCAGGGGCAATGCTCCATATGAGGGATCACTCCCAGTGAAATTGATATTTGCTCCATGAAGGGACGTTATAGTGACAGTACTAGGTCTAGGTTCAAAGTTAAACGCAAACCCTTTGAGCTGATAATCACAGGAGTCCATACTGAAGCACATGTAGGGATTTACTGTTGATAAACTGGGAAAATTCATTACTACTTACGCTGGAGGGCCAGATGTCTTAGCTTATTCACATCATGAAGTGGTCACATTTTAAATATCAGTTTCAGTGTTACTGCAGGGTAGTTAATCATTAATTACATGCAACAGTGGTAATTACACTGTCGTTACATGTTTGTTACATGGTTCCATCAACACTCACCAGGGGTGTCGGCAGGGATACACACTGTACTCAGCAGTGTACAGTATAAGAAATCGGGCTGGGGCAACAAAAAGAGGAATGCAAGGACATTGTGAGTCACATTATGTCTGTATTGCGTTGAGCCCTTTTGCCTTTGTTGTTTGCTATGGGGCACTGATGCCACCAGCCAAATACGCAAACAAGAACAACTTAACAGGCAGGCAGAAAAACAAAGGAAGGATGATTACAGGAAGAAACTGATTACTTGAACTCAGACATGGCAAATGAGGGGGGAGGGGGCAGGCCTATTGCTGGTGGGGGCAACGCATATTTTGGTTTATGTTTACTTAACGGGGGGGGGGCAACAGTGCCTCAGTTTTGAGTACAATTTAAAAATTCCTGGCTACACCCCTGACACTCATGACAGTGGCTCTACCAGGACTCACATCTCAAGATAACATCTTATGAGAAAGGCTCTACCAGCACTCTCACCTCATGGGCAGGGACAGGGTCTTTTGAAAACTGAATAAAAGGGTGCCCCCCCAAAAAATTAGATTTTTTTGCAAATATCATGGGGAAATTGTGGAGTTCACAGTACATACCCAGTGCACCCAAATAAATATTTTATTGTTTTCTGTAGCATGCATTGATCAGTATGAATCATTAGATAAATACATTGCCACTTTTATGTGCTTTCACATGAACAAAGGTTTGTGCTCTTGAAATGAACAGTAAATTCATTGATATATATAGCATATCTGAGAAAATCTAAAAATGTCTACCTGATGCGTTGCTAACTAAATTATATTTAGTAATTTACTGTCATTCAATAATAAGTGCAACATATTTTGTAAGTGTTTAGATGTAAAATAATGAAGCCTTTTCAACAACTACTGACAGTGTTCCCTCTATAATCTGCCTACTTTCTGGTGAAAGAAAAAAACAGCAGATAAGGGGTACAGAAGCACGTTATAGTAAAAATAACTAAACTGTATGCTTTGTTAAAATGACTGCTGTTAGTTTACAATACACATTACAGTAAGTACGACATTCGAAAATTACATTAAATGCTTCAAATTGTACCAGTATCTTTTCACTATGTCATACAATAGTCTGCAATGCATGGTGCTTTTGTTTTACTCTGGCTGCAGTGATTTTTGTTTATTTAAAAGTGCTGTAACAGTTTAAATACTGTATACTTCACTTGTTTTATCGGTTTGTTTTCAGGAATCTTAGCCAAGTTTTATTTTTGCAGTCTTTGCATGTGAGCAGGTAGGTGGGAGATTATCAAGGGAAGGATCACTGTCGCCAATTTCCTCAGAAGCATATTCAAGTTTATAATCAGCAGGGTCATCCAAAATCCTTAGATGACTGAATTAAAATCCATTCAGAATGAACGTATTCATACAAGAAGAAAAAAAGCTAGTGTGTCACACAAAACACAACCATTGTAGATAGCGTTCCATTTAAGTAAATGGGGCAATTTGTTTCTCACCAAACTGTAAGGGTATCTAGGAGTAATCACATCTGATGACCTCAAGATGGCGTGGCAGTGCAACATGGCAATCGGTAGGGCCAGTGGGATGCTAGTGTAACCCATAGGTGGCGCTATCCCAAGGGCTACTACCACTGCCTGCTTAACTACTAACAGGTTGAGTGGCTTAGGTCCAGTGGCAGGTGCCTTCACCCAGAGGTCAGGGTTTGCAGTAGTTAAACTAACTTGGTCACAGCCCTCTGGGACACTGTAACCCCCTCTTTCTTCCCACTAGTGGCCCACACAATGCATAAGGAATATCTTCTCAACGTACACTTACCCCCAGGACTGGCTCCGTCGACTGGACCTCGGGTACTCCCTGCAAAACAAGATGATACAGTGCAAAACCACAGTACAGTACTTTAACATAGAATACCTCAGCCAGTGTAACTTTGCTAAAACCAACAGATCTGATTTATTTAAGGAGCTGTAACAAGGAAGAGGGAAATCAGGTTAATTAGGTTAAACACATTAATAATCACAGTACTGTGCGCATATTCAGAGTCCCAAATTGTCACTTTCACTGGGTACCCAGGATGGGGGAGGGGGGCTAGCTAGGATCGGTTGCAGCTGGTTGGGGCCCTGTGATGGAAAAAACACTGGCACAATACCCAAATTGTAATCCAGAGTCAGTTGGCTCAGTTTGTGAAGAAATGGGAAAAAAAAAACAATTAGATGACACACTTGCAATTCGACAAACAGATGGCAGGGAGCTACCCTGCTTTGTACTCTCAAACTCAATGCTGGGAACTGGATGGAAGGCAGATTGTCCTGGATTGCCAGGAGGAGCAGACCATGTGGACAAGGTCCTTGTGACTGGACCCCGCTGCAGT
The DNA here is from genome assembly GCA_016271365.2 of Neoceratodus forsteri. Lineage (NCBI taxonomy): Eukaryota > Metazoa > Chordata > Ceratodontiformes > Ceratodontidae > Neoceratodus > Neoceratodus forsteri. Next base: position 1,196,806,695 of record CM057456.1, read on the forward strand.
TTAGAGCAAATGGATGTAGTCTGGATTAAGCTGGGGTTTACTTCCAGCTTCATGCACTCTATTCACTGTACAGGGGATTTGAAACACGATTCCCCACAAGCACTACACACATTTATATGTAAAAGGAAAGTACTATACCAGGCAGGCTGCTTCTCTATCCCAATCGCAATTACTGCACAATACCTGTGAGAACACACAGCAGATTCAGTTCCTGACAGACAGAGTAGGGGTGTAGCCAGAAATTTCAATTTTGTACACAATATCCAACAGTTCCACTCCCCTATTAAAAAAGTACACATCCTTTCCAAACGGCACTCCCTTCCAAACAAGTCAGATTGTTGTCAAATGATTCCTCTAATCTCTAAAGAGGTCAAACATGTGTCAGTCTCCTAAACAACAGATGTTTAAACAGAGACACTCCTCAGTGGCCTACACCAACCCAAATATTACAGATTAGAATGAAAATGTTAACAGAAAAGCATATGGTTTGTGACAGGCACTCAACAAAACTGTACACAAATGTGTACAGTGAGTATGCCTGTCTACACCCATGAGACAGAGTGCAATTCAACAATTTCTCCAGTCTTCTACGGGGTGAGCCTGGTTTCTACTCTTCAGATCTCCTTGATTCTCTTCACAGGTTGGTTTCAGTCCAAACAGGCGCTTGCACAAACTGCAGACCGAAACTTAGGGCCTTACACGAGATCCCCGTGCTAAAACTACTCACCGAAGAAGCACACAGCTCCCTGTCTCTTCACTGCCCTAAACTGATCTGATCTTTCCAGTAGACAGAGCTGGGCATTTCCTTTGAGTTCCTCCCAGTTCAGTTGACTGGTTTGGCTGTCACTCACAGTAAACTCCCCCTGTTGGTGGAAAAAAGGTGCCAAAGTCAAAACTACATTTCCCAGAGTCACTGCCTTTACAATCCCCTTACAGCAGGCTCCAGAGGAGAGTCCAAGTTCTGATTCGCCCAGAGCAAGCTCCATTTTAAAGGATCCCCACCATGATTGGTCCAATTCAGCAGTTCAGAACCAACATGAGGGAGCTTGCTCTGCACTGTCCTTGCTACAAGAAAGCAGGTCAAATCAAACTGCATTTTCATTATTACTCTAACAGGTTACAAGCAAACAATTACATCTTTGAAGAGTGCTCCTTCTGCCCACTTAGTGATGGCAGAAACGGAGTGATTTGGCAGTAGCTCAAGCGGGACTCAAGCAGAAAAACATACAGTCCCCCCCATACAAACTAATTATGTCTGCAAGCAGACAGCTCTTAAAAGACAGTACCAGAGGCTCTAAAAGCACTCACAGATAAACGGCTTAAACACCAAACACCATTCAGGCTTAGAGCATTCAAGCAAGCTCCTGGAAGACTTTTTGGGAACCCCCATTTGCAGGGAGGTTACACTAGGGTGTATAGGGAGGGGTAAGACCAGCAGAAGGAGGAAGGCAGTGTTTCCACTGTGTAGATTGCTGGTAACACCCTACCGGGAGTACTGTGTTCAGTTCTGGAGGCCACATCCCAGGAAAGACACAAGCAGAGTGGAGGTTCTCCAGAGGAGGGCAACTAAAAAGGTGCAGGGTCTGCATCAAAAGCCTTATGAGGAGGGACTGAAGGACCTCAATATGTACACCCTGGAAGAAAGAAGAGTGAGAGGTAATATGACAGATACCTATAAACACCTCACAGGCATAATAAGGTACAGAAGGGGAGTTTTTAAAATAGAAACATAGAACTGATGGCAGATAAAGATCTCTTGGCCCACCTAGTCTGCCCATATTCCCTACCTGATTCATATTCCGCAGATCCTACATAATCTGTGGCTTACCCTCTCTTTCCTATCGCTAGAGTTCCTTTATGTCTGTCTCATACATTTTTGAATTCCTGTACCTTTTTTCCCCATGGTCTCCATGCATCCATCACCCTTTCCATGAAAAAATGCTCCCTCACGTTACTCCTTAGTCTACCCCCTCTAGTCTCATATCACGGCCCCTTGTTCTTGAACACCTTTTTTTATGAAAGATGCTACCCTCTTGTACCTTATTTATACCCGTGAAGTATTTGAAAGTCTCTATCATATCCCCCCTCTCTCCCCTTTCTTCCAGGGAATACATATTGAGATCCTCTAGTCGCCCCTCATATGACATCTGGTGCAGCCCCTGCATCATTTTTGTTATCCTTTTCTGAACAGCTTCTATTATGGCTATGTCCTTCACCTCCTTCCTTCTGCTAGTGATACCTCTCCCTATGCATCCTAGCATTCTACTGGCTCTCCTCACAGCCTTCTTACATTGCTTGGCAACCTTTAGGTCAGCAGATATGATTATCCCTAGGTCCCTTTCTTTGTTCGGTGACCGTCAGTACCTCCCCCTATCATATATTCCTCCCATGCATTTCTGTGCCCCAAGTGCATGATCTTGCATTTCTTTGCATTGAATCTTAGCTGCCACACACACTGACCACTCCTCAAGCTCGCTTAGATCCCTTTTCATTTTCTTTACCCTGGCTGGAGTGTCATCTCTGTTGCAGATCTTTGTGTCATCTGCAAAGAGACGTACCTTCCCTACCAGTCCCTCTGCAATGTCGTTTATGAAGACATTAAAGAGGACTGGTCCAAGCACTGATCCCTGTGGGACCCTGCTGGTCACCCCGTCTTCGGATTGAACTCTGTTCACCACCACCCTCTGTGTTCTATTGCTCAGCCAATTTGTGACCCAGTTTACCACCTGGGGCCCACTCCCAGGTTGCCCAGTTTGTTTATAAGCCTCCTATGTGGGACAGTGTCGAAGGCCTTGCTGAAATCCAGGTAGGCCACGTCCACCACCCCTCCCTGATCCACCTCCCTAGTCACCCAGTCAAAGAAATCGATCAGATTTGTTTGACAAGATCTTCCTGCTGTGAATCAAAGTTGCTTCGGGTCCTGTGCTCCACTGGATTTGAGATATATCACAATCCTTTCTTTTAGTTGTGATTCCACTAGTTTCCCCACCACCGAGGTCAGGCTGACTGGCCTGTAATTTCCAGCCTCCTCCCTGCTCCCACTTTTGTGGAGTGGGACTACATTCACTCTCCTCCAGTTCTTTGGTACCTCGCCTGTTTCCAGCGATCTGTTGAACAGGGCTGTCAGTGGTGCTGCCAGTACTTCCCTGAGTTCTCGTAATACTCTGGCATGTATCTTGTCCAGCCCCACTGCCTTGTCCACCTTCAGATCAGCGAGCTCCTTTATGGCTCTCTCCTCCATAAATGGACTGGTGTCCACCTCCCTCCCAGTGGTTCTTCTGTTGCTAACTGTGGTCCCTCCCCTTCCCCCTCTTCTGTGAATACTGAGCAAAAATATTTGTTCAGGATTTCTGCTTTTTCTTGGTCCCCTTCTGCTTTTTCTTTGTCCCCTTCTGCACCCCCTTCCCTTTTTATTCTCACAATCCCACCCTTAGTCTTTTTTCTCTTGCTAACTTACCTGAAAAAGTTCTTGTCCCCTTTCGTTACTTCCTGGGCTATTTTTTCTTTGGTTTGCACCTTTGCACTCCTGACTGCTTTCCCCACCTCCCTCTGCTTTACCAGTTACAGTTCCCTGTCTTCTGCACTCTGTGTTGCCTTGTACATCCTGAATGCCCCCTTTTCACCCTTACCTTCTCGGTCACTTCATTTGAGAATCATACCATTTTTTTTCTTTCTCTTTGTTTTGCTTACTTGCTCAATGCAATGGCTTGTTACCTCCACAGTGGCTCCCTTAAGATTCTCCCATTGTTCCTCATCCAACCCCTTTGCCTTTCTCTGTCAGTGATTTCCTCAGACAGTCCCCCATCTTAGCAAAGTCGGCTCACCCGAAATCCAGTACATTTGCTTTCGTATGGTTTGTCTCCTCTGCTGTTCTCACACTGAACCACGTCATACTGTGGTCACTTGTTCCCAAGTAGCTCACCACTTTTACATCAGTAATTATGTCCCCATCAGTGAGTACCAGGTCCAAGGTAGCTCCCTCTCGGGTGGGCTCACATTTTATTTTCATTTCATTTTTATATTTTAACTTGTAAGCCTGATGAGCAAAAATTGCCTGTTTTCACAGGCCACAAGTTAACAAAAACATACAGAATAAATATAACAATATAAAAAAATTACAGGTGAACATATAACATCAATTGCTACAATACACATGTACATTCATTTTTATGTTTGCTTGCATGCATGTGCAAGAAACTGTGCCACCATACGAGTTTTCATAGGTGTGGCACACCCGCTTCCAATGCCCTCAGCATTTTTCAGGCACTGCCGCACCGCACCACACCAATGAATGCCCCAGCTGTCTATGACAGCAGTTCAGATTGCAGTGGCGTACAGTTGAAAGCAAATGGCTGCTACAATCAGCAGTGGTAACATGTAGGCAATTTGCATACTGCCCTGCATCAGCATGTGCTGATTGCCTCCATATTTCCGCTGATTATAGCTGATGAATTCTATATGTGCACCCCTTTGTTGTGTGCTGAGAGGGTGCTCAATCCCTCAACTTATGCACACTCCCCAGCACTGTATATCTGATGGGGTGCCCAATCCCCATTGGCTTCAGTGCCCCTCCCAAAAACAAACTTCAGCCGCCACGCTGGGAGCCCGCCCCAGCGTGGCGGAGGTCCAGTGTACTCATCTGTTCCCTCCACACTGTATGGTCAAGAGGGGTGCCCAATCCCCTGCTGGCTCCACTGCCCCCCCAAAACTTCCAGGTGCCACGTTGGAAGCCCACCCCTGCATGGTAAAAGTACCATGTCGTCCATGTAAAATAAAAAAAAATAAAAACCTGTAATAAAAGAAAATGGTCCCTCGTTGACTCTCTTGCCTCCCTCCCGCAACCCGCCCACCCTCTGCATACCCCACCTCCCACCTCCTTCCTCATACTTACCTCCGAGAGGCTGCAATGATCTTGTGGAGTGGGAACACGTCTGCATTGTTCAAAGCTGACCACGAACTGAAGAAATGCCGGTAAGCTATATAATGGCATAAGTAGGGTTTTTTCAACTTTGGTGCATATCTCAGTCATTTTTTTCAAAGTTTTGCACCATATTTTCAACATGGGGTTCTTGGGACCCTGTCTTATGAATTCAGTGACTGTCATTTGGTTATTCGGTCCCGAAAGGTGATTTCTTGGTCACTGTGTGGAATCACCTTTTGGGTCCGATTAACGAAACAACAGTGTCACTGTTCATGAGGTGGGCTCTCAAAAAGCCTATGCTGCAAATTTGGTGAACAAATTCCCCAAAATGACTGTGTTATGAGCATACATTGCACAGTTTCCACACTCACGTGCAAATTCATGAATTTGTAATATTTTCATGCCAGATTTTCAACATTGGCATATTTTCATAACTCCTTATGAACAGTACAGCTGTCATTTTTCACATTCTGGATGAAATGTGTTTTCGCACTTCCAGCGCAGAATAGCATGGTCACTGTGGGAAATCAGTGTTCGGGACTGAGTAAGAAAATTACAATGACATTGTTCATGAGCAGAGGTCCTAAAATGCCTATGTTGAAAATTTGGTCTCAAAAGTCCATAAAATGACTGTGTTATGAGCGTGCATTGCGCAGTTTCTATGCACCCTCATAACTTCACAAATTTGTAATATTTTCACTCCAGATTTTCTGCATTGGCATTTTCCCACACATTCTTATGAACAGTACAGCTGTCATTTTTCACATCCTGGCCAAAATGTGTTTTCGCACTTCCGGCGCAGAATAGCACAGTCGCTGTGGGAAATCAGTGTTCAGGACAGATTAAGAAAATCACAGTAACACTGTTCATGAGTGGAGGTCCCAACATGCCTATATTGTAAATCTGGTGAAAATAAATCCTTAAATAATTGCATTATTGGTGTGCGTTACGCAGTTCTTATGCAAGCTCGTGACTTCACCAGTTTTTTATATTTTCGCTCCAGATTTTCAACATTACTATTTTTTTACACCTCTTCATGAATAGTATAGCTGTCATTTTTCACATCATGTTGGAAATTTGTTTTCGCACCTGTGGCGTTAATGGATACTCACTGTGCAAAATCACCTTTCTGATAACAAACTGATAGTGTCACTGTTCATGCGGTGGGGTCACAAAAAGCTCATGTTGAAAACTTAGAGTAAAAATACCAAGACATGCCCAGGGCCTTAGTGTTTCTGACCATAACGTCCTACCCTGTAGGGTCTGACAGGCATCCACCGTACCCTGTAGGGACTGACAGGCGTCAGGGGTGTAACTTGGGATTATTGACAGTAATGCTCATGCCATTCCACCCCCCCATCCCCCCTGCAGCCAGTGACAGGCATCGAGTTGCACTTTGGACTCTTTGGCCTCAGAGTTCACCCCATGCTCCTATACTGCACCCATTTCAGTGCATTTCCTTATGGAATGAGGTGTGTAAAGCCCAAACACCCCAAGGCACACCTTGGCACTTGTCAGTGTCTGCAGGGTAGGGTGAGGTGCAATGTTGTAACCATTATGGGTGATGACCCAAAGGCACACCCCAATACCTGTCCATCTCTGCAGGGTGGGGGTGTAGTTGGTATCAGTTCAATACATCACTGCCATTCCTATACTGCATCTGTCTAACTCCTGCATTTCCACTGTTAATGCCAGTAAGCAAACATTTGGCATTTACAAATGCTTGTTGTTTGTGAGCCATTGAGGCATGCCCCCTGCAGAGCATCCAGGATGTCCCTGCTCCTGGCTGTGGCTGCTGCCTGATTGCTCTAATCCACATTGGGAGCGCTTTAAGCCTGAGGTTCAATGGGCGGAGCAACAACGTCACTCCTCCATCGGGCTTAAAAAGGTCACACATCCTAGGCCTCACCAGGATTCTTTTTTGTTGTGGTTCCTTGCTCCCTGCATCTTGTTGAGTTTCTGTGGTTGCCTCTGGCCGCTGGCTCCCTCTGTCTCTTATTCTTTTGCAGTGTTTTGTGCCGCCTGTCCCCCGCCACTCTGCATTCTCTCGGCAATTCCTGGACGTGCCTTTGTGTGTTTCCCTGCCTGCCCCCCCCATTCCTTTCTTCCTCCTGGTGTTGTGTTGCCTTGACCCCTGTTCCTTCCTCCTCCCACCGCTTGCTCCACGGCTGTTTTTTCCTCCCTTTATCTTCATTTCCTCCCTCCTCCCCGCACCCTCTCCTACTATTGCTGCAGCAGGTTTCCCCTTGCTCTTTTTGGGCTCCTCACTCTGCTCTGCCCACCTCACTCTGTTCACTGCCACGGGCCCATCCCTTGCTGTGTGGAGTCCTGCATCCACCGATTGTGGTGGGTGGCGCCCGTTCTCTTTCTCTTCTTCTCATCCCACTGATTGTTCTCTCCGGCTGCATCGCAGCTCACGTTTTTTTCTCCTGCTTGCAGGGGCTGCCCAAGCTCTATGTTGGACTGCTCTGGGACCCTCTGTTGCCTACCATGCTACCGGCATTTCTGGAGTGCTCAACCAAAATAACCTGTGATTGCCGAATGTGCTTCAACTATAGTCACAAGCATCTTCCAAGATGTTTTGGTCCCCTTGAAGATGCTGCTTTTCGTATTGTTTGTATACCCTCATTATATTGCTTTATGATTCATTCCTTCTGCCTCAGTGGTCATGCAGTCTTACCTGCTGTTCCCTTTGCTATTTTGAAATACTGTACCTTTCCCCAACACTGTGAGCTATTGGTTTATCTGTGTAGTGTTTCATTATCTGTCTTACAGTGATCTTCATTTTTCCTCAACTTGCTTTCTGTATCTATAGGTATATGAAAACAAAAAAAAAAAAAGAAGCCAGACACATCTAAGATACCTCACCTTGACCTGCTCTTCTATTTCCATCGCCCTCTCTGTATGCCTCTGCTGTTCCCTCTGATCTCTGTGCCTCTCCTCCTGCTCTCCCTGAGTCCTATGCTTCCCCATGTACTTCCCTACCTCGTTGCCCTCCTTTGCTCTGCATGACCACCTCATCTAATCCAACCTCTGGGTCAACTCCTTCACGTCACATTCTCTAGCCTGCCTTCTTGGTCTCAGGGTCTCTTTTCTCCCATCGATCAATCACGCATCTGCGGCCTTCCCACCTCTCCAGTCCATGATACCTCACCTCGAACTCCTCTATTTCAGTCACTCGGTCGGTATTCCTCAGCTGCCTTCTGTGCATACCCTCTGGTTCACATGCCATCTGGTTCCTGACAGGCCTTCTTGGCCTCAGAGTCTGCCTCCTTTCGAGGAACCTCATTCCTCGCATCGCTCTATTGAGCATGCTACCTTAGTTCAAGTTAATTTTCCAATTCCTTCCGTCTGCTCTTATTCACATTCCGTATCAGCCATCAAGGATTCATTACCTCCCATTAGGTCTCATGCTACCTAATCTACCTACTGTGCTCCTGCAGCCATCATCCTCGTCCGTATTCATCTTCCTCAGTCACCTCCATTCAGCTCTATCTCCGCTCTTGACCGTACCTTCCTGTCTGTTGCCCTTTACTATGGGCCAGCTGGCTGCTCTCTACCATCATTCAAGTTCAATTTCAAGTTCATTTCCAGTCTCTTTTTCTCTGATCTTCTCATGTTGAACTGCTGCACTCTTGTGGCTATCATTATTGTCATTGAATCTTTCCTGTCTCCTCCTCTTCTAATTCCATACCAGCCATCCTACATTCACTCCACTCATGGACTGCTATCGATATTCCTTTTAGGTGTACCTATCATGACTCCTATGCCACCTTATCAACCCATTGCCATCCTGCCGCACGTATCGAGTTGTTCACTCCAGTTATCATTCACTCAGCATTACCTCAAGGTTTATCTATTTACTTAAATTCCTCGAATATTCCTATCATTGAATCCTATGCTACCTCATCGACTACAACCTCAGGGTCTAATCGTTCACATCACATAATCAAGCATGCCTCTTCAACCTCAGTATCTGCTCACTTGCGTCGCTCAATCAAGCCAATATGCATTATCCTCGGTCTCCTCATTAGCACATATAGAATCTCCTTATGAGCAAATCTGGATATCCCTCGCTCCTCTGACTTTTACATGGATTTACTCCTTCTCATCGACTACTTGAGCATACCCTTCTCGGGTCCCTGCTGCCTCATGTTCCTTCTCTCATCTGTGCTTCTTTGGAGTTTTCCCTATCACGTCATCATCGTCCCTACTCATATCCCTCGTTAATGAACCATTCTCTTTACCGACATACATCCTCAAATCAAACGTTGTCAGCCTGGAGGGAAGGCAACCTAGGCCTTGGATCCCCAGAGGTTTCCTCCTCAAAAGGTTTTTTTTTCCTCTCCTCTGTGCCAATGGTCATAATATTAGTTAGAGTTGATGCTTTCTTCAGTTAGTTAGTTAGGTTCCGCTGTTGGATGGAAGTGGATGGTGGCCCCATCTTTCCCCTCTCTCCTTAGGAAGTTAGCCCTTCTCTTCTCAGAATTCATTCATCATCCTCGCCTCTTCAAAGCTCAACATATTTGGGTATTCTTTTTGGGCTTCTTCCTAATCTACCTTTATCTGATGCATTCATTCCAACGGCACCTGTAAGGGGAGGACCCCTCCTCTAGGGTTCCTTGCGTCATATTCCTACAGGGTGGTATATCCCACAAACAGAGAAGAGGAAAGCCACAAAGCAAATCAAATTACACAAGCATCTCATATTATCTCATCCAATTGGGTAAGCACATTGAACTGGCAGATTGAAGTCTCCCACCAGCAGCACCTCCCTTTTGGCTGACATTCTGTGGATGGCTTAGACAAGTGCCCTGTCCAGTTCTTCCCCTTGTGCACTTTTTAGAGGAAAATATGCATGAGAACAAGGGGACATGCAGTGAAGCTGGAAAGGGGAGATTTCAAGAGATATGTGAGGAACTACTTCTTCATGAAAGAGAGGCGGATGCCTGGAACAGTCTTACAGCCAAGGTGGTGGAAATGAAAACCGTGGTGGAATTTAAGAATGCATGGGATGGGCATAAGGATATCATAGTGAAAAGCAAGGGAGGGGCAGAAGCCTGTGAGATTAAGTAAGGTCTGCAGTGACAGTATACGCAGGGAAAAAATGAGCAGACTGCATGAGCCAAGCGGTCCTTATCGGCCATCAAGTTCTTTGTTTCTATGTTATGTTTCTCTACTCTGACCTTTTGTTTCAGTCTCTGTGGTAGCAAAAGGTTATCTGATACTCTGCTTCAACACAGATGTTAAATGCTTAAGTGTTCCTATGCATGGCCAAAGGATTTTGAAACCAAACCAGGAAAGTAGTCGGATGAAAGTTGAGTAATAAAGAATCCCTCTTCACCTCAGATTGTTTTGGCCAAACCCAACTCAGCATACCAAATTGTCAACATATTTGAGTATCTTTCCTTGAGAGTTTTAATATTTTTAAACAATTTCTATAAAAAAAAATCAACAAATTACAAGAATGGCTATACCAGCCTTGCATCTCATTCTGCAGCTTTATGAGATTCACTCCATCAGTACTTACATCCCATGGGATTGCAGGTGACCACACCATAGCAGATGAGACCTTTTGTCGTGCAACGTTTAAGTACCCTAACCTGCTCCTGCACACACTTCTGCTCATCTTCGCAGGCAACAGGGCTTAAACTGCACAGAAAAATCTTCTGGATCCAAAAGGGTCATGAATATGGAACAATGGATAGGCTCCAACTCCGGAAGTCCTTTTTTGCTTCATAGGGCAGAATTTGCCTTTTCATTATTAAGTTATTTTGTTTCAATAAAAACATGAAAAGCAGGCACAAAACATCAGTTTTGATTAGATACCATCGGCTATTGAAGCAGAAAGGAAGGGCTATGTATAGGTGGGAAATTAGCTTAAAAAAATGTGTACTCCATGACTCTGCATGCTGCTCTCTTGAAGTCATGGTGCTGGAAAACAAACATGGATTGAGGGCCCTGCCTTGACACCCTATTTGATCCCCCTCAAATCAATCAACATTTTTTTGCCAGACCTGGCACATTTCAAACCCTGACAGGTGATCTACTACAGTTTATAAGTTCACTCATGTTAGGGACTATCAAACTCTCCCTAATTCGATCTGCATTTGGATTGTTTATGTAACCCCTTGGTGGAGCTATTCCAAGGGCTACTACCCCTGCCGGCTTGGCTAGTAGCAGGTTAAGGGTTCTGTGTTCTGAAATGGGTGCCTCCACCTGAAGGTCAGGGTTGGTAGTGGTCAAGCTAACCTGGGCGCAGCCCTCCAGGACACGGTAACCCCCCTCGTTCCTTACTAGTGGCTGGAACAATAAACAGTAATCACTTTCACAATACCCTTGACACACCACACAAGTACCCACACTATTTGCACTTACCACCAGGGCTTTCCTCTGGCCTGGCCCTGAAGACCCCCTGTAAAACAAGGTTATACACAGCAAATAACAGCAGTACAGTACTCTTGCACAAACTGGAACCACAGTCAGGGTAAATGCAAAAAAGAGTTAGATCTGATTTATTTAAGGGGCTTGAACAAGGGAGGGGCATAATCAGGTTAATTTGCTTAAAGGCTGTATCAATCAAACAGTTATGCAGGCACTTCGGGGTCCATAAATAGTCACACACTCTGGGTACCCAGATGGAGAATGGTGGGCTAGCCAGGAACGTTGCAGTTGGTTGGGGCCCTGTGATGGAAGAAAACAACATGCACAACTGTGAAGGTGAGGGTATAAGGAAGACACCGGATTCCAGAATAAGTCCAGTAATAAGTTTTTATTTACAAAATAGGAAGTGAACTGAACGACCCAATAAAGTAACAAAACAAAAGAAAAATAAAATAATTCCAAATAAAATAACAGCACACTAGAAAACAGCTAGTGTTATTCCAACAATGGGATAGCAGAGAACCAGTCCCTTTGAGATCTGATTACAGAATGAGAAAAGACTCCTTTAATACATACAGGTCATGTGGTTTTAGGAAGCTCCACCCCTTATTTTTAGGCTAAATCTTAAAACTCAGCTAAATAAACATTTTCCTTGATTTTACATCATAAACCCCTTCTAAACTTAAAAAAAAAATAACATAGTAGTGATAACACAAACTAAAATCCTGCCTAGAGTCATAAAGAAACATCACATGACCATCTAGACCAGGGGTTCTCAAATGGTGAGGCCAGCCTCCCTGGGGAGGCCCCAACCTGTTCTAGGGGAGGCTCAAGCAAGTCTGAAAATGTAATGTATTTAAATTTTGAGTTTTATATATTTTGTGTGAAGAGATTATGCAAACTAAAAGAGGATAATAGTAGGTGAATTTAATGTATTTATTTACTAATAGATGGCAAGGGAAGGTGAATGAGCCAAGGCTCATTTCAGATGTACCTAGGAAAGGGCACGGAGTGAACACATTTCAAAAGATAACTGCAAAACAACCAAGAAATACACAATGAACAATAGTGCAAACAAATATGAACAGTAAACCAATAATGAGTGGTGGTAATTGATCAATTTGTAGACTGATGACAGAACAGTCCAAATACAAGGGTTGAGCATAGAAGTACTAAGAGCAACAGCAGGAAGGAGCAAGTAATCCTGAGAAGTTGCTTAGCAGCAGGGAAGGATGGGGAGGCAAAGTATGTAGGAAGGTAATTTCATATAGAGAGGAAACAGAAAGTAGTCTGACCCATGAAGGTAATGCAACAAGGGTAACAATGGTGCAATAATGTTAATAGTAGAGCAGCTAGACTGGCCTGGGAGGAGGGATTACAATAAGTTGAATGATAATATTGGTTTATTTTATTTATTTGTTATTCAGATAACACCTTTGAGCACAGGAGCTCTTTTCAAAGGCTCCACATCAGTATAAGGCAAATAACTGAATGTGAGCCAAGTATTCAGAGGGGTTTCAATTTCTTCATGGTGTACTGCACAAAGTACAGTATGTTATTTTTCTTTGGCAAGGTCCAAGATTATTAACATTTTTTGGGGAGGCTCAAAATCTTTTCCATGGATTTGGGGAGGCTCACTGTGACAAAGTCTGAGAACTATTGATCTAGACCCGTCTCCTTATTTACAAACTATAAATAATGTAATAGAAAGGCCAACTGGCTCTAAAGAGAAAAGGCAAACAAACATGACTTCCCTTTGAGCTACACCCTGAGTTTGGTAAGCCCTTTAAACTTAACTTTCTCCTTTTAATGTTATCAAGGTTACCCTTTTCAATGAAGAATCACTGAAAAGAAGAAAAAAAATACATAATACATAGCTTTAGAACATACGTCTGTTTTTTAAACCCTTTATTTATATTAGCTTTAAGATTCAGAAATGTAACTTTATTATTTAGAGCTTTCAACACTTTTATAGTGATTACAGCCTCCTTCTGTGAAGATAGAAGAAGGGGGACATCGTTTTCTGGGGTTTTTCCAACAAGAAACGAGTCTTCTACATATTTCTAGCTGCTCGCTTCAGCAGCACAGCAAACTCGAAGTAATCCTTCTCGCTGTGCTCCTCTCGAACATGCGCACACGCGAGAAGGATTTTCATCCGATAAAAGCGCTTCTCAGTGCTTCTCAACGCACAAACCACCGAATTTCTGCTAATAGCAGTCTTGTGGGGGAGAAAGCCTGAAAAAGGCTCGATTTCAGCGACCTCGACGCTCCTTCATGTAGACAGGAGCAGAAACACGGAGGAGAAGCTGAAATGGGGGGGTTACCTAAACAAACGGAACTGCCTCAAATCCTATTTTAAACAGCTCCATACTTACAAATAGGGGGAATACATGATGAAAGAGCTGTATTTTACCAAGGGCAACATAGATTTAAGAAATATAGATATATTTGAATGTGCCTTACCATTATATGTATAGATGGCTAGTCCACACATGTAACTTAAAGGGTAATACACCTCAATATATATATATATATATATATATATATATATATATTCCTAACAAGAAAATAAGATACAAGACAGAAAGCATTCTGTTACAACAGACTGAACTTTATACAAAGAAAGAAAAATTAAAAAAGAAGGGGGAAAGGGGGGAGGGGGGTTTACAGAAAAAAAAATGGCTGCCCCTATAATATAGATATCACCACACTCCTCCCTGCCTAGGAAGAAAACTGTTTTCACAAAATTACTGTTTTCTAAATGCCTACACAGATCCCTCCACGTTGAGGGATGGAGCTTCAGCCCACCCTCTCCCAAAGCTCCACCTCGGGGTCCCTTTACACAAACTAAAAAAATGACTTAACTCAAGTAGAGATCCCTATCGATCTCTACTCTTATACATTCTTTACCCTGGGGTCTGTGTAGGTTGATGAATCATGTCCAAAACGGGACATGTAATCTGCATTCTGATGTTTCTTACCAGAATGATGGTCTACAGAGAAACGATAAGGCTGAAGCGCAAGGTACCACCACATTTTGCAGGGGTTCTTGTCCTTCATTACATTAATCCAACATAGGGGGTTATGATCCATTATAATTTTAAATTCTCTCCCCCATAAATAGAATTTTAAAGCTTCTATTTCCCAACGAATAGCTAGACACTCTTTCTCTATAGTCGAATATTTGGACTTCCGTTCATGCAATTTGCAACTGATATATATAACAGGATGTTCTTCATCACCATCTATTTGAGAAAGGACAGCACCAACACCATTGTTGAAACGTCCGTTTGTACAAAAAAAGGGCGAGAAAAATCAGGACTATGCAGTACCGGATATGAACACAGTTTTACCTTTAATGCACAAAAGGCTTCCTCACACTGTGCTGTCCAATGTACTTTGTTGGATTTTACCTTATGGGTTAGTTCTGTTAGCGGACTAGCAATTTCTGAGAAATTTGGAACAAATCTCCTATAGTATCCTACAAGTCCTAAGAAGGCCCTGACATGTTTCTTCGTTTGGGGTCTTTCGCTATGTAGAATAGCTGATATTTTAGATGATTCAGGCTTTACCATCCTGTTACCTATAATGAATCCTAAATATCTTGTTTCTTGCATAGCCAAAGAGCACTTGACAGGATTGATAGTCAGACCTGCTTTAGTTATAGCTGTAAGAACTTGTTGTAAATGTGTTAGATGGGCATCCCAAGATGGACTGAATATGATACTGTCATCTAGGTAGGCTGCAGCATAATAAGTATGGGGCTGTAAGATCTGATCCATGCATCGTTGGAATGTTGCGGGGGCCCCGTGAAGGCCAAAGGGCATGGTAATAAATTGAAATAGTCCAAGAGGAGTAGTGAATGCTATTTTTTCTTGTGATTCTTCATCTAAAGGTATTTGCCAATATCCTTTTGACAGATCTAGGGTGCTTATATATTGTGCTTGTCCCAGTCTGTCAATTATATCATCAATGCGAGGCATCGGATATCCATCAAAGACAGATATGGCATTTAATTTGCGAAAATCAAGGCAGACACGTACTCCTCCTTCTTTCTTATTTACTACCACCATGGGGAAACTCCAAGGACTTTTAGATGGTTTTATAATCCCCATTTGTTGCATTTTTATTATTTCTTGTATCACATCTTCTCTTACACTTTCAGGCAAACGGTACGGTTTTTGTTGGGTGGGAGTTACCTGTGCTACTTCAATATGGTGTTTTATATCTTTTACCCTCCAAGGAGTTACTGTAAAGTAAGGCTGAAAAGTTTTGAGGACTGCATCTATCTCCTCTCTTTAATCTGGATGTAGTGTAGGATTTATGTTAATGTCCTCAAATGACCCTTTTCCATCTAGTTTTTCATAGGCCAATTCCATTTCATTCTCCTCACTTTCTGGTAGGACATACATGCTAGGTTGACTTCTATCATACCATTTTTTCAATAAATTAACATGATATATTTTCTTTTTGTGTCTTTTATCCGGTAATGCTACTTCATAATTAACATTTCCCACAGGTTTTATTATGGTATATGGTCCCTGCCATTTCATTAATAACTTGTTGTCCGAACAGGGTAGTAAGATCAAAACCCTTTCCCTGAGTTGAAAGGATTTATTACCTACTCCCTGGTCATACTTTTCTTTTTGGTATTGTTGGTGTTTTAATGCCTGTTGATGTACTGTGTTCACATATCTAATTAATTTGCTTCTAAGGTTAGTGATGTACTGCACTGCTGCTAAGGTTTTTGCCTCTGGATGTTCATCTTCCCATGCCTCCCTCACTATATCTAACATACCTCTGGTTTTTTTTCCATATAACATCTCAAAAGGGGAAAACCCAGTAGAGGCCTGTGGTACCTCTCTATATGCAAACGTTAGATATGGCAGATATTGATCCCAGTACTTCCCTTCCTCTTGCGTAAATGTCTTTAACATGTATTTTAGTGTTTGATTGAATCTTTTCACCAAACCATCGGTTTGTGGATGATATGGTGATGTGTGTATAGCATGAATCCCTAATGCTTGGTATAAGCATTTTAACAATTGAGAACAGAAATTACTTCCCTGGTTGGTGAGAATTTCCTTAGGAATGCCTACCCTGGAAAACATTTTCACTAGTTCATCTGAAATTTTTTGTGTAGTTATAGTATGCATTGGTATAACTTCTGGATATTTCGTACTGTAATCACAGATTACCAGAATGAAACGATTCCCCTTTGTTGTTTTTGGTAACGGGCCTATTATATCCATAGCTACACACTGAAAGGGTTCAGTTACTAAAGGCAAAGGTTGTAGGGGTACTTTATCCTTTCTAGTAATGGGACATACTTTTTGACAATGTTCACAGGTTTTACAGTACTCCTTCACTTGCTTGGATACCAAGCCAAAAAAAAACCCAATATAATAGTCTATTCAAAGTCCTTTCTGCCCCCTGATGTCCTGCTAATGGTATATCATGTGCCATGTATAGTAAATGCTGTCTATAGCTCTCTGGGACCATTAACTGGGAAACTATCTTCCCAGTCTTAGGGTTAACACATTCCCTATATAGTAACCCCTTCAGTAATACCATTTTTGGTCCTTCCCCAGCATCTTTCCCCACCTGTAGAAAAAAAGGTTTCAAGGTTAAGTCATGCATTTGCTCAGTTCCAAAAGATTTTAAAGAAATGTCTTTTCCACTATCACTACTCATCTTTTTGATATCATCTTTTTTAAGTTCCTTTGTATAAGTGTCCATCTATTCTTATCCAGTCTTTGTTCTCTTCTGGACTTACGAGACTTTCCTGGTGCTGCACACAGTTCATCTTCGAATGGAAAGATATTATTCAACTCCACAGTCTGCTTAGTCTGTGACCAGGTGGTAAAGGCTCCCAACTGTGTGGCCTCAGACAACAAGGTGTCAAAACTAGGATGGTCATGACCGATAATGACTGGCACAGGCAAATGGGGTACTAGTCCGACTGACATTTGTTGGAGAGTTCCCTGTACTTCAAGAAGTAAGGTTTTCACTGGGTAATAATGGGCATCCCCATGAATACAAGTGACTCCAGTTACATTCTCAGGTTCTGTGGTGCAGGGTACTAAATTAGCCTTTATCAAAGATTGCCGACTGCCAGGGTCTAGGAGACCAGCTACTGTTTGGCCGTTTACAGTGACTGATGTTAAATATTGTCCCCAGTTGGCCAAAGCTAAATGTATTGATGCAGTCATTTTCTTAGGGCAAAATCTGGCAATATCCCCTTTTGCTTGACATATGTGGCATATAATATCAGTATTATATGGTCTGTCAGGTCTTACTGCTTTTACACCC
Source organism: Neoceratodus forsteri (assembly GCA_016271365.2). Taxonomy (NCBI): domain Eukaryota; kingdom Metazoa; phylum Chordata; order Ceratodontiformes; family Ceratodontidae; genus Neoceratodus; species Neoceratodus forsteri. The sequence goes on from CM057456.1 coordinate 1,196,824,312, forward strand.
CCAACTGTATTATTTGCTGTAGAAGGAAAAGTCCTTACCGTGGAAGCTGGTGTACTGATGGAAAAATGTCCTTTTTTTCTGTGAGGTCTTGCTGCCACGTAATCTTCGGCCAGACTTACAGCTTTTGCAGCAGTCTCAGGTCGATGTTCTCTGACCCGTACTTGCACATCTTGTGGTAGGATCCTCACAAATTATTCCAGTACGATAGCCTCTAGCATCTGCTCCTTAGTATTAGTCCCTGGGCACAGCCATTTGGTATACAAGTCCTTCACTCGCGTATATGCCTCCTGTGGAGTATCAGTAGTCTGAAACTTTAAAGCTCTAAATCTCTGTCTGTAGGTTTCCAGACATATGTCATAATGTTTCAGGATGGCCTCCTTTACAGCATCATAGTTGTCGCTCATGCCACTGTCTATATGCCCATAAGCCAATTGTGCTTTTCTGGTCAAATATGGGGCAAGTCTGATGACCCATTTTTCTGTTGGCCAATTACGTGCACGAGCGATGCGTTCAAAAGTTGTCATAAATGTTTCCATATCATCAGTTTCTGTTAGTTTTGTCAATTTAATATCTTTAGGGCCATCCACTGGTGCAGGAGGATGGATAACCTGTTCCTAAGGCTTGGATGGCTCTTAAGGTGTCTGCCCACCTAGCCTCATTACGTTGATTGTCCCTCCCTCTTTGTTTTTCTAAGGCTATCTGTTGCAAACACAGCCATTGTAACAGTTCCTGAGAGTCACCCACAGGTGGACTAACCATTTTCTCTTCTTCAAACAACATGAAGTCTTGCTATATTATAGACATTAGCAGTTTGATCCAGCTCTAGAACTGCCCCGGAGTGAAATGGTTAAAATCATTCCAAAATAGAATTTTGGCATGAGAGCAGCTCTATCTGTGTCATTTCAAACTTGAACTGTCAGATTCTTTACTCCGCCTCAGTGAACAGTCACTCCGGAGATTTCTCCTTCTGCTCGGTTCATTTCTTGGTTTAAAAAGTGTTTTCTCGGTTGGATTTAACTGAGAATAGTTTTATTTTAACCTCAAAACCATTCGGTTCAAGCTCTATCCGTGGTAACCGTAAGTAAATGAAGGTTTTGTCTGTATGGAACTTGTAAGTTATCGGTTTGGTTTTGAACCGATCAGTGGGTTTAAAACTCATTTAAAACTAAAAGTTACTATTTTAGAGTGCGGTTCCCGGTTCTTATCGGTTCTAAAAAAACAGATTTATTACGTTTTTTCCAATACCCGTGACACGGTTAGGAACCGATAAGGGTGTCTTGCCTGGCACTGCCGTTAAAAGGGCAAGTTTTTGGTTAGGCTGGCATTATGTCTGAGAAACCCAAAAGAAAAACCGGGCCCACTGGGTTTCAACACTGTGATGTTTGTGGGGAAGTCTTTGCAAAGGCTGACCCACACACCACCATGTTTTATTGTCTGGGGTTTGACCCTCCAGTCAGACTGCCAGGTATGTAAGAATTTCCTGCAGCCACCCTGTAAAAGATTGGGCAGGCTCAGGAACGAGAGCCAAAAGTCCGCTGACCGGATGGCCAGCCGGTTCGGTGCCAACCGAACCAGAGGGAGTGCCTCTGACCAGGGCCAGACTTCCTCGGCAAAGAAAAGCTGGTTCTGAGGAACCAATTCCAGTAAAGAAAACAAGAAAATCAGCAGGTCTGAGTCCAAAATTCTTCTCCAACTGCTGCAGAGATAGCAAAAGCCATACAAATTGTCCAGTCACTGTCTCAGGGTCCGTCCGACCACCACTATCTGGTAAAGGTCAGTTCGTCCGGTCCCAGTGGTTCAGGATTATGATATTGAGGGATTTTATGAACCAGAGGAGGAGGAGGATTATGAACAGTATGAATGTGGCTGGGAAGGTCTGGTGTGTCCATTGAACGGACATCTCCCCAGACAGACCTTTAGAATCTCCCCCTATGCTGTCTGAGTCCCCATCTCATTTTATGTTTTATAAAAAAGTTGCTGAAACCCTCCAGCTTCCTTTAGAAGAGGCTGTGGATGAGCAAGAGGAGCCTGATTTTGTAGAAATGATGGACATTCCAGAGTCTAGGAGATTGTCTAGTCCTTTACATAAGTCTTTTAGTAAACAAAGAATTAAAATTTTAAAAGCTCCTAATTCTGTGCCTCCTGTAGATAAAAAGATGGACAGAAGGTATGCATTGTCAGGCCCTGATACAGAATTCCTTTCTCAGCAATGCAGTCATGTTGGGGTAGTTCAGGCTGCTGCCTGTGATAAAGCTATTATTCCCTTGGCTTCACATCCTCCTGACAAGGATTACAGGAAGATTGATGCCATGGCAAAAAAACAGTATATGGCAGCCTCTCTGGGACTCAGGCAAGCAAATTATATGGCTTATGTAGCTAGGTATCAGAAATCTAGATGGGATACTGTTATGCAATTGGCCAAGCAGGCCCATGGCCAGCTGGCTAGTGAACTAGAACAGGTGGCTGCTGATGGCATTGAAGCCTCTAAGGTTCAGTTTCATGCTGCTGTGGATGTTAATGATGTTTCCTCTAGGGTCATGGCCACATCTGTAGCTTTTCGTAGGCTGGCCTGGCTCAGGTGTACTAGTTTGTCACAGGATACCCAGACTAAGGCTATGGATTTTCCTGTGGTGGGAAATTCTCTGTTTGGAGAGCAGACAGAGAATTACATGAAGAAGATGGATGAATATGGACTACTTACAAGAGTGCCCAGGCTAAGGAGTGGCAAGCCACTCCTCAAAGGCATGCCCCGGGGTAGGGTAGGCCTTTTCACGAGCCTTTCTACCAGACTCAGGCCTCCTCTGCCTATGCTCAGAGGGGCTTCTTCAGAGGCAGGGGCAGATGAGGGGTGGGCAGACCTGCTCCCACCCCCCAGCCTAAAGCTCCTGCGAAACAGGCACCCTGATGGGGTACCCAGGGCCGATTCTCCTGTACCAGTGGGGGGCAGGCTGGCTTACTTCAGTCAGAATTGGGCTTCTTTAACCTCAGACAAGTGGGTTCTGGAAGTAGTAAGCCAGGGTCTGGTTCTCAGCTTCAAAAAGTTTCCCAAGTTGAGAAGCAGACTTTTTCTACCTGCAAGTGCTTCAGAGACCCTCGCTCTGGAAACAGGGGTCTCATCCCTGTTAGCTCTCAGAGCAGTAGAAAGGGTTCCTCCCCTGCATCAAGGCAGGGGTCTGTATTCCAGATACTTCCTTACCCCAAAAAAGACAGGAGAATGGTGGCCCATTTTAGATCTCAGATATCTGAACAAGCATCTTTTGAAACCAAAGTTCAAAATGGTAACTCTGGCAATGATTTTACCTTCCCTAAGGCCAGGGGACTGGCTAGCCTCCCTGGACCTCAAGGATGCCTATTTCCATGTCCTAATCAGAAGATCCCATCGAAAGTACCTCAGATTCGAACTGCCCTCAGGTCATTACCAGTTCAGAGCAATGCCCTTCGGCCTTACCTCTGCTCCAAGGGTATTCACAGTGTCTAGCAGTGGCAGTGGCCCACTTAAGGAGGCAGAGGATTGCTGTTTTTCCCTATCTAGATGACTGGCTCATTGTAGGCCAGTCCCCAGAACAGGTAAAATCTCACCTGCAGGTCACCCAGCAGCTTCTCACCTCCCTGGGTTTTCTGCTAAACCTACCAAAGTCGGTTCTGGAACCAGTCCAGGTACTCACCTTTATAGGGGCAGAATTGGACACAAAGCTAGCCAGAGCCTTTTTGTTCCCCAGAAAGGGTAAGGAATTTAGTGGCTCTCTTCTTTCACTCTGCAGGTCTCTGACCAGCAAGACACTTTCTGCAGCTCCTGGGGCACATGGCTGCATCCACAGCTGTTGTGCAGGGAGCCAGATTTCAGATGAGAGACATTCAGTTTCACTTGAGAACCTTTTGGTCTGAGAGAAGAGACCCCTTTCCAAGTTGGTCCCAGTGACTCGAACCTTGATCCTAGCTCTCCAGTGGTGGCAGGATCAGAGCACTTAAGAGCAGGGGTCCCTCATTTCCCTTCTCATGACTTGACTCTCACTACAGATGCTTCCCTTCTGGGTTGGGAGCCCACATGGGCGACCTTTCCACTCAGGAGTCTGGTCCCCCAGGAATCTCTGCTCCACATCAATTTGCTGGAACTCAGAGCTGTCTTTTTAGCTCTTCAAGCTTTTCTGCATCTGTCCACGACAAGGTGATACAAGTCAGAACAGACAACACCACAACAATGTGGTACATCAACAAACAGGGGGCACTCGGTCTTGGCCTTGTGCACCGAGGCAATGAAGTTGTGGTCTCTGGCCTATTCCCTGAACACTTCCCTCATAGCAGTTCATCTTCCAGGGAAGGACAATGTCCTAGCGGATGCCCTCAGCAGGATTTCCCAGGGCCATCACGAATGGTCCCTGGATCCACAAGTGCTGGGAATAGTTTTTGCCAGGTGGGGCATCCCTCAGATTGATCTTTTTACAGCCCCAGACAATCACAAACTTCCTCTGTTCTGTTGTAGGCCTCCAGTGCTGGGCTCAGTTCCCCTGGATGCCCTTCTTCTGGATTGGGAGGGGAAGTTCCTCTATGCTTTCCCCCCCTTTCCTCTCCTATTCAAAGTACTAGTCAAAATCAGATCTCAGCCTTGCAGGGTGATTCTGATTGCCCTGGATTGGGCCAGGCAGCCCTGGTACCCACTCCTTCTGTCTCTGACAGTCCATCTTCCCCTGTGCCTCCCCAGGAATCACAATCTGTTGACTTGTGCCCAGGGAAGGGTTTGGTATCCAGACCTCAAATCCCTCAACCTCAAGGCCTGGCTCTTGAGGAGTTAGAGTTTGCTGATTTACACCTCTCTCAGGGTGTTCTTGAGATCCTAAAGGCTTCCAGAAAGCCTTCCACTAGGGCTACTTATAGTTCTAAATGGAAAAGGTTTTCCATTTGGTGTGCTGGGAAAATATTTCCCCAGAATCTGCTGAATTGCCCATTTTGTTAGATTACATGGTACATCTTAATTCCTTGGGTCTCAGACCAGCTACCCTGAGAGTTCATTTGGCAGCTGTGTCTGCTTTTGTGTCAGCAGGAAAGTCATCCCCTCTTTCCTCTCATCCTATGTTTTCCAAGTTTTTTAAGGGATTACTCCATACTAATCCTCCCTTTCGGGAACCGGCCCCTGCTTGGGACCTTAATGTTTGCATTGCCCAGTTAATGCAACCCCCTTTTGAACCTCTGTCTTCTGCAGAGCTTAAGTACCTAACTTGGAAAACTGTTTTTCTAGTGGATATCACTTCTGCCAGACGCATAAGTGAATTGGAAGCCTTGTCAGTGGAGACTGACTTTTTTTTTCCACAGGGATAAGGTAGTCCTTAGGACTAATAGGAAGTTTTTGCCTAAGGTGGTTTCAGATTTCCATCTTAATCAATCTATCTCCTTCCAGTATTTTTCACTGATCACTCCTCTTCGGGTGAGAGGAGGTTGCACAGCCTGGATGTTAAGAGAGCTCTTAGTTATTATATAGAGCTGCAAAAGGTCAAGGTTGGAATCCTCCAACTTTCCTTACCTATGGTGAAGTTGGGAAAGGCAAACCTGCCACTAAGAGATCAATAGCCAGGTGGATTGTCTCTTGTATCCACTCTTGTTATCAGAAAGTGTGCAGAGCCCCCGGGTTTGAGGGCTCATTCTACCAGGGGTAAAGCCATGCCTCTAGCTGCTGCCAGAGATATCCCTTTATTAGAGATTTGCCAGGCTGCTACTTGGAAAACGGTACACACTTTTACCAGGCATTACTCCCTGGATGTCCAGGCCAGGAGAGATGCTTGGTTTGGCACAGCTGTTCTTCAGAGCCTATTCCCTAAGTAGGTTCTGCCCCTCCTCCATGGAGGTACTGCCATGTATTCTGTTAATGTCTATAATATAGCAAGACTTCATGTTGTTTGAAGAAAAATTACTCACCTTAGTAATGTTGTTTCTTCTAATGGAGTCTTGCTATTATAGACCTCCCAACCTGCCCTCTCAGAACCTCTACTTGGTGGGTGCGGGCAACTTAGTGTGGGTCACTACTTATGTCCTTGTTAGCATTTTGTCCCCTTTGGGACTTTGGGGTGTGTATGTAATGCTGTGTGTGTTTTATTATACTTATGTTCCATTTTCATATTATTAGAATGGTGTTAGTATTTCTGGTCCCCTGACTTGAGTCTTGGGTGTTGGGACCATCAATGGTTGTTATTATTTAGGTAGCCATTTGGCTAGTGTAGGTTACATCTTCCACACAGACCTTACTGAGTTTGGCTCGTAAAGATCTGACAGTTCAAGTTTGAAATGACACAGATAGAGCTGCTCTCGTGCCAAAATTCTATTTTGGAATGGTTTTAACCATTTCACTCTGGGGCAGTTCTAGAGCTGGATCAAACTGCTAATGTCTATAATATAGCAAGACTCCATTAGAAGAAACAACATTACTAAGGTGAGTAATTTTTTCTTCTTGTGTGAGGTCTTTCGCCATCTGTCCTCCTATGGCACCTTCCTCCTCCGTCTTGGTCATTTTGCACCTCACATCCCCCAATCTGGGTAACAAGGTGCTCCAGACTTTGCTGCCATGGTTCTAGTGTAAACACCACTAGTCAGCTCTCCTTCCAGCATCCAATCCTTCACTGATACTTGTCAGTATCTCTCAGTCTGAAATATCAAACCTTATCCCACTTCTCACACCATATGTGAAGGTGTGGGTATAAGGAAGACACCGGATTCCAGAATAAGTCCAGTAATAAGTTTTTATTTACAAAATAAAAAGCGAACTGAATGACCCAATAAAGTAACAAAACAAAAGAAAAATAAAATAATTCCAAATAACAAAATAACAGCACACTAGAAAATAGCTAGTTTGTATTCCAACAATGGGATAGCAGAGAACCAGTCCCTTCAAGATCTGATTACAGAATGAGAAAAGACTCCTTTTATACATACAGGTCATGTGGTTTTAGGAAGCTCCACCCCTTATTTTTAGGCTAAATCTTAAAACTCAGCTAAATAAACATTATCCTTAATTTTACAACATAAAACCCTTTTAAACTTAAAAAAAAATAACATAGTAGTAATAACACAAAATAAAATCCTGTCTAGAGTCATAAAGAAATTACATGACCATCTAGACCTGCCCCCTTATTTACAAACTATAAATAATGTAATAGAAAGGCCGGCTGGCTCTAAAGAGAAAAGGCAAACAAACATGGCTTCCCCTTGAGTTACACCCTAAATTTGGTAAGCCCTTTAAACTTAACTTTCTCCTTTTAATGTTATCAAGATTACCCTTTTCAATGAAGAATCACTGAAAAGAGGAAAATAAAAATACATAATACATAGCTTTAGAACATACATGTCTGTTTTTTTAAACCCTTTATTTATATTAGCTTTAAGATTCAGAAATGTAGCTTTAAGATTCAGAAATGTAACTTTATTATTTAGAGCTTTCAACACTTTTATAGTGATTACAGCCTCCTTCTGTGAAAATAGAAGAAAGGGGACATCGTTTTCTTGGGTTTTTCCAACAAGAAATGAGTCTTCTACAATATTTCTAGCTGCTTGCTTCAGCAGCACAGCAAACCCGAAGTAATCCTTCTCGCTGCACTCCTCTCGAACGAGCGCACACGTGAGAATGATTTTCATCCGATAGAAGCGCTTCTCAGTGCTTCTCAACTCACAAACCACCGAATTTCTGCTAATAGCATTCTTGAGGGGGAGAAAGCCTGAAAAAGGCTCAATTTCAGCAACCTCGATGCTCCTTCATGTAGACAGGAGCAGAAACACAGAGGAGAAGAAGAACCGGGGATTACCTAAACAAATGGGAACTGCCTCAAATCTTATTTGAAACAGCTCCATACTTACAAATAGGGGGAATACATGGTGAAAGAGCTGTATTTTACCGAGGGCAACATAGATTTAAGAAATATAGATATATTTGAATGTGCCTTACCATTATATGTATAGATGGCCAGTCCACACATATAATTTAAAGGGGTAATACACCCTAATATATATATATATTCCTAACAAGGAAATAAGATACAAGACAGAAAGCATGCTGTTGCAACAGACTGAACTTTATACAAAGAAAGAAAAATTAAAAAGGAAGGGGGAAAAGGGGGGGGAGGAGGGGGTTTTACAGAAAAAAAATGGCTGCCCCTATAATATAGATATCACCACAACAACACACACTATTTGTAATCCGGAGCTGGAGGGCTCAGTTCATGAAAAGAAAACAACAAGACTATCAGATGACACACTTTTAGATTAGGCTGTTGTTGCAGGGAGCTACCCTGATGATTACTCACGATACCCAAGACTGGACACAGGCTGGACAAAAATTGAGACAGCAGGTGATTAATTTGGAGTGCCAGGAGAAGCAAGGCCCACAAGAATTGCCGAGGCGTCATTCCTGTTCAAACGTGGAGCAGGGGGCTGATCCCCAGGCAGATCTCTCGCCGATGGCTTTCTCTGTGCAGCGGGTAGTCTGGCTGAGCCAGTGTGGCAAGGCCCCGGCCAAATGGAGACAAATTCAGATACAGTCCGTTTTGGGCTGGATACAACTTCCAGCAAGCAGAACACATTTCACACAGTGGGGAATCAAATCACAACCCACTAACAGTTCACAGCACATTTACATGTATGGAAATTCTACTGTACCAGGCAAACCACTCTCTGGTCACGATCACAAAGTCTCTGCACAAACCGGGGATTCAAAAGCAGCTGGAAATCCTGACAGGCTGATCGCATTCAGCAAAATCTTTGGTCTTCTTCAGGTATGAGCCTGGTAAAAAATCAGTGGCTTACTTCATTCTCACAAACTTGGATTTAGTCCAAAATAATTCTCTTCTCTCCCTCTCAGGGGCAGTAGGCAGGCATGCAGGCCACAACTTAGGCCTTTCACAGTTCTCCCATGCAAAACTACACAGAACTCTTGCCCAAATCACTTGAGCTGTTACTTCTTCACTTCTTAGCCCAGAACTGATTGAAAATTGCAAGCAATCTGAGAAATCCTCCAAGATCCAAAAGATTCGGTTGGCTGATCTGTCTGTCAGTCACAACAAAGGCTCCCCCTTCAGGTGCAAAAAGGCGTCAAAAGCCCAGAACTACAATTCCTACAGATTTTGACTCCAGACAGCTCCTGTAGTCCAGCTCCATTTTAGGTTCCACCAGTACTGATTGGTCCAATTCGGCAGTCCAGGACCAAGATAGTGGAGATAAACAAAACAGTCCTTGCTGCAAAGAAGGCAGTTTAGACAAACAACATTATCATTATCACTCTAAATGATTTTCAGCAAATAGTTACATCTTTCAACAGAGCTCCCTCTCAGATTATTTATGACCGCAATCCAGGCTGCTCTTAAAGAGACAGTGCACAGAGGCTATACAGGCACTCTCTGGCAATCACATTTAAACTGCTAAAATGCAGGACACCAGCCTGGCAGTGAGCATTTAGGCAAGCTCAAGGAAGACTTTTCAGGAACCCCCATTTGTAGTGGGTTACACCCTTCTCTGCCTGGAAAAAACTTGGCGTCCATGTCAAGTCTGTACCATCATGCATCAGTTAACATAAACTTATTACTTTACTATACATATTCACTACACTTCATGATACTATATCCATTCTGACAACACATTTTGCATATTTCACACAGGTAAATTGAACATTACTATACTGAATCAGGTAATAGCTTCTTGTACCTTAAACAATGCAAGAGGTGGCCCTTCCCTATCAGTTAACTTGGGGCTAGAGGGGGGCAGGGGCACCATGGTGAGAGGGAAAGACAAGTAACCTGGAATTGGTTGTCAAGCTCAATTTGGGCAGTGAGCTTGGTGAGACATAAACACCTTTGTGCACCACACTGAGAGGCAAATCCACTGGCCTCACAGGAGAATCATAACTGAGGCGTACTACTGGCTTGACAGCTCATCCAGTCTTTATGAGGTGGACAACTACAGTCTCTGTACTCTCAGCACTGGTCTGGGGACTCTCGTCACTTGTAAGGGGTGCCTCTGCCTGGATGAGCATGTCCAAACTTGGAGCACTGTCAGCTCCTTGCTCTGCAGGCTCTGTTTCTACAACACTTGACTCAAGTAATTTAAACTTCACAGCTATCAAGCCCTTTCAGTCACCTGAGATTTACACCTAGGCTCAGGCACAATCATATTTTGAGGCACTGAAGGGGGGTCATCAGCACTCTCATGGTGTTCTTCAAATTCTGGTATGTCACCAGAACGACTCATTCCATCAGCCCCTCCCTCAGGCAAATCATACAGTTCCACAATATACAGAGACTCAGCATCTTCAGATGTGATACTTTCACTTCACTTTCAGGGAGTATTGGCTCCAAGGACAAAGCTGGGGGGTTAGGCAGTCCAGAAGGCCCAGCTTCATCCCCACAATTAATCATGGGGTTACCTCAAAACAGCTGACTCAGTTCATAAGAGGAGTATTAAGCATAGTTGTACTCACTTTCGTCAGAAGTGGACTGACAGTCACTATCATTCTGGGCCTGCTGCAGAGAAAACCTTAAATCTGTGACCACTGGGGTAGGTTGACTGTCTCTTTCTTGCAGCAGCATGAGTCACCGGCCCAGGAAGCTCAATTTCTGGGGGTTCAGCCTCAATCATGACATGGCTGATAGGTAGCAAGTGGTTACAGTGCATGGTCTTGACAGTTTTGGAGTTGTTGACTGGGTGCATCTTGTACACAGGTAAATTATCCAACTTTCCAACTACTACACGTGGAAGATGGTGCCACCAATCAGCAATTGTGTGTTTACCATGCAGTCCCAAATTGCGTAACAACATACGGTCTCCAGGTCGAAGCTCTTGAGCCTTTACTTTTTTATCATGCCTCTCTTTGTTGGCTAGATTTCTCTTGGTGGCCATTGTCTGGGCCAGTTGATAGGCATGGTTCAATTGAGCTTTCAGTTTTTGTACATATTGCAAGTAGTTTTTGACTCGGACCCCATCTGGAGAGACCCCAAGACAGACATCAACTGGCAGCCGGGACTCTCTCCCTAACATGAGGCAGTAGAGGGAGAACCCAGTAGCATCATTTTCTGTGCAATTGTATGCGTGTACCAATGTGCTAATCTGCTGCCTCCATTTATGCTTGTCTTTTGGGTGGAGGGTTCCCAGCATGTCTAGAAGGGTGCAGTTAAAACGTTCTGGTTGAGGGTCTCCCTGCGGGTGATGGGGGTGGTTCTTGACTTTCGCGGTCCTCCCCATAGAGAGAGCATTTCTTTGATTAGTCGACTCTCAAAGTCTCTGCCCTGGTCAGATCCGCTTGGGGGGGCACCATAGTGGACAAAGAAATTTTGATAGATGCCTTTTGATCTTTGGTGGGAAAAGCTTGTGCATACCGTGTGAAATGATCCGTAACCACTAACACATTGCCAATGTTCTGCTGATCAGGTTCTAAACACAAGAAGTCTATGCAGACTAGTTCCATGGGGGTGCTGGTAGTAATATTAACAAGGGGGGCAGCCCTCTGAGGTAGGGCTTTTCTTTGCAGACAGCGACTACAAGTCTTTACATGGTGCTCAATGTCGGCCCCCATTTTGGGCCAGTAGAAGCGAGATCGTACCAGATTGAGGGTTCTGTCAATACCGAGGTGCCCCATGTGATTGTGGAGGGACCTCAGTACCAAATCTTTAAAGGCTGTGGGCAGGACCAATTGTTGCTTGTCTACTTTGCCACTATGATCTACTGTCTCTGTATACAACAACTGATTGAGCAACTTCAATCTGGGGCCTTCTTTAAACGATAAAGCAGTTCGCAAGTCAGTGGAACGTAACTTAGACACATCTTTCCCCGCACGCAGGGCATCAAGTGCTGGTTGAATCACAGGATCTTGGGATTCAGCCCACTGAATGCTGTCATTGTCAAATTGAGGTAGTGCACTAATATCTAGAGCAGAGAAGTGGCAATAAGCAGCTGGTATGCAGGTGCCAGAAGGGCCCACGCAATCTACTAAACAGTCCACTGTGTCCACAGACATCTGTCCATCTCTATCAAACTTTTGGCACAATGCTCAAATGTCAGGTTCAGACAGCCTGACCCAATCACTCTTGGAAATGGGCCTTCGTGAATGGGCATCAGCATCCATATGATTCAGGCCCGGTCTGTATTCGACAGCATAATCATAGGTTGATAATGCAGAAAGCCACCGGTGCCCAGTGGCGTCTAACTTAGCTGAAGTCTGTACATAGGTCAACAGGTTATTGTCAGTCTTCACCAATATCTTTGCCCCATAGAGGTATTCATGAAACTGGTCAACGATGGCCCATTTTAGCGCAAGGAACTCCAACTTATGCACAGGGTAGTTTTGTTCGGATCGGGTCAAGCTCCTACTGGTGAACGCTACTGGTCTCGGGCCATCCTCATGGTCTTGATACAGCACTGCTCCTAGACCCTGCAGACTAGTGTCCATATGCAGCACATAGGGTTTGGTGGGGTCAGCACAGGCGAGGATGGGGGTGTGGGTAAGCTGGTATATGATCTCATGGAAGGCTGCTTCACAGTCGAGCGTCCAGTGAGGCCCAAAGAGTTCAGCTGGGTGGAAGTACACTTTTTCTGGTTCTTTAATGGCCTCTTATTTGTATTTACAATTGGTAGGAGGGTAACCCTGGCTAAGGTTCAAGAGTGGCCGAATCACCTTGGAATAGTCTTTTATGAACCTGTGGTAGTAGCCACAGAACCCCAGAAAACGTAGTTCTTTCAGATTATGGGGCTGGGCCCAAGCAGTCAGTGCTTCAACCTTACTGGGATCAATGTCTGTCCCTTTTGTAGATACTATGTGCCCCACGTACTTCACAGAGGTTTGGAAAAACTGGCACTTGTCAATGTACAGCTTGAGGCTGAAGTCTTCCAGTTGGTCTAGGACTTTAAACAGTCGGTTCTCATGCTCCTCTAAAGTGCTCCCAAACACAATGACATCGTCCAAGTACACCAGGCATTCCAGCAAATTCATATCTCCCACCACACATTCCATCAGTCGCTGAAAGGTGGCTGGCGCACCCAACATCCCCTGTGGCATCCTCAGAAACTCGTAGAACCCCAGTGGACAGATGAAGGCTGTTTTCTCATGGTCTTCTGGGGCCATCGGGATCTGGTAGTATCCACTGCGAAGATCCAACACCGAGAACCATTTGCTCCCATTCAAGCAGTCCAGGGCATCTTGTATATGAGGCACAGTGTATTGGTCTGGGATGGTCCGCCGGTTCAGGGTTCAGTAATCAACACACATCCTCACAGACCCATTCTTCTTACGCACAACCACAATGGGAGAAGCGTATGGGCTCCTGGATTCTTGTATCATGCCAGCAGTGAGCATTTCCTGCAGGTGTCTTCTCACATCATCTGTGTCTGCTGGGGCTAGGTGTCGGGACCTCTCTCGAAATGGCGGTTCATCTTACAGGCGTATGTGATGCTCCGCACCCTGGACACATTCCACATCCCATTCCTTCAATGAAAACACTTGGTCTCTCTGGGCAAGTCTCTTGCTAATTCTAGCCTTCCATTCAGCTGGCAACAAGGAGTCACCAAAGTCAAATAAGTCTGGGGTCACTCTCTCCTTCTCACCAGGATGCTTATTGCTGGGCAATACTGCAGTGTCTGCGCAGTGTACTGTAGCTAGGGTGCACCCTCTGTTCATCTGGATCTCCCGATCTCACACATTGTGAATCTGGACCATCACTCATCATGCATAGGCATGGGCATGAGCAGGCAAAATGCTGGGCTTGACCAATAGTCCTTCTGACAATTTTCCATCGCCTGGCACATCCAACATCAGTATTTTGTTCTTGACAGCTTTCCGGAGGCGGACCTCCCCTTGAATGGTACACTGGGTGTTTGGGGCCAGTACCATTGAATTGGGATCCTTCTTCCACACGATCCCCACCAGTTCATCCTGGTCTATTTCCTCGGGTTTCTGATGCAAATCATAGGCCCTCCTGATCAGAGCCAGAATTCTCAGGGTCCTCCCAGTCCATCACCCTTGTTTCTTGTGCCAGAGTTGCATCAGTCTCCAAAACATATGGGCGTTTGTCCCAATTAACAGGGGGACCCCATCATACAGTCTGGTGGGAGGACACACTAGGGCCAATGTCTCTACTCACTCCTCTACACCAGTTATAGTTGCAGGAAAAGACAACCAGAGGCGGACATACCCTAGGTAGGGTTAAGACTTGTTGCTCAGGCCCCACACATGTAGAAACATAGAAACAAAGACTTTGACGGCAGATAAGGACCGCTTGGCCTACGTAGTCTGCCCATTTCCCTACCTACAGGATAGGCCGCAGATCCTAGTTAACCAACAACCTATTTCTTCCTACCCCCCACAAGAATTGCCTTATGTTTTTCCCATGCATTCTTGAATTCTCCCACAGTTTTAGACCCCACAACCTCCTCAGGAAGGCTGTTCCACGCATCCACTACCTTCTCTGTGAAAACATACTTCCTCACATTGCCCCGAATCGCACCCCCCCATCTTTAAATTGTGTCCCCTTATTCTTGCACATCTCTTTTTCTGAAAGATGCTACCCTCTTGGACTTTGCTGATTCCACTGAGGTACTTAAAAGTTTCTATCATGTCCCCCCCTCTCCCTTCTTTCCTCAAGGGTATACATATTAAGCTCCTTTAGTCTATCCTCATACAGCTTCTCTTGCAGACCCTGCACCATTTTGGTTGCCCTCCTCTGGACTGCATCTATCCTGTCTATGTCTTTGCGGAGATGGGGTCTCCAGAACTGGACGCAGTACTCCAGATGGGGTCTCACCAACTGTCTGTACAGAGGGATAACAGCTTCTTGTTTTCTGCTGGTGATGCCTCTCCCTATGCATCCCAGTATAACCCCAGCCCTCCCTACTTCCTTCTCACATTGCTTGCTAACCTTAAGGTCATCTGATATGATTACCTCCAGGTCCCTTTCCTATTTTGTTGTTGTTACTACCTCCCCATTGTGTAATCTTCCCCTGGGTTCTTGTTTCCCAGGTGCATTATTTTGCACTTCTTTGCATTGAATCCTAGCTGCCATACTTCTGATCATTCCTCCAACCTTGCCAACTCCCTTCTCATCCTTTCCACACCTCCTTGTGTATCAACCCTGTTGCAGATCTTTGTGTCATCTGCAAAGAAGCATACTTTTCCTTCCACTTCCTCTGCAATGTTACTTATAAAGACATTAAAAAGGACTGGATCCAGTACTGAACCCTGTGGTACCCCACTAGTAACCCCTCTTTCTTCAGAGTGGACTCCATTTACAATTACTTTCTGTGTCCTGTTGTCCAGCCAATGTTTTTTCTAGGTTACCACCCTGGGACCCACCCCAGGCTGGTTAACTTGACTATTAATCTTTGTGTGGGACTGTGTCAAATGCCTTGCTAAAGTCTAGGTAGGCCATGTCCACAGCCCCTCCCTGGTCTACTACTTTGGTCACCCAGTCAAATAAATCTATTAGATTTGTCTGACATGACCTTCCCGCTGTGAAGCCATGCTGCCTTGGGTCCTATGCCCCACTGGCATCTAGGTACTCAACAATTCTTTCCTTCAGAAGTGATTCCATCACTTTCCCTACCACAGAGGTCAAACTGACAGGTCTGTAGTTTCCTGCCTCTGTCTTGGTCCCACTTTTGTGAAGGAGAATCACATCCGCCTTCCTCCAGTCCTCGGGTACCACACCATCCTCCCATGATTTGTTAAAAAGAGTAGGCAGTGGTTTCACTAGTTCCCCCCTTAATTCTTTTAGAATTCTGGGGTGAATTCCATCAGGCCCCATTGCTTTGTCCACCTTCAGTTTTAGGAGTTCTTTCAGAACCCTTTCTTCTGTGAAAGAACTGGGATCGACCCCCCTATTAAGTGAGCTTCTGTTAATTGGATTAGGTCCTTCCCCCTCCTCTTTTGTGAATACTGAGTAGAAATATTCGTTCAGTATCCCTGCTTTTTCACTGTCCCCCTCTCCCCACCCACCGTTCATTCTATTCAGCCTCACTATCCCTCCCTTTGTCTTTCTACGCTCTCTGATGTACCTATAAAAGGTTTTATCCCCCTTCTTAACCGAGTTGGCTATCTTTTCCTCAGTTTGGGCCTTTGCTATTCTGACTTCCCTCCCTGCTTCCTTCTGCCTTAACTGGTACAGCTCTCTGTCTTGCTCCTTCTGTCTTTCCTTATACTTCCTGAATGCTATCTTTTTCTCCATGACTTTCCCAGCTACCTCTTTTGAGAACCATAGTGGCTTTTTCTTCTGTTTTGATTTGTTTATTTGCTTCACACAAAGGCTTGTTGCCTCTGTGATGGCAGTTTTGATGATTCCCCATTATTGCTCCACCCCTCCTTCTAGCCTGCTTTCTAGTGCTTTTCTGAGGCACTCTCCCATCTTGCCAAAGTCAGCCCTCCTGAAGTCCAGTACCCTCACTTTTGTATGGCTTGACTCTGTAGCTGAGTTTAACATGAACCACACTGTTTGATGGTCACTTGTTCCCAGATGGCAACCCACTTCTAGATCTGAGATCCTCTCACTGCCCCATTTGAGAGTACGAGGTTCAAGATTGCTCCCTCATGAGTGGGTTCCAAACTAGCTGTCTGAGGTCTGCCACCTGTAGGGCATCGAGAATGGTCTTGCTCTTGGATGTGGCTGCAGCAAATGTGCTCCAGTTAACATCTGGCATATTCAGGTCTCCCATCAACAGTATCTCCCCTTTCTCTGCCATCCTAAGAATGCCTTCTATCATATCCTTGTCCATTCCTTCCCCCTGACATGGGAGTCTGTACACAACCCCTGTGCAGATTGTGGTGCCCTTTCCAGTCTCCAAGGTGACCCACAGTGCCTCCTCTCCTCCCTGTTTACTCTTTTGTTCAGTTGCTTTTATCCCTTCTTTTACATAGAGAGCTACTCCTTCCCCTCTTCTCCCCTGCTTGTCTGTCTTGTAGGTTATGTACCCTGGTATGTTAACATCCCAGTCATGGTTCTCTATGTACCATGCTTCTGTGACTGCTATGATATCCAGGCATTCCTCTTCCATCAAGGCCACCAGCTCATTGAGCGTGTTGCTCAGACTATGCGCATTGGTACTCATTACCCTCCATTTCCTGATGGCCTTACTCCTTTTTGCCCCATCCCTGTCCTTCTTGCCTTTGTCACTTTCCCCATTTACCCTGCCCTTCTCCCTATAGACACCTCTATGTTGGTGTTTACCGCACCTACTACTGTGAGTTTTTGGGGTGGGGCTAGGATTTCCCTGCTCCTTTCCAGTGCCTCCCTGCTTTGCTAGTTTAAATGCTTGCCAATGAAGCATTTAAACCTATCACCTAAGATCCTGGTTCCCCTCCTGGACAGATGCAGCCCATCATGCCAGTATAGGCTTGCATCACTCCAGGTGAACCCCCAGTCCCCAATGAAGTCAATTCCCTGAGCTCTGCACCAGTTTTTCAACCACTGATTGAATCCCATGGTGCAGACCACCCTAGCCTCTCGTACGCTGTAGATGGGCAGCACCTCCGAGAAGATTACCGTGTGTGCTACTTGTCTAAGGCCCTTCCCCAATTCCATAAACTCTTCCTGCACTGCTCTAATCCCTTTCTTAGCCAGATCATTTGTTCCTAGGTGGACAATGACATCCAGCTCCCTCCCCAGTGCAGCTGCTCCAGCAATGCTGAGGATTCGCTCCCTGTCCCTCCAAGCCATGGTGCCAGGCAGGCACCTTACCTCCCTCTCCCCTTCCTCCCCCAGTTCTACCTTCTGAAGAATAGAGTCCCCCACCAGGAGATGTTTCCTTCCCCTGTGGGGTCCCATGTCACCCTCCTGTGGGTCTCCTTTGTGGAGGTTCCCAGCATCCTCCTTGGTATCCACTGCGGGTGCCTCCATAGAGGAACCACACTTTGCCAGAATGACATAGGAATTGTGGAGAGGTACAACTGGAGGGATGTGCCTCTGTTCCACCACTAGGGTTGCCACCTTTGGATGAGATGAAAACCGAATACTAAACCACACCCCAAACTCCACCCCTAACTCCGCCCCTTTTATGACTTATGAGGGCATTGCTTGGACTGTGATTCTCTTGATTTATTCAGAATTACTGCTGATATTGCATTGTGTACAACTTCTTTAAAGTACATCATGATTATTATTTTTGGTTTGTTTGATTTAAATTTAAATGTTTTAAATTTCAGTGTGTGTTAACATTTGGTGTTGTTAGAAATGGGGTTCAGGGGACTTTCCATCTTGTATACACAGCTTAGCTGACACATCGAGTGACTACAAGGACACCTCTGACAACCAGCTATTTTGGAACAGGTGGCCTTTTCTGGTAAAACTCTTTCAATAAATAAATAGACTATACCAGTAATGGTGGACGAGCTGTAATTGCAAATATCATCTTCCATTTTAAGATGTGCTACTGTCCTTCCCATAGGTCCTACTGTAAAGCTATTTGTAATGTCACAGAAGTTTTTAAAAGTGGTAGGAACTATTCTATGCTGTTAAATACCCTATTTTATTTCCATATCAGTCATACATACCAGATAGCATGATATGTGATATGTAGCGTGGAGGCAGTATAGCGCAGTGGTTTAAGGCTCTGAGCTACAATTCTGGAGACCAGGGTTTAAATCCCACAGCCCAGACTTGCATACTTTGTGGCCCTGCACAAATCATTTCACTCCCTTGTGCTCCCAGATTGTACCTGTAAACAAGCTTCAGTTTAGTGTGTCTCTTCTGGTAAAAAAAATAATAATGTTTGATAAATTACCTACATTTGCAGTGCCATCAAATCTAGATTGTGTTCCTTTCTCCTCACCAGCTACTGCTCTCTCTCTCTTCCTTTTCTCATTTCTGTGGTTTAGCATGACATTAGCTACACTATTCTGTGCTGTTCATCTGATATGCCTAGAATGGTCTTCCTGGAATATCCAGGTAGTATGAAAATTGACAGCAATAACTATTGAAGAGAGAGAGGTGTAGTACTGCTAGAAATGAAATAAAATATTAGATTTTTAATTTAACAACAAATGGGGTAACAAATATTAAAATAGGACAGACTCTAAAAGAAAATGGTGAGCATTTAAAGGCATAAAAGAATTCCTTATCACAGCAGTCAAAGACCATACTTATGTAACTCCTAGATGGTGCTATCCCAGGGGCTACTACCCCTGCCTGATTTGCCACTAACAGGTTGAGGGGCCTGGATCCGATGACGGGTGCCTCCACCCAGAGGTCAGGGTTTGCAATAGTTAAACTAACTTGGTCACAGCCCTCTGGGACACTGCAACCCCCCTTTCTTCCCACTAGTGGCCCACACAGTATATCAGAATTACCTTCACAGTATACACTTACTCCCAGGACTGGTTCAGGCACTGGGACCCCCTGTAAAATAAGAAGATACAGTGCAACAATCACAGTACAATACTTTAACATAGACAAATACCTCAGGCAGTATAACTTTGCTGACACAAGCAGCTCTGATTTATTTAGGGGGATATAACAAGGACAGGGGGAAATCAGGTTAATTAGCTTATCACTTTACTCATCTACCTATGGCTCTGTGCACAGGCCTATCCCTACCAGTTACTGTCCCTGGGTACCCAAGCCCTAGTGGCTAGTCCAAACCATGGCAGCTGGTAGGGGCCCTTTCACACAGAGAAAATAAAAATTAGTTAAACAGTCAGCGGTACAGTAATTCCATTTGGATTCAATGTGGCAATTCAACAGGGAGCGACCCTGAATTAGTACTCACGACCTCCAAACAAGATAGGGTCCTTCAACATCAGCAGGGCTACTCTTGAGCTTCGTGAGACTCCTCACACATTTATATGACAAACTGCAACAGGCAAAAGTCTTTTAATGGCAGCAGGATTCACTTGAGCTACACAAGCCTCCTCACACATTTATATGGTAAATAGTAATGGGCAAAAGTCCTTTAATGGCAGCAGGATTCACTTGAGCTACACAAGCCTCCTCACACATTTATATGGTAAACAGTAACAGGCAAAAGTCCTTTCATGGCAGCAGGATTCACTTGAGCTACACAAGCCTCCTCACACATTTATATGGTAAACAGTAACAGGCAAAAGTCCTTTAATGCAGCAGGATTCACTTGAGCTACACAAGCCTCCTCACACATTTATATGGTAAAATAAAGTACTATACCAGGCAGGCTGCTTCTATCCCGATCACAACACTGCACAATACCCGGAGAACACACAGCAGATTCAGTTCCTGACAGACCGAGCAATTCAGCAATTTCTCCAGTCTTCTACAGGGTGAGCCTGGTTTCTACTCTTCAGATATCCTTGATTCTCTTCCAGGATGGATTCAGTCCCAACAAGCAGTTACACAAGCTGCAGACCGGAACTCGGGCCTTACATGTGTTTCCGACTAAAACTGCACAATCGAAGTTGCACAGGGCTCCTTCCCCTTCACTGCCAGAGCTCAACTGAAACTCCAGCAGACAAAACCGGCACTTCCTTTGAGTTCCTCCCAGTTCTTGGCTGGATTGGCTGTCACTCACAATAGACTGCCCCTGTTGGTCCAAAAAGGTGCAAGTCCAAACTACATCTCCCAGAGTCACTGCTCATACAATCCTCTTGTGGCTGGCCCAGATTACGAGTCCAAGTTCTGATTTGTCCAAGGCACCATTTTAGAGCTACCTTAACCCACACTGATTGGTCCAGTTCAGCAGTTCAAAACTAGAATGGGGAACTAGGCAAACACAGTTCTGACTGCAAAGAAAAGCAGGTTAGACAAACTGTATTTTCATTATTACTCTAAATGATTTCTGGCAAACAGTTGCATCTCAAGCCAAGCCATACAAAGACAAAAGTACTGGACTTTAGGAGGGCTGACTTTGCCAAAATGGGTGAGTGCCTAAGGAATGCACTAGCAAATGGGCAGGAAGGAGGGGTGGAAGAACAATGGGAATAATAAAAACTGCCATCACAGAGGTAACGAGCCTTTGTGTGAAGAAAATAAACAAATCAAGACGATGTAAGAAACCACTATGGTTCTCAAAGGAAGTGGCAGTGAAGGTTCAAGAGAAAAGAAAGCATTCAGGAAGTACAAGGAATTGCAGAAGGAGCAGGACAGAGAACTGTATCAGTTAAAGCAAAGGAGGCTGGGAAGGCAGTCAGAATAGCAAAGGCCCAAACTGAGGAAAAGATAGCCAACTCAGTTAAGGGGATAAAACCTTTATAGGTACATCAGGGAGCCAAGGAAGACCAAGGCAGGGATAGTGAGGCTTAATAAAGGGAGGGAGGTGGGCAGAGGAGACTGTGAAAAGGCAGAGATACTAAACAAATATTTTTGCTCAGTATTTACAAAGGAAGAGGGGGAGGTACATAAAACAAACAGTAGTAACACTCTGGATGCAGAAGTTGATACTGGCCCATTTACAGAAGAAAGGGTTCTGAAAGAACTCTTAAAACTGAAGGTGGACAAAGCAATGGGGTCTGATGGGATTCATCCCAGAATTCTAAAAATACTAAGGGTAGAACTAGTGACACCACTGACTACCCTTTTTAACAAATCATGGGAGGATGGGGTGGTACCCAAGGACTGGAGGAGTGCAGATGTGATTCCCCTTCACAAAAGTGGGAGCAAGGCAGAAGCAGGAAACTATAGACCTGTTAGTTTACCTCAGTGATAGGGAAAATGATGGAATCACTTCTAAAGGAAAGAATTGTCAAGTATCTGGATGCCAGAGGGGCACAGTACCCTAGGCAGCATGGATTCACAGTGGGAAGGTCATGCCAGACGAATCTGATAGATTTCTTTGACCGAGTGACCAAAGTAGTAGATCAGAGAGGGCTGTGGACATGGCCTACCTAGACTTTAGCAAGGCATTTGACACAGTCCCACACAAAAGATTAATATACAAGTTAGCCAGCCTGGGAGTGGGTCCCAAGATGACAGCCTGGGTAAAGAATTGGCTGGAGAATAGGACACAGAGAGTAATAGTAAATGGAGTCCACTCAGAAGAAAGGAGGGTTACTAGTGGGTACCGCAGGTTCAGTATTAGGACCGTCCTCTTCAATGTCTTTATGTTTACATTGCAGAAGGACTGGAAGGAAAACTATGTCTCTTTGCAGATGACACTAAGATCTGCAACAGAGTTGATGCACAGGGTGGGGTGGAAAGGATGAGAAGGGACTTGGCAAGGTTAGAGCAATGGTCAAATGTATGGCAGCTTAGATTCAATGCTAAGAAGTGCAAGGTAATGCACCTGGGAAACAAAAACCCAGGGGAAGAGTACACAATGGGGGGTGAGATACTAACAATAACAAAAATGGAAAGGGACCTGGGGGTAGTCATATCAGATGACCTAAAGATGGGCAATCAATGTGAGAGGGCAGCAAGGAGGGCTGGGGGGATACTGGGATGCATAGGGAGAGGCATCACCAGTAGAAAACAGGAAGTTATTATCCCTCTGTACAGACAGCTGGTGAGACCCCATCTGGAGTACTGTGTGCAGTTCTGGAGACCCAGTCTCCGCAAAGACATAGACAGGATGGAAGCTGTCCAGAGGAGGGCAACTAAAATGGTGCAGGGTCTGCACTGAAGACATATGAAGAGAGACTTAAGGAGCTTAATATGTATAGCCTCGAGGAAAGGAGGGAGGAGGGGACATGATAGAAACTTTCAAGTACCTCATGGGAATCAACAAAGTCCAAGAGGGTAGCATCTTTCAAAAAGAGTGTGCAAGAACAAGAGGGCACAATCTGAAGATAGTGGGGGGCAGCTCAGAGGTAATTTAAGGAAGTATTTTTCACAGAGAGGGTTGTGGATGCATGGAACGGCCTTCCGAGGAGGTTGTGGAGTCAAAATCAGTGGTGGAATCTGCATGCATGGATAGTCATAAAGGCAATTCTGGGGGTGGGGGTAGGAAGAAGTAGGCTGCTGGTTAACTAGGATCTGCAGCTTATCCAGTAGGTAGGGAAATGGGCAGACTGGGTGGGCCAAGCGGTCCTTATCTGCCGTCAAATTCTATGTTTCTATCTTTCAGATAGGTTCCCTTTGCACTTCTAGTGACTGCAAAAATGGAGTGAATTAGCAGCAGCTCAAGTGGTACTCAAGCAGAGAAACACACAGTCCCCCCATACAAACTAATTATGTCTGCAAGCAGACAGCTCTTAAAGGGACAGTACCAGAGGCTCTAAAAACACTCACAGACAAATGGCTTAAACGCCAAACACCATTCAGGCTTGGAGCATTCAAGCAAGCTCCTAGAAGTCTTTTGGGAACCCCCATTTGCAGGGGGGTTACACTCACAATGCAGCCTAGAAAGTATTAGGTTGATTTGCTGCTAATGGTCTTAATAGCCCTACTTTACACCTCTCAGATTTACTGGTATACAAACAAAGGTTTACATGACATCAGAAGTTGTTTGTAATATGAACATGTAAGTAAAATGGTGAAGGATTTAACATAATCTGTTTTACAAGTATGTGAGCATTCAAAATGACTGAAAAAGTACTACCTCTGAATAAAACTGGATTAACAGGTAAAGTTTCTGAAACACATTGTACAGTCCACACTGGACAAGAGGCTACCCTGATGTGGTGCCTGTCTGAATGTCTAAGGGTTTCAGAAAAATGAAGGTGTTAATTAAGGTGGTATTGTTTACCGTTCCCAGGAATAGCCTTCCAATTTGCTGGTGTGAAGTTAGAGGTGAGAACTGAGCAGACAGGGACACATTTGGCTCTTCAAGTGCCCTGCATTTGAAGGCACTTCCTGATTAGCATGCACTGCAAGCAAGCAAGAACACTGAAATGTCAGACACTTGCTTACAGTCAGATGA
Organism: Neoceratodus forsteri; assembly: GCA_016271365.2. Lineage (NCBI taxonomy): Eukaryota > Metazoa > Chordata > Ceratodontiformes > Ceratodontidae > Neoceratodus > Neoceratodus forsteri. Next base: position 1,196,848,081 of record CM057456.1, read on the forward strand.
GAAGAAAATGAAACAGTTAGAGGGGAATCTCACAGGTGCTGCTTGACCCACCATAAAAAACAAATTTGCAATGGTGAAAACAGGAGGACCGAATCTGGACCTAGAAAACCGAATCATTCGGTCAAAAACCGAGTAGGTGGTAACCTTATCCACCACCCTCACCCTCCCTGAGTCCACTGTGGTCCAACCGCTCTCCTCTTTCTTGGCAACCTCTGAGGCAACGGCAGTGGCACTGGTGGTCCCAGTACAGAAGTCCAGTCACACAGCACTCCTTCCTCCTGGTGTCTTCTGCCAAGCTTCTAGCAGAATCTTTCTAAGGCAGTCTTTAAATTTAGCTTCCTTCTAGCTAAGCCACTCCCCCTACTTACTAGATCTTTCTACAAGTAATTTAAACTGCACAGCTATCAAGCCCTTTCCGTCACCTGAGATTTACACCTGGATAACTGTTCAGATAAACATTCAGTTCAGTTAACTCAGACAAACACACACATTTTTTTTTGCTTTGTTTGTTAGTTTATTTTTTTCTACTCTAAATTAAAGGTCCAAGTACAAGAGATCTACTTCTTTAGTCCCAGTAGAGAAGTCCAGTCACACAGCACTCCTTCCTCCTTCCTCCTGGTGTCTTCTGCCAAGCTTCTCGCAGAATCTCTCTAAGGCACGAGTAGGTCTTCCAGGGATTGCAAAGGCACATCAGATAAGTGTTTGTCATACCAGTCCTGGACTACAATGGTCACTTGTGACCCACTGCCAAGCACAGCCCGAGTATGAATATCATTCACAGTCACTGTAGTCTCCATTGAAGGGCCCACTATTTTGGACCAGTCTGGAGAGGCAGTAGCAGAGGCCTGAACAGTCAATTTAGCCACAAAGAAATTTGAGTTAGGGTTTCTCGAACCCTCACTGCGGTCATTTCGGGCACCCCTTGGCCATTGATTTGCTTTTCGGAGCTCCTCTTGGAGTCTGTTTACTACTCTTTCTAAGTCCTTCTGGGACTGGCATTCTCTTTTCATATGGCCATCCTTTCCACAGTTGTGACAAATGATAGACTCCTGGGTCATCCTGGGAGAGAACATCATATGAGGAACTGAAGCAGTAGTAAGAGATTGGGGTCTAGTATCTGCTTGCAGCGGTGAGAGTGGTGCAACATGTCTTAACAGTTCCTTTAGAGTGGCAGTCAATCTGGTGATCTACACTTGGAGCCACCTTCGGTAGTGGATGCCTGAGGGTGCACCTCCATCCCCATGGCAGTCACATCCTGAAAGGGACCAGAATCTTGCTCCATGGGGGAAACCCTTGCAGAGGCACCTGTCTTCAACTCTCGGTCTTCCCTTAGTAGCTCGTCTTTCCAATGCTGGGCCCAGGGCGGGAAGTCCTTTGCATTCTTAGAGTGCTCTCTAAGTGCCAACTTTTGCCCCTGAGCCTCACTTGGCTGATCACTCTCGGTCAATTGTGCAGCAGCAGCAGATATGGGTGTAATTCCCCCATGGGGTTGCCTTTGCTCAACTCCCCCAAATTTGTTTCATTAGCTCGTCATAGGAGGAGGGCGATTACAGTCGGGTGGTAAGGCACAACTGAAGAAGTAACAATTCTGAAAATGGAGCAGACTTAAGGATCCGGTCCAGCCTTGTTTGATCTAATTCATTTGACAGCAAACTACCCTTTCTGAGCCACTCTTATAGCAGCTTTTCAACCCGAGGTACATACACAGACCATGGCTCCCCTGGGTACTGCTGCATGTTTCTTACTTTCCACCATAGTTCCGAATCCGAATCTGGGCTCCCATACACATTTTCCAACGCATCAAGATAGTCTTGTGCAGTTGCTTCGGGGTTATTGGCCCACTTGGCATGGATGGTAGCCAGGGCAGGACCTCTGAGGCTCTCACTCAACCTCTTTCATTTCTCTGCTTCTAAACATTGCCATTCAATTACTAGAGGGGCAACATAGTCTATCCAGGTCTCCCAGTCATCCTCCCCCTTTGGGGTGGGGAGGGTGCCCGAGAAGATTCTCAGCCTTTGGTAGGAGTCGTGACTAATGGCAGGTACAGATATAGGGGCCAGCATTTGCATGGGCACAGAAGGTGGGGCAATAACAGGTGCTAGAGTGGGAAGGGGTGTTGGGGAAGGAACAACCCCAGGTGGCAGGAATGGTTTCTTAAAGTCCTCTACGGTTTTCCCTTCCTCCAGCAGCAACTTAGCAAATTTCTTCTTAAAAGTCTCAGATAATGGTGGAGCTCATCCTCCCTGGAGTCTTTACTGTCTTTTGTTATCACTCTGCAGGCAGCTGGAACCCCTTCTGGGGAAATAGTCTGTGGCAGTTTAGAGCTATCCATGAGGTCACTACACTCTACCAAGGCTATGAAAGTTTGGGTGATCAAATCAGCCTGTCGACCCACCACCACAGGGTTTTTTAAACATTCAATTTTGGAGAGTGCTCCCACTACAGTGTCTTTATTGGTACCCAGGGGAATATCCAGTATAAATAGAGCATTTTGGGGGTCAATTTCCTGCCCAGTACACCAGCCCACTAACTGGTGTACAGCCATTTCTACTGGGGTAGCCATTAATCTTTAACAATAATTCGTAATTTTTGGCCACTAGATGTCACAAAATCCCAGCAGTGAGCCTCCAAAATGTAACCACTAGGTGGTGCTATCCCAAGGGCTACTACCCCTGCCTGCTTGGCTAGTAGCAGGTTAAGGGGCCTGAGTTCTGAAACGGGTGCCTCCACTTGGAGGTCAGGGTTGGTAGTGGTCAAGCTAACCAGGGCACAGCCCTCTGGGACACTGTAACCCACCTCTTTCCATACTAGTTGCCGGAACAATAAACAATAATCACTTTCACAGTACCCCTGATACACCACACAAGTACCCACACTGTTTGCACTCACCACCAGGGCTTTCCTCTGGCCTGGCCCTGGGGACCCCCTGTAAAACAAGGTTATACACAGCAAATAACAGCAGTACAGTACTCTTGCACAAACTGGAATCACAGTCAGGGTAAATGCAAAAAAGAGATCTGATTTATTTAAGGGACTTGAACAAGGGAGGGGCGTAATCAGGTTAATTTGCTTAAAGGCTGTATCAATCAAACAGTTATGCATGTGCTTCAGGGTCCATAAAAAGTCACACACTCTGGGTACTCAGATGGAGAATAGTGGACTAGCCAGGAACGTTGCAGCTGGTTGGGGCCCTGTGATGGAAGAAAACAACATGCACAACACACACTATTTGTAATCAGGAGCTGGAGGGCTCAGTTCGTGAAAAGAAAACAAGAAGACAATCAGATGACACACTTTTAGATTAGGCTGTTGTTGCAGGGAGCTACCCTGATGATTACTCACGATACCCAAGACTGGACACAGACCGGATGAAAGCCGAGAGAGCAGGTGGTTAATCTGGAGTGCCAGGAGAAGCAGGGCCCACATGAATTGCTGAGGCGTTGTTCCTGCTCAGGCATGGAGCAGGGTGCTGATCCTCAGGCAGGTTTCTCATTGATGGCTTTCTCTGTGCCGCAGGTAGTCTAGCTGGGCCAGTGTGGCAAGTCCTCAGCCAAATGGAGACAAATTCGGATACAGTCCATTTTAGGCTGGATACAGCTTCCAGCAAGCAGAACACATTTCACACAGTGGGGAACCAAATCACGACCCACTAACAACTCACAGCACATTTACATGTAAGGAAATTCTACTGTAGCAGGCAAACCGATCTCCGGTCATGATCGCAAAGTCTCTGCACAAACTGGGTATTCAAAAGCAGCTGGAAATCCTGACAGGCCGATCGCATTCAGCAAAATCTTCGGTCTTCTTCAGGTGTGAGCCTGGTAAAAAATCAGTGGCTTACTTCATTCTCGCAAACTTGGATTTAGTCCGAAATAATTCTCTTCTCTCCCTCTCAGGAGCAGCAGGCAGGCATGCAGACCACAGCTCAGGCCTTTCACAGTTCTCCCATGCAAAACTACACAGAACTCTTGCCCAAATCACTTGAGCTGTTACTTCTTCACTTCTCAGCCCAGAACTAACTGAAAATTGCAAGCAGTCTGGGAAATCCCCCAAGATCCAAAAGGTTCGGTTTTCTGATCTATCAGTCACAACAAAGGCTCCCACTTCAGGTGCAAAAATGTGCCAAAAGCCGAAAACTACAATTCCTACAATTTTGACTCCAGACAGCTCCTGTAGTCTCCATTTAAGGTCCCACCAGTACTGATTGGTCCAATTCGGCAGTCCAAGACCGAGATAGTAGAGACAAAACAGTCCTTGCTGCAAAGAAGACAGGTTAGACAAACTACATTATCATTATCACTCTAAATGATTTTCAGCAAATAGTTACATCTTTCAACAGAGCTTCCTCTCAGATTACTTATGACTGCAATCCAGGCTGCTCTTAAAGAGACAGTACACAGAGGCTATACAGGCACTCTCTGGCAATCACATTTAAACTGCTAAAACGCAGGACACCAGCCTGGCAGTGAGCATTTAGACAAGCTCAAGGAAGGCTTTTCGGGAACCCCCATTTGTAGGGGGTTTACATTTAGATCTATGCCTCTATGGTAAAATATACAAAATATAGGGAATATGAACTGCTAAATCATATGAATGAATGAATGAGCCCCGCTTACTAAACCTCTGTTGTGTAGAATCAATCACTGGTTCACAGTTTTGAGCAGTTTTTTATGTGATGTTACTGCCACAGCCTTGACAATCAGTCAATCAATCAAAACATGCAAAAGGTTCTAACGCTTTCAATGCCAGTAAACTGGATCTTCTTTAAGGTTCTGTTCCTTAGTAAGTTCAGTGAATCATGTGACTGCTTTAACTTGCCGAGCCCTGTATCTTGAACCCTGTATACTACTTGTACATTGTCCACCCCTTGTACATCTTCAACACGTCGCACCCTGCTAGTCTTCCTTTGTCCACCCTGTTGCCGTCCCAGTACCCTCCTCTTCTTAAACACCCTATTGTCCTCCCTTTACTACCTCCCCACTTGACTTCCCCTCATCTCTGACATCTTAGCCCTGACCTTGTCCTACCCTTCACACCTCCCACCTTGACTTCCCCTTACCTGACACCCAGACCCCTCCCACTTATCCCCAAAGTCTTGCTGCGACTGGGCAGGTATTGTTTTTATTGTAAATACTGATTTGTATTATTCTGTAAATATTTTTTTTTCTTGCTCTATCAATGTTGTATTTGAATTTTTGAGGTCTACTGTACTGTTAGCCACATTGTATGCACTGTTATTTATGCCTAGCTTGTATTTGTTTTACATGGACTATTATCTCATTGTATTATAGTGACATTTAGCTTATGTGTTTTTGTTATGATCTACCCAGGTCCACCTTACAAATGAGTGTCTCAATGGCATTTCACCTGGTAAAATAAAGATGATTGATTGATTGCCCTCCCTCTGGGGCACAATACTAGGAAAGCTGGATTGGCATGAATGTTCCACTTAGCTGGCCCGGTGGTGCTGAGGGTTGAGGCGCTGGTCACCACACCTCGCACCACTCCAGCGACCCGGGTTCGGGAGCAAGCCCGGGTTGCCGGGGTTTGGCAGGGGAGGAGAAGGAGCGAGCATCCAATGGACTGCTCTCCCTCTCTGGGGTGGGGGGTTTATGGCTGTCGGTGCACTGGTGTCCCCTAGCGCAGGCTGGGGGTGTTGTAGTGGCACAGGCAATAAAAGGGGGTGAGTGTTGGGCATGGCGCCGGGAGGGAGCATGCATGCTCTGCTCCCTTGGTGTCATTGCACGTCCCCACTCACAAGGGAAGCTGAACAAGGAAAATGGCGACCGGTCATGGCGGCTTGGTGGCCGTTCGGCGGGACGCCCGATTCAGTGGGCACCGCAGGGGAATACTGAATCCGGTCCTGGGGGTGAGAGCAGGGTGGCTCTCCTCCACCCCACCGCAGTGCAAGCTGCTGGGGTAGAGCAGCTGGTCCAGGGAGCAGGATGTCTCGGACGGGCGGACGAAAAACAGGATGCCTGGACGGAATGGCAGACTGGGAAATCAAGGTAGAACAATGATTAAGAAAAATAAATAAATAAATGTTTCACTTAAAATGCAAAACAGTTGGGGTCTTGATGCTTCACATAACAATGATCTTCCCTTTCCCTTTCTTTTGTGCAGGGAGGTTTAGCTGACATCAAAACATTCTTGAGGACACTAAAGATCCTTAGGTCTACATAGGGATGTCTTTGCATTGGGCCATGAAGGCCTGCCAGCAACAGAACATGCGGCCTCCTAGTAACCACCCTTATGGGCACTTCCCTCAAGACACGAGGGGTAATTGGAGACAGCATCTTATCTCCTGCCTTTTTGTAGTACCTCCTCTCTGAGGACTTGAGCTAGTTCTTCATGTGCCTTTTACTTGGCATAGGTACTACATCTCCACAATCCTGCCTCCCGCCAGTATCTCTCTCTGAGGCTTCTGGGAGATTGTCCTCAGACCCACCAGCCATCAGGGTGCTCCCATTAAGGGGACTAACTCCATTATGGTCCACACACCATACTGGTGATCCCACTACATATTGGTGTGATCTAAGGTCTACTGGAGAGGAACAGATCCAGGCCTTCCCTCGATTCCTCCTAGACTGGTGACTCCCATACTCCTGTTCTCTCCTGGCTGGTCTCCCTCTCTTTTTATATGTACTCCACTTGCTGAACTTGCAATGCAAAAATGTCCCAAAACTAACTATGCTCCCAGCTGTCATGCAGCATTAACTCCTCCCATACCTGTTATTCCTCGATATAGTGGCACAGATGGCTTTCTTGCCAGTCTCTGGCAATGCACATATGGCAAACCAGTAAGAGGGAATTGTAACACCTACAGAGGTGTAGATTTTAAAAGCCCAGATTCTGAAGTTTATAACACAGAGTTTGTTCATAGATTTTTTTTAACAAGTAATAGTCATGGAATTGACCAATTACTTCACCAGCATTCACCTTCCTTTCTATGTGCTTTACAGTAGGGGCTTGTCATGTCAGGTGGATGGCCATGTCCACTGGTTTACAAAAAAGCTGAATTGATCATTTGATTGGCAGCATGGTACCAATTCAGATTTTTTTTCAGCCAGTTTGAAGTTTCTATCTCACAGACCACCACAAAAGGTGTGTAGCTGTTACAGTTACAGGCATAAGTGATAATACTATGTGAAGGGTTGGGGAAGGGGAGGCATGGAGAGAATATTGATAATGAAATGTAAGCGATGATGACATATGACTATGTTTGTTAATACATATACCTGCATGTAGCAAATGTAATCAATATTTGCCAAACAATAAAAAAAGTTACTCAGCGCTGCTTTAACTGTCATTCACAGCTTTCCCTACTAGATGGCACTGCTTTGCCCAGACTTCCTTTTTATGTTCACCGTGCACAGTCGCACAGTGAACATATTGTTAGGAGAGTGGGTTTTGAGAAGTGTGTCACTGTGGTCCAATGCAGGGCAGTCTGCAAGGAGCTTGACCATGTCACACCCATTCTTTAACCAGGCTGGTCGTGGCACTGTTCTGGGTTGGTCAGCTCTTGCCCTGCCGCAGATGGATATATCTGTCCAAATTTCCTATAATTTCAAATTCTGTTGACAGCCTAAGGGTTAAAGAGAAATCGCACAGAAAATCAAAGTTTTTTACATGAAGCTTTTGTACTCAATAAAAGATTTAGGGAGTGTGGATATGCAGTTAGTACTGTGGAAGCTGCTTTCTATAAAGTGTGTGAAATGCATAGGAATGTGTTGTGTTAGAACAGAAGAAGAAAATTAATATGACATATGAGCCCACAGTTACTTTTGTAACTGTTTATAATATTAGATCAATTGGAGTTAAAAGTATTACGAAGAACAGATGTGCAATATTGAAGGCAGATGACACTTTAGGACCAGTAATAATGAAGTACCTCGTTTGTCATTTGGTGTTAGTCGAGATGCTTTCCCTGCCCATATCTAACTGGAACCACACTGTGCAATGGTCACTCCCAGCCAGGGGATTCCTGGCCATTATTTCCTGTACATGTTCCCTATTCATAAGCACCAGATCAAGACTTGCCTCTACTCTTGTTTGTTCTGTGACGCCCTGAGTCAGGAACCAACTTTGCAGACATTCCAGGATCACCTGTCTCCTAGCACATGTTGTAGATGGCATGCTCCAGTCCACCTTGGGTAGGTTGAAGTCTCCCACAATCACTACCTCTCCTTTCCCCGCAACTTCCAATACTTGTGAGCTCAGTTCCCTGTCCCTTTCTTCATCCTGGTTGGGTGGTCTGTAAACTACCCCCAACTTCACCTTTCTCCATCTATTGGACTGTAACTGAATCCATAATGCCTCCACCTTCTTTTCCTCTGATTCCTCCCTTGTGCAAGTTATTTTCTCCCTGATGTAAACTGCCACCCCTTCCCGACTACTCTGTCCCTTCTGTATAGTTTATATCCAGGGATTGAAAGGTCCTAGTCATGGTGTAGTTGTAAGCCACCCTCTCAGGGTGGGTTTACTAGCTCTGGCTTGTTTAAGCCCCCCCCCATCAGTTTGCCCTAGGCCTTTTTCTTAGTCAGCTCAGGGAGGCAATGCCTATCAACCACTGCTAGGGGGCAGAAGTTTACCAATATATACACCTTGGATTTTTGGGCTGGGCAGGGGAGATGGGGAGACGGTGGGCATGATAGGGGCAGTGTGGCCGGTGGGCGCAAAAACCCATCTGGCCCCCAGAATTTCAGCTGGCAGCATCGGTGTGATGCAGGGAGGTTTCCAAGGGAGGAATGCAGCAGCTTGGCAGCCATTGGAGGGGGTGTCCAGACTTAGCTACAGTACAGGATGAGGTTGAGAAGGAGCAGTGTGGCTGGAACTTCTTCTAAAAAAGGCAAGTGGTCCTGGTACTCTAAATGGAAGCAAAGTCCAGGCAGTGGGGCTGTTGTGGTGGTGGTAGGGCCACAGCAGGGCTATTTTGGAGGTGGCAGGTCCAGGTAGCATCTCCCGTGTGGCATGTTGTCTGGAGGGTAAAAGCTGGAAGGAGGTCATGTCCTGGGATTCGCCTTAGGGCCTGCCATGCCCATGTCTGGGGCAGGCCTGTTAGACTCATTAAGGGGCGCTGCTCTGGGAACTGGTAAGTGGTGAGGAGGGAACTATCATTTTAGGCTTGCAGGGGCAGACTTGGTTTGTGCGCGGAAGCATCTCGTAAGAATGGTATCACCTTTAATGGCTCTGGTTGGGGGTATGAGTGAATTTGGGAGCAGTTGCGGGAGGCATTAGGCTGCATCACCCTGGGGTCCATTTAGGCCCGGCAGCCGGGAAGAGTAAGGCACTCCCCCAGTGGAGAACAAGGTCATCATTTGTTTGATATAAATGTGGATGTGAGCTGAAATATTTGCTCAAAAAAGATATGTGGTGGAGCCAATTAGTCTAAGTGTTTTTTAGACCTAGAACAAAATCTATTAGTTGTGGCTGGTACCGTAGCCCTGGTTTGCCTGCTGTCTTTGTTAAATCTTTCAGACCCATGGCACTGCTCCATTAATTAATTTTTTATGGAACAAAATAATTTCTGTCCAAAATAAATGATTTTATGGTTGCAATCTCACTCCATCTGCTCGTCTTGTACTGGCTAGAGGTGTGTTTCTCCCCTCTCTCTGCTATGGGCTCCTCCTGTTTGCTTGTACCTCCAAAGTCCATCTTTCTAGGTGGACCATAGCCTACAACAACATCTGCCGTTTTGCTCTTGCTGCCCCTCATCTCACCCACCACTGTGACCTGTATGGCAAGCTTAACTGGCTCTCCCCTGCCCAATTACCTAGATTTGTCCTGGGATGTTTCACAAGCAAGGTTCTTGGCACTGGCATCCCCCCAGACTGGCGGAGCTCCTCATACCAGCTGTCTCCTTTACTTATTCCTTTAGGTCTCTGGACCCAGCTGTTCTTAAGATTCCTGCTATTCGCACTCAGATGGGGGACAGAGATTTTGCCTCATGTGCCCCCAGATTATGGAACTCCCTTCCTGTACAGGTCTGCTCCTCCCCCTCCCATGCTTGCCTCCAAACCACCCTGTGGAGTCACTTGAAACTCTCCTCAGCATGTGGTTGTCCCAAACCTCCATAATCTCACCTGGCACCTGGCACTGAACCCCACTTTCTTAAGGTGTTGCCTACCTGCTTTGGTATGGCCCTGCATATAAGGCTACCATCCTATGAGTCAGGCGTTGCTCTGACTGCGGCTCCACTTTATGGGGTTCTAAACTGTATATAATTGTAAATAATGCGCTGCTCACAGCTTTGGTGACTCTATGCATATGTTCTGTCCATTTTAACTGTGTGTACCTACTGAATATGTTATGCTTTCCCTGACTCTGTGTAACTGCCTAAATCGTATCATATGTTGTCCTATGTACTTGAACTCATATTTCCTTGTACTCTCCCAGGTCGTACCTGAAAATAGGAAAATGTCTTGTCTAATGTACTTACCTGGTTAACAAAAGCTAAATAAATAATATATTGTACATTCTCCCTTCCCCCCATCTACTAAGGAGCAGACTATAGAAGCAAAACAGGAAACAACTTCGCATACTGCTGGAAAACAGACCATACTTTAAGGGGGTAAACCAAATTACCAGTAATATTAGTAATTTGGATGCAGAAAAGGTGGGTAAAATTAGAGATGTTTTGATTGTGGCCGATTCCATGTTGAAATATACAGATCATATTATCTGTAAACAGCATAACTCAACAACCACAGTTAGTGCACTCCCAGGAGCTGGCATAAAGGATATTACAAATCCCTTCCCTGGTTTAAGAGAAAATACCTTTAAACCATTAGTCCTAATACATGTAGGAGTAAATGATGTGGGAAAAAGAAGGCTCCTAGATATACAAAGGGACTCTGAAGAAGTTGGGAAGACCCTTACAGAAGCTGGCTGTGACCTTATCATTTCTGGTATATTACCAGTTCTCACGGCTTCCCAAAAGGATAATTCTGAAATATCAAATCTAAATGGATGGTTAAAGAGATGGTGCTTCAGGGAGGGCTACATCTTTCTGGAACAGGATGTAAAGTTTATGAATCCCATGCTATACTCACAGGATGGCCTCCACCTAAATAGAAGGGGCAAATGAATCTTTGCTTACCAACTCAGACAAGCAATTGAGGAAGGTTTAAACTTAATAGGAAGGGGGAGGCAGGCCTACCAGTCATTTCTTAAAGGGACATAAAAAAGATTATACTGCACAGAACTGTCTTTTATTAAATTCTAGGAGTTTGAATAATAAGCTTGGGGAGTTAAAATTAACTACAGAACTATTGAATATTAGTATCTTTGCAATTACAGAGACCTGGTGGAGCCCAAATGACTCATGAGAAAAGCAAATCCATGGATACGATTTGTTCCATAAGGATAGGAAAGAAAAACGTGGAATGGGTGTGGCCTTGTATAGCTCTAATAAAATTAATTCTGAGAAAATAAATACAGTCAATTCCTCTTGTGTGCCATTCGGTTGTGTGCACATTCCGTTTGTGTGCACAATTTCTTCTGGTCCCGTTTTTGTTTTCTGTAGCTGTAATGTTATTTTATTTGGCTGTGTGCACAATGAAATTCAGTTGTGTGCACAAATTTCAGGCAGCTGTAATATAATTAGAGTCTAAACTAAGCCTGATAAGTGGATTACCTGCCACAGCAGCCATGCTGATACTGCGCTAATGGTCCCTTAACGAGCTGCTAATTGTGGCTAGCTACACCTGGGGGACTTGGCTACTTTAATTGCTTAAATGCAGACTGCTTTTGTTATGTTCCAGTACTCAGATTCAGGGCTAACATCTCCTGTTTTTGTCCAAAAGCTTACAGTAAGCAGCCTGAATAGGTGAATTGAATTGGAACAATAAAATGCACTTTGTTTTTTTGTTGTTGTTGTGATTGAACAGTGCATTTACGAGATGTGTCAAACTTGGTGGGAGACAAGAGACAAGGTAAGAAAACAAGACTCCATTTATGACTATGGAAGAACTGGGATGGGCTGTCGGAGCTGCATCTACTTTTAGCATTAGCGTTCGGCGAAAGTAAAACATGCTTTTCTCCGTTTTTTTTTTTTGTTTTTTTTTGCAGTTAAACTGACAAGTATAAAAATGCCTAGGGAGGATTAGCAAAGTTGCCAAAACCAAGGTGTAGAAAGTGTTGAGGTCACCAGTATAAGTGCTACTATGTTTATCATTGTTGGCTTAACAGATGAATACCAGCACCAAACCTGAACTCTCAGACTGATTTTTGGATGTATGCATTTTCAGTTGTATGCACATTTTTTCCATTCCCCAACCATGTGCACACAAGTGGGATAAAATTGAGGTGTTATGGGTAAAGATATCTCTCAACCACCTGGATCCTATTAATACTGGTGTGATATATATAGACCACCGTCTGCCACGCCGGATCAGGAAGAACAAAAATATTGGATTTTTTAAATACTGTTGGTACCACTAAAAGTAACGTGGTGCTAGGTGATTTAAATTTATCTGGCATAAATTGGGAAACACTACAGTCAAATACTGTTTTGGAATCACGCTATTTGGAAACATATTTGCTAGCTGGGATGAACCAGATGGTCACCTCCAACACTAGAGGTAACCATATCTTAGATCTTGTTCTAAGCAATTTAACTGATAATATAAATTTTTGTGAGGTTCTCCCCCCTTTTGGATCGAGTGACCATTCGATGATTTGTTTCCCTTAGTATATTGGTGGATACTACTAAAAACACGACTATTAAATATAATTATAATAAGGCAGATTTCGATGGCATGAAATCATATTTAAGTACATGGAACTGGGTAGAAGATTTCCAAAATAAAACCCTTGATTCCATGTGGGACCTCCTGGTGGATAAGATATCCTCATTAACTAAAAACATTACCCTTTAATAAAGGGATTGGATGGCAATGCCAAGACCTTACCAAAATAGATGTCAAAATCAGTACGGCAACTGATTAAAAAAAAAATAGGACTTTTTCTAGGGCTAAACAATCCAGCAGCAGTAGATGCTGGGATATCTATAAGGATCTTTGAAAAAAGTCAAAAAGATGCATTAAGGACGCCAAAATAAAATACTAGCCGAGTCTTGCAACTAGGGTCCAAGGCAATTGCAAGTCTTTTTATGCTTATATTAGTAACAAAAAGGGAGTTTGTCATGCTATAGGCCCACTACATACAACAGATGGGAGCATGGGCACTGACCATTACCAATTAGCTCAAATGTACAACGATTTCTTCATATCAGTCTTTAATAATAAATCTTCCCCTAAACTAGCTCATTTAGAAATGACACTAGATACTGGATTGTTGATTATTAGAGAAGAGATATTAAAAAGGTTACAAAAAATTTATCAAAATAAATCCCAGGGCCCAGATGGAATACATCCAAGAATAATTAAGGAAATGGTGGATTTCTTGGCTGGACCCCTGGCACTGATTTTTAAAAGATCATCTAATGAGGGGTATGTCCTGGAAGCATGGAGACAAGCTATGATGGTTCCTATTTACAAGAAAGGGAGCAGACATGCTGTGTCCAATTATAGACCGATTAGTTTGACATCAGTCCTGGGGAAAATCTTTGAGGGTACCTTAAAGGACTACATCATGGATTATCTTCGAAAAATGGATATGACGGATCCAGTACAGCATGGTTTTACTGCTGGAAGATCTTGTCAGACTAATCTACTTGAGTTTTATGAGAGGGTTAGTAGAGCCATGGGGGAGGGGCAGTCTGTGGATGTGGTATATCTGGATTTTTCAAAGGCATTCGATAAGGTAGCACATAGGGAACTTATTGATGCATTAATTACACATGGTTTGGATGGGAAAATAACTAAATGGTTAGAAGCATGGCTTGATTCTAGAACACAATCCGTTAGTGTTAATGGAATCAATTCTGTTTGGGCCGAGGTGACTAGTGGGGTGCCCCAGGGCTCTGTGTTGGGGCCCTGTTTGTTCAATATATATATTGCTTCAATGTGTGTTAACAATGGAGTTTGGGTATCTAAGTTTGCCGATGACACCAGGGTAGGGCATCTCGTGAACAACCAGGATGATCCACATGACTCCAGGAAGCTTTAAATGCATTGGAAACTTGGGCGCTGGACAAAAATGTTGTGTTATGCATTTTGGGAGACTAAATAAACACTGGTCATATACACTTGGAGGACAAACACTGAGTATTGTGGCGCAACAAAGTGGCCTGGGCATTATGGTTACTAATGACTTATCATTCAAAACACATTGTAATTCAGTAATTAAGAAATCAAGTAGTATACTGCATTGTAGCAATAAGCATATTACATGCAGGAGAAAAGAGGTCTTGTTACCCCTCTATACATCTTTGGTGAGACCACATTTGGACTGCTGTGCACAGTTTTGGTCACCAAGTGGAAGGGCCGAGATAGCAGCATTAGAGAGAGTCCAGCGGAGAGCAACCCGTAACATACAAGAGGCAAAAGGGCATGATTATCAAATGAGGTTGAAAATTTTGGGCCTATACCCTTTGGAGTTTAGGCGATTAAGAGGGGACGTGTCTGATTTACAAATCACTCACTGATCCAGGCCTATGGGAGCTCCTGGGGCTGAGATTCAGGGTATCATCATGCATTACTAGGGCCCACCCCTACAATTGTTAGTGGATTGTCCTAAAACAAATAAAAGGAAATCATGACTCACCCTAAGAGTAACTAATATTTGGAACAAACTACAATTAGAGGTTTTAGCTAGTGATAATATGAATACTTTTAAGAATAAATTGGATAGTTTTCTTATCAGGCATAGGATTTTGGGATACTAATGAATTGGCGAGCAAAAGGACTTTTGTTTACATAACTCTGTATTCACCTATGAAAACTATGAAATTAATATGTGCACAACCATCTTTACATCCTTTTCCTTTGAAAGCAAGGTTCCAATCCCCCCCCCCAGCTTGGAGGATCAGAGACACCATGGTGTTTGGATTCTGGACATCTGGTAAAAGGAGGCCTGAAGTTTGTACTCCATCTGCTAGGTAAGGCCTACCTTTTGTTCCAGTTTGCGGCAAGGATGCCAGGAAGGAGTTCAGGTCTGTGCCCCCCTCCCCCGCTATAACATCAGGACCCCTAGACAAAAAGATGAGGACGGGGGGGTTATATGGTGTTGTCCATGTCTGGTTACTGCCACTGTGTCCACCCTCCTGTTTGCTAATAACACCTGTAGGTCGTCCATCTGGTTTCCAGGCCACCTCACATTCAGAGACTCCACCCTCCACCTAGAATCTGACCTTCCCTAATCCCTTCTCTTCCCTCTATTCTTTTCTTCACATTTCTCCCCTCTGTGTGCAGTGTACCCCCCCACCTACCCTTGTTATCTGTTCCTCACCCCCTCCACACTTTGCTGTTTTCTCACGCCTTCCACCTTCTCCCTCCGTATCTCTTCCCATCACTGTGGAGGGGAGGATCATTGACCTCCTCCTCTTGGAGTCTTTGGGCCTGCAGGCCCATCACCCCCCTTCAGTAGTTTAAATTAACAGTAGTGGTTATGTATTCCCCCAGTTTGTCCCCGAGCACCCTCAAACCCTCCCTACTGAAGTGTAGCCTGTCTGGTGAAAAGAGTGCTTTGTTTGACCAGGTCTCCTCCCAGTCCCCGGTACAGATGAACATCTCCTCCCTGCACCATTTCCTCAGCCAGTCATTAAAATCCTCTATTCTTCTTTTCCTGGCTGTGCTGGCCCTTGGTACTGGTATCACCTCTGAGAAGGCAGCGAACTTGCTTCCTACTTGCAGATCTTCCTAACTCCCTGAACCTACTTTACACTGCCTCCACCTCCCCCCAGCTAGACTGGTGTTCCCCATGTGTATAATGAAACTAGGATTTCCTCTGACCTCCATTACTATTTCCCTTATTTTTGGATCCACCTTCCCCGCTGTCATCCCTGGCACACAAACCACCCTCCTGCTTGCGTTTTTCTTCCCCAGTGAATACCCATATTTATGGAGTCCTCTATGATTGCTACCATTCCATCCCCTACACCCATGCTCCCCGTCCTTCCTTTCTTACCATTGGTACTCGCTGCTTACCCTTCTAACTGCTCCCCCTGCACCCTGGTGAATTTATCTCCACATCCACTATTTATCCCCCCTAGCTGTTTTTCTAGCTACTACTCTACCCCTGCACTTCTGACTGTCTGTGTCTGCTTCCACTTTCCCTCCTCTCCCCTCTTACTTTCCTTTTCTTTTCTCTCCCTCTCCTCCATTCTCCTATTCTGTTTTGCCTGCCTCCTCTTCCCTGCCCACTCTGACTAGTTCCCTCTCCCTTCCCCGTACCCCTACTCTCAGCCCTAGCTCAACCCAACCTCCTACCTCACCTCCTGCATCTGCGTCCCTTCTTCCAGACAGTGGTGCAAATCTGTTTGATAAAGGCACCCCTTCAGAAATTCCCACCCCTGATGCTACTCTCACATTCCCACCCCTTCCCCGTACCACTTGCCATTCCTCCACCCTGGGCTTCCTGAGGAAGAGACACTCCTGCATACTGGGTGGTTCCCCCCACTCCCCACTCCCTTCCCCTGCCTGATGCCCTTTCTCCTCTTGGCACCACCCATTTGCCATTCCCTCCACTTCCACTTGCTCCCATTTGAGCAGTCTTATTTCAGCCTTGAGCTGCTCCAGGCTTTTACACTCTGGACAGCCCTCTTTACTCCACATCATCCCCAGAAAGACTGCTGCCCCACAACTATTGCAGTTTACTACTCTCCTTCCACTCTCCCGCGTCCCATACATATACCTATTCTCCCACATCCTCCTGGCCCAGCTTCTCCTAGCCTCCAATTATACATAAATATAAAATTCAAAAAGATGGAAACATCAGCCATTCATACCACCATTCGACGTGGAACCTTTGTAAACGAGCAGTTCCTGCTCAAAGGTATTTGTAACCCTAGATTTCAATAAAATAAAAAAAATTAAAAAATACCTCTCAAGTGTCCCGCATTTATGCGGGACATCATGTATTTGCCCCCATTTATTTTTATGTTCTCCTGCTGTCTCTCCAGAGCCTGTCATTGTCCCAAATTTGACAGATACAAACAGTGATGTCAGTGGGCCTTTTAAATGCACACAACTGACCTCCGGAATGACTGGGAGCAAGTGTGCGGAAGACAAGTGGGGTCACCAGGATAATCGCTACTCGCTCCTCCTCTGACAAATCGTCATGTCACTGAGTGGCCTGGCCAATCAGAAAATTGGTGCCTTGGCTTGAATTTGGTGACACGCTGACACGTTCGTGGCACCTTCCCAGGATGGGAGTCCCAGTCAGACTGTTTTCTTTCTGCCTGCTGCCCTAATCTGCTTCCCATCCATATCCCTTGCTGCTTTAGGAGCTGCTTAGCTCTGCAGCATGCCACCTTGCCCTCACAAACGAACACCCACCTGCCCAGCTAGCAGCCCATGACTGGAGAAGAGACTGAGCTTGCCTTGCCCAGGAGGAAAGCAGGAGACAGTGGAGAGAGTTTGAGATTGAGACGAGTTGAGGAGGAGTGATGCTGTTGGCGGGGGTACGTTTGTTTTGCTGTGCTGTGCTGTGCTGTCTGCTGCTACCTACCTTAAGGCTTTTGCTGCACTGCATGCTATTCTCATCTCTGACGGATGGGATCTTCTTGTCTGTCCAGTCTGAGTCTCAACTTTTGTTTTTTTCATTTTGGGTTTGTGGTTGTGCATTGTGGCAAGCTGTATTCTGGGTGCCTGGCTGGACTGGGGGGGGGCAGATGCAGCTAGGTAAGTTGCTTGCTAAACTTCCAGGCCAGCTAATGTGCTACTCCAGTTTGATAGACACACAGTGACAACTTTTTAAATCTGCCAAATATTGCACTGCATTACATGCTGATTCCCATTAAGTAGTACTGGGAGTTGTTGGGATACAAATCAATAGGACTTGAGACCAGAGTTTATAATCTTTTGCATTCCCAGCTTCCTGCTGTAATACATTTTGGAATGGGAAGGGAAGACAGCTTATCTCTCACCACTACAGCCCTGTAGCCCACAAGCCCACCATCTAACAACTCGGGAAGGGAGACTAGACAGACACTGCTTTTGCTGTGTGGGGCTGTCCCAAACAAAAATGGTATGATGATCAGTACTTGGGTGCATTAGATCATTAAACTGCTGAAATTCTGATGTCCCTCACAGGGGTTCAGTTAGTTTATTTTTAGTGGAAGTCTAAAACTACCATAAGTCAAAATCTAGAAGTCATTCCAAATGTTTTGAAGTCAAAATACTTCCAGGATTGCACTTTTGGAAGTCAATATTCTTGGAAGGACCAATTTATGGATGTTAGTATAAAATATTAGTGATAAAATACAATTAAAAAAAAAAAAAAACATCATGTCTGACTCCCATGCCTTTAATTCTGGATGTCATCTAATTTTTATGTTTGCTTGCATGCATGTGCAAGAAACATAGTGCCACTATTTGAGTTTTTGTAGGTGTGCCTCCCCCACTTCCAATGCCCTGCTCCTTTTTGCAGGCGCAGCAGCATCGCACCAATGAATGTCTGAGCTGTCTATGACAGCCATTCAGATGC
The DNA here is from genome assembly GCA_016271365.2 of Neoceratodus forsteri. Taxonomy (NCBI): domain Eukaryota; kingdom Metazoa; phylum Chordata; order Ceratodontiformes; family Ceratodontidae; genus Neoceratodus; species Neoceratodus forsteri. Next base: position 1,196,866,630 of record CM057456.1, read on the forward strand.
AGTGGCATACAGTTTTGAGAAAAACACTGCTACAATCGACGGTGGTAACGTGCAGGCAGTTTACATACTGCCTTGACAATATGCAAATTGCCGACATCTCAGCACTGCATCTGAACTGTCATGAACAATTCATCCCCCAACACCTACGTGTGGTATGCTGGAGCCTACCCCAGTGTCTCATGTGCTCCTCCACCCCTGCACACTGTATGACTGATGGGGTACCCAATCCCCGTCGGTTCCACTGCCCCCCCAAAAGCAAACTTCCTGGTGCCATGCTGGGAGCCCACCCCAGCGTGGCTGAAGTCTGTGGCCCACAGGGGTGCCCAATTCCCTGTCGGCTCCACTGCCCCAACCCCAAAAAACTTGCAGGTGCCATGCTGGAAGCCCACCTCAGCGTGGCAAAAGTCCCACATCTTCTTAAAAAAAAAAAAACCTAGAACAAAAGAAAACGGTCCCTCATTGACTGTCTTGCCCCCTCAACCCAATCCGCACCCACCCTCTGTGTACCCCACCTCCCCACATCCCCCCTCACCCCATACTTATCTCCAGAGGCTGGCACGATGATCTTCGGTGGACCGGGAACACGTCTGCACTCGTCAAAGCCGACCGTGAACTGAAAAAAATGCCAGTAAGCTGTATAATGACATACATGGGTTTTTTCAACTTTGGTGCATATCTCAGCCATTTTGTGGAGTTTTTCATCAAATTTTCAACATGGGGTTCTTGGGACCCCACCTCATGAACTCACCCACTGTCATTTTGTTATTCGGTCCGAAAGGTGATTTCGCAGTCACTGTGTAGAACCACCTTTTGGGACTGAGTAACGAAATGACAGTGTCAAAGTTCATGAGGTAGGGTACCCAAAACCCTATGTTAAAAATTTAGTGAAAAAATTCCCAAGAATGACTGCTTTACTTAGCATGTGCTGACAGTTCTTACGTACTCGTAATCTCCGAGAATTTTTACTTTTTTCACTCCAGATTTACAACATTGTCATTTTACCACACCTCCTTATGAGTAGTACAGATATCATTTTTCACATCTTGCCCAAAATGTGTTGTTGCGCATGTAGTGCACAATGGCGCAGTTGGTGTGCAAAATCAATGTTTGGAAGAGATTACAAAAATCACAGTGACACTGTTCATGGGCAGAGGTCTTAAAATGGCTATGTTGAAAATTTGGTGACAAAAGTCCATAAAATGACTGTGTTACGAGCATGCATAGTGCAGTTTCCATGCACCCTCATAAGTTCATGAATTTGTAATATTTTCAGTCCAGATTTTCAAAACTGGCATTTTTCCACACCTCTTTATGAACAGTACAGCTATCATTTTTCACACCCTGCCAAAATGTGTTTTCACACTTCTGGTGCAGAAATGCATGGTCGCTGTGGGAAATCAGTGACCGGGACAGATTAAGAAAATCAGTGACACTGTTCATGAGCGGAGGTCCCAAAATGCCTGTATTGACAATCTGCTGTAGAAATCCCCAAACTAATTACATTACGGGTGTGCGTTGCGCAGTTTCTATGCACACTCGTGACTTCATCAGTTTTTTTATATTTTCACTCCAGATTTTCAACATTGCCATTTTTTACACCTTCCCATGAACAGTACAGCTGTCATTTTGCACATCCTGTTAGAAATGTGTTTTAGCACCTGTGGTGCCAAATGGCATAATCGCTGTGCAAAATCAGATTTCAGCTAACAAACTGATATTGCCACTGTTCATGAGGTGGGGGTCACAAAAAACCCATGCTGAAAATCTGGAGTGAAAATACCAACGAACACCTGGGGCATTAGGGTTTCCGACCATAACACCCCACCCTGTAGAGAATGACAGGCATCAGGGGTGTGACTTGGGATTCTCGCCTGTAATGCTCATTCTATTCCACCCCCACCCACACCCTGCAGCCAGTGACAGACATCAAGGTGTGCCTTGGACTCTTTGGCCCCAAAGTTCACCCCATTCTCCTATACTGCACCCATCTCACCATATTTCCTTATGGAATGGGGTGAGCATAAGGCCCAAAGACCCCAAGGCACACTATGACATTTGTCAGTGTCTGCAGGGTAGAGTGTGGTGAAATGGCATGGGCATTATGCCTGATGACCTAAAGGCACACCCCAATGCCTGTCAGTCTCTGCAGGGTGGTGGTGGGGTTTGCTTCAGTTCAGTACTTCACTGCCATTCCTATTTTGCAGCTCTCTACTGTAACTCCTACACTACCACTACCAATGCCAATGCCAGCAAGCAAACATTCGGCATTGACAAATGCTTGTTGGTTTTACATCTGGAAGTCAGTGACTTCTTCACTTTTTATTTTGGAAGTTTTTGCCTTATTTTTGAAGTCAAATACTCCAAAAATGGAGTTAACTGAATCACTGGTCCCTCATGGTGTCCATCATTTCAGGGTGTGGTGTCCCTCATTGTCCTTCACTGTCCCTCATTTCATGGGTTGGTGTCCCTCATTTCAGAGTCCTGTGGTTGAGAGGTATGGCCAGGTTGTGTATGGCTGTTTGTACAGTAATGTTTGTTTTAATTCATTTATCTTTTTTCTAACTCTGTTCCGAACTGTGGTCAAATAAGCAGAAAACAGCAGACAGCCAGATAAGATTATAAACGCTCAACATGATTTAATGAATAGCTACAGTACGTGAACTTGCAACATTCTGAGTAGTTCATCTTCTAGCAAACAGTTCACTTGGTGTGTTTTCAGACTTGTTGACATCTTTGTTATCAGGGATCTGCAGTGTAGGTAAGCATGAAGAATCTTAATAGAGATGAGATTCTATGCTGTTGTACCACTGTAGTGACATAGCTGTTTTCCTTGGGTGCTATACTGGCCCATGCTTATTTACCTGCCAGTACATGGCACCCTGTTATTCCAGTGTAACCCCCCTACAAATGGGGGTTCCCAAAAAGTCTTCTTTGAGCTTGTCTAAATCCTCACTGCCAGGCTGGTGTCCTGCGTTTTAGCAGTTTAAATGTGATTGCCGAAGAGTGAGTGTATAAGCCTCTGTGTGCTGCCTCTTTAAGAGCTGCCTGGATTGCAGTCATAAGTAATCTGAGAGGGAGTTCTGTTGAAAGATGTAACTATTTGCTGAAAATCATTTAGAGTGATAATGATAATGCAGTTTGTCGAACCTGCCTTCTTTGCAGCAAGGACTGTTTTGTTTATCTCCACTATCTTGGTCCTGGACTGCTGAATTGGACTAATCAGTACTGGTGGGAGTTAAAATGGAGCCGGACTACAGGAGCTGCCTGGAGTAAAAATCTGTAGGAACTGTAGTTTTGGGCTTTTGGCACCTTTTCGCACCTGAAGGGGGAGCTCCTGTTATGACTGACAGATGAATCAGTCAACCGAACCTTTTCGATCTTGGGGAAATTCCCAGGCTTGCTGCAGTTTGAGTCAGATCTAAGTTGGGAGTTGAAGAGGCCAGAGCTTGAGACAGTCAAGCAGCCGTCTGAGTAGTTTTGCGTGGGAGAACTGTGGAAAGGCCTGAGTTGTGGCCTGCATGTCTGCCTGCTACCCCTGAGAGGGAGAGGAGAGAAGAGAAGAGAAGAGAATTATTTTGGACTAAATCCAAGTTTGTGAGAACAAAGTAAGCCACTGATTTTTTACCAGGCTCATACCTAAAGAATACCGAAGATTTTGCTGAATGCGATCGGACTGTCAGGATTTCCAGTTGCTTTTGAATCCCCGGTTTGTGCAGAGACTTTGCGATCATGACCAGAGAGCGGTTTGCCTGGTATAGTAGAATTTCCTTACATGTAAATGTGCTGTGTATTAAAAGCGTGTTGTGATTTGGGTCCCCACTGTGTGAACTGTGTTCTGCTTGCTGGTACCGTAGAATCCTTTGCATGTAAATGTGCTGTGTATTGAAAGTGGGTCATGATTTGGTTCCCCACTGTGTGAACTGTGTTCTGCTTGCTGGTACCATAGAATCCTTTACATGTAAATGTGCTGTGTATTGAAAGTGGGTCGTGATTTGGTTACCCACTGTGTGAACTGTGTTCTGCTTGCTGGAAGCTGTATCCAGCCCAAAACGGACTGTATCCGAATTTGTCTCCATTTGGCCTGGGCCTTGCCACACTGGCTCAGCCAGACTACCCGCTGCACAGAGAAAGCCACTGATGAGAGACCTGCCTGGGGATCATCCCCCTGCTCCATGCTTGAACAGGAATGATGCCTCAGCGATTTGTGTGGGGCCTGCTTCTCCTGGCACTCCAGATTAACCACCTGCTGTCTCGATTTTCATCCAGCCTGTGTCCAGTCTTGGGTATCATGAGTAATCATCAGGGTAGTTCCCTGCAACAACAGCCTAATCTAAAAGTGTGTCATCTGATTGTCTTATTGTTTTCTTTTCACGAACTGAGCCCTCCAGCTCCGGATTACAAATAGTGTGTGTTGTGCATGTTGTTTTCTTCCATCACAGGGCTCCAACCAGCTGCAACGTTCCTGGCTAGCCCACCATTCTCCGTCTGAGTACCCAGAGAGTGTGACTGTTTATGGACCCTGAAGTGCATGCATAACTGTTTGATTAATACAGCCTTTAAGCAAATTAACCTGATTACACCCTTCCCTTGGTCGAGTCCCTTAAATAAATCAGATCTAACTCTTTTTTGCATTTACGCTGACTGTGGTTCCAGTTTGTGCATGAATATTGTACTGCTGTTATTTGCTGTATATAACCTTGTTTTACAGGGGTTCCCCAGGACCAGGCCAGAGGAAAGCACTGGTGGTAAGTGCAAACAGTGTGGGTACTTGTGTGGTGTATTGGGGTATTGTGAAAGTGATTATTATGTATTGTTCCAGCCACTAGTAAGGAAAGAGGGGGTTACAGTGTCCCGGAGAGCTGTGCCCAGGTTAGCATGACCACTACCAACCCTGACCTCCGATTGGAGGCACCCGTTTCAGAACTCAGGCCCCTTAATCTGCTACTAGCCAGGCAGGCAGGGGTAGTAGCCCTTGGGATAGCGCTACCTAGTGGTTACACCAGCAATCAGATTAAGGTACACTTACTCATTTGAGTACATTGTGGGTTCAGCTGTGTACTGTATGTCTCCCTTTAGCATTACACTGATAGGTCCTAGTGACCTTGAACTTCATTGAATCCTTTGCCTGGCTCAACCTGAGACTTACTGACACCGATTCTTACTGGGCCCCTAATTCTGGTGAATACTATGTACAATTAACATATCATTTTACCAATGGGTTACTTTCATACTTGGGTACCCATTCTCCTTTTAGAGCTTCTGATAGAGATGCACTCATACCTTATGTACTCTTATGGGAGCAGATCAGCAAGGACTCCTGGTGACCTCCTTTGAGGGGAGGCCCATAACTACTCTCTGGTGCCTGTTGGGCTGCTAAATATTCTACCTCTTGGGGAAAAGTTACTCAGGTTTTCCCACCTGCTGCTGGTTTCTGGAGGGCCTGCTTCTCTCCCCTGGAGGGAGCAAGGAGAGGCTGGGCTCTCTCTCTCTCAAGCTTCTTCCTTGTCCTAGATGCCACTGATACTCCCTATGGAAACTTGGGCTTCCTGTAAACCTGGTCCGAGTTCTTGGCTAGCCTCTCCTCTTTGTAGTGTAAAGGGAGAGGGCAGCTCCTAGCTGTCTGATCCAGGAAGCAGAAAAGTACAAACTCCAGATACCCTGTTGTCTAACTGAAGTAAAGTAAGAAGCCACTGTCAGTGTCAGGCTTAACCCTTGGAGCACTCCCTTTTAACCTGCCTTAAGCTTGGAAGAAGAGAGGCAGACTGGTTCAATATTGGTGCTTCTGTCAAGCTGCAAATGAAACATCTGAGTCCTGAGTATACCAGGCCACTGAGGTAAATAGCAACTATAGCTTTTTATATTTGGAAGCCTCTGGAAGTGGAGTGTCAGGAGCACAGAAGGAACTGTGTGATGGCATGCACTGATAAATGCAGCTGATAAGGCTGCCCTGATGGCTCAGCAGCAGTGCATTATGCTGCCATGCAGGGGACCCAAGTTTGGCACGAGCATGGGGAGCCACACTGGGAGATGGGCCTGGACATGGTAGTTACTGCTTAGCAGTGCACTGCAGTTGGGGCAGGTTGGCAGTGAGCTCCAGTGCCACAGCAACCCTTATGGATGGACAAGGGATCTTGCTCCATCTGAAGGAGCATGGTGCTTGTATTCGAGGCCAGGCTGAAGGCTTTGCCCATGGTAGGGGAGGAGGGAGGTCTAAAGGGTGAAAACTGGGTAAGGAGGCGTTCTCATATTTGAAGATGGCTGACACACACTGGTGCCACCTGCTATGCAGTTTACATCCTGGTACCACCAAATCCTGTGCTGGGCCAGGGAAAAGAACCTTCTCTTGGACCTCGATGCTATAGAGAGGAAGCTGTTTTGGATAGCTGCAGTGGTGGGTTAGTGGAGTGATGGAGCTGGGTAGTTGCTGTAACAGCCTGAGGGCAAGGGTGAGATTGACACAGATAAAAACCTCTAATGGAAACAAAATTCAGCTAATATTAAAACAACTTAAACAAGACCTGTCGCCTTCTGACCGGTGCAGAGCATTTGACCCACACATGCGCTCTTTATAAGCAGGCTAATTGGCTGCAACTCACTAACAAACTTCGTCATCAAACCTGCCTGCTTGCCAGAAAAGCCAGATTAGGAAGGCTGCCCTCTGGAGTTTTAATAGTACTCACTCCACCACTAAAACCACAAAGCACCAGAAGCTCTGACACCCAGCTGTTTCATGCCCCTTGGCGCCACATCTCCCTTGGACAATGAGCTTTCTCCTACAGAGCCCCTCACTGGATCCACTTTCTTCCAGCTAACATCTCCAATGCCCCTACCCTGGGCTTGTTTAACTGCTTGCTTCAAGCAATATCTAGTCTCCTTGGCTTCCTGTGACTGCTATCACTAGGTTCACTTACTCAGTTCCTTTTGGACTAGCTGCTTGCCTTCAGTATCCCTGAATAGCCATCCCTTCATTGTCATAGCACTTCTCGCACTCTCTGCTACCCCCACCTCCTACTTAACACTTATGGCACGCGCTGTATAGTCACCGCCTTCTCCTTCCCACCTTCCTTCCCTCCCCGGTCCTATTCTCATTGATCCTACCATCCCCCTCCCCCCACCACCTCCTTCCTCTGACACTTTATCTCCTTTCCTGCCTAGGCCTTCCAGACCTTCCCCTTCCTGCACTCGACCACTTTCCTCCTCTGCTGCCTCCTCTATCTGCTTTGCCTCCCCTCCCACTCCCTCCCTGTCTCCCTCACCCACTCCTGACTACACCTTAATTGACTTTCTCCTCCCCCATAAGCTACTAACAACTCAACTTGCAGTATTCTCCTCCCATAGGCTTAAACTCCTCGACCTGCAGTATAATTGTTACAAATGATGCTGGCATACCGTGTGATATGCCTGCCTAATATTGTATGTTAATTCATGTCTTCATTTGTACCGTTTTCCCCAAGGTTACTTGTCCTTGCATTGTACCACTTACGTGACTGTAATATCCTTAAGTTCTACTGCCTGGTTACACTTGCAATGTTTTTACTACTTGTAACTGTTTCCTGACTCTCTAATCTTCTGATGTGGAACCTATGTAAAGAGCTACTGCTCAAAGGTATTTAATCCAAGATATCAATAAATAAATAAATAAAACCTTGGTCCAAGGTACACTAGAATATTGTAGTAGGTGGCACGTTTACCTTTTTGCACTTGGAGTGCTCTGGAAATGGGGGGATTGGTACAACAGGAACATCCATCAAAAAATAGTGCAATGACAGCTGATATTAAAACATCGAGGTCCTGGGTGCACAGGGACACCACAGTAGGTGACAACAGTACAATTTTGCACTTGGAGTGCTCTGGCAAGTTGGGGGGGGGTTGCACAGGAGCATCCATTAAAGAACAATGTAATGGTCATGCACTATTAAATGCAGCTGACATTTTATACATTGACATGTTATGATAGCAAATAATTCAAGAGCAATGCCTTAAGTGATTAGGCAACAGTAATCACTCCAGGACTCAGGCAACAAGGAAAAGAAAGGGTGTGCAGGAAGTGGGTAAAGAGGGGAACATGGTAATGAAAAGGGAAGGCTAGGTAACAGACAGAGTAAAGTCAGGAAAAGAACTCCTGGAGTGTGGTGTATAAAAACACCAGGTGTCTTGGTAACAACACAGGAAACCTACAGGCTGTAGCAGCAAAAGGGAGGCTAGACATTATGGCCATCACGGAATTATGGCTGACTCTAAACCATGATTGGGACCTCATGGCTCTTGGCTATGTCCTATTTAGGAAGGATAGTGACAAAGGGAAGGGAGAGGGTAGTGCTGTACATCAAAGAGGGCATAAGGGCCATGAATGAAAAGGCACTAGAAGGTGGGGCTGGGTGGAGTCTCTATACATCCAGTTTACAGTGGAATGGGGTAAAAAACTCAAGATGGGGTGCCCTACAGATCACCAAAACAGTTTGACGAGGGTGATGGGGTGATGGAGTGATGGAAGTGGAGATAAGGAAGGCAGCTGCACTGGAAAGTGTAATCCTGAGGGTGGATCTCAGCATGCTGGATATGGACTGGAACCTCCCTGAAGCAAAGCATGCAAGTAAATAAGCTCATGTGACTGTCTTCCAGGAGTGCTTCATGGTACAGTGTGCAACAGAGCAAACCAGGGGAGATGGTATACTGGCTGTGGTCCTCTCTAACCAGGATATCATATCTGAAGTCAGGGTAGAAGATCCTGTAGGGACACACAACCACAGTTAGTATGGTTCAGCACAGCCCTTGAAACCCAAAGCTATAAAAAACAGACCTGCTTCTGGAGGTTATGAGGGCAGACCTTGAAAAGATGAAAGAAGCTCTCTATGAAAGACTCAGGGTAATAGGGCTGATAGAGGTGACTGAAGAGAAATGGGCTACCAACAAAAGGGAAGTCCAGGAGGTATCTAAATCCTGTCTAATGTAGGTTGGGAGGAAAAAGCACCCTCTGTGAGAACCATATTGATTTTCTGTGCTGAGTGAGGCAGTCAAGTCCAGTAGGTCAGCATTCAGGAAATTCAAGGGAAGCCAGAAGAAGGACAATGTTGTAAGGGAATCTACCTCAGCAAACTGAAAGAGGCCAGTACTGCAAAGAGAAAGGTCAAAGCAGAGGTAGAACTCAGAACAGAGGAAGGAGTGAAGAAAAATGATAAGGCCTTCTTTAGATACATTAGTGAAAAAAAAACCTAAAGGGAAATAGAGTGTGAGGGCTGAGTAGCAGCTCTTGATGCTGATTGGTTTGGCAGTCAAGTCCTTGATTTGCATAACCAGTCAACACTGTCCCCTTCTCCAGTCAGTGAGGGATTCCACAAGGGTAACCACATGCCCTTCCAGCAGCATAAAACAAGGTTGCTAGCAGGGTTCAAGGAGTTCACAGGAGGGTCAGAAGAGCTCCAGAAGAGGAGCATCTGGAAGAGAAGTCCCAGGGAGAAGCCTTCGAGGGACCTGCAGAGGTAGATGGGAGAGCACTGCTGTTGGAGAGCACTGTCTGCCTGGCAGCCCTTTTAAGGCTTTGAGAGCTGTTTTAACCAGGCAAGGCAGTTGACTCAGGGATCCAGCAGAGTGGGCTGGTGATGTCAGGTGGCCTTCTCCAGAGCCTTGCAGGTGTCACTGGGATCAACTGGCAGGTCAGCTAGCAGCAGAACACCCTCCCTCTGCAAACGGAAGCCCAGCAGACTCAGATGACAGGTTGGTCAGCTGCAGGGGCACTAGCCTCGCAGAGGTGGGCCCTGGGCAGAATCAGTTGGCAGATTGACCAGCAGAGAAAGGGTGACCTGCCTTCAGGCACCCTTGGAGAAAGGAGACTCAGCTAACAGGTTGGCTAATGGTGAAGAACCAAGGAGACTCAGCTAGCAGGTCAGCTAGTGGAGTAGCACATAAAACAAATGCTTGTATCTGCAGCATGGGGTGAAGTAAAGTGGATGATAGGCAGATGGGCTAGGGCATGGAGCCATGCATAAAAACAAACCAAAAAAAACCAAATGCTTGTATCCTTTACAAAACTAGCAGCAGACAGTCCTTGGTATGGGAGACATGGCACCTAAGGAGGTGGTGTGGTGTAGTGGATACCAGAGCCTAAGGTGCTCTATCCTAGTGCTGGGGTGGGCTAGCACAGGTACCCCATGCCTAGCCAAATGGCTATTAGGGCCAGAGTCTCAGGATGGGACTGATCCCTCACAAAAACCCTTCTCAGGGTTGGTAATTGCCAGTAGCCACTGGAGACAGCTTTCTGTTTACTGAGCTGGTAGAAGTAGGACCCAGCCCTTTTTCTATGGGCTTCGGCGGGGGATTGATATCATTATTATTAGAGTGTTAGGCATTTATCGTTAATATTAGAATGATATGCTTTTAGAAACTGCAATGTCTGGCTTTTAATTGCCAATTGCATTGCCTAGTTTTGATTGCCAGTTGTACTACAAGTTCTAATTGCCAACTGCATTGATTTTTTTCTCTTTTATTGCATTGTTGTTCATCAACTTAAGTAAAGTTTTACCTATTCTATTTAATTCCGCCTGTTGGTAGTTATTTTTTTTTTTTTTTTTTTTATTTAGTTGTTTAACCAGTTATAGCACACTGAGCTGAAAGCTTTTTTACAGGAGCGACCTGGAAGCACAAGGAGGTCAAGTGACTTGCTCAGGGTCACACAGTATGCAAGTGGAAGCTGTGGGATTCAAACCCAGGTCTGGTCTGCTGGATGTCACCAAATTTGCAGCTCAGAGCCTTAGACCACTGTGCTATACTGCCCCTTTTTAGTTGATCTTAGTGGCCCTCTTTTATCTGTTTCTCTGGGTGGTGGCAGTAGTATAATTTCTGGGGGAACAGTGCCTCCCTCTCATTAAGGCATTTTTCACTTCTGCCAGTGACTGGCTCTGCACCGCATTTGGGCATCCAGCCATCAGGTGGAACAACCCGACATTGTCATCTCAGTCAGTTGAAGCCCACTACCTGTGGCTGAGGGTGGTGCCACCAAGAATGCCATCTTGGTGATGATACTGACACACACAGATTAATCAAACTGGTGGTAGTTGTGGAATTTTCAAGCCCAGGTGGGGGATTTTCAGTCCAGAGGGGGTTTCCCCTTTTGAAATTTTTTTTCTCAGAGATCAGACTAACCAAAACTCTAAAAGTAGCCTTCTTTCCAGTTGGTTGGTATGGATAACCCGGAACCAGGAACTTTCCATGGAGTGAGTGGTTCCAGTGGAGTGTATTGTATCCAGCAAGATGGGAGTAGGATACCCAGACCCATATACATGCCTGAGACATTCACAAGAAGTGATTGTGAATGGTTGGATTGGGCAGACCAGTTCAAGTTGGTGGCTGAAGTGAATGACTGGGACGAAGATAACTAGAACTGCTTCATGATGCTGTTGTCCAAGGGATGGGCTTGTGAGATGTACCAGGACCTGGCACCCAAAAAACTCATACCAGTCACCAAAGACTGAAGCAGGTGACAAAGCAAAATCTGGAGCCATCCCTGCTGGAAGACTGGTGTTGGGTCACATTCCTGGACCATAGGAGTCAGGAGAAAGAGACTGTCCATGAATTTGGAAATGTCATCCTCAGACTAGTGATCAAGGTGTATCCTAGAGCAGACCTGCCAACCCAGGACATGTTAACATGAGATCACTTTGTAAGCAATGTGGGAAACTCAGAAGTCTGAGAGTAACTCTGAAGTGTGAAGCCAAGGACATTGGGGAAGCAGTACACCTCGTGAGTGAGTTTGAGGCAATCTGCAAACTAGAGAAGCCACAATGTGCAATGCCCTACATCCGAGAACATAATGTGCCAGCGAGGAAGCCAAACTGGATGATGCTCTGCAGAAGATAGTAGAGGCTGTGGAATGCCTGACAAAGGAGATGATGACCCTGAACACCAGGATTGATGCCTCATGCTTCCGAAATTGCCAAGGCGATCACCAAGCTTGAGGACAAGAAGGAAGATGCCCAGGCAATAAATGAGCAGGACCTCGAGAAGAGGAAAGAGGGGACAAGAAGCCAAAGGAATGCTGGGTGTGGGAAGTTCAGACCACATCCTTCAGGAATGTCCATGGCACCTGTTAAACTGAAGTTGGTAGGGACAGAGGGCTCAACACCTGCCAGAAAGATGGAGGCTCACACTAATCCACGATTGACATCCAGTGCTGTTGGAAAAGGTGTATATCTCACAGAAAGACTCAATGGGATTCCTGATGAAGTAATAGTCAACTCAGGAGAACAGATTTAATTGGTCCATTGATATGTGTGGGCCAGTGCTACCCACAATCCTAACTCGGAGCTCTGACCTTACTCTGGCACTGTGAACATGGCCAACAGACAGGCCCTGAAGGTCCTGGGGAACTGGGATGCTGTATTTGAGATTGGAGAGTTCCAGGTACAATAGAAGTTACTCATCAGTGGTGGAGCTAGTGCCCGGGCTGGTGTTGGTACTGATTTCCTCACCAAGTTTGATTAGCAGGGTATTTTCTCTGTTAAATTGTTGTGTAGGGCATCTTGCTGACAGGAAGGCACTCATCGCAGCGGTGGGTCAGAGCTTTTAGCTGATTGTTTCATGAGGGCACAGTTTAGGCCCAACCCCTCCCACCCTCACCCCACCTACCCTGGAAATAGTTCCTTTATAATTTGGGGTTCTGAATCATTTCTCAAGACTGCAAGGTGCATATCATTGTCATATCCTCTCTAGCACACTGCACTGACAATATAAGCATACACATTGTATAATATATATATTTCTATATAACAAACCAATCACACACACATACACACACACACAAAAAAAGTAGATAAACATGTGGGGAGTAGTGCAATGTAATGGCTGTGGGGCAGCAGTCTTCCGGGAGTCTTTCTGGAGGCTGAGATGCTGCCCTATTTGCAGACAACTATCTGCCCTGAGGAAGGAAGTTGCCTGTCTTCAGGCCACACTGGACAGTAGTAAGGGAACCTTCCCCAGGCCACACTGGACAGTAGGAAGGGAACCTCCCCCATCCAGGGAGCACCAGAGCCACCACCACTACCTCAGAGGTTGTGAAGAAAGCACAGCAGTTGGTCCACAGTGGGCTCAGGGAGGGTGAGGATGATAGAACAGAGGCACACCCAGTCAGTTGTTCCACTCCACAATCCATACACCATTCTGGGGGAGCATATCGCTCCTATGGATGTACCCGCAGAGGAGACTAAGGATGCTGAGGACAGCTGTCACAAGGGAGGCCCACAGGAAGGAGGCAGAGGACACCACAGGGAAAGGAAGCAGCTCCTGGTGGGGGACTCAGTTATTAGGGGGATAGAACTGGGTGGAGCAGGGAAAACTGAAGTAAGGTGCCTGCCTGGTGCCATGGCTTGGAGGGACAGGAAGTACATCCCCAGGATCATGAGAACAGCTGCACGGGAGTCTGAGCCGGACATCATTGTCCACCTAGGGACAAATGCTTGTCTCATCATGAGATTAGAGCAGTGCAGGAGGACTTTGTAGAGTTGGGGAGGGGCCTAAGACAGGTAGCACACACAGTATCCTTCTCAGAGGTGCTGCCTGTCAATGGCATGGGTGAGGCGAGGGTACTTTGCACCAAGCAGTTTAATGAATGGTTGAAAAAATGGTGTGGCACACAGGGGTTTGGCTTCATTGGGGACTGAGGTTCCACCTGGAGGGACACCAGCCTGTACTGGCAGGATGGTCTGCATCTGTCAGGAAGGGAACAAGTCTTTTGAGCAATCGGTTTAAATGCTTCATTGTAGCTTTTAAAACTAGTCAAGGGAGGCACTGATAAGCAGCAGGAAAATCCCAGTCTCTCCCTACAAAACAGGGTACTAAATATGAAAAAGACCGCGGTAGAAAGGTCAGTGGGGGATGCTGCAACAGAAGGTAAAGCCATCAAAAAATGGAGAGCAATGAGTACCAATGCCCGTAGTCTGAGTAACAAGCTTCCTGAATTAGTGGCCTTGATGGAGGAGGAACATCTGGATATCGTGGCAGTCACAGAAACATGGTACACACAAAACCATGACTGGGACGTAAACATACCAGGATACACTATCTACAGGAGGGACAGGAGGGTAAAAGAGGAGGAGGAGTAGCTCTTTACATAAGGGAAGGAATCAAAGCAACAGAACATAAGGGTAAACAGGGAGGAGAAGAAGCACTGTAGGTAGAATTTGGAGACAGGCAATGGCACCAATAAATCAGGGGTTGTATACAGACCCCTTCTCAGAGGGAGGAAATGGACAAGGAAATGATAAAGTATACTTAGAATGGCAGAAAAGGGAGATATTGCTGATGGGTGATCTGAATATGCCAGATGTTAACTGGAGGTAGCTGCAGCAGCCACTTGAAGAGTGGGGTTATTCTAGATGCCCTACAGAGCATGCCTTAGACAACTAGTATTGGAGCCCACTCAAGAGGAGCAATCTTAGACCTGGTTCTCTCAAATGGAGATGGAGAGAGGATCACAGATGTAGAAGTTGGTAGCCATCTGGGAACTAGCGACCATCGAACAGTATGGTTCTAATAAACACAGCAATAGAGTCAAGCCATACAGTCAAAAGTACTGGACTTTAGGAGGGCTGACTTTCAAATGGGTGAGTGCCTCAGGAATGCACTAGCAAATGGGCAGGAAGGAGGGGTGGAAGAACAATGGGGAATAATAAAACTGCCATCACAGAGGTAACAAGCCTTTGTGTGAAGCAAATAAACAAAACAAAACGATGTAAGAAACCACTATGGTTCTCAAAGGAAGTGGCAGTGAAGGTTCAAGAGAGAAACAAAGCATTCAGGAAGTACAAGGAATCACAGAAGGAGCAGGACAGAGAACTGTGTCAGTTAAAGCAAAAGGAAGCTGGGAAAGCAGTCAGAACAGCACAGGCCCAAACCAAGGAAAAGATAACCAACTCAGTTAAGAAGGAGGATAAAACCTTTTATAGGTACATCAGGGAGTGAAGGAAGACCAAGGGAGGGATAGTGAGGCTTAATAAAGGGAGGAGGTGGGCAGAGCGTGACTGTGAAAAGGCAGAAATACTAAACAAATATTTTGCTCAGTATTTACAAATGAAGAGGGGAGGTACCTAAAACAAACAGTAGAAACACTCTGGATACAGAAGTTGATACCAGCCCATTTACAGAAGAAAGGGTTCTGAAAGAACTCTTAAAACTGAAGGTGGACAAAGCAATGAGGCCTGATGGGATTCATCCCAGAATTCTAAAGAACTAAGGGTAGAACTAGTGACACCACTGACTACCCTCTTTAACAAATCATGGGATGATGGGGTGGTACCCCTAGGACTGAGGAGGGCAGATGTGATTCCCCTTCACAAAGTGGGAGCAAGGCAGAAGCAGGAAACTACAGACCTGTTAGTTTAACCTCAGTGATAGGAAAATGATGGAATCACTTGAAGGAAAGAATTGTCGAGTATCTAGAGGCCAGAGGGGCACAGGACCCAAGGCAGCATGGATTCAAAGCGGGAAGGTCATGCCAGACTAATCTGATAGATTTCTTTGACTGTGACCAAAGTAGTAGATCAGGGAGGGCTGTGGACATGGCCTACCTAGACTTTAGCAAGGCATTTGACACAGTCCCACACAAAGATTAGTATACAAGCTAGCCAGCCTGGGAGTGGGTCCCAAGATGACAGCCTGGTTAAAGAATTGGTGGAATAGGACACAGAGGTAATAGTAAATGGAGTCCCTCTGAAGAAGGGGGTTACTAGTGGGCACCGTAGGGTCAGTTTATTAGGATGGTCCTCTTCAATGTCTTTATGTTCGACATTGCAGAGGACTGAAGGAAACTATGTCTCTTGCAGATGACACAAAGATCTGCAACAGAGTTGATGCACAAGGGGGGTGGAAAGGATGAGAAGGACTTGGCAAGGTTAGATGAATGGTCAAATGTGTGGCAGCTTTGATTCAATGCTAAAGTGCAAGGTAATGCACATGGGAAGCAAAAACCCAGGGGAAGAGTACACAATGGGGGGTGAGATACTAACAACAACAAAAATGGAAAGAGACCTGGGGGTAGTCATATCAGATGACCTAAAGGTGGGCAAGCAATGTGAAAGGGCAGCAAGAAGGGCTGGGGGGATACTGGGATGCATAGGGAGAGGCATCACCAGTAGAAAACAGGAAGTTATTATCCCTCTGTACAGACAGCTGGTGAGACCCCATCTGGAGTCCTGTGTGCAGTTCTGGAGACCCAATCTCCGCAAAGACATAGACAGGATGGAAGCTGTCCAGAGGAGGGCAACTAAAATGGTGCAGGGTCTGCACCGGAAGACATATGAAAGAGAGACTTAAAGAGCTTAATATGTATAGCCTCGAGGAAAGGAGGAGAGGGGACGTGATAGAAACTTTCAGTACCTCAAGGGAATCAACAAAGTCTAAGAGGTAGCATCTTTCAAAAAGAGTGTGCAAGAACGAGGGGGCACAATTTGAAGATAGAGGGGGGGCGGCTCACAGGTAATTTAAGGAAGTATTTTTTCACAGAGAGGGTTGTGGATGCATGGAGTGGCCTTCCAGTGGAGGTTGTGGAGTCAAAAATAGTGGTGAAATTCAAGCATGCATGGGACAGTCATAAGGCAATTCTAGGGGGTGGGGGTAAGAAGAAGTAGACTGCTGGTTAACTAGGATCTGCAGTTTATCCATTATGTAGGGAAATGGGCAGACTGGGTGGGCCAAGCGGTCCTTATCTGCCGTCAAATTCTATGTAAGTTTGTAGTCATTGTGGACCTGAAGAACAATGTATGCCAGGTAGCTGGGTGGCAGCTACCCCTGCTCTTAAAAAGAAAAAACAGAGGTGTTTGACAGATTACCGTGCTCAATAGAGTGATCATCCCAACATGAAGTGATATCATTATACCTGGTGTCATCAGGAACTGGGATGGACCCCAGGAACTGGCGAGCTCATTGAGTCATCAGACAGAATGCATGGATCTGGACTGATGGTGGGATGAACCTTGGTAACCAGTATAGATGGACAAGCACCAGTTCAAATCTTGAAGATGGAGACAGTGGCTCAGATCCTGGAAAGGAACCATGTCATTGGTGAATTTGAGCCCTGGGAGGTCGACACTGCCCTTAGGACTGAGAAAAAGCTACTATCAGAGCCTGGGTTGCCTGCAGCCAACTGATCTTGGACTGTAGATGAGCTGATAGAAGAGCTGGGACTTTACACCCATGGCCTTCAACCCTGTGATGAGCGTGCTGTGAGAGGGATCCTTCAGTGACATTTGCACTTGTTTAGCCATGGAAATTTTGATCTTGGCAAAACAAACCTGACATACCACCATACTGACACTGGAAAAGCAAGACCTCAGAAGTTAGGCCTGAGGAGGGTCACCATGTACTAGGGTTGCCACCTTTGGATGAGATGAAACCTGAATACTAAACCACACCCCAAACTCCACCCCTAACTCCGCCCCTTTTATGACTTATGAGGGCATTGCTTGGACTGTGATTCTCTTGATTTATTCAGAATTACTGCTGATATTGCATTGTGTACAACTTCTTTAAAGTACATCATGATTATTATTTTTGGTTTGTTTGATTTAAATTTAAATGTTTTAAATTTCAGTGTGTGTTAACATTTGGTGTTGTTAGAAATGGGGTTCAGGGGACTTTCCATCTTGTATACACAGCTAGCTGACATCGTGACTACAAGGACACCTCTGACAACCGGCTATTTTGGAACAGGTGGCCTTTTCTGGTAAAACTCTTTCAATAAATAAATAGACTATACCAGTAATGGTGGACGAGCTGTAATTGCAAATATCATCTGCCATTTTAAGATGTGCTACTGTCCTTCCCATAGGTCCTACTCTAAAGCTATTTGTAATGTCACAGAAGTTTTTAAAAGTGGTAGGAACTATTCTATGCTGTTAAATACCCTATTTTATTTCCATATCAGTCATACATTCCAGATAGCATGATATGTGATATGTAGCGTGGAAACAGTATAGCATGTAGTTTAAGGCTCTGAGCGCTACAATTCTGGAGACCAGGGTTTGAATCCCACAGCCCAGACTTGCATACTTTGTGGCCCTGCACAAATCATTTCACTCCCTTGTGCTCCCAGATTGTACCTGTAAACAAGCTTCAGTTTAGTGTGTCTCTTCTGGTAAAAAAAATAATAATGTTTGATAAATTACCTACATTTGCAGTGCCATCAAATCTAGATTGTGTTCCTTTCTCCTCACCAGCTACTGCTCTCTCTCTCTCTTCCTTTTCTCATTTCTGTGGTTTAGCATGACATTAGCTACACTATTCTGTGCTGTTCATCTGATATGCCTAGAATGGTCTTCCTGGAATATCCAGGTAGTATGAAAATTGACAGCAATAACTATTGAAGAGAGAGAGAGGTGTAGTACTGCTAGAAATGAAATAAAATATTAGATTTTTAATTTAACAACAAATGGGGTAACAAATATTAAAATATAGGACAGACTCTAAAAGAAAAATGGTGAGCATTTAAAGGCATAAAAGAATTCCTTATCACAGCAGTCAAAGACCATACTTATGTAACTCCTAGATGGTGCTATCCCAGGGGCTACTACCCCTGCCTGATTTGCCACTAACAGGTTGAGGGGCCTGGATCCGATGGCGGGTGCCTCCACCCAGAGGTCAGGGTTTGCAATAGTTAAACTAACTTGGTCACAGCCCTCTGGGACACTGCAACCCCCCTTTCTTCCCACTAGTGGCCCACACAGTATATCAGAATTACCTTCACAGTATACACTTACTCCCAGGACTGGTTCAGGCACTGGGACCCCCTGTAAAATAAGAAGATACAGTGCAACAATCACAGTACAATACTTTAACATAGACAAATACCTCAGGCAGTATAACTTTGCTGACACAAGCAGCTCTGATTTATTTAGGGGATATAACAAGGACAGGGGAAATCAGGTTAATTAGCTTATCACTTTACTCATCTATTTATGGCTCTGTGCATTAGGCCTATCCCTACCAGTTACTGTCCCTGGGTACCCAAGCCCTAGTGGCTAGTCCAAACCATGGCAGCTGGTAGGGGCCCTTTCACACAGAGAAAATAAATTAGTTAAACAGTCAGCGTACAGTAATTCCATTTGGATTCAATGTGGCAATTCAACAGGGAGCTTACCCTGAATTAGTACTCACGACCTCCAAACAAGATAGGGTCCTTCAACATCAGCAGGGCTACTCTTGAGCTTCGTGAGACTCCTCACACATTTATATGACAAACTGCAACAGGCAAAAGTCTTTAATGGCAGCAGGATTCACTTGAGCTACACAAGCCTCCTCACACATTTATATGGTAAATAGTAACGGCAAAAGTCCTTAATGGCAGCAGGATTCACTTGAGCTACACAAGCCTCCTCACACATTTATATGGTAAACAGTAACAGGCAAAAGTCCTTCATGGCAGCAGGATTCACTTGAGCTACACAAGCCTCCTCACACATTTATATGGTAAAATAAAGTACTATACCAGGCAGGCTGCTTCTCTATCCCGATCACAATTACTGCACAATACCCGGAGAACACACAGCAGATCTAGTTCCTGACAGACGAGCTATTCAGCAATTTCTCCAGTCTTCTACAGGGTGAGCCTGGTTTCTACTCTTCAGATATCCTTTGATTCTCTTCACAGGATGGATTCAGTCCTAACAAGCAGTTACACAAGCTGCAGACTGGACTCGGGGCCTTATGTGTTTCCGACTAAAACTGCACAACCGAAAAGCACAGGGCTCCTTCCCTCTTCACTGCCAGAGCTCAACTGAAACTCCAGCAGACAAAACCGGCACTTCCTTTGAGTTCCTCCCAGTTCTTGGCTGGATTGGCTGTCACTCACAATAGACTGCCCCTGTTGGTCCAAAAAGGTGCCGAAGTCCAAACTACATCTCCCAGAGTCACTGCTCATACAATCCTCTTGTGGCTGGCTCAGATTACGAGTCCAAGTTCTGATTTGTCCAAGGCACCATTTTAGAGCTACCTTAACCCACACTGATTGGTCCAGTTCAGCAGTTCAAAACTAGAATGGGGAACTAGGCAAACACAGTTCTGACTGCAAAGAAAAGCAGGTTAGACAAACTGTATTTTCATTATTACTCTAAATGATTTCTGGCAAACAGTTGCATCTCAAGCCAAGCCATACAAAGACAAAAGTACTGGACTTTAGGAGGGCTGACTTTGCCAAAATGGGTGAGTGCCTAAGGAATGCACTAGCAAATGGGCAGGAAGGAGGGGTGGAAGAACAATGGGAAATAATAAAAACTGCCATCACAGAGGTAACGAGCCTTTGTGTGAAGAAAATAAACAAATCAAGACGATGTAAGAAACCACTATGGTTCTCAAAGGAAGTGGCAGTGAAGGTTCAAGAGAAAAGAAAGCATTCAGGAAGTACAAGGAATTGCAGAAGGAGCAGGACAGAGAACTGTATCAGTTAAAGCAAAGGAGGCTGGGAAGGCAGTCAGAACAGCAAAGGCCCAAACTGAGGAAAAGATAGCCAACTCAGTTAAGGGGATAAAACCTTTATAGGTACATCAGGGAGCGAAGGAAGACCAAGGCAGGGATAGTGAGGCTTAATAAAGGGAGGGAGGGTGGGCAGAGGGAGACTGTGAAAGGCAGAGATACTAAACAAATATTTTTGCTCAGTATTTACAAAGGAAGAGGGGAGGTACATAAAACAAACAGTAGTAACACTCTGGATGCAGAAGTTGATACTGGCCCATTTACAGAAGAAAGGGTTCTGAAAGAACTCTTAAACTGAAGGTGGACAAAGCAATGGGTCTGATGGGATTCATCCCAGAATTCTGAAAAGAACTAAGGGTAGAACTAGTGACACCACTGACTACCCTTTTTAACAAATCATGGGAGGATGGGGTGGTACCCAAGGACTGGAGGAGTGCAGATGTGATTCCCCTTCACAAAAGTGGGAGCAAGGCAGAAGCAGGAAACTATAGACCTGTTAGTTTACCTCAGTGATAGGGAAAATGATGGAATCACTTCTAAAGGAAAGAATTGTCAAGTATCTGGATGCCAGAGGGGCACAGTACCCTAGGCAGCATGGATTCACAGTGGGAAGGTCATGCCAGACGAATCTGATAGATTTCTTTGACCGAGTGACCAAAGTAGTAGATCAGAGAGGGGCTGTGGACATGGCCTACCTAGACTTTAGCAAGGCATTTGACACAGTCCCACACAAAAGATTAATATACAAGTTAGCCAGCCTGGGAGTGGGTCCCAAGATGACAGCCTGGGTAAAGAATTGGCTGGAGAATAGGACACAGAGAGTAATAGTAAATGGAGTCCACTCAGAAGAAAGGAGGGTTACTAGTGGGGTACCGCAGGTTCAGTATTAGGACCGGTCCTCTTCAATGTCTTTATAAGCGACATTGCAGAAGGACTGGAAGGAAAACTATGTCTCTTTGCAGATGACACTAAGATCTGCAACAGAGTTGATGCACAGGGTGGGGTGGAAAGGATGAGAAGGGACTTGGCAAGGTTAGAGCAATGGTCAAATGTATGGCAGCTTAGATTCAATGCTAAGAAGTGCAAGGTAATGCACCTGGGAAACAAAAACCCAGGGGAAGAGTACACAATGGGGGGTGAGATACTAACAATAACAAAAATGGAAAGGGACCTGGGGGTAGTCATATCAGATGACCTAAAGATGGGCAATCAATGTGAGAGGGCAGCAAGGAGGGCTGGGGGATACTGGGATGCATAGGGAGAGGCATCACCAGTAGAAAACAGGAAGTTATTATCCCTCTGTACAGACAGCTGGTGAGACCCCATCTGAGTACTGTGTGCAGTTCTGGAGACCCAGTCTCCAAAAGACATAGACAGGATGGAAGCTGTCCAGAGGAGGGCACCTAAATGGTGCAGGGTCTGCACTGAAGACATATGAAGAGAGACTTAAGGAGCTTAATATGTATAGCCTCGAGGAAAGGAGGGAGAGGGGGGACATGATAGAAACTTTCAAGTACCTCATGGGAATCAACAAAGTCCAAGAGGGTAGCATCTTTCAAAAAAAGAGGTGTGCAAGAACAAGAGGGCACAATCTGAAGATAGTGGGGGGCAGCTCAGAGGTAATTTAAGGAAGTATTTTTTCACAGAGAGGGTTGTGGATGCATGGAACGGCCTTCCGGAGGAGGTTGTGGAGTCAAAATCAGTGGTGGAATTTAAGCATGCATGGGATAGTCATAAAGGCAATTCTTGGGGGGTGGGGGTAGGAAGAAGTAGGCTGCTGGTTAACTAGGATCTGCAGCTTATCCAGTAGGTAGAGAAATGGGCAGACTGGGTGGGCCAAGCGGTCCTTATCTGCCGTCAAATTCTATGTTTCTATCTTTCAGATAGGTTCCCTTTGCACTTCTAGTGACTGCAAAAATGGAGTGAATTAGCAGCAGCTCAAGTGGTACTCAAGCAGAGAAACACACAGTCCCCCCATACAAACTAATTATGTCTGCAAGCAGACAGCTCTTAAAGGGACAGTACCAGAGGCTCTAAAAACACTCACAGACAAATGGCTTAAAAGCCAAACACCATTCAGGCTTGGAGCATTCAAGCAAGCTCCTAGAAGTCTTTTGGGAACCCCATTTGCAGGGGGGTTACACTCACAATGCAGCCTAGAAAGGATTAGGTTGATTTGCTAATGGTCTTAATAGCCCTACTTTACACCTCTCAGATTTACTGGTATACAAACAAAGGTTTACATGACATCAGAAGTTGTTTGTAATATGAACAGGTAAGTAAAATGGTGAAGGATTTAACATAATCTGTTTTACAAGTATGTGAGCATTCAAAATGACTGAAAAAGTACTACCTCTGAATAAAACTGGATTAACAGGTAAAGTTTCTGAAACACATTGTACAGTCCACACTGGACAAGAGGCTACCCTGATGTGGTGCCTGTCTGAATGTCAAAGGGTTTCAGAAAAATGAAGGTGTTAATTAAGGTGGTATTGTTTACCGTTCCTAGGAATAGCCTTCCAATTTGCTGGTGTGAAGTTAGAGGTGAGAACTGAGCAGACAGGGACACATTTGGCTCTTTAAGTGCCCTGCATTTGAAGGCACTTCCTGATTAGCATGCACTGCAAGCAAGCAAGAACACTGAAATGTCAGACACTTGCTTACAGTCAGATGAGAAG
This sequence comes from Neoceratodus forsteri, assembly GCA_016271365.2. NCBI lineage: Eukaryota > Metazoa > Chordata > Ceratodontiformes > Ceratodontidae > Neoceratodus > Neoceratodus forsteri. Next base: position 1,196,889,762 of record CM057456.1, read on the forward strand.
AAAATGAAACAGTTAGAGGGGAATCTCACAGGTGCTGCTTGACCCACCATAAAAACCGAATTTGCAATGGTGAAAACAGGAGGACCGAATCTGGACCTAGAAAACCGAATCATTCGGTCAAAAACCGAGTAGGTGGTAACCTTACCATGTACCTGCAAGATGAATTACAGCAGCACCTTGATGACATTAAGCTGCATGGAGTGATCCAGCCCTCCACCAGTCCATGAGCCACCCAAGTTGTTCTCGTCCAAAAGAAGGATGGTGGACTGAGATTTTCTGTAGACTACCATAAGTTGAACAGGGTTACTGAAAGGGACACCTACCCATTACCACAGATTGATGACACTCTGGACACTCTAGCCAATTGACAGTGGTTCAGCACTCTGGACCTGGCCTGTGGATACTGGTGGGTTGAAGTGGCACTTGAAGACAAAGATTAAGACAGTCTTTGCCACCAGGTTGAGGCTCTTTGAGTTCAGTGTAATGCCTTTTAGACTCTGTTATTCACTGGGAAAAGTTCCAGAGGCTTATGGACCTGTTCCTAGCAGATCTCCAGTGGACTACCTACCTAGTATATCTTGTTGACATTGTGGTGTTTGGCAGGACTGTGGAAGAACATCTCACCTGGCTGGATGAAATCTTCCATCACCTGAACCAGGCCCACTTAAAGGTGAAGCAGTCAAAATGCAACCTTCTGCAGACCCAAGTCAGATTCCTAGGCCAAATCATCAGCACTAAGGGGATTGCTATGGACTCTGAGGAAGTGGAAAGTGTGAGCAGTTGGCCCATTCCAAAAACAGTGGCTGAGGTATAAAGTTTCTTGGGACTGACTTCCTATTACTGCAGATTCTTACAGAACGATTCAAAAATTGCAGAACTCGTGCACTGGTTTCACAGCAAAGGGGCAAAGTTTATCTGGTCTGAAGCTTGTCAGAAGGCTTTTGATGAGCTAAAGAAACTGTTAATGGAAGCACCTATTCTTGCTTATCCAGATCCTGAAAAGACTTTTATTCTGGACACCAACGTAAGTGACCAAGGTACTGGAGCAATGCTGTCTCAGACTGATGGGGAGAGCGAATATGTCATTGCTTATGCCAGCAAGTCCTTGTCAACTGCAGAGGGAAGGTATGCCACCACTCAAAAGGAGTTCCTAGCTATGGTGGTCTTTGTGAAATACTTTCAACATTACCTCCAGGGCAAGAAATTTATTCTCTGTACATACCGTGGGTCTCTACATTGGCTCCATAATTTTCAGCAGCTAGATGGACAGTTGGCCTAATGGTTAGAACAGCTGGATCAATACAATTATGAAATCGCACACTGTTGGGGAAAGATCCACCAGAATGCTGATGCCTTCTCCTGCAGGCCTCATGGACAGAACACCAACCCCTTGGAGTCTCTTGCAACCATCATGCCCATCACAGTGTCAGAGGTGACAGAGAATGCAAGTTCTGACATTTGCAGGCACCCAGATGAAGATAAAAACATCAGTCAGCTGAAGACCGGGAGGCAAATGGCAGGTCTAAGCTGGACAACAGGTCCTGGAAGGAATCTGGTTGTCATCACTTCAAAGGTGTCTGGGATGAGTTGCACATACAGTATCCAGTGACAGAGTGTTGGTTCACGGTTTCTGTCATGCTCACACTGGCAGGTGCCTGCAACAAATTGTGTTGTGCTCTTCTCTAGTTCCTCTTGTCCTCTCCTCCTTCCACAGTGACTAATGCACTGGACACCTTGGAATTGACAAGGTGATGGAAAAAGTGAGAACCCACTTCTGACCTTGCTGACACAAAGTGCATGAGACTGGGTCAGATCATGCAGAGATTATGCCTCCAGGAAACTCAGTGGGTGGACCGCCAGAGGTTCCTAGGCAATCTCTCATACCAGTCACCCAATGGAATGAGCTGCCATCAACATCCTGGGCCCCCTGCCACTCACCTGGGACAACTACAAGTATGTTATGGTTGTAGCAGACTACTTAACCAAGTGGGCAGAGGCCTATGCTCTTCCAGACCAAGAAGCTAAGACTGTGGCCAACATGCTAATGGCACAATTCATTTGCAGGTTAGGCATCCTGCATCCATCCATACCGACCAGGGCAAGAACTTTGAATCTGTCCTTTTCCAAGAAATCTGTGAATTGTTGGAGATAAACAAAATCCTTATCACCCCTACCATCCCCAGTAGGATAGGCTGGTTGAGCATCTGAACAGAGCATTCCTGGATATGCACGCTCTTTTTGTAAATGCAAACCAGGACAACTGGGATTCCTTGGTGACATATGTTATGATGTCATACTGCAGCGGTGTTCAGGCATCCATTGGGTTCAGTCCATATGAAGTAATGTCTGACCAGTCCCTAACTCTCCCAATTGACCTCATGTTTGGGAGTGCTGCAGACCCAGCAGCAACTTCTGTTTCTGAGTTTGTCCAGGAAATTGTGGGGTACCTCAGCTTGGCCCAAGATGCCAAATGGAAACATCAGCAGTAGGCTGCTCAACATCAGAAGGCATACAATGACATGCATGTCATGCCCCATACCTTTAAAGCAGGGGCGTGGGTATGGCTGTGTGATAGCAGGAGGAAGAAGGGCCACTCCCAAAAGCTCCAAAGAGGTTCTCCGACCCCTACAAAACTATAGAAAGCGTAAGAAATATTTTGTACATTATTAAATCTGCTGATGGGATTACTTCCATAACTTTGCAGTACAACCAACTGAAGCCATACATAGGGCCACCTCTTTGGCCCAGATGGAGCAAGCAGAGGTACCCAGTATCTAGGTGGAAGTCCCAGTTGTGCAGCCAGCATGCCCATCTAATGAGATTCCCATATGGCATCAAGGAAGGACTCCAAGTATGTGTTTATGATGAAGAAGGGAAGCAACAGAGGATTCCTTCAGCTTTAGTTCCAACAATGCATCCTTATCACCAAGATACAGCTCTAGAGCCTTCCATCAATGCAGCCAGCAGAGATGTCAGACAACTGCAGCAAGAGAGGCAGCAGCCAGCATCATTATCACCTGAAAGAACTGTTATGGATAGTCCAATAGACTGAGTAAAGAATGGACACTATGTACAATGTGATATTCATCCAAGTGGGGGTTGTGAATCCCCTTTGCTTTCAAGGAATACCCGCAAGACAGTGAGACCTCCTGCATGGCACAAAGACATTGTAATGGACATTTAAAGTTGTGCCAGGACATGAGATGCATCCACAGAAGGAAGGGGGTACTTTAGCAGCCGGTGTCATGGCCACATCAGGTGCTCTGCTGGAAATGTGGGTGGGTGGGTGTCCCATCAGTGGCTTTGGTGCTGGCCACTGACTTTTTTAAAAATGTTAAAACTGAATGTGTATGTTGGGGGTAGTTGAGGAGGTCGAGAAAGTCTGTCCCTGCATTGCCCGACCTCCAATTGAAAGTGAAAGTACCGGCTGCTGGAGCCCTGATCCAGCAGCTCCTGCGGTCGCACATCAAAGGTACTTGATGCCTAATTTTAAGATCTAACTGCCATTAGTGCACTCATGCTGAAGAGGAGTCATGAGGGTTGAGTAGCAGCTCTCAATGCTGATTGTTTGTGTCGTCAAGTCATTGATTAGCATAACCAGTCAGCATCACCTCCTTACCCAGCCAGTGAGGGAGCTCCACAGGGTAGTCATGTCCACTCCCAGCAGCATAAAAGAAGGCTGCTAGGAGGGTTCAAGGTCAGCTTGTGGAAGCTCACAGGAGGGTCAGAAGAGCTCCAAAAGAGGAATGTCTTGAACTGAAACCCCAAGGAGAAGCCTTCAAGGTAACTGCAGAGGCATCTGGGACAGTACTGCCACTGGAGAGCCCTGCCTGCCTTGCAGCCCTTTTAAGGGCTCAAGAGCTGTTTAGCCAGGCAAGGCAGTTGGCTTAAGTATCTAGCAGAGGGGGCTGGCGATGTCAGGCGGCCTTCTCCAGAGTCTTACAGGTGTCCTTGCAATCAACTAGCAGGCTGGCTAGCAGCAGAAGAAGGTGTGGCCTGTCACCAGGTACCACACTTCCTGAATTTGAAGCCCAGCAGACTCAGCTGACAGGTCAGCCTGCGGCAGGGGCACTGGCCTAGCAGAGGTGGGTCTGGGCAGGATCAGCTGGGTGATCAACCAGCAGAGAAAGGGTGACCTGCCTGCAGGCACTCTTGGAGAAATGATACTCAGTTAGCAGGTCGGCTAATGGTGAAGAACCAAGGAGACTTGGGTAGCAGGTCAGCTAGTGGCATACCATATCTACAAACACTTGTATCCTTTAAAAAACTAGCAGCAGCCAGTCACTGGTCAGAGAGGTGTGACACCTGGGCAGGGAGCTCTGGGGAAGTGGTGTAGTGTGATGGGTACCAGAACTTAAGGTGCCCAATTCTAGTGCTAGGGTGGGCTAGCAAAGGTACCCCATGCCTAGCCAATTGATTACTGGGCCAGCGTCCCACTGCGGGTCTGATCCTTCTCAAAAGCCCTTCTCAGGGCTGGTAATAGCCTGCAGTCACTAGAGGTAGCTTTCTGTTTACTGGGCCGGTAGAAGTAAGAACTAGCTCTTTTTCTATTTTCCTGTAGGCTTTGGTGAGTGGCCCTAAAGGTTAAAATGATAGGCATTTACCGTAAATATTAGCATGATAGATATGTATCATTAATATTAGAGTGCTAGGCATTTATCGTTAATATTAGAGCGATAAGCTTGATTTTAGAAGTTGCACTGCCTAGTTTTGATTGCCAGTTGCACTGCAAGTTCTAGTTGGCAGTTGCACTGAATTTTTGCTTGTTTATTGCATTGCTGTTCATGAGCTTAAGTAAAGTTTTATTTATTCTATTTAATTCTGCCTGTTGGTGGTTATTTTTAGTTGATCTTAGTTCCCCTTTTTTATCTGTTGCTCTGGGTGGTGGCAGTAGTATAATTTCTGGGGGAACAGTGCCTTCCTCTCATTAATGCAGTTTTCATTTCTGCCAGTGGCTGGCTCTGCACCATGTTTGGGCATTCAGCCGTCGAGAGGAACAAACTGACATTGTCATCTCAACTAGTTTAAGCCTGTTACCTGCGGCTGAGAGTGGCACCACCAAGAATGCCATCTTGGTGACGCCATTGACATGCACAGATTCATCACAATACCCAATGGCCTGAGGTGTTAACGGTTAACAAGTCCCTGGGCATGGATAGGCTGCAATCTAGGGTGCTTAAATAGGTGGTGTAGGCACTGGCAGCACCCCAAAGACATAGTTAACTGCTCATTGGAGAAAGGAGTGGTCCCAGCCAGTTGGAGGGTAGCCAATGTTGTGCCCTTTAATTTGAGTGGGGATGGACCCACTTCCAAGAACCATAGACCTGTTAGTCTGGCCTCAGTTGTGGGGAACCTGTTGGAAAACATCATGAAGGAGATGATTGCGGAATTCCAGGAAGTAAACAATCTCCAAGATAGCATGATTTCATGAGGGGTGGTCTTTTCAGACGAACCTTGTAGATATCTTTGACAGAGTGTCTCAGGCATTAGTTAAAAGGGTAGGTGGCAGATGTCCTGTATATGGACTTCAGCAAGGTCTTCTGTCCAGTCTCTTGTACTGTAGCTGACTAGTTAAGAAGTTGAGAGACTTAGGGGTGGGGGTAGGCTTAACCAGGAGGATAGGTAACTGGCTAAGTGGGAGGATCCAGAGGTTGGTATTCAATGGCAAACATTCAGGGGTCAGGGAGGATATGAGCAGGGTGCAAGAAGGGCCAGTACTGGGCCCATACTCTTCAACATGTTCATCTGCGACACTGGAGAAAGGATTCAAGGTAAAATATATTTTTCTGGATGACAATAAGATATTCATCAGGGTGGATGGCGAAGACTGGATTAGTGATATAAAGAGGGATTTAGGAAGGATTAGGTAGCTCATATTCCATGCCAAAAAGTGGAAAGTTATGCACAAAGACAAAAACAATCCTAAAATGGGTTACTAGATGGGTCAATATTAGGGTTGACCAGACATCAGAGGAGAGGGGTTGAGTGTATCATAAGAATCACCTGCGTAACAGATGTAAGCACTATACTAGATCTGCAAAACGGGACTACTCCTGCAGGCTTCAGAGTGAGAACCTGGATAATCCTAAAAAATTCTGTGACTCTATCAACTCCCTATTAAATCCCCGCACTCATCCTCCTGAGTTCCCCTACTGGCACTGTGAACAACCCCTCGGTGGTTGCCGAAGCTTTCAACACCAAGTTCTCTGACCTATCAGCCCTCCTCTGCAACCTCCCATCCCTGGGACACTGCGTTGCCTCCAGGCCTTCTAATCTCCTCCCTATCAATGCCCCCAACCCCCCCTTTTATTTCTCAGCTATCTCCACCAAGGTCACATGTACTATGCTAAACAGGCTACCAAACAGGGGAACCCTGGGCTCAGACAGCCTCTCCCCTGTCTTTCTGAAGCTTGTCTCCCCCTCATCTGTAAACCCCTCACCTTTATCTTTAATCTGGTGCTATCTACCTCCACCATGCCCGACTCATGGAAGTCTGCTAGAGCATTTCCTATCCTTAAATCCGGTGATCCCCATACTTCTGATAATTACAGGCCTATATCCATCCTACCTCACCTAAGCAAACTCCTGGAGAGGATAGTCCACCAACAACTATCTGAGTATATAGCTAAGTACAACCTCCTTTGTAACAACAGCATGATTTACGTAAGTTTCACAGTACCTTTACTGTTCTGGTTCTCTTTACGGACCACATCCTCTCAAACATGGACCGTGCATGTGCCACGGGTGCCGTCTTTGTTGACCTGTCCAAAGCATTTGATATGGTCAGTCACTCCCTACTCTTATCCAAATTATCCATTCTTGGTTGCTCTACTGAGACCATTGGCTGGTTTCAGAGCTATCTCTCTGGGCATTCCCAATCCATCTGGGTTGGTACTGCCATCTTTCCTCCCTTGATGGTTACCACTGGTGTTCCTCAGAGCTCTGTTCTGGGCCCCCTGCCCTTCTCCCTATTCATCAACTCCCTTTCTGCTGATAACTTTACCTGTAACTCCCTACTCTACCTGGACGACCTTGTTATTTACCATAGCGATAAATCTCTCTCGCGTATCTCCTCCGTACTCTCCCAGAATTACTCTGCTGCTCACAACTGGTTCTCTTCCAATCTGCTGTTGGTAAACTCTAAGAAAACCAAGGCTATACTGTTTGGGTCAAAACCATTCCTTACTAAAATGAGCAACGCCAACTCCTCTCTCCTCATACACTCCTCTGATGGCTCCGCTCTCAATAACATCTCCTCTTTTAAATACCTAGGAGTTATGCTCGACCCTTCTCTCACCTTCAAAGAACATGTTGACCTCTTAGCCCACAGGGTCAACATGAAGCTAGGAGTGGCCTAACGTATCAAGCCCTGCCTCACTAATAAGGCTCGCTATGCTATCATCACTGGTAATTTCCTCCCTATCTTTGACTATTGCTCTTCTATCTACTCTCGAGTCTCTTCCACTCTTCTGTCTAGGCTATCGGTAGCTTAAAACAGTGTCTGCCACTTTGCACTGTCAGCTCCTTACTCCACACACCACTGTGACCTTTATAGCTCCCTTGGTTGGCTATTCTTATAGGGTCGCTTCAACAACTGTCTTGCTTGCCTCCTGGACACCACCCTTAGATGTGGTGACACTTCTCCACTTTCCACACTCTTTCACACCAGAACCTCAACTAGGCACCTCTGCTCCTCTGGTACTCCCACCCTTGAAGTACCCAGAACCTCCACAAATATGAGTGGGAAGGCCCTCTCTGTGGTGGCCCCCCTCTTTGTTGGACAGATTACCTGCACCCCTGTGTATTTCCAACACCCACCAAATGTTTAAACTGAACCTCAAATCCTGGCTTCTGGACAAATATCTGTGTAATTGCTCCACCCTCTAAGACTTCAGCCACTCGCCTCCCACTTTCCATCTCCCTTTCTGCTACTTCTCACCCTGTCCTGCTACAGTGGATATGTTGATCTATGCTTCGGCTTCCCCGTACCTTGCCTACCTGTTTTCCTTTATCATATATACTGTATTCCCTATTTTTACTCACCTGGTTGTATGTTTTATTACTTAGTTTTCTCTACTTTTACCCACCTGACTGTACTCTTGTTACTGTACCTTGTACTCAGCGCTGTGCATTCCTGGTACATTGCTATTCTGATGTAACCTTGTTTATTGTTTAATTTTTTATTGTTACAGTCATCCCTTGTGGCCTTAGTCATACCTGTAAATGGTACTCTGAACCAGTGCACCTACCTGGTTATCAAAGTCAAAATAAATAAATAAGGGACAGTCTCAAGTCTATGGCCCATTGCAACGAGGCTTTTGGAAAGGTAAACAGGATGCTGATTTCTGAATGCATGAGTGCATGGGTACGACTTTCTCCAGCAGACAAAAAGAGATAAAATATATTTTTTTTATTTCTTCATCTGTTAACAGGGTAAGGACACTGGACTGGGACCCTTTTTCAGGTCCGACCCAGAGATAATATAATATATAAAATGCAAAACACAACAACAAGACAACAAATAACTAACAACATAATTGGCTAATATATTTAGACACAGACTTCTGCAATAAAAAACTGTTTTAACATTATCTTAAAACATGGATGAGAAGTTGCCACATGAAATAACATAAGTAAGGTGTTCCAATGTAAAGGAGATTCTGTGGAAAAGCACATAAACCAGCCCTATGTTTATTATAATTTAACATTTAGTAGTAATTCATTGACAGATCTAAGTTTAGATGAAATTGAATGAACAGAGATAAAGTCAAATAAAGGAAACAAAGATTAAAAAATAATCAATTTAAAAGTAATACATCCAAAGAAAAATTCAGTTCTTAATCTTGGGGACAACCAATCTAATTGGGTATAAAGATCAAAATGGTGGGTTTGAGCAGAAACATAAAAAAATATCGACAAACATTATTATACATAACAAAGTATCCAATTCTTCAGTACCTAAATTAAAATAAAGATTACAAACAGGCCCAGATATTCAAACTGCGCCACAAGGTAGCGCAATAGCAGGAGCAGGCACAAGTCCAGTGCGCCCATGCGCAACACGTGCGATATTCAAACACTGCGCAGATCAAGATGCACCTGCGGCACACAACTGAATATCGTGCCAACTGCACCATGGTGCAACCAGGGATGCGCAGTGGCGCAGGTCTGATGCGCAATAGCACAACCAGGGATGCGCAGTGGAGCAGGATAGCAGCGCATCAGCACAACCAGGGATGCACAGGGACAGGATGCAGGGGAACACCACCCATGGTAGATATGGGCAGAGGAGCACACAGCAGAACAGACATCGCCCCACACACCCCATGCACTGCACAACCTGAGGAGAGCTGGAAGGACTACCGGGCCCATGGACACCAGCAACAATCCCACAGCTGGGGCATGGTGCCCCAGCACATCCACTGGCAAGCTGTGACTGGCACACAAGGATGCCCAGCCACTCTGCCACACCATCCCACCAATGCAGAGCACACCCTGCACCACAATCTCCATACACCCTGCCCAGGAGTAGTGCCCAATAGTGCAGGACACCCCATGCATGCCACCACCCTCACTGTGACAGTGCAACCCTGTGCACCACGGAGCCATGCAAGGCAGCCCCACCACGAGCACCCTGCAGTGGGTGGCAGCAGACAGCGATGCAACAACTGCATACACAGTGCCACCCTGCACGTTCCCCCGAGGTACAGCTGAGAGACCGACCATGCGTCGGCACATGAGGTACCCCACATGCAACAGGGCATGCCCCGGGACCCCACCACCAGCAGTACAGCACCCTGCACACCCTCCCAAGGACACACCCTGTCCCAGCACTTGCCATAACAGCCAGCACAGATACCCCATAGTGTTGCATGGAAGCATGTGCCACGCAGGATGTAACACAGTGCATGGACAAACACCCACCCATATCCAAGGGCACACCAACACAGGAACACAGTAGTGTGTCAACCAAGCCACTGGCGTGTGGCCACGGCAGCCATGTACACATGGCCGGCACCCCTCCATGGTACAGGTGTGCCAGCCACCCTGCGCAGGCACCATGAAGCTGTACGCCACCAGCATGCAGCCGGAGCACAAGTGACAGACAGTGGAGCACATCCCCTGCAACAGACACAAGTGACAGCATGGAGGTGGGACAACAACAGCGGAGGCCACAGTGCCACCCGAGGCAGACGTCACCATACCGGTGACACAAGACAACCCGGCATTCTGCTGGGTACAGTGGTTGTCCAGCATGGACAGCCACCACTGACATGCCAGCAGACTGTGCAGATCACAGACATGCAAGGGTGTCAGCTGCACAGGCCATGGATGGTCTGACAGGGGCACCATGGACACAGTGCAAGCACCGTGGACCACTGCACACAGTCATCCAGTGCACAGGGAACAACACACAAACCACAGACAGTGACTGATAGCTACACCCACGCCATAGGTGCTTCCCCTCCGGACACACACACACACACGCCCATGCCTGTACCACCCCAGACACCATGCAAACCATTGCAGCTGAGCACCTGTAGCCCACTGCAAATCAGAGACCATCACAGTAGGCATAGCAAAACAGATGTATTATATTAAGATACAAACAACTATATACAAGTATATACATAAGGGGTGAGGGCCACATACCAGGTGGGTGGGTAAGGGCGGGTGAACAAATGGGAGAGGGAAGGTGTGAGGGTGGGTCCTGGGGGTAAGGTGAATCTGGGGCATGGAGGGCTTAGCAGCTGCCCTGCTTCCCGCTCCTGTGGCACCTCCTTGTCCTCCGCCTCCGGACACCATGCTGCTCCAATTTCTGGAGTACCTCCAATGATGCCCTCACTATCTGAAGGAGCTCCTGCATGGCCCTCTCCAGCCACATCAGCCTCCATCCACCTAGGACAAGGGAGCAGAGTCAATATGTGTGAATGTCCATCCCCCTGCAGCCCACCCACTGTGCATGGCATACAGCCATGGGCCACGCCCCTGTGATGGTGTGCGACCAACCACAGTGATCGTGTCCACATGACCTGCCTACCCAGGCACACACAGCCATGTGGACCGCTGCACACACACACCACCCAAGTCCTGCACAGCACCACTGTGGTTGTAGAGTGACATGGCTATGCGGTGCGAAGGCAGTGGCACAGCCATGTACCCGGTGCATGCATGGACCACCAGCGATGCACACCCATACATGCAGTGCCACAGGACAGTGCTGAGTGTACCGTGTGCCGTGCATGTCAGTGGTGTCAATGGATGGTGGCCATGCCCCGCCACCTACCCTGCAACACAGCATGCACAGAATATCCTGGAAGAAAGGCACTCACCTTCATCGGCTTGATCCGGGCGCTGTTGCAGGTTGGGATTGGCAGCCCGTGGCTGTTGCCCTGCATCCCCTTCTTCCCGGCATTGCTGTTCCTCCCTGGCTCTGCACCCCTCCTCAGGTCCTAGGGTGCAAACATGGAGAGGGGAACATCAGTACAAACCAGTAGGAAAGACCCCTCCGGGTGTGTGCGATACTGCACAGCCCAGCCATGCTGCAACCCCACCACCACCACCACCGCCTACACTGGACGGTCCACCCCTCCATGTGGTGGACACATGCACACCGTGATACCTGTATGGACGCAACCAGTGTATGGATGGAGCACCTACCTGGACGTGGCACTGCACCTTGCCTGGCGCATGCCCATATGCGGGCAAGCCTGTCTGGGTCCCTCCGCTGGAGGTCCAGGTAGCGGTGGTGACACTGTTCTGCTGTTCTGCCAATTCTTGTGGCCTTTCCAAGTGCCACTGCCACCTCCTCCCAGACCGCACTTCTGGCCCTGTCCAGGGGGTCATCCCCAAAAAGGGCCCCAGCATGGGTCTCTACAATGGCCACCAAATTGGCCAGCTCCAGTTAGCTCCAGACAGCAACTCTCCTCCTTGCCATCACAGCTTCAGGTAGGAAAACAAAATGGCGCTCTGTAGTGCACGTTCGCCATGTACAGATGTCTGCTACATGCCTGTTATTTCATCACGCTGTCACCGAACAGCGTGATAGGGGTGCACCCATGGATGCATGGACGCTTAGGGAAAGGTCGAGCACAGGGTCAAAGGTCTCTCGCGCACAGACAGCCACAGCGTGATTGGGACTCCCTGTGTGTAGCATGGTTGGATGCCTGTGTGAGACACCCTGCAGTGGCCTACCACGCTGTGGCACCATGGTGCCTATGGTGCTCCAGGGCACGAGCACCAGACACAGTGGTGGCCGTGCCCTGCACTGCCTCCCATGCTCAGCACATCAGCAGCGCAGCAGGCGTCGGCGTCAGCACCCCGGGCATGCGCTGTGCGGTGCCTACTGCGCACGTCACAGAGCTGTGCCTGTGCCTGAGCATGCTCAACACAATTGTGCAAGGTGCAACAGCGCAATATTCAGCCAGCATATGCAAATCAGCTCATCAGCAATTCCATGGCACAGTTACTGCATTAGCATCCACTTAAAGTTGCGCCTCGCCTCATTTTCATGCCTTGCTCTATATAAATGCGACATGGGGCTGCAGAGGCCATAGTTTGGTATTGCAGTCTATTGTGGTGGGTTGCATGCTGTTTGGAAGTGTGGACTGTGGTGTGTGGGAGATGCATAGGACTGCACATTGAAAAGTAACACCTGTCATTCCCATAGGCTCTATAATGACCGAATGTGAGGAAGAGGAGGAACAGGGATGTTGGAGGAAGAGGAGGCCCAACTTCACATGGGCGGAAACAGATGCCCTGTTCGAGGCATACCTCGACAGGGAATCACTGCTCAGCAGACAGCGGGGAACACCACAGGCCCGTGATGCGGCATGGGGTGAGGTTGCGCATGCTGTGAACCAGCATGGCAGCCACCAGCGGTCTGTGCAGGAATGTAAAAAGAAGGTCGGCATGGACAGGAGGAGAATTAAGGACAAGGTGGCTGCAATCAGGGCAGCACGTGCTGCAACTGGTGGAGGGCAGCTGGATGTGCCACACCTGACACCACAGGAGGAGCGGGTGGCTGGCAGCATGTGGCGTTGTGTCATAGAGGGTGTTCCAGGCGGTGGCTTCCAGAGGGGTGGCAGCCCATCACTGCATGGTAGGTCCTGTGCTGTCACTGTGTGGGAGGTGAGGGAATGCCACAGGGTAGGGCGGAGATATTAATGCTACTGTGTTCCCTTACAGCTCCTGAGTGTCTACATGGGTCAGTGGTGGTGGGTGTGTCCACCGTGGGTGAGGCCCTGGACACGGAGGAGTGCCCATCCACCTCCACAGGTGTCCGAGGGTCAGTACCACCGCATACCTGCCTGCCTGTCTGGACTGAAGATGGTGGTGCTGGAATGGACAAGGCCTTGCCTGTGTCCCAGCGTGACAGCAGCCACGGACTCCAGTATGCTGGGACACGGACTGGTGCTGGATCAGGCACCGATGATGATGGATCACACATCCCAGATAGTGATAAGTGTGGGATGCAGGATGGTCCCACAGCAGAGAACGGCATGGGCGTAGCTGTGGGTGGTGCCGCCGTGGAGGCCTGCATGACATCACAGTCCCAGTCTGTGCCTATATGCCCCAGTGGGGCAGCACTGGTGTGCATCCAGGCCAGTAGGGCTGTTGCAGCCGCTGCGGCAACACCGGAGAACCCTGGCGATCGGCAGCCAGAGGGGCAGTGCCAGCAGTCGGAAAATGGGGATGGGGGGACAGTGTCGGGGGACGGCATCAGTGCACCACATGTGGACGTGCCCAGGCATGGCTCTGGTGTGCAGTGCCCAACTTAAAGGGGTGCTGCCCGGCACAGCCACGAACACCATGAGGGACAGCATGCTGATCAGGCGGATGACCTTTTGATGAGCACAACCGCATACTTCAGGATTCAGTGGATCAGCAGTTGCGGCTTGTGACGGCGGTGGATACACTCAGTGCGGTCCTGCACCAGGCAGAGAAGCGGCACAGCAGGGCCCACGGTCTGCTCCTGGCAGGGATGGACCCGCCTGCGGGAGAATGTGACCGCTGCCATTGACAGGCAGACACATGCATTCACAGCTGTCATGGCCACATTGGACACCCAGTTCATTGCCCATATGCCACACACATTGTGCAGTGCCATGTCCACTCACCGTTCCCGGTGTCATGCGACACCTTCCATGTCAACACTGGGTTCGGCTGTGGGCATACCGAGCACGCCAGGCGCAGGCATGTTTGGTGAGCTGCAGACCCCTGCGCAAACATGGTTGCGTTCCTGCAGCATCACCCCGGGGGACCATCGGTGCCACCCCATGAGGCCAATGGTCAGCCTGGCATGGCTGTCACATCTCAGCAGGGCTGACCATGCATCCATGGCTGCCGTGGCACTGTGCCGCGTGACTGACCTGTTTCCCACCATGGCCACTGTCTGCCGCTGCCCTGTGTGCAGTGTGTTGTGCACCATATGACGCACAGGTGTGGTACCTGGCCCTGCACACACACAGTCCATGTGCACACCCTCCCAGCTGCTGGCCATTCATGTGCATGATGATGCCTGCATTGCGCTGTCCACCAGTGTGCAATGGTGCCCAGCATCTGAGACACGCACAGTGATGGCCACTGGTCGTGGTCATGTGTGGACCTGTGTGTGGCTAGGGGTTGCAGTCGTGGTCGGCGTGCCTTCTACCCCTTGTGCATGTCTTGTGGTGTGTGTGTGTGTGTGTGTATGTGTGTGTGTGTGTGTGTGTGTGTGTGTGTGTGTGTGTGCATGTGAGTGTGTCATATTTGGCCATGTCCATCCCTGACGGCGTGTGCGGATCCACACTCAGTCCCATTCACTTGCCACCATTCACCCCTGGGGTTCATCCATGCCTATCTGTGGGCTGTGCCCTTGCCATTGGTGGTTGCACATGGCCCCGTGACCTACCTGTGTTGGCCGACATGTGATGGTGTCCTGGTGCAGTTGCGCCATCCTGAACAGGTGGAGGTCCCTTCACCCAGGGAGTGGCTGCCCATCACCGTCTGGACTGGCATCCTCATCATCCCCATCGCTGTCCCCCTCTTCAACCTCTACGGCTATCCAACAGTCGTTGACCATGTTGTGCAGGATGCAACAGGCCAGGAATAGCCCGCAGGCCTTTGAGGGGCTGTACTGTAGGGCACCGCCAGACATGTCCAGGCACCAGAAATGTGACTTCAGCATCCTGAACACCTGCTTGATGATATTACGTGTGGTGGCATGTGCCTCATTGTACCATTGCTGCGATGGGGTCGAGGGGCGCCGGTATCGTGTGAGCAGCCAGGGACGGAGTGGGTATCCACTGTCACCTGTGTATAGATGGTGTACATTAGTATGGTGGTCTGCACCACTCTGCCATGGGCCGTCAAGGCCGGGTACCCATGGCACCTCTAACTATGCCTCCCCCCCACATCTGCCCATGTCATCCTACATGTTGTGCATACTCACCCACTAGGTGGCCAGTGGGGATGTCCCCACTCTTGAACCTGTGGCACAATGCAGATTGGTGCCAGATAAAGGCATCATGTGCTCCCCCAGGGTGCGTGGCACAGACATTGGTTATGCGCCCCCTGGCATCGCACACCACCTGGCAGTTGATGCTGGTGAATCCCTTGCGGTTGATTTAGGTTACACCATCCAGGCCAGGTGGCATGCAGATGACCACATGGGTGCAGTCAATGGCCCCGAGCATGCCAGGCATACGTGCTACCCTGTGGAACTGTTTTATGTGTGCTATGCGCTCTGCCTGTGTGCTGTGGAAATGGATGTACTCCACAGCATGTGGCAGCATTGCGCTGAGGAATTGTGTGAGTAGGTGTGACGCGGCTGACTGGGTTATGCCTGTTGTGTCTCCTGTTGGTCTCTGGAAGGTGCCCGTGGCGAGCAGGCACATGACAGCTGTCACCTTTGTCTCCACTGACAGAGCATGGCTCCATCATGTGGGTGCCTGCATCTCATCACTGCACAGCTCACAGAGCTGCCTCAGGATCACCTGGTTCAGACGGTACTGGCCCACAATCTCTGTATCGGTATACTGCTCGAAGGTGATGCAGGCTCGGTACCGCCTGTTGGGGGCATACCGCCGACGGGCCCTTCCACGGCCATGCCCCCCCTGCTGCCTGCCTTCACACACCTCTCATTACTGCCTCCATCTGTATGGTGGCACTAGCCGTGTCCCTGGCTGTTGTTCCCCCCATGGCAGATGTTGTCCCATTCCCCCCACTGTCCTCTGTGATGCTCCCCCTGCACCGGGTACACCTCCGGCCTTCAGCTGTCCTGCCTCCTGCCACTGCCCTCACTACTCTGCAGCACCGCCCTGTCTGTCCTGCACACTGTCTCAGGTTCCTCACTCCTGTCCTGTGTGGTCACAGGTGTGCCCTGTCCTGATCCTTCTGTGTCCCACTCACTGCTGCCCTCTTAGTTATTGCTGTTAGCTCGCTCTCACCTCTGGTTTCCCTGTATCGTTCATGTGCCTCTGTCTTGTTCCTTTTTATTTTGTATCATTTCCACTATTGCGCAACTTCGCTAGCTCCCCTATTGCGCATGGCGCATGCTGTTGAATATCGCACTGCGCCATTTTTTTATGGTTCCTCCCCCTATGGTTGCGCATGCATTCATTACCATTGCACTCTTGCACATTGCAACTTGAGCAGCGCAGCTGCCTCCCACTGAATATCGCACAATGGCACATTTTCGGACTTGCGCTGGTGCATCTCTGTTGCACATGGCGCAACCCTTTTGAATATCTGGCCCATAATCAAAACATGGGAGAAGTGAACCTATTGCAATTGATTTCTTGGTTACAACTGAAAAAATAGGATTTGAATTTGTAACGCAAACCAAGTTTCTAATTTATAGTGTGACTAACAGAATTAACCTGCAAAGAAAAAGTTAGTCCAGTATCCAGCAACACCCCAGGTATTTAAACTGATGTACTTGTTCAATCATGCTACCATACTAATCCTGTAACAATAAACGAGCATTCTTCATGAGCATGGATGACATACCAAACAACATAGACTTTGTTTTCTTTGAATTTGACACCATTGAATTATTTGTGAACCAGTAACACATATCTCCAAAATCTTGTTTAAGAGCAGACGTTAACTTAGGCAAAGAATTGACCTGAGAAAAAAAAATGTAATCATCAACATAAAGAATTGAGTCACATGATTTACATAACTGGGACAAAAGATTAACAAATAAAGAAAACAACAAAGGACCCAAAATGGACCCCAGAGGAAACCCACATTAAATTCAAGAAAAAAGTGACTCAACTAAACCAGTGTTACCAAACTGTGTACAATTCAACAAATAATCCCCAGCCCAAGAAACAACAGCATCAGAAGAAACAACAGAACTCAATTTAGAGCATGCTAAATCATGCTCAATAAGGTCAAATGCCTTGGTCAGGTCCACAAACACTACCCCAGTCATTAGGCCATTTTCAAAGCCCCTCAGGACGGTGTCTGTGAACCTGACCAAGGCAGCACCAGTACCATGATACCTATGGAATCCATGCTGTTGGGGACAGAGCACATTATAGGTATCCAAATAAGCATTAATTTGATTGGCCGCAATCTTCTCCAACATTTTACTTAAGGGGTTCAGAAGATATCGGTTCAAAGTCCTCCAAGGATACAGCATGAGATTTCTTAGGAATAGGCACTACCCTCGCACGTTTCCAATTAGAGGGAAATTGATCAAACACCAAAGATAAATTAAAAATATAACAAAGAGGATCAACAATAAAAGGAATTGCCAACCTCAAAAAATGGCCATCTAACCTACCCCTACAATCACTAAACTTATTAGGAATAACACACAATATGGGCCTGCCAACCAGAAAAGCATCATAACATGGGTTAGTAATAATTACCTGTGACAAATTGATAATATAGATCCCTGGTGAGGCTGCATCTGGAATACTGTGTGCAGTTCTGGAATCCTCACCTAAAAAAGGCTAGAGATCATAGAGTCAGTCCAGAGGAGCGTGACCAAAATGATACGTGGACAACAGGGGAATGGTATGAGGAGAGGCTAAATGGCCTGAACATATACACATTTGATGCCAGAGCAGAGTGGGGAGATATGATTGCAACGTTCACATTTCTGAGGGGAATCAACAGAGTAGATTGCCATCACTAGTTCATGCACAGCAAGGTAGCACAATTACAAGATGGTGTTGGGGGGAGTTCAGGGGAGACATGAGGAAGTACTATTTCATGGAGAGGGTAGTGGACAAGCGGAATTGTTTGTGCAGGGAAGTAGTCAACGCTGAGATGAAAACTGGATTCAAGAGGGGGTGAAACAAGCACAAGGGGCTGGTGAATGCATTTATGGGTGAGCAGGGCTGGATACAGTCAGAGTGGCCACGCTACATACCAACAAAGAGCTCAGCTTAGCCCTGTGCAGTGGTAGTCTAGACTGGTGTGTGTTTGATAGGTTCTAGCAGACTTGGTGGACCACAGGTATTTTTCTACTTCTAAAAATCTATGTTTCTATTTACTGTTTTGGGGGGATGGGGGTTGGGGGCATGCGACCAGTGGGCTAGGCACATTTTGCTGCCCTGAAATCAGTTCTCAGACATAAGCACTCAGGTGGTAAGACATGATGCTCAGTCAAACTGCCAACAAGAGAATTGAAATTGTGCTCTCGAGAGCTTTACTGCCGCATTTTTGAGAGCTTCACCACTCGCTAATGCAACTGTCATGCACAGATATCCTCACAACCAATTGTATTCTTACACAGTATTGCAGACAGCAGCAGCAACTAATGGAAAGCCACTCCAGTCACCCACAGTGACGTGAGCCATAAAAGTATGATGCATCCCACCTCCCCATGTTTTTCAAATGGCACAGGACACAACCTGCTCCTCTGTTCGATCATAATAAGTGTAGTCCACTACCTCCCCAGTGTCTAGGGGTATGGTGGTGGTAACTTTCCATGGGAGAGGGGGTGGCCACAGCAGGTACTGCCCTAGAAATGGATTGCATTTACCATGTCTTCATAGACACCCTGGGGTGCAAGGCTCTTCGGGTGCTAGGTGAAAAGACAACCAGGGTTAGCCATAACAAACACTTGGAGAAATAACTGGCGATAACTTGGTAAACAAACAGTGGGGATCCCATTTAATAAAGAAATTGCTGAATTTAATGGAGCAGAAAATGAATTGGGTTGAGGTAGGCAGCACATATCTTGGACCGATATGGTCCCACAGTTCACATTAACAAACAGTTCATATTTGCAAACAGTTCACATCCTTCCCCATGGGGTGTGATTCAGACGTCCCCAAATTCAGGCACCTCTAAACTTCACAGTTCACTGAAACCTTTTCCCAACAGAACAGGTAGGCCTTGCTATCCCTATTAGATATGACTACTTAGTCTGACTTAGTTCATCTTTTACAGGCAGTTGATGAGAACCCCATAACAAGCCTTGATACACTCAAACCAGTACCCAGGTGAAAAAATAACTAAGCCACAGGTTAAAAAACTGTGTACCTTTATGCCACCTTCCCCAAGCAGTGACATGCTTAAACTTTTCCAAGAAGTAGTATTAAAGGACACTGCCGAAGTACTTATGAGATAAAAAAAAGCAAAACAAATTGGAACAACTTTTCTAAAGGGGAAGGACAAGCTTTGTTAGAACTACAACAACCAGAGGAAATTAATAGGAGGCAGTATAGTGCAGTGATTTAAAGCTCTGAGCTGCAAACCTGGAGACCTGGGTTTGAATCCCACAGCCCCCACTTGCATACTATGTGACCCTGAGCAAGTCACTTAACTTCCTTGTGCTCCCAGGTCACACCTGTAAACAAGCTTTCAGCTTAGTGTGTCTCTCCTGGTTCAGCTTAGTGCATCTCTCCTGGTTTAAAAAAAATATCATTAAACCCTCTAATAAAGGGGCAATGTTATAGTTCTAGACAAAGAATACTATCTTGGGGAGGCATTGTGACAGTTGAATGATGGACACACCTACAACTAATTATCTAGTAACCCCCTATCTTTATATAATTCTGAACTGGAATCTTTCCTATCAGACTCCTTAGAAGAGGGTTGGATAAATGAAGTGGAGTTTGATTATTTAAATAATGAATCTCCAAAAGTGCCAGTATTTTACCATTTACCAAATGTACACAAAGACATGCGTTCTCCCCCCGGATGCCTGATTATTTCTGGCTGCCGCTCATTAATGGAACTGCTAGCCATATGTTACAGCATGAAGTAAGACGGCTACAATCATATGTAAAACATACCGCTTCAGTGTTGCATGAGTTTGAAAAGGTCACCTGGAAAGATTTGTACTGGTGGGTGACTGATGATATATCCTCACTATACACTAGTATCGATCATACATTGGGTATTAAAGCAATAAAAGAGATGCTCCTTAAATCTGGCATTGAATACCCTGTTGAATTTATAATCTGTGGATTGAAACTTATCTTAACTTCTCATTTTTTTATGTTTAATGGAGAATACTATAAACAAGAGGTTGGTATTGCGATGAGGTCTTTGGTCACCCCTTCCAATGCCAATCTTTTTATGGGCTGTGGGGGGTGGGTGATCCTAGATCCCATCGTAAACCCTTATTTCACAAATACCGTACATTACAAATGTTACATAGACAACTTGATATTGATTTGGGAAGGAACAGCTGAATGAATCTCTGATTTTTTGGCATACATAAATACTAACAATGCGAGTCTCAGATTCACAGCCATGTACAATCAGCATGAGATTAATTATTTGGATCTCACTCTGACTAGATTTGAAGGCCAAAATGCGAAAAATAAAACCTTCAGGAAAGAAACGGCTGGGAACAGTGTCCTCCATGCATGTAGTGCTCACCCGAGACATACTATTCAGGGCCTCCCATATGGGCAACTGGTCCGTCTCAAGCGCAACTGCTCTAAAGAGGAAGATTATTTTAAGAGTACTGTAAGGAGGATTTATTTAGCAGGTTGCACTTGAAAGGTTACAATGAGAAAACCTTACAAGATGCCCTTACTAAAGTAAATTTGTCAGAAAGGGGGTGATTTGTTGAAATATGAAACAAAGGAGGGGACACAGGATCAGGTCGCTTTTGTAACCACATATAGGCCAGTATCAATGGATTTAAGGTCTGTAATAAAAAAACACTGGCCCTTGCTGGGACTAGATAAGGTCCTTAGGTCTGTTTCTCAGACTGATTCTTTGGTTACTTTTAGGAGAGGAAAACAAATCAGGGACCTGCTTACATCAAGTGAGTATAAAGGAGATGTCAAAAAGACATGGTTGGGACCGAAATCTTTGGGCTTCTACCCCTGCAAAAGGTGCAAAACATGCAAGAATGTGGTAGCAGGGAAGCAGTTTACCAGTCACAGTGTTTTAGGGCTTAAAAATTGAACATTTTATAACTTGCAATACGAACTTTGTGGTCTATGCCCTGTGGTGTTCCTGTGGCAAAACATATATTGGACAAACTACCTGTAAACTTCAGGAAAGAATACAGGAACACCACAGGGTTATACATCACTTGGACATGTCACATCCTATTAGTAAACAGTTGAGTGAGGTTACAGACAATAGTGTACAATAAATAGGATATATGGGATTTGGTGACATCCTGGTGCCTCGAAGGGAGTGTGTGCAAATATTTGCTATTAGACCAAAGGGAGCCATTGTGGATATTTTGACAAAGAACTCTCAGATCTAATGGATTCAATGATTACATGGACTGGAAACCTTTTATTCACTAATCTAATGGTATTGTGGTAATCCTGACAATTTCAGGGATTTATGGGTATTGTTGTAGAATAATTACTGGTGACCATAAATATCAACTAGATTACCATTTTGTTAAAAATGCATATCAACCAGATTTCAAGTTATCATGCTCCAAAGGCAATAATAACTCGAAATCAGGTTAATATGACACTTCATAATAACATGAAATCAGGCTGATATGACAGTCCCCAAAGAAAATACTTTAAAACTGTTGCATTCCATTGTTTCACAAAAAGTATTTCAACTGCAGTATTTTCAACTGTGTTTTATTCCTGTACAGTTCAATTTCTTAAAAAATAAAACTGCAATCTGGCTAAAAAAAAGTATTTTTCTTTCAAGCTGCTAGAAATACAGTGTAAACCTCCACACCAGCAATTATAAAAAATAAAGGATAGGTAAGTTTGATGTTATGGATTTTTTTACACACCCTCAGTGTGTGATGACCACATAAACCTCTCGAGCTTTGCTCGCTAGATTTATAGATCATCACACACCTCAGGTGTGTGAAAAAAGTCCATAACACATACTTACCTATCCATTATCTCTATTTACTGTCTGTATGTACTTTAAACTTGCAGATGAAGTATTTACGGGTAATAGAATATAAAAATATGAAAAGTAGTAATTTTTCCATTTTACTATTGTGCTATAGTAACAAACATATGTTTTTAGAAAAACATATAAATTATTTTAATTATTAGGTTGTAGTCTGTGGGGCAGCCCTTCAGGCCAGCAGTGTGGTGGAATTTGGGAGGGTTATTACCCTTATTTAGAGTTCATATGAATTCAACCCTTATCCATCTCCCTAAAGAGAGCAGACCTGGATGGCCTACCCTTATGACTTAATTGCTAATCACTTTACTCAAAGGAATTCACTGGGAACTTGATTTTGTTCAGTTATGTGATACATATGATTTAAAGTATATTTAAACACTGACGGTTTATGGTGTGGTCATGCCTCCTAAAGAAGGGGTTGTTGCCCCAAAGCACAGAGGCTGAGAGTGTGTGGGAGCTTTAAATACAATTACACCATGTTTGCTTTGTGCTCACCTTGTGTGCAAACTTTACAGGAATCTGCCAATGTAAGTTGATTTTTTAAACTACTTAATATAGAAACTCTCTCACTGAATCTATATGGTCTGGAGTGCTGTTTTTCATTGAGATACACTGCCCCAGAAATGGCTTGTGTTTACCAGGTCTTCACAGTCACACTGGGGCTAAAAGATAACCCAGTCACCTTGTTCCTTGGCTCTGCCTCACATCCCACACTCTGGCTGAAGTCCCATCAAGGCCTCACATTCAGTCCCACCAGGGTGGCATAGCTGGGGTCCCACACAGGGCTTGAAGCTTTGGCCACTGCCACATCCTCCCACTGGCTCTTTCTTTTTCCTCTCTCCAGCCCAAAAACTTCTGGCCAACTGTTGTGATCCTCCTCTTCTACCCCTCTCTCTTGCTTGCCCACGGTTATACCCCCATGGTGACCTCCTGTCCAGCATCAGGTCCCAAAGAGCAGCATGGAGTTAACCCTTATCTTACCAGCTACCTATTTCCCACTAATTACCTACTAGGGCACAAAATGTATCCTGCCATAGGCTCTACCCCACCGGGGGGGGGGGGATTATATAAGAACTGGACTGTGAAGCAGACCAGCCATAAAAAGCAATTATTACACTGTAAAATTGCTATACAAAGAGAAAGGTTAAAATAAAACTAAAACCAATAAAACTAAAATACTAAGGCCTATATACATGAACCTTTAGTATCATGAAACACTTAATAGTTCAGCTTTGTTTTACCCAGCTATTCATACGTCACATTTATAGTGTTACTGTTGCTTTATTTGACTTCTTTTCCTCATGTTGTTCTTGTCTTACTCGGTCCTTAAAGGACAGTGCTGAATCAGGAGCGGAGTAAAACCACAAAAAGAAGGCAAACAAAAAACCCCACAGCAATAATACAGAGAGATGGCTTCATGAATAGTGGGGTAAAACAAGACTCACTCTTAATGCCCTGTTAAACTGCGTCACAAATGGAGGCCAAAGTGTTTCGTGAGTACCAGAGATTCATGAATGTTGGCCATTGTCTTTGTGTGACACAGAATACTTTCAATATGATCGGCATTACAACATGGGAAACAGCTCAGCTGCCAAGGGCAGCTATAATCAGGGTGGTGGAATCTACACAATGTCAGGTGGGACTCCTGATCCAAGGACACAGTCCTTTTTTATGAGGCCTCATTAGACAGGAACTGTAAATAAACTTTGAAACATTGCTGTCTTCAAACAATTTCATGATGATTTCCTCTTGCAGTACATTGGAGCACAGAGTAGGCTGTATACTGCCCTAAACATGGTAAACCATTTACTGGAGAATGGCCTATATTCATGAACAGTAGCCTCTAGTGTTAGCGCTACTTTACCAACCCATTTCAGCAAAGTCCCATGCTGGCCAATGGCCCATTGCTGAATCAAGTTAGTAAAGGCAAAATACAGTGTGGTTAAATATTGCAGATAAAGTTTATCAATATAAGCCAATGTCTCCCTGAAGAATGAGCTTTTCTGCAATAGATCATGTTTAATTCTATGTTTCTCATTGAGCTCTCCATTTCTGGAATATGGTACTTTTCAAAAGCTGATTCAGAAGGGATGTGAGTTTTCACTCCTCTTACTGGCTTTCTGTATGACAAGATGAAAACAATCACCTGCCTTGCTTTACTCTGCACTGTACTGTGCCCTGCTATTTTGAGTTTTCTTTAATTTCTGGTTTAGAACATATATGTTTTACAGATGAAAAGCATTAGGTGTTTATTCATCCAGGAGGCAGTTTGATGTAGTGGTTAGAGTGCAGAGCTGTGAACCAGGACAGCCAGGTTTAAATACCACACCTGTCACTTACTGTGGCCCCTATGCATGAATGTGTGGATTGCCTACATGCCGTGAATCCATGGCATGTAGGTAACCGTACGTTACAGAATCATGGATGGGCGGTCCCGTGGAACTCTGTAGTACTCATGAAAGGGGTGCACACCCCTTCTGCACCCAATCCCCTGTCCAGCCACACAACTACACTTGCAGACAGAGGAGTGGCCAGAGGGCATGCCTACACTTTACGCCATTCACTAATGTGTGGAGTGCTGGGTGAGGGGGTGGGTGCAGACTATGTGAGCAGGTACCCTACTGTATTCGCTACATGCCTCCCATGAAGAGCACTCACCGGCCACAGTGGAAGTGAAAACTCTCCTGCCATGCAGCCCCACCCCTCTGGTCAGCCAGAGAGGGCTAGGGTCAGCCATTTGGGCACGCGCCCAGAATATTTAACCTTACAAGACACAGTATCCCACAATCCCCTGGTCTACATGGAGCAGGAGATCCACGCTAGGATCAGAATGGGCATCCGATTGGATGCCTGCCTGTGTCTGTGGAACTGATTCCTGTGCACCAAAGTGCTGGGGGGGTCAGGGCTGTGGACTGGTGCCCTGCAATGGCTGGTGGTCATGAGTGCCATCCCCGCACACCTGTCTGTGGGTGTGGGCCTGCACGGGCCAGGTACATGCCTCATAGAAACATAGAAGATTTTGGCAGAAGGGGACCTGTAGTCCATCGAGTCTGCCCAAGTTAGGTATCCCGGGACCTATTGTGCACCAGTGTTCTGTCCTCCTAGACACCCAGCCTAGCCCTTGCCAGTGCCATGCATTTGTTCCCAAGCCTTGTCCCACCCATGCTTAAAGCTTGATACTGACTTTGCAGCCACCACCTCGGGAGGTAATCTATTCTACTGTTCCACCACCCTCTCTGGGAAGTAATACTTTCTGATGTCCCTCTTGAGCACTCCACCCTTCAATTTCCACTAGTGTCCTCTTGTAGTAGAATTGACATTCCTGGTAAAAAGCTGCCCTTCTGGCACCTTGTTGATGCCTTTAAGGAACTTAAAGGTCTCAATCATATCCCCCCCCCCCCCAAGTCTCTAGCGAGTACAATTTCAGAGCCCCAGGCCTCTCTTCATAGGTGATTTCCTGAAGGCCATGTATCATTTTTGTTGCCCTTCTCTGGACCACTTCCAATCTATCAATGTCCTTTCTTAGGTGAGTCCTCCAGAATTGTACACAGTACTCCAGATGAAGCCTCAGTAATGACTGGTAAAGTGGTAGTATCACCTCCCTGTCCCTGCTGTCTGTCCCCCTGCCAATGCACCCTAACACCCTGCAAGTCCTGCTGTAAGCCACATTGAACTGACTTTGCTGCTTAAGGTCGTCCCTAATGATGACACCCAGATCACGTTCCTCAGCAGAGGAGCTCAGCTGGACTCCATTTAGCCAGTATTCTTCCTTGGGGTTGGTGCTACCCAGGTGCATCACCTTACACTTGTTAGCACTGAAGTTTAATTGCCATATTTGTGACCACCTTTCCAACTTCTTAAGTTCCTCCTGCAGTTGTCTGACTCCCTCTATACTATCCACTCTTCCGCTGAGTTTCGTGTCATCTGCAAACAGGGTGATGTTGCCATTTATGCCCTCGCTGATGTCACTAATGAATACATTGAAGAGAACCGGCCCCAGGACTGACCCCTGAGGCACGCCACTAGTGACCTTCCTTTCATTAGATTTCACCCCGTTCACCACCACTCTTTGTCTTCTGTCCCTCGGCCAACTCTATACCCACTTTACTGTCTGGTCTGCTACCCAAGGTATTCTAGCTTTTCTAAGAGGTGTCTATGTGGGACTGTGTCAAATGCCTTATTGAAGTCAAAGTAAAGCAAGTCCACTGCATGACCTCTGTCCAACTCCTTGGTCACTTCATCAAAGAATGTACTCAACTTGCAGTCATGCATAGGCCCCTATGTGACCTTGGGCAAGTCAGTTTACCTTCCTGTGCTTACTCTTGTCTGTTCTATCTGTGTGCTGTATGAATTTTCCTGTGTGCTGAAAATGGTAGCAACATTTCTCTCCCTTACCTCTCCAGGATTGTAAAGTGCTTTGGAATACAGGTTACATGAAAGGTATTATATAAACACCAAATTTATGCCAGCCCATCAGTGCAGCAGTAGGAATACCACTCACAATGTAGGTGACCCAAGCTTGGGAACAAGCCAGGGTTACTGGAGGGCCATAAGGCACTTGAGTGTTCCAGAGGATGCCTGCTCTCTCTGGGGGATGGTGGCTGTCGGTACCGCTGCATGATCACCTCCCGTGGAAGCATGGGAGGCACAGTTTCGAACTGGCAGCAGAGGAAAAGGAGAATCAGCTGGCTGCAGATGTGCACATCTGTTGCATGCTTGCATATGTGCATTCACTCCACTAAGTTTGATGAGTGACAGAAAAAGGGAAATAGTAGCCTGGCCGCAGGATGACTTCATTGTCTCGCAGATCTTGCACCTGCTGACCAAGCACTGCTCCAACTGTGGATCCAGTCACCACCGGGACCTGGTCATATTGTGGTGGCCACGTCACTGTAGGTATGCCACGGGGATGGGGGAACAAGTTAAGTCCTGAGGATGGGGATGGGGTACAGGCTAAGCGTGGGCTACAAACAGTAAATAAAATATGGATTTCACTATGGTAAAACACTTTAACATTACAATAAAAGGTAATTTCACAAACACGTGGCAGGCTTGCTTAATTCCCAACCTCAAAGATAGTGAGGAGGAAGGAATTGATTTCACTAATACACAAACCTACTGTAATGTTACAGTTTTCTAGTTATAATATAATGTGCCGTTCAGTCTATCCTGTCATAGAGCTCCTGGTCTTCGACTATGAGGATGTGGTCTTTGGCACCACCCCTTCCTTTTCCCTTGCCAGACTTGTTATCCTCTGTAATACCTTTTGTCACTTTGCAACCAACTCCCCCCGTACTCATCACTGCTCTCTCTAACTCCCTCTAGGTGTCAGGGTAGTTCAGTTGGAAGCACATATGCCTCTGGGCCAGAAAGATAGGGGTTCTATTTTAATTTTTATATCATATTTTATTTCCCAATGCCAGCAGGGCTCAGTGGTGGTTGTACCGACCATCTGTGCTGCATCTTACCTCCAACTGTTGGGGATCATGCTGCATGATAGTGGGGGGCTTGGGCTTCTACCATGCTTTTTTTTGTTGCATGGTCCCCAAAAATCCAACCCTGAGGATGCCAGCACAAAGGACATGAGTCCAGGCTGTCAGCTAAGCACTTAACAATGTCCACCCTTCCCTCACACTATGAATCCTGTGCCCCCCTTCCTCAATTCCACATGTGGCAGTAACAGGGTGATGTGACAGCCTTCCCCCCTCGGAGGAAGAGAGCATCCTCTGGGATGCTAAAACCTCCTCACCCCGGCCGGCCCCTGATGACCCAGGCTCATTCCCGAACCTGGGTTGCCGGTGTTGCAGGCAGTAGCACTACCGCCATGCCAACGGACAAGCACAAGGTTATGGGTTCTAGTCCCACACCGGGATTGGGATCATACCTAAATGCTGGCACCTGAGTCCAATATTGAAGGGGCTGTACTGTAGCGGTGTGCCATCCTTTGGATGGGACATTAAACTGAGGTCCCTTCTGCTCATCTCTGGTGCAGTCCTGGTAGGTGTCCAGGTGGAAGAAAAAGAACCCATGGCACTTTTCTCAAGAGTAGAGGTTTTCCCCAGTGTTCTGGCCAACATTCCCCTTCCCATAAAACCATTTCATGCAGTTGTCTAATGCTGTGTGAGGGTATTGATGTGTGAAATGGCTGCCACTACACATTCAGTCACTTCACTTCCAGTCTAGCATTGTTTGTAAAGTGCTTTGGGATACAAAGTGTATGAAAAGTGCTATATAAATGCTGATTCTGCAACTTTTTCTTCTACTTCCTAGCCATCCTCCCCCTACCCTCACATCACCAGTCTCACTGCACCTTCTTCATCTACGGATACTGGTTTGAGTCCCAATCCTCTTACCTAGCCTCACTCCTCTCGCTCATTCCCTCTGCCTCATACTCCCTCTGTTCCAGGGATCCTTGCACCTTCTCCCTTCCCCACTCTCACTCCTCTTGCTCATTCCCTCTGCCTCATATTCCCTCTGTTCCAGGGATCCTTGCACCTTCTCCCTTCCCCACTCTCATTCCTCTTGCTCATTCCCTCTGCCTCATACTCCGTCTGTTTCAGGGATCCTTGCACCTTCTCCCTTCCCCACTCTCATTCCTCTTGCTCATTCCCTCTGCCTCATACTCCGTCTGTTTCAGGGATCCTTGCACCTTCTCCCTTCCCCACTCTCACTCCTCTCACTCATTCCCTCTGCCTCATATTCCCTCTGTTCCAGGGATCCTTGCACCTTCTCCCTTCCCCACTCTCATTCCTCTTGCTCATTCCCTCTGCCTCATACTCCGTCTGTTTCAGGGATCCTTGCACCTTCTCCCTTCCCCACTCTCATTCCTCTTGCTCATTCCCTCTGCCTCATACTCCGTCTGTTTCAGGGATCCTTGCACCTTCTCCCTTCCCCACTCTCACTCCTCTCACTCATTCCCTCTGCCTCATATTCCCTCTGTTCCAGGGATCCTTGCACCTTCTCCCTTCCCCACTCTCATTCCTCTCACTCATTCCCTCTGCCTCATATTCCCTCTGTTCCAGGGATCCTTGCACCTTCTCCCTTCCCCACTCTCACTCCTCTCACTCATTCCCTCTGCCTCATATTCCCTCTGTTCCAGGGATCCTTGCACCTTCTCCCTTCCCCACTCTCATTCCTCTTGCTCATTCCCTCTGCCTCATACTCCGTCTGTTTCAGGGATCCTTGCACCTTCTCCCTTCCCCACTCTCACTCCTCTCACTCATTCCCTCTGCCTCATACTCCCTCTGTTCCAGGGATCCTTGCACCTTCTCCTTCCCCACCTCATTCCTCTTGCTCATTCCCTCTGCCTCATACTCCGTCTGTTCCAGGGATCCTTGCACCTTCTCCCTTCCCCACCCTCACTGTTCTGCTGAGCAATCAGCCTCCCATCCTCTTCCCTCTCTGAACCAGTTCTCCTGTCTCCATCCCTCATCTCCCTTAAGCACCAGCTAAAGCTTCTCCCTGTCCCCACCTGCTCCTGCTAGTCCCCTACTTGACTGTCCCCCTTGAAACCCTTGTTGTTGTCATCTCCAAATACCACTGCATTGTCATCGTCATGTTTCAACCTGTTCTTTGTCACTTTAATTGCACTTTTGAGTTGCTCATAGCACCAACTTTTGACACTTTTTATGGTCATTTGCACTTGTACCTTGATGAATTGTACACTGTTTGCACTCTATATTGTACTGTTTCATTACTGGTGTGTATGCTTTTTATTGTACCCCAGTCTCATTTAGAGAAATGAGCCTTGGCTCAGTGTACATTTCCCCATTATTAATTGTCAAATGAATACATACATACATAAATAAATAGTGCCCAGGGACTAGGAAAAGACAGACATCCTGAACAAATACCTTTTTTCAGTGCTCACAGAAGAAAGAGAAGGGGAGGGATGAAAAAAGTAACAGAAGTTTTTTTTTTTGGGGGTGGGGGAGGTGGACACTAGTCCTTTTTTGTTTGAGGCAAGAGTCCTGAAGGGACTCACTAATCTGAAGGTGGACAAATCAATGGGGCCAGATGGGGTACATGAAGGGTACTGAAGGAGCTCAGGGACATACTGGCTGCACCTCAGGCAGTCCTGTTTAACAGTTCATTGGAAACAGGAGTGGTTCTGGAGGACTGGAAGAGGGCGAAGGTAGTCCCACCACACAAAAGTGATAGCAGGGAGGAGGCTGGCAATTATAGGATAATCAGCCTGACTTTGGTGGTGGGAAAGTTAATAAAATCACTGCTGAAGGAAAGGATTGTGGAATATCTTCAATCCAGTGGGTTACAAGACCTGTGGAAGCATGGGTTCATAGGGGAGAGGTCCTATCATATGACTCTGATAGATTTCTTTAACTTGGTGAGAAAGGATTTAGAACTGGGTGGAGTGGTGGACAGGGCCTTCCTAGATTTCAGTAAGGCTTTTTGACACCATCCCACATAGGAGACTAGTAAGAAAGCTGGTTAGCTTAGGAATGGGTCTCTGTGTGGTAAACTGGATAGGAAACTGGTTAGGGGATAAACGACAGAGGGGGGTGGTGGTAAACAAAGTTCGCTCCAAAGAAGGGAGGGTGACCAGCAGGGTGCCTCAGGGATCAGTGCTGGGACCAGTCTTCTTTAATGTCTTTATAAGTGACTTTGCAGAGGAGCTGGAAGGGAAGGTCTGCCTCTTTGCAGATAATTCCAAAATCTGCAATAGGATAAACACTCAGGGGGCAGGGCAAGGATGAGCAGAGACCTGAGAAAACTCTATGAGTGGTCAATGGTATGGCAGTTGGGTTTCAATGCAAAAAAGTGCAAAATAATGCACTTGGAGCACTGAAAACCAGGGGTGGAGTACAAAATGAGGGATGGTACTGATGATGGCCAAGGAGGAAATAGCCCTGGGGGGGGGGGTTAACCATATTTGGTGACCTAAAGGTGGCCAGGCAGTGCAATAAGGCAGTTAGAAGGGCAAGTGGGATGCTGGGGTGTATTGGGAGGAGTATCACCAGCAGAAAGAGGGAGGTTGTGCTGCCCTTGTATAGATCACTGGTAAGACCCCATCTAGAGCACTGTGTCCAGTTCTAGAGACCACAACTCAGAAAGGACATAGACAGAGTAGAAGTGATCCAGAGGAGGG
This sequence comes from Neoceratodus forsteri, assembly GCA_016271365.2. NCBI lineage: Eukaryota > Metazoa > Chordata > Ceratodontiformes > Ceratodontidae > Neoceratodus > Neoceratodus forsteri. The sequence continues at coordinate 1,196,921,176 of CM057456.1, forward strand.
CAGCTAAAATGGTGCAAGGTCTGCATCAGAACCCTATGAGGAGCAATTAAAGGATCTAAATGTGTACAATCTGGAAGAGAGAAGAGAAGGGGGATATGATGGAAACCTTTAAATACCTCACGGGAGTACACAAGGCACAAGAGGGAAGTATTTTTCAGAAAAAAAAAAAAAAAGGTGCTAAAGGAGAAGGCGGAATGATAAGAAGCTGGAGGGGGTTAGATTCAAGAGAGAGATATGAGGAAGTACTTCTTCACAGAAAGAGTGATGGATTCCTGGAACAGTTGTCCAGCGGAGGTGGTGGGGTTTAGTCACCCAATCAAAAAAACACTATTAGATTTGTTTGACATGACCTTCCTGCTGTGAATCCATGTTGCCTCAGATCCTGAACACCACTGGATTCCAAATGTGCCACTATCCTTTCTTTCAGCAGTGTCTCCATGATCTTTCCCACCAATGAGGTGAGGCTGACTGGCCTGTAGTTCCCCGCCTCCTCCTTACTGCTGATTTTGTGCAGTGGGATTACATGTGCCCTCCTCCAGTCCTCTGGAACGACACCTGTGTTGAGTGACTCTGTGAACAGGACCGCCAGAGGCGCTGCTAGTTCCCTTCGTAGCTCCTTTAATATCCTTGGGTGGGGCACGTGGTCATTATGTCGCAAGACATTTTGCCACATGGCACAATCGTGCTATGCGATTTATGCCATGAGGCATATGTCTTTGTTCTGTGGGGGGGCTCTGCCCCCGACACCCAGTTACAGGGGTCTGTGCCCCCAGACCCCCCCAATAAAGATTCTCAACTCTGAGGGGGGGTCCAACTCGGGGAGCGCACAGCTCCGGGTTCACCATAATGCTGTACGCTATTAAGCATGCAACATTATGACCCAGTGCGCCTCGGGTGGATGCCGTCTGGCCCCATGGCCCTATTCACCTTCAGCTTTGTGAGTTCTTCTAGAACTCTCTCCACTGTGAATGGACTGGTGTTCACCTCTCCCACCATTACCTCTGCAACCCAACTGTGGTCCTTGATCCGCCCCCTCCTTAGTGAATACTGAGTAGAAGTATTTGTTCAGTATTTCTGCCTTGTCCAGATCCCCCTCCTTACACTCTCCCTTCTCCCCTTTGAGTCTCACAATACCCCCCGAGTTTTTCTTCTTTCACTGATGTACCTATAAAATGCCTTATGCTCTTTGTTTACAGACTGTGTTAAGCTCTCTTCTGTCTGCGTCTTCGCCCTCCTAATAGCCTTCCCTGCTTCCCTTAGACATTCAAGGTACACCTCCCTGTCCTTCTCCCCCCTTTGGCTCCCCTTATATTTCCTGAAACTCAGCCTTTTAGCTCTGACTTTGTCCCATACCAGGGTTTTAAATAATTGATTAGCAGTTTTTTCCTTGGAACTATACTAACTGTACAGAAAGTATTTATATAGATTTTCTAGAAGTGCTGTGTTTGTTAAACACAGTGAGGCAAGAGCTATGCATTTTCACAAAGATTTAGCACTTTTATGAGCAAACGCTAATCAATTTTTAGAGTTAAATAAATCCCTGCCATACCTCTTTGGAGAACCATAGTGGTTTCCTTCTTCTTTTCCCTTTGGTCACTATCCTAACGCATTGGTTTGTTATATCCACTATGGCGCTTTTCAGTTTCTCCCATTGTTTTCTACCCCCTCTACTATCTCTCCCTTCCCCAGAACTGCTTGTATACATCTACTCATTTCAGTGAAATCTGCCATCCTGAAATCTAGTACTCTTACCCTTGTATGGCTTGATTGAGTCAATGTCTCCATGCTGAACCACACCATGTGGGGGTCACTGGACCCCAGCTGCCCTTCCACCTGTATTTCTTTGACTCTGTACCCATTGGTCCATACCAGGTCCAGAATTGACTTGTCCCTGGTTGGCTCATGCACCAGCTGCCTGAATCTAACCCCTTGCAGGGATTCTAGGATGGCTGTGCTTTAAGCTGAAACAGCCATCTGGGTGGCCCAATCCATGCCCGGCATATTGAAATCCTCCAGTAGCAGGATTTCACCCTTAATTGCCATGTCTTGTATGTTCTCCACTAGTCCCCTGTCTACTTCCTCCCTTTGTGCTGAAGGTCTGTAGATCACCCCGGTGCATATCACTGTTCCATTCTCTGGCTCCAGGGTGACCCACATTACCTTGGCCTCCTCTGTCTTCCCTGAACTTCTGTAGCCTTTACACCATCTCTGATGTACAGGGCAGCTCCCGCCCCCCACGTTACCCTCCCTGTCCCTCCTGAACAATGTATAGCCTTGTACATTGACTTCCCAGCCATGATTTGCAGAGTACCATGTCTCTGTTATTGCTGCTATGTCAAGGTCTGCATCTGCCAACAAGGCCTCCAGGTCTGGAACCTTATTTCCCAGGCTACGGGCATTCGTTACCATGACTTTCCATGTTTTACAATCTGCCCTCCCTCTGCTCTTGTTCTCCCTCTCCAGCATCTTGCCCCCACCTCGGTTTCCTTTCCTATGTGCTCCTGCCTCCCTCCGTATCACTCATTATGTGATTCCACTTCACAAAAGTGGGAGTATAGCAGAGGCAGGAAACTACAGACCAGTTAGTTTGACCTCAGTGGTAGGGAAAATGATGGAATCACTTCTAAAGGAAAGAATTTGTGTATACCTAGAGGCCAGTGGGGCACAGGACCCAAGGCAGCATGGTTTCACAGCAGGAAGGTCATGTCAGATGAACCTAATAGATTTCTTTGACTGGGTGACCAAAGTAGTAGACCAGGGAGGGGCTGTGGATATGGCCTACCTGGATTTTAGCAAGGCATTTGACACAATCTCACACAAAAGATTAATAATCAAGTTAGCCAGCCTTGGAGTGGGTCCCAAGGTGGCAGCCTGGATAAAAAACTGCCTGGACAATAGGACACAAAGGGTACTAATAAACGGAGTCCACAGTGAAGAAAGGAGGGTAACTAGCTGGGTACTGCAGGGTTCAGTACTGGGACCGGTCCTCTTTAATGTCATTATAAGTGACATTGGATAGCACCTGGAAGGAAAAGTATGTCTCTTTGCAGATGACACAAAGATCTGCAACAGGGCTGATACACAAGGTGGGGTGGAAAGGATGAAAAGGGACTTGGCAAGATTGGAGGAATGGTCAAATATATGGCAGCTCAGATTCAATGCAAAGAAGTGCAAGGTAATGCATCTGGGAAACAAAAACCCAGGGGAAGAGTACACAATGGGGGGGTGAGTTAATAACAACAATAAAAATCGAAAGAGACCTAGGAGTAATTATATCAGATGACCTAAAGCTGGGCAAGCAATGTGAGAAGGCAATACGGAGGGCTGGGGGATACTGGGATGTATAGGGAGAGGCATCAACAGTAGGAAACAGGAAGTTGTTATCCCTCTGTACAGACAGTTGGTGAGACCCCATCTGGAGTACTGCATGCAATTCTGGAGACCCCATCTCTGCAAAGACATAGACAGAGTGGAGGCTGTTCAGAGGAGGGCAACCAAAATGGTGCAGGGTCTGCACCAGAAGACATACGAGGAGAGACTAAAGCAGCTTAATATGTATACCTTTGAGGAAAGAAGAGAGAAGGGGACATGATAGAAACTTTCAAGTATCTCAAGGGAATTAGCAAAGTACGAGAGGGTAGCATCTTTCAGAAGAAAAGATGTGCAAGAACAAGCGGGCACAATTTGAAGATAGAGGGGGGATGGCTCAGAGGTAATGTTAGAAAGTATTTTTTCACAGAGAGAGTTGTGGATGTATGGAACAGCCTTCCTGAGGAGGTTGTGGAGTCAGGAACAGTGGGAGAATTCAAGAATGCATGGGACAGACATAAGGCAATTCTAGTGGGGGGGGTAGGAGGAAATAAGCTGTTGATTAACTAGAATCTGCAGCTTATCCATCAGGTAGGGAAATGGGCAGACTAGGTAGGCCAAGCAGTCCTTATCTGTCATCAAATTCTATGTTTCTATGTTTCTATTATACATTCTTCACCTGCCTGCCCTTCCCTGCCTGCTTTTGCTGTTCCCGTAGTCAACTTTGTTCCTGCATGTTCCCATTGGGAGGGGTGTTCCTAAGCCTCCTGGCTGTCCCCCCTTGGCCATTTTAAATGCTCACAGCTGAAGCATTTAAAATTCTCACAAAGGACCAAGATCCCCTTCTCGGACAGATGCAGGCCATCCTCCTTATATAAGCCTGCATCTGCCCAGGTCAGGCCCCAGTCCCCTATGAAGCCAAAACCTTCCCTTCCACACCAATCCTTCAACCAGGAGCTGAAGGTACAGATGTGGAGTGCCCTAGCTTCCCCTGTGCCTTGGATAGGTAGCACCTCCGAGAATGAAATGGAGCATGCTATCTCTTTCAGGTTTCCCCACAGCTTCCTGAAATCATCCTGGACTCTGGCTAATTCCACACTTCTCATGGCCAGGTCATTGGTCCCCAGGTGGACAATGACATCCAGCTGCTCCCTCCTAGCTATTGCAGTAGCGATTCTATGGATCCGCTTCCCATCCCTCCATGCACCACTTCCTGGGAGGCACTTGACCTTCCTCTCTCCCCTGCTAGGTGACCCTAACTCCACTCCCTAGACAATAGAGTCTTCCACTAGGAAAAGCTTCCCCCTCCTCCGGGGTTCCCTGTTTCCCTTCCCTAGGGCTCCATCCTGGGGGACCCTCTCATCCTCCCTGGACACAGTCTCAGGTTCCTGAGTGGAGCTTTCCGGTTCCTCCAAAACAGTGTAGGAGTTAGTAATAGGGACTGGAGGTGGAAGACTAAGTTTGCTGGCCAAGGCAACTAGTTTCACCTGAGCTCTTTCCTTCTAGGTTGCTTGAAAGGACAGAGCAAAGAACCTTACCAGAGCAAGGGAAAGGATTATGACTTTTTTTGGCTAGGCAGATTTATTGTGTGTTGCTATTTTTATTTTGCACTCACAGGGATTGTTACTGTTTGTTGCTAACATTTTATTGCTTTATTCTTCTCTGATTCAAATTGTTGTTGCTGGGTATACCTTCTGCTGCATTATTACAAGGTGTGCCTACAGGTGTGTGCTAACAGATTACTGCTGTAATCTTCTAATTCAAATTGTCTTTTGCAAGGTAAATCTTCTGTTACTGCTTTATTTTTCTCTGTAGCAAAGTGTTTCTTACGGGGTATATCTTCTGTGAAATTATTACAGGTGGCGCTTTACAGGTTTTACAGTTTTATCTATCATTAGGATAAGCTTTCAGGGTTACTGCATTTGTTGCTGACTAATTGTTTCTGCTCTTACCTCCTTATTTCTTTCATCTGTGGTTCTTCTTTTTTTTGGCAGGGGAAGTTCCCAGCCACCCACCCCCATCCCCAGCCACCCCACACTACTCTCCTTTTATAGGGTAGCACAGTTTTGTGACATTTCGTGTGGCAAAGCAGGAAGGGGTGGATCAGTGGGGTATCCACATGGTGACCTCATTTACAGGGGCACTAGTAATTTACTTGTTATAACAAGTTATACAAAAACAAACAAACAAAACACAAAATCAAACTTTTACTTTCATTTTCTTCCTTCTAATTACTCTGACCAGGTTATAAATCCAGCAACTTATCTGGAATGGATATTATTAACTGCAGGTACTGCGGAACACTTTTCAGAAGGGCAGTTTTACAGGATTTAGGACACTGTCCTACATGCTGGGCCACTGCAGAGCTTAGGGCTCAGCTCCAGGCAGCATGGGCAGAGATTGCACACCTCAAATTTCATATTCAAGAGGAAATATATTATAAGAACTACCCTCCATTTCCCCAACATCCAACAGAAGCATCTCGACCACAGAGGGTAGTTGGTCAGGGAGGTTGACAGATGGTTAGAAGGGGCAAATTGGGCGCCCCATTGCTCAGTGCTCTCCAACATATTACCTCCACAAACCATATAAAAACTACAAACAGGTATATGCCTCTATCACTGAAATCAAACAAAGGGGCAGAGGACACTGCAGAGCAGGACACTGCAGCACAGGAGCTAGCACAACAAAACTCACTCAAAATGGGAACCAAAACAAAAAAAGCAAAAATGAAATCCAAAAAACTTCTGAACACAGGAGACGCCATGATTTGGGTAGTTGATACCTATATCCAGCCAGGGATAAATGTCAGATGTATCCCAGGTACATCAGTGTGGAGAGACACTGACTGCATTGCTAAAATTGTTCAGGAAACAGGAAAAAAACTTTGACGTCCTGGTACACATAATGACTAATGATCTTGCCAGCCAGTCAGTTGTGGAGACCAAGGAACACCTGACCAGGCTGTGTCACAAACTATCATCCATTTCGCTCGCATCTCCTTCTCTGAGATCCTGCCAGTCTGGGAGGGGGGGCAGATGGACGGAAGGTCAGAGAAGGGGAGATAGGGAGCTAAACATGTGGCTCAAGGTGGTGCCAGGAAAAGGACACAAATTTGTAGGGAACTGGCAACAGTTTTGGGAGCAAAAGTTCTTTAAATTTGATAGATAGCATCTGACTGAGGAGGGAGTCAGTGCACTGGGGCAGAAGTTTGATGTCTTTGCAGAATATTTAAACTAGAAAATAGGGAGAGGGGGTGCTGCACCCCATACTTCAAATGGGAGGAACACCCTTCCCCCTCAGCTAGTGGTCAAACAGGAGTTCAGCATGTTTGCAGCTCATTTGCATCACCAGGTAAGGATAAAGGCCCAGCTCCCCATACGACGCACAGAGAAAATGCCAGACTTCACCCAACAAATAATACACCGAAATCTGGCCAATGGAAAATCATGTACTCAAATGCTCGCAGTCTGGGAAACAAGATCCCAGACCTGCAGACAATAATGACAGAGGCTATAATGAACATAGTAGCAATTAGCGAGACGTGGTTTACCAGTAACCACACTTGGGAGACTTCAGTACCTGGCTATGTACTGTTCAGAAGAGACCGAGGTGCAAGGGGGGGGAGGCCCTGTATGTCAATGAAAATATCAAAGCTACAGAAATTCAGAATACACATAAGGAGCCAGAAGAACTGGGGGTTTACCCTGGAAACAGGAAATGGGACAGCCATAAGAACTGGGGTTGTCTACAGGCCCCCAGACCAGGGGGAGGACATAGACACATTACTGTTAGAAGATACACAAAACATAACAGCTAAGGGGGGGGGTTCTGATAATGGGAGACTTCAACATGCCAGATACAGATTGGACAATACCAGCAGGAACATCTGCCAGAACTGAACACATGGTGGATTCCCTGCAGGAGGAAGGCCTCAAACAACTGGTACAACAACCCACAAGAGACAGGGCTATCCTAGATCTACTACTGACTAACAGGGAAAGGATCACAGATCTCCAGGTAGAAGGTCACCTGGGGGCCAGTGATCATCACATGGTATGCTTCAATTTGCCCACTACAACTAAATCATCCCATTTCAAAGCAAAAATATGGGACTTCAGAGGAGCTGACTTTGATAAGATGGCCAAAAGAGTTAAGCTAACCCTGGCAAAAAGAAATACAGTTGAGGGGGCATAGGCAAAGTGGGCAAGCATTAAGGATGCAATACTTGAAGCAACATCCCATTGTGTTAGCGAGAAAAGGAAGTGCAAAAGAAGAAGGAAACCACTTTGATTCTCAAAAGCAGTAGCAGAAAAGGTCAGAGCCAAAAGACTGGCCTTCAGAAAATATAAGGGAACACAGCGGAATGAAGATAGGGAGGCATACCAAACTTCCCTAAGGGAAGCAGGGAAGGCAGTAAGGCAGGCAAAGGCCCAAACCAAGGAAACACTAGCACAGACAGTAAAAGAAGGTGACAAGACTTTCTATAGATACATTAGTGAAAGGAGAAAATCCAGAGGGGGTATTGCTAAGATCAAAGGAGATAAAGGGGCTTGTGAGGAGGAGGACCATGTAAAAGCATCTATCCTAAATAGATACTTCTGCTCAGTATTTACTGAAGAGAATGTAGGGCAGGGCCCACAGCTCAGCACCATGGACACAGGGGTGGGGTGGGGAAGAGAGCACTAGTCCCTTCACAAAAGAAAGGGTCCTACAAGAGCTTGATAAGCTCAGGGTGGACAAGGCAATGAGACCTGATGGCATACATCCCAGGGTGCTAAAGGAACTAAGGGTGGAACTAGCAGAGCCATTATCAGAACTGTTTAGTGAATCTCTGCGCATAGGAGAGGTCCCAGAAGACTGGAGAAGGGCTCATGTGATCCCACTCCACAAGAGTGGTAGCAGGGAGGAGGCAGGGAACTACAGACCAGTCAGTCTTACCTCAGTAGTGGGCAAGATTATGGAGGCACTCCTTAAGGAAAGGATAGTGCAACACCTGGAATCCATAGGAGCACAGGATCCAAGACGGCATGGGTTTACAAAAGGAAGGTCCTGTCAAAATCATCTTGTACATTTCTTTGATTGGGTAACCAGAGTGGTGGATCAAGGGGTAGCAGTTGATGTTGCCAACCTTGACTTCAGCAAAGCTTTTGATACTGTTCCACATAGAAGATTGATTAATAAGCTGGGTAGGCTCGGGGTGGGTCAGAAATTGATCAACTGGGTGGCAAACTGGTTGACGGGCAGAAAACAGAGAGTGGTGGTAAACGGTATACAGTCAGAAGAGATGCAAGTCACAAGTGGGGTACCTCAGGGATCAGTCCTGGGGCCAGTCCTCTTCAATATCTTCATCAGTGAGATTGCAGATGGACTGGAGGATAAGGTTTGTCTGTTTGCAGATGACACCAAGATCTGCAACAGAGTAGATGATCCAGATGGGGTGGGCAGAATGAGAAGAGATCTGGATAAACTAGCAAAATGGTCAGAAGAGTGGCAACTGAGGTTTAATGCAAAGAAGTGCAAGATCATGCACATAGGGAAGAGAAACCCTGAAGCCACCTCTAGGCTGGGAGGGGAGTTGCTGGCAGTCACAAGGGAAGAAAGAGACTTGGGCATCATCATCACAGATGACCTGAAATCATCCAAGCAGACCACTAAAGCAGTAGGTAAGGCTAGGGGGATGTTAGGGTGCATTAGTAGGGGTATCACAAGTCGGGAGAGGGAGGTAATAATCCCTCTTTACAAGACACTGGTTAGGCCCCTTCGGGAGTATGCGTGCAGTACTGGAGGCCACACCTTCACAAGGACATTAACCAAATTGAGGCAGTCCAGAGAAGGGCAACCAAATTGGTGCAGGGACTGCATCAGAAAACATATGAGGACAGATTAACAGAGCTCAATATGTATGCCCTAGAGCAAAGGAGGGAGAGAGGCGATATGATCGAAACATTTAAACACCTTAAGGGAATTAACAAGGTGAAAGAGTCTAACATGTTTCATTATAAGAAAAATAGCAGGACAAGAAGACACCACATGAGATTAGAGGGAGGCCGATTAAAGGGTAATGTGAGGAAGTTCTTTTTCACAGAAAGATTGGTGGATGTATGGAATGGCCTACCTCAGGAAGTGGTGGATATGAATACAGTGCAAGGCTTCAAACAGGCATGGGATAGGCATAAGGGAGCAATACAGATGAGTATGAATAGATAGGCCATAGACAGAGCAATGGACGATGGCACATTTATAAGGTATAAAAAGAAATGGGCAGACTGGATGGGCCCTGTGGTCCTTATCTGCCATCAACTTCTATGTTTCTATGTGCTTTCAACCCCCCCCACCCTCCCTGAGCCCACTGTAGTCCAATTACTCCTCTTCCCTGGCATCCTTTGAGGTAAAGTTTATGGACCCTGTGGTCTCTAGGTGGGGGTGGATGCTGCCTTCAGCTTGGCCAAGTCTGCGCGGAGACAGGCAACCTCCTCCCTCTGCCCAGAGAGGTGCCTGCAGATAGGGCAGCATTGCAGCCTCCAGAATGTCTTCCTGAAGACCACCACTCCACAAACACTGCACTATACCTCTACCATCATGTCTGATTCCCTCCTCAATCAACTGCCTACTTAAGATGGCAATTTGATATCCCCCAAATACATGTTTTATTTCTATTATGTTTTGTTATGCTTCCTCTCTTTGCTACTTCCTGTATGGATGCAGGATGTTGCAATGCCTTATGGAACCCACCCAATATATGGAGGGCGAGCCCTGGGGTGGGTGGGTAGTGGGTGGGATGGGGCTACACCACAGGCTGTGTCCAAAAAACAATCAGCCAAGGAGTCCTCTGGCAGTGACACCTCACTCTACTCACAAACTTGTCTGCTAGAATGCCTCAATCCTGCCCAAACTAAATGTAAAAGCACCTCAAATGGCAGTTAAGAACAGACCTCAAATACAATTTGAAACACACAGAAATGGCAACTAAGAAAATACCTTAAATACACTTTCAAACACAGTCACCAAGTCACCAGCTACAGTCTCTTCCTCCCTCTCCAACTAATTGAAGACTAAACTGAGATGGCAGTTAAAATCTCACATTCAAACTACACTAATCCCTGTAATATGATGCCTGCACTTAAAACTACTCTCAAAGGCATTACATTCCTGGTCATAGAGACAGTGTTCCCTTATACTTCCCCCATTTTTATGTTCACCATATGCACATGTGCAGTGAACATTTTGTTTTGAGAGTGGCTTTTGAGGGGTGTGACATTGTCAGTCCAATACAGAGTAGTCGGCAAGGGGCTCATCAGTGTCACACCAATCATCAGCCAGGCTTGTTATGAAAGCGTTCTGGCTTGCTGGGTGGAAACTTTGTGTAGTTCAAAGGAGAGAGCCGACCCAATCATAGATTGGCTCTTTCCTTTAATCTATATAATGCTTCCCAGCAAGCACAGCTGACCTGTCATGATCAGCCTGCTGAAAACCTTCCCTGCAAAAAAGAAAACTATCCATTGATGTCTGTTGCTGCCGTCGCCTTTACTGTCTCCCCCACCTGACCCTCCATCTCAGCACCCACCACTCCATACCCCCCCAACCAACATAACACTGACACTGGGGGTGCCCAATCTCTAGTGTCACCACCTGAAATAAAGAAAACCATCCCTAGTAGGGTTTTTTTGTAATATACTCTGTAATAAAGAAAAACGTTGGTCGATATCTGTTGCTGCCCCTGGATCCAAACCTCCCACTCAGCACTCCTACAAACATAACACCGATATGAGAGGTACCCAATCCCCAGTGTCACCACCTGAAATAAAAAAAAAACTATCCTTAGCAGTTTTTTTTGGTAAAATATTTAATATACCCTGTAATAAAGAAAACCTAACCATCCATCGATGTCTGTTGCTGCTGCTGCCATAACTGTCCCCCACCCGACTCTCCCACTCAGCACCCACAACCACAACCACCACTCCCACAAACACAACACTGACCCTGGGGGTGCCCAATCCTCAGTGTCACCACCTGAAATAAAGAAAACCATCCCTTGATGTCTGTTGCTTCCAGTGCTGTTACAGTATCCTCCACCCAACCCTCCCATTCAGCTTCCACCACCCCCACAAACATAACACCAACACTGGGGGTGCCCATTGTTGCCACCTGAAACAAAGAAAACAGTCTCTAGTAGTTTTATTTTCTTTTTTTTGTAATATACCCTACAATAAAAAAAATTTCCATTGATGTCTGTTTCTGCCACCACTGTTACTGTCCCCCCCACCTGACCCTTCCACTCAGCACCCACCACCCCACACCCCCAAGCTCTTACTTACCTAATGGGGTCCAACACCATAATCCTGTCTAGAATGCAGACACGTCTTCACTCTTCAACACTGGACCGCGAGCTGAGGAAATCAGATATGCAGTTCAATGTATTTCAGTGGGGTTTTGAACTTATTGGTGTAACTTGGTGACTTTTGAATATTTTTGCCCCAGATTTTCAACATGCGTTTTTTTGGACCCCACCTCATGAACAATGGCAATGACATTAGGCAAATCTGTACCAAAAGGTGATATTGTGGTCACTGCATGAAATCACTTTTTGGGCAGGAGTTCAAAATTTCCTCCACCCTTGTTCATGAGGTGGAGTCATAAGAAAGCCACATTGAACATCTGGGGTAAAAATATAAAAAAAAACACAAAGTTATGAGCCTATGTTGATATTTACTCATAACTTTGGTAATTATCAATAGTATGACCCCAAATTGTCAGCATAGCTATTTCTTCACAGCACCTCATGAACGTGACAGATGTCATTTTTCAAATCCTGGCCAAAATCTGTTTTTGCACTTGTGGCACAAAATCACATTTAAGGATCGAAATGTTCTCTCTGCCCTTGTTCATGGAGGTGGCCCATACGGCTATGTGGGGTCATAAGAAGGCTATATTGAAAAACTGGGATAAAAATATGAGAAAACAACAAAGTTATGAGTCTACATTGCAGTTTTTAAAGCACACTTGTAACTGGTGATTTTCAATATTTTGACCCCAACATTTCAATATAGCCATTTTTCACACCGCCTCATGAATGTGACAGCTGTCATTTCTCAAATCCTACCCAAAATGAGTTTTAACACTTATCGTGCAAAATGATGTTTCAGCCATTGTTTTATAAATGACACCTGTCATGCTTGGAAGGAGTGGTCATGAAAAGATTAATGTTGAAAATCTGGGGCAAAAATGTGAAAAACCAACCAAGTTATGAGGAAATGATTTGTTCCAACATTCACTCATAACACTTTTTTTTTGCAGATTTTGGCCCTTAATGTTCAATATATCTATTGTGTTACCCCACCTCTTGAACATGGTAGGTGTAATTTTTCAAATCCCCTCCAAAACTTGTTTCCACAGTCGCATAGCAAAATCACCTTTTAGATGGAATTTTAAAAATTCCACCTGTCTTGATCATAACGTTGGGTCATAAAAAGACTGTTGGACATTTGGGGTCAAAATGTGGGAGCCTGGGTGGCCCAGTGGTGTGGAGGGCTGAGGCATTGCGCCTTACCTCCTGTCACACCGCAGCCAGTGTTCGATGGTGAACGCAGGTCGCTGGGGGTTAGCCAGGGAGGGAGAGGATTGAGCATCCAGAAGACAGCGCTCCTCTCCTGGGGAGGGTGGCTTGGCAGTCCTTGCAAATGACTGCCCCAGGTGGAGACCTGAGGGTAGAATGGTCAGGGGACACGTATGATAGGAGGGTTCTGTAGGACTCTACTGCATGTGCACACCTCCACGTGTGCACATTGACATGCATGCTCCAGCAATGGGGGGGAAAATGGAAAATGGAAATGCTGGCAGGCTGCATGAAGCCCAAACCACACTCCCGACCCTCAGCTCAACCCCAACATCTGGATTTGTGTACCAGGGTGATGGTTCTACCCTCCCTGATCCCATCACAGAGGAGGGAAGCCATGGGGAAGGGTCAGGAGAGAGTAACATAGTCATGGGTGGATGTGAGCCCTCCTGAGGGGAGAGCCAAAAGTTCACCTGCCAGCTGCCCTGTGGGGAGAAATAAAGGTGAAAAAAAAATGTGGGAGCTCATTTAAAAGTAAATATTGCCTCTCAGCTGCCCTATCCTGAGTAATTACAATCTAACAACATGTCAAAGCAGGACACCACTGAAAATGAGAGATTGCATCTCATCTGCTCTATCCTGGGTAAATATATAGTAAAAATGTGTACAAGTAAGACCCAGTACAACAGCAATGCCAGCAGCGAACATTCAGCATTAGCAAATTCTTGTTCTGAAGGGTGGTTACTTCCTTTTCTACTGTGTTCCCTCAATATTTTCCTCCTTCGGAGAGAGCCTGATTAAGTACAAAGATAGTCATGAAATCCTTTTATTGAGTGACTTTAAGTTGGATTGGGGAAAAACAGCCATCTATTTCTTCAGTTTTTAGTAACCATCCATAAAAAGGGACTAGGGCAACCAATGTGTAGTTCTGGTGCACCACAAGCTACAAGACTTATGCACAAACTAAATGTCGATCCTGGGAGCTGGGATCAAACAGGATGTATTTTATTGAGCTGTTACTATGTAATGCAGTTTTGAAGGGCATTATCCTTGCCTTCCTTAGTTCTTCATAAGCAGTCATCATTATCATCATCAACAATCACATTGAGTTACAATGGGCCCCTATACACACCCAGTATACTATGCTTTCATAACTATGTTCTCTGATCTCACTCTCTTTGATTTAAATGGGATTTCTACTGCTGCTGTTTAATTTACTAGGGGTCCCTTTGCTCCTCAACGTATCTGACGTCTTCTACCAAAGATCTACTTCATTTGCTAGGATTACCTCCCTTTAACTTTAAAGGGGCACTGCCATCACTATCACATTTGTTACCATTATTAGAAACTCTATGACTCATTTTGGGGTCCCTTGAGCCCTGGCACTCCCTTGACCATTTGTGTGTGACACTGTCCCCTGAAGGGGGACCACTATCCTTGGGGGCAAACATGCCTGCATGTGTTTTAGTATGCCTCCAAGTGACATCCATTACAGTACAGTACACTATCAATATAATCTACTCCTAAATTATTATACATTATTGATTCCATATCTACAATATGGATCTCACATTTATGGATTAGCCAGCAAAATGAAACTGTCAAAAATAAACGTAATATATAATAATTTGGCAAGGTTTGCTTTAAAATGCGATTATCATGTAGATCATTGTGAAATGTATAAATTACTTGGATGGTTGCCATTGGAAAGCAGAAGAAAGATTGTGTGGGCAAATCAGATTTGAAAAGTCCTCAGAAATTCTAAACCTTTGTACTTGCATGAAAACTACAGAACAGAGAAGATAAATATGTTTTGAGGAAAGATAAATTAATTGAGTTTAAGTTACCAAAAAATGGGGAGTAGATATCGAGAAATGACTTTCCCTTGTATGGTAAAAAAGGTTTGGGAGTCATTAAATAATAACAATAAAGCCATGGAGGGTTCACCAAGGGCATTCACTATGAGGCTAAAACAAGAGTTCCAGATAACCTGTATAACTAAAGGCTTCACTATGAGGTTAAAACAAGAATTTTCAGATAATATGTATGCGTATTGGACAACTATTTAAATTTCTGTCTTAGCTGTTTTGTACATATGTACATATTGTAAAATTGTATATAATGTGTGATGTATGAGTTTGTTTCATCCAGTGGAATGATGTTGGACTTTTGATTAGTGAAACCTATGTATTAGACTAGATTTATGTTTTTTTAGACACAAGACCACCATGTAAATAGGACTTTTGGTCCTAATGGTGTTATGGTCAACCTTCCTGAATAAAAATAAAGATTTTACTGCTAAATTTAGTAGACAGTTGGTTCGTTCACTTGTCTCTTTCTGACACCACACTGATAGCCCTAGTAGCCCAAAGAAACAGATTCTCATGACTGTCCCCATTTCAGAGATTTACTCTCCCCAACTCTTATCAGGCCCCCTCTACCTGATGACCTTCATTTGTGGCACCATCTCAGGTGGTTACTTAATTACAAGAGCAACTCAATGAAGATTAACTACATATCTGTTGCTGCTAAGAGTATTAGCAGGATGTTGAAGCGAGCAGCCCTGTAATTAGTTTTATCTTAAATGGCTGTATACTAGCCATAGAGCTTTTAAAATCCAATACATCTGTAACTAGCTTTGCACAGCTCGATGTAACTCTGACTCCCACTCCACGAGGGTCAGAGGAACTGGACAAGCACTTGTGCTTTGGGGAACCGCTTTTCTGCTACCAGATGCAGTTTAAACCAATCTTTTAAGGGCGATTTACCTGCATTGTCTGCCGGTTAGGCATTGAGTTTTTTGGGGGGTTGCCATAGTTATTTCTGTCATCACTAGGAATGCCTATTTAAATGCTTGACCTCCGCGAGCAGTTTATTGCTGCTATGGGTATTAGGAGGATGTTGGAGCGAGCAGCCCTGTAATTGGTTTTATCTTAAATGGCTGTATACTAGCCATAGAGCTTTTAAAATCCAATACATCTGTCACTAGCTTTGTACAGCATGCCGTACCTCTGACTTCTGCTCCACAAGGGTCAGAGGAACTGGACAAGCACTTGTGCTTTGGGAAAGTGCTTTTCTGCTACCAGATGCAGTTTAAACCAATCTTTTAAGAGCAGTTTACCTGCATTGTCTGCCAGCTAGGCACTGAGCTTTTTTGGGGCAGCTGCCATAGTTATTCCTGATATCACTAGGAACACCTATTTAAATGCTTGGCCTCCGTGAGCAGTTTATTGCTGCTAAGGGTATTAGCAGGACATTGGAGCCAACAGCTCTGTAATTTGTTTTATCTTAAATGTCTGTATACTAGCCATAGAGCTTTTAAAATCCAATACATCTGTAACTAGCTTTGCACAGCAAGGCGTACCTCTGACTTCTGCTCCTCGAGGGTCAGAGGAATTGGACAAGCACTTGTGCTTTGGGGAAGTGCTTTTCTGCTACCAGATGCAGTTTAAACCAGTCTTTTATGGGCAATTTACCTGCATTGTCTGCTGGCTAGACATTGAGTTTTTTCAGGGGTTGCCATAGTTATTCCTGACTTCACTAGGAATGCCTATTCAAATGCTTGGCCTCCACGAGCAGAGTCGAGCGCGAACTGGAGGCGATATGGGCAGAAGTCAGTGGCATCTGTAGGTGTCAGTAGAGGAAATGTGGAAGTGGGGCCACAACACTAGGTGAGGTACAGGTACAGAACCCAAGAATTGGTGGAAAACATACAGTATTAGATATGGTCAATAAAAAGGATAAGGCTAGTGTAAAGCAAAATGGGACAGATATACTAGCAATATTGTATAATGAAGGTTCAATAATGAAATGTAATACCTGCTACATGTATAGTTCAGGTAAAGGAATACGTCAAAGCAGTGAGTATGAATGCTCTAAATGTGAGGCTATGAAGAGTATGCAGGAGTCTAGGGAAATGTTACTTACAGAACTAGAAGAGCTGAAAAAAACATATAGATATGCTTACTAGGGTACATGAATATGATATTTCCCCTAATGCACAAATTATAGGGAAAAGAGGATGAGAAAAAACTATGAGTCCGGTGAGCCCTAGTGGAGAATACCAGGCTACAAAAAAATGTAAAGAAGACTCTTTAGATCAAGGTGGTAATAGGAAATGAGTGTTAGGAGAAAACAAAAAGTAACTGCATTGTCTACAGGGTATTCTGACCCAATTCAGTTAACAAATAGATTCACTCTCCTCCAAGATACCATGCAAATTGATACCAATAGTATAAGGGATTCTGACCCAGTTCAATTGACAAATAGATTCACTCTCCTTCAAGATGCCATGCAAATTGATATCACTAGTAAGGAGCCTCCACGTGGTACTCATGAAAAGTTTGTTATTGGAGACTCTTTAATTAAATATTGTGACTCATATGTACGTAGGGCAGATAAGGAGAATACTACTTTATTATGTTACCCTGTAACAAGGATTAATAACATCAGGGATAACAAGAAAAAAATCCATATGCAAAAAAATCATCTATTATATTGCATTTGGATACAAATGATATGGGGTATGAACATGAAAAGGACATTTGCTTTAATCTGATTAAGTTAGCTGAACAACTGAAAATTGACAGAGTCCAGGTAGCAATTTCGGGACTTGTCCCAATTCCTAGAGCACACAGAGAAAAGAATACTATTTATAGAATTAATGTTAGGCTAAAAAATTGGTGTATAGATAAGGGTATTACAGTTATAGATGATTGGTCTAATTTTAACAACAAGTTTGAATTATATTGCTATGATGGACTTCATCTCAATAATAATGGGACTGAAGTATTGGCAAAAAACTTTCTAAATAGTTGCAAATGTACTAATTTAAACTAGAAAGATGGGGGATAAGCTGTTCATTATTTGTTAAAAAAACTAAGGTTAATAAACCAAAAACATACCGTTATAGCAGTCTGAAAATTAGTTAAATCAATATACTTCAATTAAATGCTAGGAGTATGAATAATAAGTAAATGAGCTACATGCAATTCTAGATAGTATCCAACCACAAATAATATGATTGACAGAGACCTGGTGGAATGTTGATAAGGATATTTGGGGAACTAATATTGAGGGTTTCCAATTATATAGGCATGATAGGCTCCATAAAAAAGGTGGAGGTGACGGATCACGTGATGCCTTGTGCTGATTAGATGCTTCTCGGAGTGCTCCTGCTACCCCTCCTTAAGACCCCCATTTTAAACCACAATCTGGTCTGTTGAGCATTTCCTTTTGCTTGCCTAAGGTGCGGTTTGCTGTCTTGGAAAGAATATGAGGAAGTTCTTACATTTTACCCAGAGATGGAGGCTGAAATGCAGGTCGCTTTGCTGCACCATACGCCGCCGGTTACGCCCGAAAAACTGGCAAAAAAGGCGAGGGCCCAACCTGTATCGGCGACCAAAAGAGCAATCCAGACCTAAAAATCCACTCCTCTATCACTGGAAAGATTTTTGGAGGAGTTTCACCCCTTGGAGAAGACATTAGATCTCTAACAGAAGAAGTGAAAACAGTAAAGGGGAAACTGGAAGATCTGGCCCAGCGAGTGGGGGATTGTGAGGTGTGCCTTGTGTCAGTGGAGAGGCGTCTGGAGAAGGTTGACCCTGCTATGGCTTTGTTTAGGCAAAAGATCACGAAACTGGAAGCTAAAGTTGAAGATTTGGAGGGGAGGAGTCGCCGCAGTAACATTGTGGTTATTGGCCTCCCGGAGAAAGAAGAGGGTCCTAATGTGGTTTTATTTGCTCAGCAATTTGTCCAAAAGATAACGGGCCCCCTCACCTTTTAGGGCTGAGTGCATAGTGGAGCAAGCACATAGGGCATTGTGACCTATGCCGGTGGTCGGGGAACGTCCCAGGACTTTTATATTTAAGTTCCTCAATTATCAGGAACACCAGCACTTGCTTACTAGAGTGAAAGAACTGAAGGAAGTTCTCTGGGAGGGCTCCATTTTCAGAATTACCCAGCAACTCCCCACTTCTGTGAGGCAGAGATGTGCAGAATTTCATGGTGTGGTGTCTAAACTGCTGGCTGCGAATATTCGTTTCAAAATGCTGTACCCAGCTAATCTGCAGGTGCTGGTGAAAGGGGCATGGACTGCTCTAGATGGCCCGAAGACAGCTGCGTTGGAGCTGAAAAAATTATTTCCCAGTCTTTTTCATGACAGGTGACTCCTTGACCTGCTACAGGTTTATTTCTGTGCCATAGAAGCCTGGAGGATGATAGGGGTCTGATCTATTGATCGATTGAGAGGTGTTCCACTTCTCTGAAGAATCCGAGTTGGAGGGTCTGCTGGACTTATTTGTTTGCCCTGTATTCTCCTGTGTTTCTTCTAAACTGACTGCATCAACACGCAGCAAGGCGGCTGTACCTCTCTGACTTTGAACTCTGATTTGTTTTGTTCATGATCTTTTAGGTTTGCAACGTATAGATTAACAAAATAGAAATTAGGTAATTTGGTTTGGTGATTTAATGGGAGCCTGCTCTTTTCCTTTTATCATTAATGTCATTCTCCCACATTAAGTAAGGCAGATAGCCTATGGTGGGTCTAGTTTATTTGTGTTGTCACTAGGATTTTTGGCGCCATTTTGTTCTTCCACTGATCTTTCTTTCGTCATTCTTAGAGCAAACAGAATATAAGTGAACTGTCATGTTTGTCACTGTAGTAGAGTGAGAGGTTCAATTGCATAATTGTCAAGAATTTTATTAATGCTTTTGGGAATCATGTTCTAAAGTTTGCAAGTAGAAAGGGGTTTGTGGGGGAGTGGGGGGGAGCGAGTGGACCATTGTTTAGTGTGGGTAACACATACTGTAATACATACAGGTGGGGGAAGGGGGGTTGTACTTACTCTCTTTACTTCAGAAGGGGGAACGGTACCCTTAATTTGTACTCCTGGAAGGGACTTAAGGGTGGGAGGGAGGAGTGAGGGAGGAAGTTATTGGGGGTACATTTTTCTGTTCAGGGACTGAGTGGGAGGGGCAGCTTGGCACACATGGTTTTAGTAGATATGGGTTTGTATGATGCAGGGGAGTAGGAGTAACCTTCTACAAATGGTGTCATGGAATATTCATAGACTCCGTACCAAATTGAAGCGTTATCAGGTTTTGAAGCATATAAACTTGCTTAAAGGGGATATCTTGTTTTTGCAAGAAACTCATCTCCTGAAGGGGGAGAGTGTTCTCCTCCATCAACAATATATTGGCCAGGTATTCAGTGCTGGAAATAGCTCCAGGAGTAGGGGGGGTAGCTATCCTGGTATCCAGGAACACTCCCTTTAAATTGGAACAACTCATAGGAGACCCACAGGGAAGGTATTTACTGGTAAAAGGCATGCTCGATAGAATGTCCTTGGTGTTGGGATGTGTGTACGGGCTGAATATTGACTCCCCCTTATTTTTCACCACTTTACTAAAGGTTTTGGCGCCATATACTACTCTTCCATGTATTACAGGGGGTGATTGGAACCTCCCTTTTTCCCCAGATCTGAACAAGTCTACATCCAGGAGGGCTGGTCTTTCCCCAGCCCAATGGGCTCTCAGAGAATTGTCAGATCATCTGGGTTTGGTGGATCCCTGGAGGATCCTATACCCCACTTTCATATCCCTTTAGATCCCCAGTTCATGGGACCTCCTCCCATATAGACTATTTTTTAGTCAGTCACTCACTTCTACAGGGGGTGATGGCAGCGGGTATTATACCCGGTGTAATTTCTGGCCACTCAGTAGTTACATGTGACCTGTCACTATTTCCTGATTCATCCCCTGATTCACTATGGAAGTTGAACAATTAACTCCTTAAAGACCGCCAGATTGTAGACTCCATATCCCAAGAGATAGACAAATTTACTGAAATAAATCAAAACTCTATTCTGAGGCCAGATCAAGAATGGTGTGTCCTGAAGTGTGTACTTCAAGGGGTATTTATTAGGTTAGCTTCCCGAAGAAAAAGGAAGAGAGAACAGGAATCTCTTTGACTCCTTTCAAAAATATACAGTTTAGAAGCCTCTCTATTCCCTACAACCACAGTACAGGATAGGCAATGGCTAGTGGGTCTAAGAGACCAATATAGTTCTACTCTTTGGGAGAAAGTCGAATATACTATATTAAAAACCGGAGCCAAATATATTGACCGGGGGAAATGGCAGGCTATCTTTTGGCATTAAGACTGAAGAAGTTGGAAGCCTCTCAGATTATTCCTAGTATAAGGTCCCACCTGACGGGTGATCTTATCCTAGCCTCTAAAGCAATTGCTTCTGAATTTGCAGACTTCTATGGGGAGCTATATTGACCTATACCCCATAAACCCCTTGCTGAGTCAGTAGAGCAATATCTTCAAGAACTGGAGCTACCCTCTCTGAACCAAGCCCAACAAGACACCCTGATTTCCCCTATTCTGGAGTCAGAGATCCAAGTAGCAATTGCCTCCTTGGGGTCTGATAAAGCTCCAGGTCCGGATGGTTTTTCCACCAATTTTTATAAAGCTTTTAGTAAATTGATTGTCCCATGGTTGTCTTGCCTTTTTATTTGGATGCTGAAAAGTAATCCTCTAGATAACTCCTTATAGGAAGCGACCATTATAGTGTTGCATAAACAAGACAGAGACCCTGAACTGACAGGCAGCTACCGACCAATATCTCTACTAAATTGCAATATAAAATCCTGGCTAAAATTCTTGCAAATAGAATTAAAGGGGTCCTCCCTGGAATTATCCACTCAGATCAAGTGGGCTTCATGCAAGGGCGCCACTTGTCTGACCATTTTCGTAATCTGGCGCATTTCTTCTCTGTGTCCAGGGACTCAGAGATACTGGTGGGTCTGGTTTCCCTGGACGCGGAGAAGGCATTTGACCGGGTAGACTGGCAGGTTTTGTTTTTACCCATGTGTAGATTTGGTTTCCATGCCAAGTTTATAGATTGGGTAGCTTCCTTTTATCAAAACTCTCAAGCCAGGATCTATTGTAATGGTTTTTTTCTGACAAATTCCATCTAGGATCCGGTACAAGGCAGGGATGTCCTCTTTCCCCCTTATTATTTAATATTTATTTGGAACCACTGTTAGCCAAATTGGGAGCAGAGGAGGGGGTTCAGGGTGTCCTCATAGGCTCCCCGACTTTTAAATTATCAGCTTATGCAGATGACGTGCTTCTACATCTGATGAACCCGGGGCATTTTCTTCCTATTGCTTTGAGGATTATCCACAAATTCGGGGAGGTATCTAACTATAAAATTAATATTCTAAAACATCAGTTCTCCCGCTAAATCACAGGTTTTTAAGGAATTATATCTCTCTGATGGAAGTACAATGGAGCTCGAAGGGTATTAAATACCTAGGTTTGTTTATATCTACTAGGGAAAGTTTCATGAAAAAACAGAACTTGAATACCCTTCTGGACACTATTCAACAGGCCCTTAAGAGGTGGAAATCCATTCCAATATCTCTTTGGGGGAAAATAAGTATAGTCAAAATGAATATATTGCATAGAGTATTTTACCCCTTAACATGTTGAATATTTGGATACTCCTAAAATGGTTTAAATCGCTTCATGCTCTTGTCTCTTCCTTTATATTGGGAGGGAAACATCCTCGTAGACCATATCTTAAATTGGCTGCTTCTATCCCGCCGGGGGGTCTCAAATTACCTCACTTTGGCATGTACTACTGGGCGAGTCAGGCAACTAAATTTTTACACTGGTTCTCCTCCCAAGAAGAGATTGCCTCCCTGTCCTATTTACCTGCCTGGTTAATTCTTGAAAGAGAACTCCTTGATGGCTTACAAATTGCTAAAGAGGCCTTGTTATACACGTCCTTACACTACCTTCCGGCTAGCATTAAAAAATCTCCCATTTCACTTTCTCTCAAAGTATATGGCCAGCTGTGCACCTTTCTTCATTATCAGAATACCAAAGATTTGAGACAACCTATAGTGGGCAACCCTAATCTCCAGATTGGGGGTGATATTATCTCTAATGTATGGCTCCCCCAACTTAATATGGCCTGGGTGGAGGACCTATTTTGTGAAGAGGTTTGTTTGGATTCCAGATCTATCTTGGTATCTTTCTCCATGCCACAGTCACAGATCTTTAAAATCTGGCAACTCCGACATCTGATAATTCAGAAATTTACCATCCCGGGGAAGTCGGAGGCTGGGATAGCATGGCTGGAGCAGTTGGTTCCATTGTGTGGGAAACCTCATGCTGTTTCATCAATTTATGCCTCCTTATGCACTAAGGCTCTGGACATGTATGGGAAAGTTCCCAAATACTGAAATTCATGCTTCCAGAAATCTTTAGAAGAATGGAAACTGATTTGTCTAGACTCTTTCAGATACGTATCCCAAGACAGATTGAAACTTACTCAACTCAGAATTTTGAATGATATGTATTGAACCCCTGCAAAACTCCACAGAATAGGTAGGTCACCGGATTCCCTTTGCTATAGATGCAAGCAGGCTGAAGGAAACCTGTTTCACATTTTCTGGGAATGTCCATCAATCTGGTATATCTGGGACCAAATAAGAGACAGGCCAGATCCATTACTGGGAATTTGGGACTTATTTACTCCCAAAATATGTTTGATTGGAGATTTTTCCACGATCTGGGTCAGAACTCAGAAGCATCACATGGCACTCATATCACTTACCCTCAAAAAGCTGATTCTGTTTCACTGGCTAGATGTCCATCCTGTTACATATGAAGAATGGTTAAATGATCTATTATTCAATCTCCGAGTTGAACAGATTAAAGTAAGCCTGGAGGGTTCTCTTTCTCACTATAAAAAAGTGTGGGAGATGTTACACACATTATATCTTCAAACAGGTGTCTCAAAGTCATGAGCCTTTCAGTATAAAAGGCTCTGAAGGTTTTGGAGTCCTTTTACTCTTGTTTTATTCTGTTCAAGTTAGATCCTATAGAGTCAGTTTATACATGCTCCTCAGAAACCAGGAAAAGGTGCCAAGCTGGGGAAGGGGTGGAGAGAGGGGGGTTAGGGGGTGGGATGGGGAGGATTCAACATGGAATGTACACCGTCTGCTTCTCTCTTATTTGTACCTGTTGTCTTCATGTTGGAACCTCTATGTTAAAAACGTAATAAAGGTTGGAATTAAAAAAAAAAGTTGGAGGTGTTGCTCTGTATGTTACTAACCAATTGAAGACTGGAGACATTACAGATAAGATTAGGGTGGAGAAACTCAATGAATCCATTTGGTTAAAAATTGAAGGGGGGGTGTAGTGAATATATCATATAAGGCATTATATATCATCCACCGAATAGTGTAGTTGAGAAAACAAAAGTCATTATATTGGAGATAGAAAAAGCCTGTGAATTAGGTAATGTTGTCATTATGGGAGATTTAAATATGAGGGAAATTAACTGGGTTAAGGAAACTGTATCTTCTGGGATAGCAAAACAGTTCTTGGATAGTTGCGTTAGAAATAATTTGAAACAACATGTTCAGAACCTACAAGAAACGCTCATATAGTAGATCTAGTAATGTGTTCAAATACACTTCAAATTGAATCCTGTAGGGTGGGTCCCCCCCTCACTAATAGTGACCACAATTCTGTAGGATTTAAAGTGAAATTTGAATATATCTCACAAAATTTTATTACAGAAATTTACTTATACAAGAAAGCAAATATCGAGAACATCAAGGTTAAATTAGAAAATATTGATTGGGATCTATTGTTAAGGAACAAAAATATAGAGGAAATGTGGTAAATTATTGGAACATGTATTCTTACTACTGCAGATGAATGCATTCCTAAAATCAGAAAAATAAGAAATAGTTGTAAAAAAACAAAAAGGCTAAATAGAAAGATTGGAAAACTTATTAAAAGGAAAAATAAATTGTATACATTATATAAAATACCCCTTCAGTAATTATGCTGGGTAATTATAAAAATAGTGTAAAAAGGCATAAAACAGAAATTAGGAGGACAAAGCTTAAAATGGAAGTTTCTATAGCCAGTAATGCAAATAAAGATAATCTTAAATAATTTTTTGCATACATTTCATCATTGAAGAAACCACAATCTTGAGTAGGGCCGATAATGAATAACAATAAAATTACAATAGATAATAAAGAAATATCGGAAATATTTAATAATTATTTTTGTGAGATTTACACTAAGGATTCAAAGCTAAGAGAAGTTAGTAAATTAATCAAACATGGCATTTTAATAGATGAAGCAGATATTTAAAAAAATGTTATGCTTAAAAAGCAATTCTTCCCCGGACCAGATAAAATGTCAGCAAGAGCACTACAAATTATGATTAAGTATATTACAAAACCATTAAAGATCCTATTTGAGCAATCCATGGTCACAAGTACTATACCACAGGATTGGAAAATAGCACATGTTGTGCCAATCTATAAAAAAAGGGGATCAAGCAAGAGAAGAAAATTATAGACCTATTAGTCTTATTAGTGTCTGTTGTAAAATTTTAGAAACTATAATTAAAGATTGTTCATCTACATCTGTAAGGGACTGTGATAGTCTTCAGCATGGGTTTAAATCAGGGAGAAGCTGTACAACAAATTTGTTATGTTTTTATGAAAAAGTTAGTTCTACCCTTGATTTAAATATTCCATGTGATGTTATTTACCTCAATTTCACAAAAGCATTTGATGTTACTCCCCATTGGGCAATTACTAAAACACTTAATGACCTAAGAGTGGATCTTGTCTATATTGACTGGATAAAGAAATGGTTGTATGGTTGTACCCAGAGAGTGGTAGTGAATGGCCACTTGTTGGGGGTGGGGGCTGTGACTAGTGGGGTGCCACAGAGGTCTGTGCTTGGCCCAGTGCTTTTTCAGATCTTTATTGCAGACTTGTCACAGAACTTGGATAGCTGGGTATCAAAATACGTAGATGACACTAAGATAGGAGGCTCATCCAGTACAAAAAGTGAAGTGGAAAGTATTCAATTTGATCTTGATAGAATTGTTAATTGGACACAAACATGGGGAATGAGACTGAATTTAAATAAGTGTAAGGTTCTACATATGGGGAAAAACAATATTAAATTTGATTATCATATTCAGAATTTTATAGTGCCAGATGCAAGTGGAGAGAGAGATTTGGGTATACAAATTACCAATGAGTTTGATAGCCTAGCACAAACCACAGAAGCAAAAAAAAGCCACTAGAATTATTTGGACAATAAAAAGGAACATCACCAAGAAATGCCGACGTGATGATGCCTTTATACACGGCTTATGTGCGCCCACATTTAGAATATGCTAGTTAATTATGGAATCCCTTTAGGAAGTATGAAATAAATAAAACTGAGAGAGTCCAAAGAAAATTTACTAAAAGCATACAGGGGATGGAGAGGCTTAGTTATGTAAAAAGATTAAGGCTATTAAATCTAATATCCCTTTCTACTAGGCATATGCGGGGGGATGTCTTGTTATTGTATGACATTATGCAGGATATAGCACTTCTTACTGAATTAAATTTGAATATAAAGACACCTATATGCAAACACGAGGTCATCCATTACAGATCAGGGGAAAAAAGTTTTCACATATCAATCGGAAATATTTTTACACTCTTAGAGTGATGAATGTTTGGAATAGTTTGTCGCTGGAGGTGGTGTTTAATAAAACTAAAAGGGAATTTAAGGAGAAATTGGATGTTTACATACTGGGAGGTGAAAGTTTAAAGTATTATTAAAGTGGAAAATAGGAGCATATATGGGCAATTGCCTACTGGCTCCTTACCGTCCTTAACATAAACCTTGGTATCCGTTCTCTCCTTTGTGCACAGATAATAGGAGTGGATCCTTACAGATCTCGGTGACCTCCCTTGAGGGGTGCCCTCCACTACTGCCATGTGCCATGGGGTTATTCGATCTTTCACTAGTCACAGGCAAGATTTCTTCCAGGTTCTCCTCCTGTCTTTTGATCTCCTATGGAGAGCTTCTGTTATAGGACTCCCAACTAGATCCCAAGCCTTCAGAAGCCTCACCTTGATGGACCCTGTGACCAGCCATGAGCCATCAGACCCCCTTGGCTGGGTCACAGCCAAAGAGGGTAGACTCTCCTCTGTTCCTCTGGTCTTCACAGGACTTCTGCTTCTTTCCCCAGAACCACAGTTTGCCTTCCTCTTTATAGGGCAAAGGGAAAGAGTAGGGCCATGAACATTTATGCCTAAGTTTCTAACTTCAGTCTCAGTCATGAAGCTCTAGGCACAAACTCCAGACACCCTGTATCCAAACTGGAGCCCACTAGAGAAGCACTCTAAGGTTAGGCTTAACCCTTAAAGTGCTCTCAAGTAACCCGCCTTGAGCTGGATGAAGACAGAGGCTTGTTATACTTTGTATGAGTGAAAAAACAAGAGGAAGGGTGTGTCTCACTTTGATTGTAACCCATCTATGATCCTCACTTTGTCTAGGGGTCCCGATGTTGGGGGGGAGGGGGTTACAGACCTGACACCTTCCTGGCTCTCTCACTCCAACATGAAGAAAAGGGAGGCCTTACCTGCAGATGTTTTCTCACTCATACAGGCTTTCCCTTTCCCTTGAAGCAGCTCTCAGTTCTAGGTGGCATCTCCACAGATCCTCATGAAATGGGGGGGGGGCATTTTCTCGAAAGCAAGAAATAATGTTGAACAAGAAGATTTCATTCATTGAAATAATCACCCACCACAGAAAAAATCACATAAACTATAAAACTCTTTATTTTGGATGTTAAATGATTGCTTCCAAACTCAATAAATTTAATAGGAGCAGCTCCTAGGGGCTAAGAGACAGAGCACAAACAACTTCAGGAGAGCACATATGAGTCAGTCACAGCAACTAAGTATTGTTATTTCCCAGCATAGATTGTAGACCATTCTGACTCCACATTTAATTCTCCCTTGGGCAGAGATCTCTTCCATTTTTGAGTCGATTGTCCCCCAATGCCAGCGATGACTAAGGAGTTATTTCCAGCGACCATCAAGGAATGATTGCCCACCGGTGTTGTCCAGCTTTGAGGGTACCGGTGTGGTGTTTCTCAGACTGCATGCTTCAGTTGGTTTTCCAGTGGAATGAAGGCCAGTGACAGGGCTTCCAGGGTGAATAGATGTGCCTCTTAAACATCCCACGAGAGGGCTGAAGGAGTCGTTGCTGTGGTCAGATCCATCTTTCGTGGATTTTCAGTGAATAAGGACTGGTGACAGGGGAACCAGAGTGACCTAGGGTGCCTCTTAAACATCTTACGAGAGGGTTGAAGAAACTGTGGTGTCATTGTTCAGTTGAACTGAATCCATCTTCTGTGGCACATGGACATTGAGGGTGCCATCTATTGTGGTTTTCCTCTGTCTGAGAAATTTCTTGGACTGCTGTGGAGTGTGTATGTGGAGCCAGCAAGATCTGTGGCCACCTGGGTGAACATAGAGGGGTGAAGTCTCCTGTCATCTTTTGTTGTTTTTCAGAGGAGGTTCGCTTAAGTGGCCGGTGGTGTCCAGACAAGGTAACTTTTTGCATGCTTCTGATTGACCAGGGCGAGTGAGACTGGCCTTGAGTCCTTAGGATTCACCACATTTTTGGGGGCCATATGGGTGACAGGTGATCCTTGCCTAGCATAGAATTGGAGTCATGAGAAGGCCCTGGTATTTCTGTAGACTGAGCCTTAGAACATTCTTCGGACTAATTTTGGAATATTTGTATTCTTGGTGTTGCATATATGGACGACAGCTGCTCCTTGCCCAGCACAGAATTGGAGTTGTGAGAAGGCCCTGACATTTCTATAACCTGAGCTCTGGAATATTGTTTGGACAAATTCTGGATTATACATATCTTTATGTTATTTACCCTGTCCTGTAGGGTTATTATTCTAAGTCCTGCAGGCTGCAGTCCTGGAGAATTTAATTACTGCTATATACCTAACTATCTCCTGTTTCTTGAGGTTGGATTCTTTGTGTTTTGCTGGGCGGATGTGGGGTTTTTAGATAATTCTGTGTTTGTGTAGTGTGGTTGGTTAGGAAGACTTGTATTAGTGTGTGTATAATGGGGTGTTTGTGTACTATAGCAAGGATTGTTGTGGTCGTGGAACATTATTGCTGGTCAGGATGTGTTTGGGGAGATATGGAAGCCTGGGGCGAGCAAGGATCGTATAAGAGGAGTCCCAGCTGCTCGATCTACGGCCTTTCACCAAACTCCCTGTGTCCATCATGACTGCTCATCATTGTTGGAAGGTAGGAGTTAGGAGGGGTAGCATTGATCGGGCATGGCGGGATGGCTCGAGCACGCCTGTGGGGGTAGGATAGGGGTGGTCAGGTGCAGAAGGCACCCTGGGGTTTGTCTGGCCCAAGGGAGAAGCCAGATGTGTTTGGTGCCTATCCCCAGGGTTCCCACCAGACCATGTGGCATGTAAGCAGAGGGACTACACTGTCCACCAATCCCCTGAGGGCAGTGCTTTGTAATGCCAGATCGATCAGAAACAAAACTGCAATTATAACGGACTTGGTTTCTATGGTCAATCTGGCTTGCATTAGACAGACCTGGGTGGGAGACGATGCTGGTCCAGTTCTAGAGGCCACCGTCCCTCCTGCATACACTGTAGTGCACTGCCCTAGAGTGGAACCCAGGGGCGGGGGTGTGGCCATCTGTTTTAGATCTGAGCTGGGCTTCACCGTGCACCCATTGGGAAGGCTGGGTTCATTTGAATGTGTGGCCATTCATGGGGGTCGGGGGGCAGATTGCAGGATTCTCCTGATTTATCGCTCCCCTTGGGCAGCAGGAGAATTCCTGCAGGAGGTAGCCAATTTTGTCATTGGCAAAACATTGGAAGCCCCCAGATATTTAATTCTGGGGGATTTCAACATTTGGGTTGATGACAAAACATCTAGGCTTGGTTACAACCTCCTCCAGACTATGTCATCGCTGGGCCTGTCACAAGAAGTTTCTTCCATGACCCATCAGGGCGACCATATGTTTGACCTGGTTTTCTCACTGGAGCTTGAGATAAATGATCTCAAGACTAACTGGGTCATTTGGTCTGATCATTGCACGGTGGAGTTCTTGTTCATGGACCCCCCTTGAGAGCCTTCCCCCTGCTGTGATGGTTAGCTACCACCCTTTGAGGGGTTTGATCCCTGAGGGTTTTCTGGTGGTGGCTGATCCATCTGCTGTGGGCAGTGCATGCATGGGGGGTCTGCAGCAGTCACAGTCTATAATACGGCGATATGTGCTGTGCTCAACTCCCTCACGCCAGTCCATGTATGACTCAAGTCTTCTCACCTGAGGTCCCCCTGGTTTGATGGGGAGCTCAAGGCAATGAAGACTGTGTGTTGGAGGTTAGAGCACTGCTGGCAAAAGACCAGGCTGGAGTTGGACAAGCTGGCCCTGCGTGCTCACTATTGTGAGTACCAAGGGGCAATCAACGTAAGAAGACAGAATTCCTATCCAGGGAGATTGCTTCCGGAAGGAATCAACCAACTGTGCTTTTCGGACTGTAGACAGGCTGCTAAACAAGGCCTGTCTGCAGCCGAACAAGACTTTTTCAAATGAGTTATGTGAGGAGTTTGCTTGATTCTTCTCAGACAGAGTGTCTGGCATCCGGCATGGAACTTCACCAGTGAGCCATGTCATGGCTGACAGTGATCACCTTGGGCATCCATAGAGCATTCCGTCTGGTTGGGGGGAGTTTAGACCAGTGAAGGTGGCCAAGTTCATTGGGGTTGCTTCCAAGCTGAGGCACACATATTGTGAACTGGACCCGGTGCTGACGCATTTCTTGATGGGATGCGCCGACTCCATTGGCCCGGTGTTTGCCTTGATTGTCCGATGCTCCTTGTCAGAGGGGGTTTTCCTTGATGCCTTGAAAGAGGCATTGGTGAGACCCCTTCTGAAAAAAAAATCATTGGACCCTGACATCAAGGCAAATTACTGTCCCATCTCCAACCTCCCTTTTTTGGGTAAGGCTATAGAGAAGATTGATGTGCTTCAGCTTGAGGAGCACCTCCTGGCCTATGATCTATATGAGACTTTCCAGTCTGGGGTTTTGGGTGAAGCATAGCACTGAAACTGCATTAGTTCGGGTGCACAATGAGCTTCTCAGGGTGAGCGATCGAGGGGAGGGGGCAATTCTCATTCTCCTCGATCTCTCCTTAACTTTTGATACGGTGGACCATTGTGTGTTACTTGGCCACCTGAGGGAATTTTGTGGTCTCACTGGCATGGTCATCTGCTGGATTGAATCCTATCTCAAAAACAGAAGGGAAAGGTAGTGATGGGGACTTCCTCCTCCTCCCCTAGCCTCCTGTCTTGTGGAGTTCCTCAGGGATCGGTCTTGTCATGAATGTTGTTCGCTGTGTGCATGCTACCCTTGGGAAGGCTCATTAGGAAGTATGGCTTGGGTTTTCATTGCTATGCCGATGATACCCAGCTATATCTTTCCTTTGGCTGTGGAACATTGAACACAGTGAATGTGCTAAATATTTGCCTCACCGAAATTAAGGCAAGGCAAGGCAAATTTTATTTAAAAAGACGCCCATCCCGGAGGCTCTGGCTCTGAGCACTATACAAATACAAATTAGAATCACATACAAGTAACACCAACAATATAATTATATGTACAAAATAACACCACAATATAAAACCTAATAATAAATATTCTACACTGTAACTCACTATTATAAAATTTATAAATAATATGATCAGCAATAAATACAAGAAACTAAATATATAACCAGGGACAGAATTAAGCACAAAAGTTAGGCATCAGATAAAATTATAAATCAGAGTCAGGGAAGGCCTGATTATATAGGAAGGTCTTGAGGCAGGCGTTGAAAACCTCAACAGAAGGGGCCTCTCTTACAGCTGGAGATAACAAATTCCACAGGACTGGGCCGGCGACACTAAACGCTCTGTCGCCTGCCATTTTTAACCTCATCCTGGGAATTGCAAGGAGGCAGCTAGAGGAGAAGCGGAGGGAGCGGACAGAGACAGTAGGTGTAAGAAGGTCCTTCAGATAACCAGGGCCCAGGCCATGTAGGGCCTGAAAGGTGAGCAAGCCCACCTTAAAGAGGACCTTCCACCTGACTGGCAGCCAGTGCAGTTTATGCAGCACCAGAGTGATGTGACAGTACTTAGACTGCCCTATCAACAACGTGGCAGCTGTGTTCTGCACCAGCTGCAGCCAGCGGAGTGTCCCTCCAGAAACTCCAAGATAGAACGCATTACAGTAGTCAAGCCTAGATGTCACAAAGGTGTGAATCAAGGTGGGGAGGTCCAGGGGTGGAACTAGGGACTTTATCCTGGCGATATTCCTCAGATGATAAAAACTGGTACGAACAATGGACAACACCTGAAACTCAAGCGTCAGTCCACTGTCGAGAATAATGCCCTGATCACACCCTAGAGGAGGTCTTCAATGGTGCGGACCCAAGAAAAAGCCCCGTTTCTGCACCAGAGGCCAACCTATCACACCCTCTGTTTGACTCCTCCACCAGTACCTCCATCTTAGCACAGTTCACAGTTCCCAACCAGCTGGAGGCCATCCAGTTATTGATCTCAGCAAGGTGTTTAGCACTTCCACTGCGTTGGATGTCCTGGGGTGAAGGAAAGATAAAGCTGGGTGTCACTCTACTTCCAAATGAGCTCACCCAGGGGCAGCATGTACATGGCAAACAACATCGGTGACAAGACCAAACCCTTGGATACTCCGCATGACAGGAGGCTAGGGAAGGAGGAGAAATTCCCCATTACTACCCGTTACCTCCTGTTGGTGAGAAAAGACTCAAACCAGCATATGACAGTGCCGGTGAGCCCATAGAATTCCCTCAGGTGGTCAAGTAACACACGATCGTCTACCATGTCAAATGCTGAGGAGAGATCAAGGAGAACGAGAATTGTCCCCTCCTCCAGATCTCTTGCCCTAAGGAGGTCATTATGCACTCGAACTAATGCAGTTTCTGTGCTATGCCTCACACAAAACCCAGGCTGGAGAGGCTCATATAGATCATGGGCCATGAGGTGCTCCTCAAACTGAAGCACCACCGCCTTCTCCACAATCTTACCCAAAAATGGAAGATTGGAGATGGGACGGTAATTTGCCTTGACATCAGGGTCCAAAGGTGGTTTCCTCAGAAGGAGTCTCACCAATGCCACCTTCAAGACATCAGGAAAGACCATCTCTGACAAGGAGCACTGGACAATCAAAGCAAACACTGGGTCAATGGAGTCAACACAACCCATTACGAAATGAGTCAGCACTGGGTCCAGTTTACAAAAGGTGTGCCACAGCTTGGAAGCAACCTCGATGACCTCCATCACCTCCACCGGTCTAAACTCACCCCAACCAGGCGGAGTGCTCTCCGGATGCCCACGGTGGTCACTGTTGGCCAAAATATGGCTCACTGGCAGAGTCCTCTGCCAGATAGCAGACACACTGGCAAAGAAGAACTGAGCAAACTCTTCGCATAAGGCATTCGAAAAGGCTTTTTTCGGCTGTAGACAGGAAGGATGGAGAAGCCTGTCCACAGTCCAAAAGAGCACAGTTGGTTGGTTCTTCCCAACAGTAATCTCCCTGGACAGGAATTCTGTCTTCTTATGGCTGATTGCCCCCTGGCACACACCATAATGTGTACGCAGGGACAATTTGTCCACCTCCGGACCAGTCTTCCTCCAGCAGCACTCTAAACTCAGACCGATAATCTTCATCACCTTGAGTTCCTCATCATACTAAGGGGACCTCAAGTGAGAAGATTTGGATCATACACGGACCGGTGCAAGGGAGTCGAGTGCACCAGACATTGCCTTATTATAGGCAGCAACTGCCATGCACCCCCCCCATGCATGCACTGTCCACACTAGATAGATCAGCCACTGCCAAAAAACCCTCAGGGGTCAAGCCCCTCAAAGGGCGGTAGCTAACCATCTCAGCAGGGGGAGGGCTTTCGGTGGGGGGCCCTGAACAAAAACTCCACTGTGCAATGATCGGACCAAATGACCTGATCAGTCCTGAGATTATTTCTCTCAAGACCCCGTGAGAAGACCAGGTCCAACATATGGCCACCCTGGAGGGTCACGGAAGAAACTTTTTCTATCAGGCCCAGAGATTACATAATCTAGAGTAAGCTGTAACCAAGCTGAGCAGATTCGTCATCTGCCCAAACACTGAAGTCCCCCAGCACTAAACATCTGGGGTCCCCCAATATTTCACTGACGACAGAGTCCGCTACCACCTGCAGGAATTCTCCCACAGCCCCAGGTGCACAGTAAATCAGGAGAATCTGGCAAACTGTGCCAGGACCCCCACGAACAGCCACACACTCAAATGAACCTGGTACTCCTACTGGGTGCAGGGTGAAGCCTAGTTCAGATCTAAGACAGATGGCTACCCCCCCCAGCCCCTGCATGCCACTCTGGGACAGTGCACTATAGTATACCTGGGTGGGATGGTGGCCTCTATAACTGGGCCAGCATCGTCACCAATCCAGGTCTCCGTGATGCAAGCCAGACTAGCCAAAAAAATCAAGTCCGCAATAATTGTGGTCTTGTTTCTCATTGATCTGGCATTGCAAAGCACTACCCTCAGGGGATTGGTGGACAGTGCAGCCCCTCTGGCTACCTGCCCACTCGGTCTGGTGGGAACCCTGGTGACAGGTACTAAACATGTCTGGCCTCTCCCTAAGACACGTCTAACCCCAGGGTACCTTCTGCAACCAACTACCTCGATCCTACCACCTACCGCAGTGTACGGAACACCCTGACCCATTCAAACAGTACGGTTCCCTTTATTCCAACCTCCCGACAGTGCCTTGTTGTAGTGGTGGAAACTGGGAGTTTGGAAAAAGGCCACAGATCGAGCAACTGGGATGCCCCATACATTATCCTAGCCTACCTCAGGCCCTCACACCTTCCCAGACACATCCTTCCTGACTGCACAGTCCCAGGCCTACAAAATACTAATTAAACAAGCACACAGAATACGAACATACACTAAAACAGAAAATCCTAAACCACACACACACACATACACATTAATAAACTAAAACCCTCACCCTCCACCCAAACAGTCCCCCACCACAGCCAAAAACAACCCCACCCACAAACAAAACCAGCAGGAAATCTGATATACAAGCTATGAGTCTTGGAGTGAAGATTTCAGCTCACATAAAAAACATTTTTTTACTGCCAACCATTTCAAGGCGAGGGCTCTCTCACTGCCCCAGTCTCTTCATAGTCAGATGTTCCTGCAGAAATACAGATAAACTGCATGCAACCATACCAGGGAATCCTGCATGTGCCCCAGAGCTGCTCTCACCAGCTGGAAGATGGCCTCCAGCTGGTTGCGACTAAACCCCGATAAGATGGAGGTGCTAGTTGTGCAGTTGAACAGAGGACGTGATAGGTTGGCCTTGGGTGCCGAAACAGGATTAATTCAGGGAGCTGTACCTTTGAAGGCCTCCTTTGGGGTGCGGAACCTGGGCCTTATTCTGGATAGTGGCCTGGTGCTTGAGGCTCAGGTGTTGGCTGCTGACCGTGTCAGTTTTTATCATCTGAGGAATATCATTAGGGTTAGGCCCCTAGTTCTGTCTCTGGACCTCCCAACTTTAGTGCATGCCTTCACGACAATAAGGCTTGATTACAGTAATGCATTCTACCTCGGGGTCTCTGGGGGTACTCTCCACTGGCTTCAGCTGGAGCAAAATGCAGCTGCCAGGCTGTTGACGGGGCAGTCCAAGTACTGTCACATCACCTCGGTGCTGTGGGAATTGCACTGGCTGCTAGTCAGGTGGACGGTCCTCTTCAAGGTGGGTTTGCTCACCTTTAAGGCCCTGCGTGGATTGGACCCTGGCTACCTGGCAGATTTTCTTACACCGGCCACCTCAGTCCACTCCCTACATTCCTCCTCTAGGGTCCTCTTTGTGATTCCCAGGACAAGGCTAAAAACGGCTGGCAACTGAGCTTTTCGTGTCACCAGCCCCGTCCTGTGGAATTTGCTTCCACCATCTGTAAGGGAGGCCCCTTCAGTTGAGGTATTTAAGGCCCACCTCAAGGCCTTCCTGTTCACTCAGGCTTTCCCTGGTTATGCTGTGTAACATCTTTTGCCTGACCGCCATAAGGAATTGTTCCTGATCTTTTGTTTTTCTTTAGTTAGTTGTTTTTCTAATTTATTTATTATTTCTGATATTTACTATTTATTGTTGTATTAGTGTATTATTTTTTATGCTGTGTTTTATTTTTGTACGTTGCCCAGAGCCTCCGGGATTGGGCGTCATTTAAATAAAAGCTCCCTGAACTGGTGGCCTTGATGGAAGAGGGATGCCTGGATATCATAGCAGTCACAGAAACATGGTACACAGAGAACCATGACTGGGATGTTAACATACCAGGGTACGTAACCTACAGGAGAGACAGGAAGGGGAGAAGAGGGGGAGGAGTAGCTCTCTATGTAAAGGAAGGGATAAAAGCAAATGAACAAAAGAGTAAACAGGGAGGAGAGGAGGCACTGTGGGTCACCTTGGAGACTAGAAGTGGCACCACAATCCGCACAGGGGTTGCATACAGACCCCCATGTCAGGGGGAGGGAATGGACAAGGATATGATAGAAGGCATTCTTAGGATGGAAGAAAAAGGGGAGATACTGTTGATGGGAGATCTGAATATGCCAGATGGTAACTGGAGCACACTTACTGCAGCCACATCCAAGAGCAGGGCCATTCTTGATGCCCTACAGGTGGCATGCCTCAGACAGCTAGTTTCGGAACCCACTCGTGAGGGAGCAATCTTAGACCTCGTACTCTCAAATGGGGACAGTGAGAGGATCTCAGATCTAGAAGTGGGGTGCCATCTGGGAACGTGACCATCAAACAGTGTGGTTCACGTTAAACTCAGCTACAGAGTCAAGCCATGCAAAAGTGAGGGTACTGGACTTCAGCAGGGCTGAATTTGGCAATATGGGAGAGTGCGTCAGAAAAGCACTGGCAAACAGGCTAGAAGGAGGGGTGGAGCAACAACGGAGAATCATCAAAACTTCCATCACAGAGGCAACAAGCCTTTGTGTGAAGCAAATAAACAAATCAAAATGAAAGAAAAAGCCACTATGGTTCTCAAAAGAGGTGGCGGGGAAAGTCAGGGAGAAAAAGACAGCATTCAGGAAGTATAAGGAAACACAGAAGGAGCAGGACAGAGAGCTGTACCAGTTTAGGCAGTAGGAAGTCAGAATAGCAAAGGCCCAAACTGAGGAAAGGATAGCCAACTCGGTTAAGAAGGGGGATAAAACCTTTTATAGGTACATCAGGGAGTGTAGAAAGACAAGGGGAGGGATAGTGATGCTGAATAGAATGAACGGTTGGTGGGCAGAGGGGGATAGTGAAAAAGCAGGGATACTGAATGAATATTTCTGCTCAGTATTCACAAAAGAGGAGGGGGAGGTGCCTAATCCAATTAACAGAAGCACTCTGGATAGGGGGGTTGATCCCAGTCCTTTCACAGAAGAAAGGGTTCTGAAAGAACTCCTAAAACTGAAGGTGGACAAAGCAATGGGGCCTAATGGAATTCACCCCAGAATTCTAAAAGAATTAAGGGGAGAACTAGTGAAACAATTGACTACCCTTTTTAACAAATCATGGGAAGATGGTGTGGTACCCGAGGACTGGAGGAAGGCGGATGTGATTCCCCTTCACAAAAGTGGGGCTAAGACAGAGGCAGGAAACTACAGGCCTGTCAGTTTGACCTCTGTGGTAGGGAAAGTGATGGAATCACTTCTGAAGGAAAGAATTGTTGAGTATCTAGAGGCCAGTGGGGGCTGGGACCCAAGGCAGCATGGGTTCACAGTGGAAGGTCATGTCAGACGAATCTAATTGATTTCTTTGACTGGTGACCAAAGTAGTAGACCAGGGAGGCTGTGGACGTGGCCTACCTAGACTTTAGCAAGGCATTTGACACAGTCCCACACAAAAGATTAATAGTCAAATTAACCTGCCTGGGAGTGGGTCCCAGGGTGGTAGCCTGGGTAAAACATTGGCTGGACAACAGGACACAGAAGGTAACTGTAAATGGAGTCCACTCTGAAGAAAGAGGGGTTACTAGTGGGGTACCGCAGGGTTCAGTACTGGATCCAGACCTTTTTAATGTCTTTATAAGTGACATTGCAGAGGGACTGGAAGGAAAGTATACCTCTTTGCAGATGACACAAAGATCTGCAACAGGATTAGAAACATAGAAACATAGAAGTTGATGGCAGATAAAGACCGCAAGGTCCATCCAGTCTGCCCATTTCTTTTTCTGCCTTCTAAATGTTCCATCGGCCTTTGCTCTGTCAGTGGTCTATCTATTCATACTCATCTGTATTGCTCCCTTATGCCTATCCCGTGCCTGTTTAAAGACCTGCACTGTATTCATAGCCACCGCTTCCGTTAGGCCGTTCCATGCATCCACCACCCTTTCTGTGAAAAATAATTTCCTCACATTCCCCCTTAATTGGCCTCCCTCTAATCTCATGCTGTTATCTCTTGTCCTGCTATTTTTCTTATATTTAAACATGTTAGACTCTTTCACCTTGTTAATGCCCTTAAGGTGTTTGAATGTCTCAATCATATCACCTCTCTCCCTCCTTTGCTCAAGAGTATACATATTGAGCTCCGTTAATCTGTCCTCATATGTCTTCTGATGCAGTCCCTGCACCATTTTGGTTGTCCTTCTCTGGACTGCCTCAATTTGGTTAATGTCCTTGTGATGATGTGGCGTCCAGTACTGCATGCAGTATTCCAGACGGGGCCTAACCAGTGTCTTGTAAAGAGGGATTATTACCTCCCTCTTACGACTTGTGATAGCCCTACTAATACACCCTAACATCCCCAAGCCTTACCTACTGCTTTAGAGGTCTGCTTGGATGATTTCAGGTCATCGCTGATGATGATGCCCAAGTCTCTTTCTTTCTTTGTGACTGCCAGCAACTCCCCTCCCAGCCTAGAGGTGGCTTCAGGGTTTCTCCTCCCTATGTGCATGATCTTGCACTTCTTTGCATTAAATCCCAGTTGCCACTCTTCTGACCATTTTGCTAGTTTATCCAGATCTCTTCTCATTCTGCCCACCCCATCTGGATCATCTACTCTGTTGCAGATCTTGGTGTCATCTGCAAATAGACAACCTTACCTCTAGTCCATCTGCAATGTCACTAATGAAGATATTGAAGAGGACTGGTCCCAGGACTGATCCCTGAGGTACCCCACTTGTGACTTGCATCTCTTCTGACTGTATACCATTTACCACCACTCTCTGTTTTCTGCCCGTCAACCAGTTTGCCACCCAGTTGACCAACTTCTGACCCACCCGAGCCTACCCAGCTTATTTATCAATTTTCTATGTGGAACAGTGTCGAAAGCTTTGCTGAAGTCAAGGTAGGCGACATCAACTGTTCCCCCTTGGTCCACCACTCTGGTTACCCAGTCAAAGAAATCTATGAGATTAGTTTCCTTAAGGAGTGCCTCCATAATCTTGCCCACTACTGAGGTAAGACTGACTGGTCTGTAGTTCCCTGCCTCCTTCATGCTACCACTCTTGTGGAGCGGGATCACATGAGCCCTTCTCCAGTCTTCTGGGACCTCTCCTGTGTTCAGAGACTCATTAAACAGTTCTGCTAATGGCACTGCTAGTTCCACCCTTAGCTCCTTAAGTACCCTGGGATGTATGCCATCAGGTCCCATTGCCTTGTCCACCCTGAGCTTAGTGAGCTCTTGTAGGACCCTTTCTGTTGTGAAGAGGGTAGTGCTCACCCCCCCCCCCCGTGTCTATGGTGTTGAGCTGTGGGCCCTGCCCTACCTTCTCTTCAGTAAATACTGAGCAAAAGTATCTATTTAGGATAGATGCTTTTATAGGGTCCTCCTCCTCACATGCTCCCTTTTCTCCTTTGAACTTAGCAATATCCCCCTCTGGACTTTCTCCTTTCATTAATGTAGCTATAGAAAGTCTTGTCACCTTCTTTTACTGTTCGTGCTAGTGTTTCCTCAGTTTGGGACTTTGTCTGTCTTACTGCCTTCCCTGCTTCCCTTAGGGCAGTTTGGTATGCCTCCCTATCTTCATCCCACTGTGTTCCCTCATATTTCCTGAAGGCCAGCCCTTTGGCTCTGACCTTTTCTGCTAATGTATTTGAGAACCAAAGTGGTTTCCTTCTTCTTTTGCACTTTATTTTCTGTCTAACACAATGGGATGCTGCTTCAAGTATTGCATCCTTAATGCTTGCCCACTTTTGCCTGTACCCCCTCACCTGTGTTTCTTTTTGCCAGGGCTAGCTTAACTCTGTTGGCCATCTTATCAAAGTCATCTCCTCTGAAGTCCCATATTTTTGCCTTGGAATAGGAAGATTTAGATGTAGTGGCCAAATTGAACCATACCATGTGATGATCACTGGCCCCCAGGTGACCTTCTACCTGGAGACCTATGATCCCTTCCCTGTTAGTCAGTACTAGATCTATGATAGCCCTGTCTCTTGTGAGTTGTTGTACCAGTTGTTTGAGGCCCTCCCCTGCAGGGGAATCCACCATGTGTCTAGTTCTGGCAGATGTTCCTGCTGGTATTGACCAGTCTTTATCTGGCATGTTGAAGTCTCCCATTATCAGAACCTCCCCTTTAGCTGTCATGTTTTGTATATCTTCTAATAATAATGTGTCTATGTCCTCCCCCTGGTCTGGGGACCTGTAGACAACCCCAGTTCTTATGGCTGTCCCATTTCCTGTTTCCAGGGTGACCCACAGTTCTTCTGACTCCTTATGTGTATTCTGAATTTCTGTAGCTTTGATATTTTCATTGACATACAGGGCCACTTCACCCCCTTTTGCACCTCGGTCTCTTCTGAACAGTACATAGCCAGGTACTGAAGTCTCCCAAGTGATTACTGGTAACCACGTCTCACTAATTGCTACTATGTCCAGTTTAGCTCTGATATTATTGCCTGCAGGTCTGGGATCTTATTTCCCAGACTGTGAGCATTTTGTACATGATTTTCCATTGGCCAGATTTTGGTGTGTTTGGTTGTTGGGTGAGGTTTGGCATTTCCTGTCGTCATTGTGGGGTGGCGGACCTTTTTTTCTTACCTGTCGATGTAAATGAACTGTAAACATGCTGAATCCCTGTTTGACCACTAGCTGAGGGGGGGAGGGGTGTTCTTCCCATTCGACGTCTAGGGTGCTGCACCCCTCTCCCCATTTGCTAGATTAAATATTCTGCAAAGACGGCAAACTTCTACCCCTATGCACTGACTCCCTCCTTAGTCAGATGCAGTCCATCAAATTTAAATGAAATGTTAGCAACAAACAGTAGCAATCCCTGTGAGTACAAA
This sequence comes from Neoceratodus forsteri, assembly GCA_016271365.2. NCBI lineage: Eukaryota > Metazoa > Chordata > Ceratodontiformes > Ceratodontidae > Neoceratodus > Neoceratodus forsteri. The sequence goes on from CM057456.1 coordinate 1,196,962,312, forward strand.
ATAAAAACAACACAAGGAGGCATGAAAAGGTTGAGAAGAGACTTGGCAAGGTTGGAGGAATGGTCAGAAGTATGGCAGCTAGGATTCAATGCAAAGAAGTGCAAAATAATACACCTGGGAAACAAAACCCAGGGAAGATTATACAATGGGGGGTAGTAACAAAACAAAAAGGAAAGGGACCTGGGTGTAATCATATCAGATGACCTTAAGGTTAGCAAGCAATGTGAGAAGGCAGTAGGGAGAGCTGGGGGTGTACTGGGATGCATAGGGAGAGGCATCACCAGCAGAAAACAGGAAGTTGTTATCCCTCTGTACAGACAGTTGGTGAGACTCCATCTGGAGTACTGTGTCCAGTTCTGGAGATCCCATCTCCGCAAGGACATAGACAGGATAGAGGCAATCCAGAGAAGAGCAACTAGAATGGTGCAGGGTCTGCAAGAGAAGCCATACGAGGAGAGACTAAAAGCATAATATGTATGCCCTTGAGGAAAGGAGGGGGGGGGACATGATAGAAACGTTTAAGTACCTCAGTAGAATCAAAAAAGTCCAAGAGGGTAGCATCTTTCAGAAAAAGAGACATGCAAGAACAAGGGGACACAATTTAAAGATGGGGGGGCGGTTCGGGGCAATGTGAGGAAGTATTTTTTTACAGAGAGGGTAGTGGATGCATGGAACAGCCTTCCTGAGGAGGTTGTGGGGTCTAAAACTTTGGGAGAATTCAAGAATACATGGGACAGACATAAGGCAATTCTTGTGGAGGTTAGGAAGAAATAGGCTGTTGGTTAATTAAGATCTGTGGCTTCTCCTGTAGGTAGGGAAATAGGCAGACTAGGTGGGCCAAGCGGTCTTTATCTGCCGTCAAAGTCTATGTTTCTATGTAAAGCTTGCCTTGCCTTGCCATATTAAACAGATTTTCCTTCTGATAATCCTTTTCCATGCTTTAATCTCCTAGTAGGGGAGTACCTTACTCCTCCCATGTCAGCTGAGCCAAAGAATTGGAATCTGGGGTGAAGTGCAGCCTGAACCTCCTGTGGCTGCTCCCAGAGAGTCTACCCAAACCATTTCACTTCAGCCAGAAATGGAGAATTCTCCTCTGTTCCCCTCTGAGCCTGTAACTGAACTGGACATCAAGCTTAAATGGCGGCTCACTCCTTCCCAAAATGTTTCCTGTTCCCCAGAAGTCATGGCCCTTAATGGGTCTAATGGGCCTGCCCCAGACACAGGCACAGCAGGCCCCATAGCAAATCCCCGACTGAGCTCCCCTTGCTGAATTCTCGCTCCTGGCAGCATGGTCAAAACACTTCTACTACTATCAAAATTTAAATCATTTTCATAAAATAAAAGTTAATAACATTTTTTTATTTAAAATGGTAAGTTATTTCTTGCTCTAGCCAGGCTGTCTTTAAATCTCTTAACCAAAGTGGTAACCACATAAACATTCAGATTAACTCTGTAACACTGTATCTTATGAGCTTATCCATACACTCACACACCATTCACACTCTCAATCACTCTCCACCCACACAGAGGTAGCAGTTGTATTGAAAAGTTGTCATTTGACCACTCCAAATGGGAGCAGCCACAACTCTATTTTAGCATTCATATTGTAAAAGATTTAAAAAAAAAAAAAAACAACAACAGGAAACAAGTTTACAGTCTCAAGGGAGAATGAGGAAATCAGCCACAGTTCCAGATCTTAAAAACATTACAGTTCCAGATGGCCCAGTAGCGCTGAGGGTGGAGGCACTGGACGCCCCATCTTGCGCCACACCAGTGACCCAGGTTCGGGAATGGACTTGGGTTGCTCAGGTGTCAGCAGGGGTACGGAAGGATCGAGCGTCTGTAGACAGATCACCTTCCTCAGGGAGGGGGGACAGTGCTGCATACTGTAGACTGACACCCAGTGTCGGATGGGTGTCAGCACAGGCACGTCGCCAGAATGGGGTGGGACCCACATCCAGGGCATGAGGCTGCCTCTGTGGTTGTGGAGCCCAGCTGTTCACCCATTGTATGTTTGTGGGCCCCGGGGAAAAACAGATGGAAAATGGACCTGGCAGGCTCCATAATGGCCCGGCTGTGCTCGCACTGGTCCCCTGGAATCTGGATGCTGGCTTCCGGTGGGGGGGAGGTAGTCGAAGCTCCCCGCTCCAGGCCCTGTCATGGGAGGAGGGTAACCTGTGGGGGATCTACTGGGAGGGACAGATGCAGGATGCCGGGGCCAGAGAAGTGAGTCCCTCTGAGGGTGGAGCCAGAGCCACCTGCCAGCTCTATAGGAGGAGGAGGAGGAGGAGGAGGATAAACAGTAATAAAAACCAAAAATTACAGTTTCTCCCGTGGGCACAGTTTCCTTTTTTTTTTTTTCCAGAACAGATTATATTGTTAAACAATCTTCTTGGAAACTTCCCACAAAATTAGACAGTCCTGTCAATTACTGGAAACTCACAGTATTTCCTGCTTTCAAATGGGATGCCCACCCCCTTTCTTCCCCAAAAGAGTCCTTAGCAATGACATAGTTACTTGACTCTGCATCCAGCTAAATCCTGCACTGAGGTGAAGTGCTTAAACAGGGTCAGATTGGCCCATGGGGTGGAAAAATACATTGCTCTGGCCTTCTGAATAACTTGCTGAATGACATGCCCCAACTGTACCTTGTTGAGTATCCCTGTAAACACCCAATCTGATCTCTTTTCTTCAATAATATTCCGCAACTGCTCTGGAATGTAGGGATACTCTGCAGTTGGGTACTCCGTATCTATCCTTCTCCACACCCACCGCTCAGCCTGGGACCACTCAAGCAGATCCCTCACGCTGGTGTGCCAGGTGGCCCCCAGCTCCAACCACACCTGGGTCCAGTACACAACATTGGTCGGGCCACTTTTTAAAAGGCCATCCATCCTTTCCCTAAGAGTTCTGCACTGCACCGCCAGGCGATGGATGTTATCTGGCAAGGTAATGGTAGGGTGATGGTAAGGCCATGGAATTGTTCTTTGAATTTCATGGTCAGCAAGTTGATAGCATTTCAGTTTTCCTCCTTGGGGCAATGGAGCAGTCTCCTCCCACTGCACACACCTTTCCACGGCCTTTCCCTCCCTACAGAATTCCATAATTAAGTAAGCACGGAGGTGAGTACAGTAGCATAGGGCTCCTCCTCCAATGGAAATCCTTCTGCCATGTTTCATTTTTAGAACAGTTTTTCTTTTTCCTTTTTTCCTTAGATAACACCTCTGCACTCTCGTCCACTCCTTTTCACTGACTTAAACAAAATGGCACCTCCAGCTCTGCTCCCTTCTAGTTGTTTCCACGGAGCCAACCAATCACAGAAGTCCTCCTGCACTACCTGATCTAGTTCCACACATAGAGGAGCCAGAAAGAGAACCACATCCTTGAGGAGCTTGCCATTATGCACTGCAGTCTACCAAACTGCGCCATCACCCAGCGGGTCCCCAGCACCATGGCTGGCTCATTCAGCTCCCACACATCAGTGGTGCCACTGGTCTTTTCTCCTTAGATGCAGGCAAAGAAATCCTGGATGAGCCCCCACATCTATAAGCAACCCCTGCTCCTCACTTTGTCTAGGGGTCTCAATGTTGGGGGGGGGGGGCACAGACCTGACACCTTCCTAGCTCTATCACACCAACATGGAGAAAAGGGAGGCCTTACCTGCAAATGTTTTCTCACTCATGCAGGCCTTACCTTACCATTGAAGCAGCTCTCAGCTCCAGGTATCACCTCCGCAGATCCTCATGAAATGGGGGGGGGGCTGTCATTTTCTCGAAAGCAAGAAATAATGTTGAGTAAGTAGATTTAATTCATTGAAATGATCACCCACCACAGATAAAATCACAGGAACAATAAAACTCTTTATTTTGGACATTAAATGATTGCTTCCAAACTCAATAAAATTAATAGAAGCAGCTCCTGGGGCTGAGAGACAGAGCACAAACAGCTTCAGAAGAGCACATATGAGTCAGTCACAGCAACTAAGCATTGTTTTTATTTCCCAGCATAGATTGTAGACCACTTTGACTCTTCATTTAATTCTCCCTTGGGCAGAGATCTCTTCCATATTAAACAGATTTTCCTTCCAATAACCCTTTTCCATGCTTTAACCTCCTAGTGGGGGAGTGCCCTACTCCTCCTATACCAGCCAATCCAAAGAATTGGAACCTGGGGTGAAGTGTGGCCTGAATCTCCTGCTGCTCCCAGACAGTCTACCCAAACCAGTTCACCTGTGCTCCGAGCCTGTAACTGAACTGGACATCAAACTTAAAGGTGGCTCCCTCCTTCCCAAAAAGTTTCCTGTTCCCCAGAAGTCACAGCCCTTAATGGGTATGACAAGCCTGCCCCAGACACAGGCACAGTAGACCCCGGGGTCTGCCCTGGACTTGGGCATGGCAGGCTCCATAGCGAATCCCAGACCACACTCTCCTTGCTGAACTCTCCCTCCTGACTGCATGCCACATGTGAAAGGCCCACCGGAGCTGCCACCTCCGTTGACCCTGCTGCAGTCCTGACACTACTGCAACAGCCCCACTGCTAGAATGCCTCTTGCCAAAACAGGATACCGGGACCCCTGCACATGGGAGAAATACGGACTCTTCTCCTTTTGCCTTCTTGCTCTCAGCCTTGCCTTCCTGCTTGCAGATGATGAACACTACTTCCCAGACCTCACGGATGCAAAACTCCTGCCAGCCCTCCCTCAGAGACCATAGCCTGTGTCGCATCGACACTGCCATGCTAACCTCTGGGGTGGGGGGACTCCCTGGCACTTGTCCTGCTCTGAGCCACCGACTTTCTCTCTCTCTTCGCCTGCCCCAGGGACCAGGGCTTAAATAAAGGCTGAAACCACTGCTCCTGGTGGCAGTGAAGTGGAAATGGCCTGAAGTGCTACAGATGAATAGGGGCCCTACCAGAGAGGGGAGAGGATTCAAAATAAAGGGTTGGGGGGCTTACATGATGTTCAGAATCTTCAAACATTTTGATTACATTAATTTCATGTTAAGATTTAGGTCAGGTAAACTTGGATAGGTTAAACCTGACGCCTACAATTGACGGTGCATGACAACATTTTAAAGCACAATTCCTTAATAAACAGTATGTTATCCACACATTCCTATACAGAGGAGCAGTGCTGGTACAAATAATACTCCCTGGTTTAAAGCCTATTTACTCAAAGACCCCAAACTCTGAGATAAGGCTTTGAGTAAGGCCAAAACCACTAAAGCACCATGAGAGCAATAGTTGTACAGGGCTGTATGCAATAAACATGTATGAAAAACATGAGCTGCTAAAAGGCAACAGTTCTCCAGTTCCTAGGGAAAAAACCCTAGAACTTTCTGGAAAGCTATAAAGAGTCTTCTTCAGTGAAGTTGCGAAACCTTGACTTTGCGAAACTTAGCGAAGTTCCCACTAGTATCGCCAACATCAACTTCACTGACTTTGCAACAGGTTTTCAGGCAAAGTGGCCCTTTTTTTCCATGAAGGTGGGCCACATCACGGAAATAGGGACACTCTGCCTGGGAAGAAATGTTGTCAAGTCAGCACTTCAAACTTCACAAAGTTAGCCAGCTTTGTGAAGTTCTGGTGAAGCAAAGTTTTCTCAGCTTTGCACATCTCCAGTCTTGAGGGGCAGTCTATCCACACACTATTTTTTTTTTTTTGGCCAGCATCAAATGTCTAATAGAAAAAAATGTCACAATGCATTGGCATACATCTTCGTCCTTTGGTGTCAGGACTTCCCTCATATTTAAAAGATACAACAGATTCATTGTATAAACTCTTGACTATGGAACTGGCAGAGGAATATTATTTCCTTACAATAGATATGGCCTCTCTGTATACGAGTGTTCCCCATGATGGAGGTTTATCAGCTATGCATTTTTTCCTAGAAAAAGAAAACAAATATAAACCAGGAGAAACTGACTTTATGGTAGAATGTGCAGAATTGATTCTGACCTGTAATTATTTTATGTTGATGGAAAAAATCTATTTACAAATACTTGGTATTGCGATGGGGGCATCTTTTTCCTCAAGCTGTGTACATTTATCCATGGGGTTTTGGGAGCAGGTGCACATACAAAACACAAAGTTCAATCCATATTTTGACAGGATTATAAAATATTACAGGTTTATTGATGATCTCCTTTTTATTTGGAGGGGTACAAAGGAGGAACTGGGCGACTTTACAAACTATCTGCACAGATCAAATCAACATTTGAGGTTTACAGTAAACTGTGATTTGTATAAAATATCATATTTGGATGTGAACATTTTCAGAACAGAAGAAGGAAGGATTGTAACTGATTTGTATCTGAAGTCAGTTGATAGCAATTCAATTTTGCAGGCTCCAAGCATGCATCCGAAACATATATTAAAGAATATCCCCAAAAGCCAGTTTTTAATGGCACATAGCAATTGTACATGAGAAACAGATTTTGGTATAAGGTCACAAGAAATGTATGATAGATTTGTAGAGAGGGGGTATAGCAGAACAAATGTAGATACAACTTTGGACTAGGCCAGTGAACAAGATCGGAATGGCCTGCTGGATCGTAATAGAAATGTTGAATTGGACAATGTGAACAATGGGGATAGTGCTCAAGTCCAGAACAGATGAAGGTTTATAACTACCTATACCTATAGATTTGAGTCACATCAAAAACATAATTCTAGGAAACTGGAGAATAATGGAGAATACTAGAGAATAATAAGAGTCTGATCTGACACTAGGCAATATATGTAAAGATCACCCCCACAGATCGTATACAAAAGAGGGCAGAATATTAAGGACCATCTAGTACACTCTATGCAGCCCACTCAGAAAAATAAGAGACAACACAATTTTTTGAATGAGTCCTCTGAAAGGGTATACAATTTGTGGGAGATGTTAATTTTGTAAATACATATTCAGGACAAAAACTTTTGAACATCCCACAAGAACACAACAGTTTGAAATCTATGATCTTATAACCTGTGACACAGAAGCCATTATGTACATGCATATGTGGGAAATTTATATTGGAAAAAACAGCCGTAGTTTCAAGTTAAGTGTGGGGGTGCATGTGAGGGACATAGCTAATGAGGACATAAAAAAATGCACTTGCTATGGACATATAAATGGCTATCAATAGTGGAACAGATTATACTTGATGTACAGTATATAGGTTCATAGGAGTTTACAAGTTCAAGGGCAGAACCCATTAGTGAACTCGCCGCCATTGGCCCTAATAGTAGAATTGAAATTTTCTATTACCCATATATTGATCCAGGTTTTGGTTAAACTGCTCCATATTAGTGCTAGTCACAACAGACACAGGTAATGCATTCCAAGTAGGTGGAATTCTCTGAGTTATGAAATTATTTATTTTAGTAGTACGATTAATGTTAGTTTGGAGTTTTAGTTTATGTGATCTAGTGTTCTTATCAGTAGAACTGCAATGAAAACATAAGGTTTCAAAAAGAGCCGGGTCCTTAAAGGCCCTGTAAGTTATGCAGAGGTCTCCCCTTAAGGTCCTGTACTCATGGAGTACAGCCCTAGGGTAGTTAATCTTTCTTCATGTGTACAATTTTGCAGATTATGAATATTTTTTGTCATTCTTTTTTGTACACGTTCCATCATATTTTAAGCGCTAGTAGATGTTGGACCACAGAAAGAAGAACAATAATCAATCTGTGATCATACTAAACTAGAAAATAAAGGAATAATAACATCAGCTGCATGACTTTTAATATGTTTGAATAGACAAGCTGTAATTCCAGAACACTTTTAAATTGTTTTATTAATGTGAGTATTACATTTCATACCATTTGTAATAGTAATGCCTAGGTCAAGTTCTGTTGTAGCTACTTGTAGTATGGTACTACTTGGTGTGTATTGAGCTAGTTTATTGTTTGTACCAAAATGCATAACCTTACATTTATCTATATTGAAGGTCATTTTGTTCTGATTAGCCCATACTGCTAAGTGATCCAGATTATTCTGTAGAGCTTTGCTTGAATGTAAATCAGTTGTGATACAACCAATCTTGCTATCATCAGTGTACGTATTTATCCAGAACCCCACTGAAAATTTGCATAGCGGATATCATGATGTTGAATAATACAGACCCCAAGACAGATCCCTGGGGCACCCAACTGGTAACATTTCTTAAATTAGATGATAGCCCTTTAATGGCAGCACGCTGTTTCCTGTCTCTTAGCCATGAATCAGACCATTTGATAATATTTGGGTGCAAATTGATCCTAATAAGTTGTTCTAACAATATTACATGTGAAACAGTATCAAATGCCTTTTCATAGTCCAAAAGATCACATCTACTGGCAAACTGTTGTCCAGTGCACTACTGACTGGCTCAAAAAAGTTTATTAGATTGTTTTGGCAAGATCTGCCTTGTGTAAAACCGTATTGAACTATATCCATGTTATCAGTATTCTGAGGCCCAGATATTCAAAAGGGTTGCACATGGTGCAACAGTGTTGCACCATGTGCAACCCACTGATGCGCCTTGCTGCGATATTCAAATGGAAATTGTGCCTGGCACAAGTCCCAATGAGCCGGAGTGCATCAGTAATGTATGTAGCGTAGGTGGGGGGGGGGGGAGTGCCCATGCATACCCTGCACATCCCGATGTTCAGCCACGGGATGTGCTGAGTCCATGCATGCACAACCCTATTGCGCCACACAGGTGAGCCAAAGAAAAAAAAGGAACAAAGGCTGGCCACCCACAGGTGAGCTGCTATGTTGCAGGTGCAACACAGCAGCTGACACCTGTGGGTGGCCACCTGAACTCTGGCTGCACCTCTGTGGCAGTGCCCCCCATGACTGATTGCGAGCATGTGTTTAAAAGAATAACGCCCTATCTCCCTCGTGGTCCAGTGGGCAGCTGTCAGCCCAATTGCGGGCTTAAGTTAAAAGAAATTGAATCCAATATCCCTGGTGGTCAGTGGACTGCTGTCATCCGATCTCAGGCTTAAGTAAAAGAAATCGAGATCCAATATCCAGCGGACTCCTCCCCACCCGCCACTGGAGCCCACCTCCCTGCTCCCCCAGTCAGTGGCAGGCGGCGGCACCCACACCCACCTGCTGCCCCACCGCCCGCCGACTGACACCCGTTATTGGGCTGTCGCCCATTGATCCATAGCATGAGCCAATGGGAGTGCAGCCCGTACCGTACTATACATTCCAGATATGTGAATGGATCCATTCACATATCTGGAATGTGTAGTATGGTACAGGCTGCATGCCCATATGCTCACACTGTGGACCAATGGGTATACAGCCCTACCTATGGTGTCAGTCGTTGGGCAGCGGGGTGGCAGGCAGGTGGGGTGCTGATGCCCGCTGCTGACCGGGGAGAGCGGCAGTGGGATCAGTGGGTGGTGGGGGGGTCTCTGGACCACCAGAGATGTTGGCTTTGATATATTTTTACTTAAGCCAGCAATTGGGCTGACAGCGGTCCACTGGACCACCAGGGATATTGGATTCAATGTAATTTTACTTAAGCCCGTAATCGGGCTGTGAGTGGTCCACTGGACCACTAGGGATATTGGATTCGATTTCTTTTGTACTTAAGCCGCCAATTGGACTGCAAGCGGTCCACTGGACCACTGGACCACCAGGGATATTGGATTCAATTTCTTTTGTACTTAAGCCTGCGATCGGGCTGTGAGCAGTCCACTGGACCACCAGGGATATTGGATTCAATTTCTTTTGTACTTAAGCCCGCGATCAGGCTGCGAGCGGTCCACTGGACCACCAGGGATATTGGGATTTATTTCTTTATACCTAAGCCTGCGATCGGGCTGCAAGTGGTCCACTGGACCACCAGGGATATTGGACTTCTATATCTTTACATTCAGCCCACGATCGGGCTGACAGCGGTCCACTGGACCACCAGGGATATTGGATTTGATTTCTTTTGTACTTAAGCCCGCGATCGGGCTGTGAGCAGTCCACTGGATCACTGGGGATATTGGATTCAATTTCTTTTGTACTTAAGCCTGCAATTGGGCTGCGAGCGGTCCTCTGGACTACCAGGGATATTGGATATGATTTATTTTGTACTTAAGTCAGTGATCAGGCTGCGAGGGGTCCACTGGACCACCAGGGATATTAGATTCCATTTGTTTTTATTTAAGCCTGCGATTGGGCTGCGAGCAGTCCACTGGACCACCAGGGATACTGGGATTTATTTCTTTATATCTAAACCCGCGATCGGGCTGCGAGTGGTCCACTGGACCACCTAGGATATTGGACTTCTATATCTTTACATTCAGCCCACGATTGGGCTGACAGCAGTCCACTGGACCACCAGGGATATAGGATGTGATTTTTATTTGCTGAAGCCAGCGATTGGGCTGTGGGGCACATTGCCACACTGTGCAGGGGGTGTTGGTCCCTGACAGCTACTGCCTGGCAGGGCGCCAGGCACAAGTCACCGGGGATCGGTACACTTGCATGCAAATGGGGTCATAATGACATGCAAATGGTCTCATTTGCACCTTGCATACATTATGGCCCCATTTGCATGTGCACTTTTGAATATTGTGGTTGCTGCACATAGCGCAACGTAACTTGCGCTAGCACATCCCCCTGTTCCACTCTGGCCACTTGCGCTGGCACAGTGCCATTGCACCATGCACACTGCAGGTGGCCAGGGTGCGGTATTCAACAATGCTGTGCCATGGTGCAGCTTCGTTGAATATCGCCCAGTCAATGCCCCTGAGCAGCCAAGTTGGGCTGCACCCACGCTTGTGCCACATCCTGGCACAGTTTGAATATCTGGGCCTGAATGTGTAAATTGATTTTATGAAGAAGTAACCTTTCCATTATTTTCCCAACACAGGAGGTAAGACAGGAGTTGGGGGGAGGGAATGGACAAGGAAATGATAGAAGGCTTTTCTTAGAATGGCAGCAAAAGGGGAGATATTGTTGATGGGGGACCTGAATATGCCAGATGTTAACTGGAGCACCTTTGCTGCAGGCACATCCAAGAGCAGGGTCATTCTTGATGCCCTACAGGGGGCATGCCTCAGACAGCTAGTATCGGAACCCACTCGGGAGGGAGCAATCTTAGACCTGGTACTTTCAAATGGGGATGGAGAAAGAATCTCAGATTTAGAAGTGGGTAGCCATCTGGGAACAAGCGACCACCAAACAGTGTGGTTCACGATAAACACAGCCATACAATCAAGCCATACAAAAGCAAGAGTACTAGACTTTAGGAGGGCTGACTTTGGGAAAATGAGAGAGTGCCTCAGAAAAGCACTAGCAAACAGGCAAGAAGGAGGGGTGGAGGAACAATGGGGAATGATCCAAACAGCCATCACAGAGGCAACAAGCCTTTGTGTAAAGCAAATCAATAAAACACAATGAAGGAAAAAAATGCTATGGTTCACAAAAGAGGTGGCAGGGAAGGTTAAGGAGAAGAGGACAGCATTCAGGAAATATAAGGAAACACAGAAGGAGCAGGACAGAGAATTTTATCAGTTAAAGCAGAAAGAGGCTGGGAAGGCAGTCAGAATAGCAAAGGCCCAAACCGAGGAAAGGATAGCAAATTCTGTTAAGAAGGGGGAGAAGACCTTTTTTAGGTACATTATGGAGCGAAGAAAGACCAAAGGAGGGATACTGAAGCTTAATAAAAGGGAGGGAATGTGGTTAGAGGGTGACAATGAAAAAGCAGGGATATTGAACGAATATTTCTGCTCAGTATTCACAAAGGAAGAGGAGGGGGAGTTACCTAAACCAAACAAGAGAAACACTCTGAAGACAGGGGGTCAATACCAGTCCATTTACAGAAGAAAGGGTTCTGAAAGAACTAATAAAATTGAAGGTGGACAAAGCAATGGGGCCTGATGGGATTCATCCAAGAATTCTAAAAGAACTAAGGGTAGAACTAGTGACATCGCTGACTACTCTCTTTAACAAATCATGGGAGGATGGGGTGGTATCTGAGGACTGGAGGAAGGCAGATGTGAGTCCTCTTCACAAAAGTGGGAGCAGGACAGAGGCAGGAAACTACAGACCAGTTAGTTTGACCTCAGTGGTAGGGAAAATGATGGAATCACTTCTGAAGGAAAGAATTGTTGAGTACCTAGAGGCCAGAGGGTGCAGGACCCAAGGCAGCATGGATTCATGATGGTAGGTCATGTCAGATGAATCTAATAGATTTCTTTGACTGGGTGACCAAAGTAGTAGACCAGGAGGGCTGTGGACATGGCCTACCTAGATTTTAGCAAGGCATTTGATACAGTCCCACACAAAGATTAATACACAGATAGCCAGCCTTGGAATGGGTCCCAAGGTGGTAGCCTGGATAAAAATTAGCTAGACAATAGGCTCGAAAGGGTAGTAGTAAATGGAGTACACAGTGAAGAAAGGAGGGTTACTAGCGAGGTACCGTGAGGGTTCAGTACTGGGACCGGTCCTTTTTAATGTCTTTATAATGACATTGCAGAGGAACTGGAAGGAAAGAATGTCTCTTTGCAGATGACACAAAGATCTGCAAAAGAGTTGATACACAGATGGAGTGGAAAGGATGAGAAGGGACTTGGCAAGGTTGGAGGAATGGTCAAATGTATGGCAGCTCAGATTCAATGCAAAGAAGTGCAAGGTAATGCACATGGGAAACAAAACCAGGGAAGCGTACATAATGGGGGGTGAGATACTGACAACAGTAAAAATAGAAAGGACCTGGGGGTAATTAATCAGATGACCTACAAGGTGGGCAAGCAATGTGAGAAGGCAGTAAGGAAGGCTGGGGATACTAGGATGCATAGGAAGAGGCATCAATAGTAGAAACAGGAAGTTGTTATCCCTCTGTACAGACAGTTGGTGAGATCCCATCTGGGTACTGTGTGCAGTTCTGGAGACCTAATCTCCGCAAAGACATAGACAGAGTGGAGGCTGTCCAAAGGAGGGTAACAAAATGGTGCAGGGTCTGCACCAGAAGGCATAATGAAGAAAGACTAAAGGAGCTTAATATGTACTTGAGGAAAGAAGGAGAGAGGGACATGATAGAAACTTTCAAGTACCTCAAGGAATTAAGTCCAAGAGGGTAGCATCTTCCAGAAAAAGAGATGTGCAAGAACAAGGGGGCACAATTTGAAGATAGAGGGGGGACGGCTCAGGGGTAATGTGAGGAAGTATTTTTTCACTGAGAGGGTTGTGGATGCATGGAACAGCCTCCCTGAGGAGGTCGTGGAGTCAAGAACAGTGGGGGACTTCAAGAATGCATGGGACAGGCATAAGGCAGTCCTAGGGGTGGGTAAGAGGAAGTAAGCTGTTGGTTAACTAGGAACTGCAGCTTATCTGTTAGGTAGGAAAATGGGCAGACTAGGTGGGCCAAGCGGTCCTTATCTGCCATCAAATTCTATGTTTCTATGTTTCTAAGACTAATGGGTCTGTAATTAGCAGGGCTTAGCTTATTACCCTTTTTGTGAATAGGAATTACAATAGCAGACTTCCAATCCTTTGGAACGGTACATTCACTGATTAGAGGTATTAGAAACATAGAAACATAGAATTTGACGGCAGATAGGGACCGCTTGGCCCACCCAGTCTGCCAATTTCCCTACCTAATGGATAAGCTGCAGATCCTAGTTAACCAGCAGCCTACTTCTTTCTACCCCCACTCCCTAGAATTGCCTTATGGCTGTCCCATGCATGCTTGAATTCAACCACTGTTTTTGACTCAACAAACTCCTCCGGAAGGCCGTTCCATGTACCCACAACCTCTCTGTGAAAAAAAATACTTCCTTAAATTACTTCTGAGCTGCTCCCTCTATCTTCAAATTGTGCCCCTTGCTCTTGCACACCTCTTTTTGAATGATGCTACCCTCTTGACATTGTTGATTCCCTTGAGGTACTTGAAAGTTTCTATTATGTCCCCTCCTTCTTTTCCTCAAGGCTATCATATTAAGCTCCTTTAGTCTCTCTCTTATGTCTTCCGTGCAGACCCTGCACCATTTTAGTTGCCCTCCTCTGACAGCTTCCATCTTGTCCAGTCCTTGCGGAGATTGGGTCTCCAGAACTGCACACAGTACTCCAGATGGGGTCTCACCAGCTGTCTGTACAGAGGGATAATAACTTGTTTTCTACTGGTGATGCCTCTCCTCATCCCAGTATCCCCCCAGCCCTCCTTACTGCCCTCTCACATTGCTTGCCCACCTCTAAGTCATCTGATATGACTACCTTCAGGTCCATTTCCATTTTTGTTGTTGTTAGTATCTCACCCCCCATTGTGTACTCTTCCCTGGGTTTTTATTTCCCGGTACATTACTTTGCACTTTTAACATTAAATCTAAGCGCCATACATTAGACCATTCCTCTAACCTTGCCAAGTCCCTCTCATCCTTTCCACCCCACCTTGTGCATCAACTCTGTTGCAGATCTTAGTGTCATCTGCAAAGAGACATACTTTTCTCTTCAAGTCCTCTGCAATGTCGCTACAAAGACATTGAAGAGGACAGGTCCTAATACTGAACCCTGCAGCACCCCACTAGTAACTCCCCTTTCTTCAGAGTGGACTCCATTTACTATTACTCTCTGTGTCCTATTCTCCAGCCAGTTCTTTACCCAGGCTATTATCTTGGTACCCACTCCCAGGCTGGCTAACTTGTATATTAATCTTTTGTGTGGGACTGAGTCAAATGCCTTGCTAAAGTCTAGGTAGGCCATGTCCACAGCCCCTCCCTGATCTACTACTTTGGTCACCCAGTAAAAGAAATCTATTAGATTCAACTGACATGACCTTCCTGCTGTAAATCCATGCTGCCTTGGGTCCTGTGCCCCTCTGGCCTCTGGGTACTCGACAATTCTTTTCTTCAGAAGTAATTCCATCATTTTCCCTATCACCGAGGTTAAACTAACAGGTCTGTAGTTTCCTGCTTCTGCCCTGCTCCCACTTTTGTGAAGGGGAATCACATCTGCCCTCCTCCAGTCCTCAGGTACCACCCCATCCTCCCATGATTTGTTAAAGAGAGTAGTCAGTGGTGTATTAAACAGCAGTGTTAACATTCCAGATAACTCATTCATTAGCTTTTTTATAAATGTAGGTGGTATATTATCCGGTCCAGCAGAAGAATTATTTTTTATAGATTTTATGGTAGACATGATATCTAATGGAGTGAATAACTCTAGAGTGTTGGTTGTTGGAAGATTATCTAGATGTATATCATCTTTAGGTTTATAAACGCTACTGAAATAAGTGTTCATTTGTTCAGCTATTTTTCGTTCATCAGTGATGATTTCCTGATTAACTAGGAGAGTGCCTATTTTAGGTGAACTTCATTTAATGGAACCAACATAATTATATAAATGTTTTTATTGTCTTTTAATGAAGTAGCTAAATTCAATTCCAGATCTTTTTTAAGCATTTTTATAGCTGTTTTAGTTAATTTGGCCTTAGATTTGAAATTCAGCCATCTATCAGTTGTAGGGTGTTTTTATATTTGTTTTAGGCCCTTTTCTTGCTTTTTATTAGACTTTTTATTTTTGTATTCAATCTTGTTTTGCTATGATTATATTTATTATATACTGGTACCCAATGATTGATGCAGTAATCTAGTTTATCCTTAAGTGCCCACATTCCTCAGTGTCCTGATTAATTAAATCAGTTTCCAGTTCCAGGATGTTAAATATTTTTTTATTTGACTGAAATCTGCTTTATAAAAATGTTTATTTCAGTAATACCTTTTGTAGCGGTTAAATATTGTTTCAGTGACCATAAAACCATATTATGGTCACTGTCTCCTAGTGTTGCTAACATTTTAGGTGGATCCTCAGAGTCTTTAATATTTGTTATTATTACGTCTAGGGTTGAATTAAATCTTGTAGGTTCCAAAACTAGTTGTTCTAAATCAAGTTGGAGTACACTGTTTACAAATCTGGTATCAAGAGAACCTTTCCTTCGTAATAAATGCCAACAAATATTAGGTAAATTAAATCGCCCATTATAATTAAGTCATCTTTAGTTACAGTATTTTCAATGGCAATCATGAATACTTCATTTGCTGAGGTATCCAGATTGGGTGGTCGATAACATAGCCCAATGGTTAACCAGTCAGTAGAAGTTTGAATTCTGGCCCATTTAATCTTGGCATCTGCCACTGAGCTTACAGTATTATTGATCTCATGACATTTAAGATTATCTCTGATATACAAGGTGATGCCAACTCCTTTACAGTGTGTGCAATTCTTAGGTAAAGATGTGTTGCCCCGAATATCCTGGCCCCAATCCGAATTATGAAATCAAGTCTCAGTCACCCTGCAGATATCAATTTTTTCTTCCATTAAGAAACTATGAAGTTCACCCAATTTGTTTCTCAAGCTTCTGGCATTAAGGAGTAAAATTCTGAGTTCAGAGATATGTTTATCAAGAGGATTACTGTTGGGTATCTGTATAGCAGGACTAATGTTAATATTATTCACCTAAGGTTGTAAAATGTTTATTGTAGAGTTTAGTTCACTCTCCAAGTTGAACACATCATAAATGCATGATTTATTCTCCTCCCCCCCAAGATTTAGTTTAAAGCCTTTGTAATGTAGTCACTGATATGCTTTCCCAGGAGAGTCACCCCTATTCTATTGGGGTGTAAACCATCTCTGCATATCAGAACTTTTCTTTATACAAATTCCTCCCCTAATGGGTATACAGTCAATAGTCTGCTTAACACTTCATAAATGTAACCAGTTATTGATTGTTTGATTTTATTATGTAGATAGGTATTAGCTCTTGGTAAGCGAAGGATTTCAGGAAAGGCTATTTGACACTTTAGCTCTGACAGAATGTTAGTTAGTCCAACATACTCCTACTTAATATTCTGTATACTCTGGTTAGTAACATCAAAATTCCTTATTAGGTATAGCTGATGAATTCAAACAGAACATTAAACAAGACTTGCACTTGAGACCCACCTTACCTTCATGTATAATGCTTGTTTCCTTCATGTTTTACATTCGTATTATTTTCTATACCTTCTGGCTATCTATTTGTGCAATATATTGATACAGTGGCTATATAAGCTTACCTCTGCCTAAACTACGGGAATAGAACAGGTGAAGCTGGGACCATGGGGGGGGGTCTGGACAACCTATTGTTACAGAGGAAGGAAAGTGGATATGTAGGTGGATATGCACTTTGAATGCATTACGCACCCCCCAACTGGTCTAAATAGAAAATTAGAACGTCAACCATTTCTGTAAACTGCAATGTTATGTATTTCTGCATTTTAATATGTGTCTAATTGTGTTTGTGTAGTTAAAAAAGCTTTCTGGTGGTACACAAAAAATCGGGACTGTGCAATACAGCAGACTGCATGGAGAGATAATGTGATCTGCCACAACAGTTTTGAAAACTTGAATAATCACTTATTTTTTATTTATTAAGTCTAGGATTACAAATACCTTTGAACCCTGGCTCTTTTATAAAGGTTCCACATCAGAGAAATACAAATTATGGGAAACATCAAGACAGACATTACAACAATGTGGACATTGCAAACAGAGTACAGATTAATACAATTCAAGGGTAACATTGTAAGCAAGGCAGCCAGTGGCATTTGTCAGAGCCTTATACCTCTAAGGAGCAGACACTGAAGATCTGTTTGCTGAGAGGTCATTTAATGAGAAGCCTAAAGATAATCTCTAAGGACCTGATTACGTTAATATGCAAGCCAGATAACTGAGTAATTAATGAACTTTGAGCATATTGGACTTTGAGAGAGATATATTCATATTTGATTAGACTTATTGTGCTACCAAACTTAAATTTAATCACCAGCCAGCTTTGCAAAGCTCCAGGGAATTGATTGACTGATTTTGATTAAGTTAGAAATACTTGTATATGGTGGAGGTTTTGTTGTTTTGTAATTTAAATGAGTTTATTATTTAACTGAATAACTGACAATTGAGCAATTTTATACATTTTCTCATTTGGTCAACTGATATAAATGTATGTTTGTTGTATCACAAAACAGATCCCTTGGTAAAGCACATGCAAGTGTTCAAAACGATCATTGGGTTGTTCCTTTTTTAACCTGGGGTTTGGACCCTGTGCCGTGTGTTAATAAAAGCCTGCTTTTTATATTCTGAACAAAATAAGTTTGTCCTCCTTCCTTTTTTGCTTTTGAGTGAGGTTTCCTCTGTGATAAAGACGTGGACATTTTAACCTTATGCTCTGCCTACTTCAGAAAGCGGCTCCTTTTGAGTGTTAAGCAGCCACACACTACCTGACTTTTATTATCAAAAATAAACCTTTGCAAGACCTTGACTTGATTTCCGAGTATTTTAATAATAGTTTCAGTGCATCTGCCTACCTCTATAACCCATATGTGGACCCATAATGTTCCACAAAATGTTTGTTTTGCACTATATCGTCACATCCTGAACAAATAATAAGGTCTGAATTTGAATCTGATAGAAAACAAATCACTCCTAATGCAATTCCAGAATAGCTCCTTAAGCTGAACCTGCACAAATTTGCAGGTCTGTTTATTTAGTTGCCATTGACTAGGTAAGCACAGCAGACAACTTCATGCATATTTTCATGTACAACCCAGGAGGTTACAAAATGAATGAATTATTAGGATGACATAGCAACCGTGACCGCCAAAGCGAGGAGGACTGTGGTTTGCCCCCAGGGAGTGGCCTCCCCCAGTGGAGGGGGACTGGGAGAGGATACTGATTCACCCTAAGTCCTTGTCCCTGACTGTCGGGCTTCGTTTGTCCCACTGACCAGGTCATCTGTCGGTGCCTTCATGCTGTTGCCAGGAGAGGATTTTTTCTGTTGTTCCCCCAGGAGCCAGTGTGCAATGACGCCAGCACGTAGGCCATAGATGTCTGCCATGCTTCCTCCCCCCTAGTGTGCCTGGTACAGATGGTACACTCAGTCTCCACCAAGTGTCACTACTGCACTGAGGAGCTCCCGAACCCAGAGGAGAGCTTCCCTCCAGATGCTCAATCCTCTCCCTCCTCTGCCGACTCCCAGTGATCCGGGCTCATTCCTGAATGTGGGTCACTGGAGTGGCGCGAGGTGTGGCATCCAGCGCCACAACCCTCAGCACCACCGGGCCATCCAATTTATTTTTGACTGTAAGTATTTATGTTATATGTTCCATGGTTTGCATGTATTTACTATTTGTTTTTAATTTCTAGTAAACATTTGGGGTTTCCTTAATCCTGCTTGAGACTTTTCTTTTGCATGCGGAGGCTGAAACAGTATTGGATAATTCTGACAAAAACTGTTAAGGGCTTAAAAGTGTTTTACTATCTTGCCAAGGTAAGAATATACCCAGGACTGTAACTGAGTCAAAAGGGTAAAACTGTGAACCAGGCTTGGTGCCCACTGGTGAAGTATTGCACTGTATTTCCCTGAAGAGAGTGTGATATCTGAGCCTGTTAACTGGGAGTGCTAGCAAAAAGGGTTCATATTTGACCCCAGGACTTGAAGCTAGTAGGTGATTTGAACCCAAAACAGACAGGAGGGTTACCCTGTTTGTCTCCTGTTCACATATTGCACTTCAAGGTTTGGCACTGTGGTAGCAGAGGGCCTGACCTGTGGAGTGCATTTGTGACAGCTTCTGGTGAATAGTCAATATCCCTTTGAACATGCATGAGAGTAACTTGGGAGAGTAACTAGAATACCTGCCTGCTGTTTTCCCACACACGTTCAAGAACACATGGTATTCCTTTTTCTGTCAGCCCCCCTGAGCTCCTTCCCATTCCTTTAGAAGCCAGACATGTCCTGCTGTGCCTGAGCTGCTTGACCTTACCATGTTCTTCTGTGTTCCACTTTTCAGGGTGAATGTCTGCAGCCACTCCAGGGCAGGCGAAGGCCTAAAGGCAGTAACCGCTCCTGCCAGAGCTGTTGTAGTGGAGTGCTGCTGGTGTCAGCTGGTTTGCCCAGACAGAGCCCCTTCCCAATCCAAATAAGACACAAGATGCAGTTTGTGGGGAAAGGCTGAGGTTTACTCGAACAAGTTCAAATTGCATACATAATCACACATATATTCAGATTACACTGTATAAATATTACATTAGGAAATTCAGATACTGCAGGGTATTCACCCAGGGCAGCCAACAAATTTGAGCCTGAACCTTTCAACACCTTCACATATGTGTGTATGGACACATACATATATATGTGTCCTAGCCAGCCTTTGGACAAGGTAGCTCGGCAACCCCTCACCTGACCGGCCAGCCCCATGACAGGCTTGACCTGACAGATTTGGACTTGCTAGGCCATAGCTGTGCAGTGCTGCCCTGACAGGGCCTCACTGACCAGCCATCACCCCCATGGTCCCCCACTCTGTCACGCATTTTACTGCACAAGTGACCATTTCCAGAGTGTTCCCTCACCAGACCAACCCTTCTAATCACTTTTCACCTCAGCAATTTTCTTACAGGCCTGAGTAGTCTGCCTGCTGACTCTCTTGAAACCAAAGGCACTGGATTCAGCCCTGACTTCTAAGGGAGGGTGGGAGGGCTTTGTAGTGTGACCTATTCTCGTCCAGGCAGAAAGAGGCAGATTCTCTCCTGCCTGTTCCTTAAGAATCCGCCTAGTCCCCACCCACACTGAGGTTAGTCCTAGCTCCATTGTGGTTAGGTCCAAAGGCTATTGGTCCTCTCCTCCCAGGCCATTCAGCCTGGCAAGATCAGACCTTTGGATTGGCTGTTGGCACTGGGCATGTTGCCCCCCCAGAGATAGCCGGGAGGGGCCATGTCTAGATAGAGCCCCTTCCCACACCAAATAAGATACAAGACACAATTTGTGGGGAAAGGCCGAGGTTTACTTGAACAAGTTCAAATTGCACACGTAATCACACATATATTCAAATTACACTGTACAAATATTACAAGTTTGTGGGGAAAGGCCGAGGTGTACTCGAACAAGTTCAAATTACACACATAATCACACATATATACAAATTACACTGTAAAAATATTACATTAGGAAATTCAGATACTGCAGGGTATTCCCCCCTGGGGCAGCCAAAAAATTCAACCCTGAACCATTCAACACCTTCACATATGTATGTATGTATGGACACATACATATATATGTGTCCCAGCCAGCCTTTGGTCAAGGTAGCCTGGCAACCCCCCACCTGGCTGGCCAGCCCAATGAAAGGCTTGACTTGATGGATTTGGACTCACTAGGACATAGCTGTGCAGTGCAGCCCTCACAGGGCCTCACTGACCAGCCATCGCACCCCCCCCGCAGTCACCCACTCCATCGCACATTTTACTGCACAAATGACCAATTCCGGAGTGTGCCCCTTCTAATCGCTTTTCACCTCAGCAGTTTTCTTACAGGGCCAAATAGTCTGCCACAAGATGCACAACACAGTTGCGCGGCTCCCACAAAATGCCCCAGGGTGAATACCCTGCATCCAAAACTTACCCCCCTGAATACCAATACTAAACAAGTTTTGCACCACCTCAAACTTGATGGTTCCAGATGCTGCTTTTTCCACCTCTTTACTGTGTAGCTCATCTGGCACTGCATCGCAATGATCTCCAGTTGCCCAGTCTGTTGTTCCACTGTGAACCCTTCATGTGTTACTTCCTGTCCCTACTCTCGGTGTGACACAACCTGTAACACAATCAGACACATTAGGGCATTATATTGGTGCATTTCAGGATGAAAGACTTCCCTGTCAGAAATCTATGCTGCTTAAAAGCCCGTGCCCGTCGCCTACTGACATAAGGCACATGACTGTGATTCATCAATTCAGGAGCTCTATTATAGGAAAGGGAAGAAAGCCTGTTCCGACTGTGGGCAGCTGCCCACCCAGGACATTAGTTGCCTTTTTTTTTTTGTGTCCCTCTCAAATTTAAAGGGATCAGGGAAATGCCTCCATAGGGGTTCGCGAAGACTGGCACCCAGGTCTTACCGAAAGACAATCTGGCATACTTAATATGACCACCATAGTTCTCGATGATAGAGTGTGCTATGCCCTGGCTGAAGCATGACCATTGGGTGATAGATAGATTGATCGATTGATCTATCTATCTATCTATCTATCTATCTATCTATCTATCTATAGGAAGTACTGCTGAGAGGCAAAACTGGCTCGTGCCTTTTCACCTGGGTAAAACTGGGTGGCCAGCATATCAATAGCCTTCTGGTTTAGAGTGTTGGGGAATACAAACCACCATTCAATCGCTTGGTGTAACCTGCAGCTGGAATAGGCTGAACCATTGATGCCTGTATGCGATAATCATTCGTAGGGGATTGAATAAGCCCACTCTGCTCCCTTTTTTTTTTTTGAACTGAGGAAGCACTGAGCTTTCCAATAACAACCTGATTCGACTTTCCCCTTGGGAAATAAGCTGGAAAGTGTTACGGTGTGTGGTATGGGGTGTTGGATGCTTGCTGTGCATGCGAACTGAATGTCTAACACAGTGGTCAGCCTGCACTGCTGCCCTCGTAATGTTCTAACTGGACCTTATAGAAAGAGTTGTCCTGTGCCCAAACTGGTCGGAAAAGGGTCTCGGACCTGGCTGTCACCCAAAGCTGTGCAGCTTGTGTCTGCATTTCCCACTACCAAAATAAGGGACTACATCTCTGAGTAATGAACATTTAAGTCAACTTTATAATTTACCAGAATTCCTTGTTGCTGTATGTGTTGAGAAATTAAATTTGAGATAGTGGTGTTAGTGGCATCATGAGAGCGCAGCTAGTATAATTTCCCCACATCAGCTGCCTGGAAGCGGCAATATCTCGGGAAATTTACTATCGTCCATCCCCAAGCCCTGCTGAGTAGCCTATGGTTGTGCTAAGTGCATGCTACTGCATACAGTCAACTGCTCTTTGGCAGCTGTGGGCACAGGATTGGTGCAAATTGTAACGACCCACTCAGCAGCGTCTTCCCCACACCAAAACCGGGGAGTGGTTGGTGTGGCCGTTCTCACTACAAGATGCATTGGGGACTGTGCCCCAGCCCAGTAGGCTCCCTGTAATTACTCTTTCATCATGCAAAGGGTAATTGCCCCTTGGCCCACCTGCCTAATAATTCAGAGGAGGCCCAATGTCCCATGCGTGTACTGAAAAAGCCCTGCCCCCCGAGCATTGTAGGTTATGCTGGATTCTTATATATTCATTTCCTAAGAGTGAATGGTTTATCTGCTGCTAAGGACAGGACTCTTTATTTGATCTGAGCTTTGTTCAAACAGGCCATTATAGTGACTGGAAGGATCTGGATGGAGCAATGGGCTTTACAACAGACTTTAATTGGAATCCATGGTCTCATACAGATTCCCTATTGTTTGGGAAGGGTGATGATGAATTTGGGAGCAGGAATACGAGCTAGCTGGAAATGAGGTGAGACTATCACAGCAACCTGCAGTGATATAGTTGCTCCATATTCTTGTAGTTTTCTTACAGTATGTGTCGTGGATCTCAGCTGCACAACGCTGACATCAGAGATGTAGGGAAGGTGTGTGTATGGACAGGGGTGGACCCACTCTACTGTTTAGGTAGTGAAAGGTGAAGCTCACACCAGTTTCTTGGACCCTGACATAGAAAATCTTGTCCGGTGGGAGCTGTTTATTATTTGCTTGGTGCAGAGCCGCTGTGGTTCCACTTAGCGCGGTGGCCCTCATGACTTTCTGTCCTCAGCTCGCCACCAGGAATCGACTGAAAATGTTTCTTTCTCTCTCTTTTTTTTTAATGGAATCACCTTCCCCCCACTGCTGGAAGGTCAGTTACCTGTGCTTGATGCTTAGTATGACTTTCTCACCGGACCAGATGAGTAGCCTGCCTGAGGAACAGTATGCCAGGTGTAGTGACCATTGTCACAAGGAACTGACAGAGAAACTGAGGAGCTGGAGTCAACTCATATTTGCTAGGAGATGCAAATGCATAAACACTGAGAAATGCAGGGATTGAGCTGACTAACTGGGTATAGTCGCTGGATGTCCTATGGAAGCGTAGCTATACCACCATGCTTTTTGTTTCCAGAACATGTCATCATGGTATTTGCTGGTAATGACAACCCACTTCACAGGCAGGTTACCTCTTAAGGAAAGGTTTCCCTTTCAAATTTTTCATTGTATTCGGGCACGGGATGGAAGCACCCTTGTTCACTGACCCCAGTGGACATGGACATGGCCCCCCCAGTTCAAATGGTTAAATGAAATTGTTCAGTTGCCTGGTATGTGGGGAGACCAATTCCCAGTCCACCATCTGAACGGTGTATCTCCGCACCCACCCTCCTTCCCTCCCCCTGTCGCTACAACCATTAGAAAACTTGCCTTGTGAGTGACCAGTACTAGAGGGCCTGACCCCTCCCCCTCTGTGAAGGAGTGTATGACCACCCAGCCTGTGGCAGTTAGGGATCAAAAGTAAATGTTCCTCTGCTATGCCTGCACCCATCTTGCTTAGTGAGGGTCACCACCAGCCCGGCCAGAGTACATCACGCTGAATTACAAAGACAGGGAAAACCCTGCTCCATGTGGCCCCCACTCCACCAGATTGCCTGAATTATGTAACATGAAGCATGCTGCTAGAAATCCTGAAGTCTATGTAGTGACACTGTGAGTATTGGTGACCCTAGTGGCACGCAGCCCATCACCCTCCAGAGCACTGGTGTGTGCACTACTGAACTGTGGCATGGATAATCCACCTCCAGGTAAGTAAATCTCTGTGGAACTCCTCGTAAACACAAATAGCTTGCACTGGATACTGTGTAGCCTGTGTCCCGATAAATTCCCGAGGCTGCTGCATCCTTCATTCTGGGAAACGATCCCCCCTTTTTTATTTATTTTTGTTTTTAGGAAGCAAAATAGGGTTGCCAGCTTGCTTTGTTATATTCTCCCCTTTCAGTAGTATACTATATTATTGTCCTATTTTGCAATGCATCTAAGCTGTAATGCAACAGTGGCTTGCCCTTTT
Source organism: Neoceratodus forsteri (assembly GCA_016271365.2). Lineage (NCBI taxonomy): Eukaryota > Metazoa > Chordata > Ceratodontiformes > Ceratodontidae > Neoceratodus > Neoceratodus forsteri. The sequence goes on from CM057456.1 coordinate 1,196,987,208, forward strand.
TCACCATTGGGCGTCACAGTCAAGTGACCCCGCTGAGATGTCCATCATATGTAACTGTTCTTGGTGAGACTGCAAAATGTACAAGACGATCGAGAACTTGCACTAGAGGCCCCCAGACCCCCCCCCCAAAGCTGGGTAGGGGAGCACAAGGGGGGGGGAATACCGCTGTGATGTGTGCTGAACCAGGAGAAGCATGGTTGGCTGCAGGCACACGCTGTCCCTGCAACTCGTATTGGGTAGTACCCCATAGCCCTCAGCAAGTTACTGTTGCCCCAGAAGGATTAACCACCTTTTGCCTAATGCAAGGCCTATACTGCTCCCGGCATGTCACATATGGCATGCCAATGGATGGGCAACACGGCAAAACTGTTCATAAATTGGGCCGCAGATGGCTATGGCTGCTGCCCCTGCCAGGGGCCTGCAAGGCTGAGGTCCTGTCTGGCTTAACTGTCCCTATGGAGTGGTAAGGTCTGCTGTGGAGTTGGAGCAGCATCATTAAACCCAGGGGATAAGAACTGTCAGTAAATATCCGTAAAATGAGAAGGCATGAGGGACTCTAAACCCGCATCCCTACCCCACTGTTGAACCCCCTGACAAAGGCCTACAACCATGTGGTAGTCTGCCAGTAACTGAGTGATTGGTTACCCCTGACGAGGGTGGATGGGTTAGGGGTTATTCCTGTTCTCCAGTGGCGGCTAGTGGCCAAACTAAAATGGCCACCCAGAAACCTGCCACCATCCATCATGCAATGGCCAAAGCAGCTTATGCACCCGTTCGACGTGGGCTGCTTAACCCATTCGGGATAGCCACCATCCCAAGTCTGTACTAATTTGTTTTTGTTTTTAAACCATGCACATCCAGTTGCCAGTTTGAGGCATGCTGTAGCTGCACAACCAGGTGCTACCCAAGTTGGTTCTTGGGGGTTTCCTGCCATGTGGCTGCCACTTCTAATATTTTGCTCCTGCAGGCGTTTTGCAGCTGACAACGATGTGACTACAATCTGCACCTTCAAACAACATGAAGTCTTGCTATATTCTGACTTTTGCAGTTAGCCCCAGCACTCAAACTGCCCCAGAGTGTACATGGTTAATTTTCTATGCAGAGCATAGAACGTTGAGCTCGAGCTCGGTTCAAACCTCTGTCTGCTGCACTTTGAAGCGCAACTGTCATATTCTTTACTCCACCTAACTTAATGGCCGCTCCAGAGATTTCTGCTTTGCTCAGGGTTCGTAAGTCAGTAAAAGTCCTTGGTTTTACCGATTATTTTTCTCAAGTTTCGGTTCAGATCTCTGTCTGTGGTACAGTAAGTACTAGGTAGTGAACTAGACATAGTAAACTTGTGGAAATTGTAAAATTTATTTTTCGACTGGTTTGGCTGAACCAGACATTTAGTGATTTATATATTCTGTCTTTGTTTTTAAACTTAGAGTGTGGTCACCGATCCTTATCGGTTTTAAAAAAAACTGCATTTTCTTGTGTTTTTTTCCAATACCCGTGACACGGTTAGAAACCGATAAGGGTGTCTTGCCTGGTTGTTTGCCATAAAAAGCATATGTTTTTGGTTAGGATGGCTCTGTCTGAGAAACCCAAAAGAAAAACCGGGCCCACTGGGTTTCAACACTGCAGTGTGTGTGGGGAGGCCTTTGCTAAGGCTAATCCCCACACCACCTGTGTTTATTGTCTGGGGTTTGACCACTTTGATTCAGACTGCCAAATCTGTAAAAATTTTCCTAAGTCTACCCTGGAAAAAAGATTAAGTAGGCTCAGGGATAAGGAGGCTGTGAAACATAGAAACATAGAATTTGACGGCAGATAAGGACCGCTTGGCCCACCCAGTCTGCCCATTTCCCTACCTACTGGATAAGCTGCAGATCCTAGTTAACCAGCAGCCTACTTCTTCTTACCCCCACCCCCCAGAATTGCCTTATGACTGTCCCATGCATGCTTGAATTCCACCACTGATTTTGACTCCACAACCTCCTCTGGAAGGCCGTACCATGCATCCACAACCCTCTCTGTGAAAAAATACTTCCTTAAATTACCTCTGAGCTGCCCCCTCTATCTTCAAATTGTGCCCTCTTGTTCTTGCACACCCTTTTTGAAAGATGCTACCCTCTTGGACTTTGTTGATTCCCTTGAGGTACTTGAAAGTTTCTATCATGTCCCCCCTCTCCCTCCTTTCCTCGAGGCTATACATGTTAAGCTCCTTAAGTCTCTCTTCATATGTCTTCCGGTGCAGACCCTGCACCATTTTAGTTGCCCTCCTCTGGACAGCTTCCATCCTGCCTATGTCTTTGCGGAGATTGGGTCTCCAGAACTGCACACAGTACTCCATATGGGGGTCTCAGCAGCTGTCTGTACAGAGGGATAATAACTTCCTGTTTTCTACTGGTGATGCCTCTCCCTATGCATCCCAGTATCCCCCCAGCCCTCCTTGCTGCCCTCTCACAGTGTTTGCCCACCTTTAGGTCATTTGATATGACTACCCCCAGGTCTCTTTCCATTTTTGTTGTTGTTAGTATCTCACCCCCCATTGTGTACTCTTCCCCTGGGTTTTTGTTTCCCAGGTGCATTACCTTGCATTTCTTAGCATTGAATCTAAGCTGCCATACATTTGACCATTCCTCTAACCTTGCAAAGTCCCTTCTCATCCTTTCCACCCCACCCTGTGCATCAACTCTGTTGCAGATCTTAGTGTCATCTGCAAAGAGAAATACTTTTCCTTCCAGTCCTTCCGCAATGTCGCTTATAAAGACATTGAAGAGGACCAGTCCTAATATTTAACCTTGCGGTACCCCACTAGTAACCCCCCTTTCTTCTGAGTGAACTCCATTTACTATTACTCTCTGTGTCCTATTCTCCAGCCAATTCTTTACCCAGGCTGTCATCTTGGGACCCACTCCCAGGCTGGCTAACTTGTATATTAATCTTTGTGTGGGACTGTGTCAAATGCCTTGCTAAAGTCTAGGTAGGCCATGTCCACAGCCCCTCCCTGATCTACTACTTTGGTCACCCAGTCAAAGAAATCTATCAGATTTGTCTGGCATGACCTTCCCGCTGTGAATCCATGCTGCCTAGGGTCCTGTGCCCCTCTGGCCTCTAGATACTCAACAATTCTTTCCTTCAGAAGTGATTCCATCTTTTTCCCTATCACTGAGGTTAAACTAACAGGTCTGTAGTTTCCTGCTTCTGCCTTGCTCCCACTTTTGTGAAGGGGAATCACATCTGCCCTCTTCCAGTCCTCAGACATCTGAAGTCTGCTGACTCGAATGACCAGCCTGGTTTGGTTTCCGACCGAACCTGAGGGAGTGCCCTCTGCCCAGGGCGATACTTCTTCGGGCAAGAGGAGAGCCGATCCTGAGGGATCGGTTCCTACAAAAAGAAAAAGAAAAGAAAAATCGTCTGGTTCGGTTCCACAGACCCATTTTCTGACCACTGAAGAGATTGCTAATGCGATAAGGATTGTAGAATTGCTTTGTCCAGTTCCATCTGATCTGGCTCCTTCTGGAAGGTGCTCGGTTCAGTCGGTTCCTCCGGTTCAAGATTATGCCCCTGAAGATTTCTATGAATCAGATTTGGAGGGGGGTGAAGATTATGATGATGATGATGGTGTAGGAGGTCTGGTTTAGCCCATTGAACTGGACATCTCCCCAGACAGGCCTTCTGGTGTTTCCCCTCCTAGGTTTTCTGAGTCACCTTCCCATTACATGTTTTACAGGAAAGTGGCAGAAACCCTCCAGCTCCCTGTGGAAGAAGCTGTAGAGGAACAAGAGTAACCTGATTATGTGGAGATGATGGACATCTCAGATTCCACAAGACTGTCTATTCCCCTTCATAAGTCTTTTGGGAAACAGACACAAAAGATTTTAAAAACTCCAACTTCTGAACCTCCTGTCGACAGAAGGATAGACAAAAGGTACACCTTATCGGGTTCTGGTACAGAGTACTTGTATCAACAATGCAACCATGTTGGGGTTGTGCAGGCTGCAGCCTGTGATAAGGCTAATATACCCTTGGCTTCACACCTCCTAAATAAAGATTCTAGGAAGCTGGATGGCATGGCAAAGAAACAGTACATGGCATCCGCCTTGGGACTCGGGCAGGCTAATTATATGGCCTATGCAGCCAGGTACCAGAAGTCCAGGTGGGATACTGTACTGGCACTGACTAAGCAGGCCTCCTCCCGCTAGCCTCGGAGCTGGAGGGGGTGGCTGCTGATGGGACTGAGGCATCTAAGGTACAGTTCCATGCTGCTGTGGACTCCAATGATGTGTTCTCTAGAGTCATGACTACATATGTGGCTCTTCGGATAATGGCTTGGCTCAGATGTACTAGTCTCTCACTGGACACCCAGGCTAAGGCCATGGATTTCCCTGTGGTGGGTAACTCTCTGTTTGGGGAGCAGACAGAGAATTACATGAAAAAGATGGATGAGTACAGGACCACCTATAGGAGTGCACAGGCCAAGGAAAGGCAGGTAACTCCTCAAAGGCAGCAGGCTAGGGACAGGGGTGGGCTTTTTCATAGGCCTTTCTACCAAGCACAGACCTCTTCTCCCTTTCCTCAGAGGGGGTTCTTCAGAGGGAGAGGCAGAAGGGGGATGAGCAGGGCTGCATCCATCCCTCAAACTAAGGCTCCTGCCAAGGAGACACCCTGATGTGTCAGCCCGAGTCGACTCCCCCATTCCTGTAGGAAGCAGGCTGACTTACTTCGTCCAGGACTGGATGTCTGTTACCTCAGACAAGTGGGTCCTGGAGGTGGTAAGCCAGGGGCTGGTTCTCAGCTTTAAGAAATTTCCAACACTGAGGGCCAGATCTTTTCCACCTGCAAGCATCTCCGAAACCATTGCCCTAGAGGCAGAGGTTTCATCTCTACTGGCTCTAAAGGCTATAGAGAGAGTTCCTACATTGCACAGGGGCAAAGGTCTGTACTCCAGGTACTTCCTTATCCCAAAAAAGACATGGGAGTGGCAACCCATCCTTCACTTAAGATACCTGAACAAACATCTTTTAAAACAAAAATTCAAAATGGTGTCTCTGGGAATAATCCTTCCCTCTCTAAGGCCAGGGGACTGGCTAGCCTCCCTGGACTTAAAAGATACCTACTTTCACATTCCCATCAGGTGCTCCCACAGAAAGTACCTCAGGCTCGAATTGCCTTCAGGCCATTATCAGTTCAAAGCTATGCCCTTCGGCCTGACATCAGCTCCAAGGGTATTCACAAAATGCCTAGCAGTAGTAGTGGCCTTTTTAAGAAGGAAAAATATTTCCATATTTCCATACCTGGACAACTGGTTCAGTGTGGGTCAGTCCCCAGTCCAAGTCAAGTCAGACCTGCTAGTGACTCAGCAAGTGCTCACCTCCCTAGGATTCCTTCTTAATCTTCCCAAGTCAGTTCTTGAGCCTGTACAGCTCCTCACATTCATAGGTGCAGAGTTGGATACAGTCAAAGCAAGAGCTTTTCTTCCCCTGGAAAGGGCAAGAGCTATTGTTGAGCTGGCTTCTTCATTCCACCTTCTGGTCTCTCGGCCAGCAAGGTACTTCCTTCATTTTGTGGACCACATGGCAGCTTCTACAACAGTGGTCCAAGGGGCCAGATTTCAGATGAGGGACATTCAGTTTCGCCTGAGGGCCTTTTGGTCTCAGAAGAAAGATTCTTTAACCAAACTAGTTCCAGTGACCTAGACTCTGATCCAGGCTCTCCAATGGTGGCAGGATCAGGGCAACCTCAGGCAAGGAGTCCCATTCATCACTCAGTCTCACCCTGTGATCCTAACCACTGATGTTTCTCTATTGGGATGGGGAGCCCATCTGGGGGCTCTCACAGCCCAGGGACTGTGGTCCCCTGAGGAATCCCTTCTTCATATCAATCTCTTGGAACTCAGGGCATTTTTTCTGGCTCTGTAAGCTTTCTCTCAGTCAGTGCAGAACAAGGTGGTTCAGGTCAGGACAGACAACACCACCATCATGTGGTACATCAACAAACAGGGAGGCACTCGGTCCATGGCCTTGTGCACGGAAGCCATGAAATTGTGGTCCCTAGCTTATTCTCTGCAGACCTCTCTGATAGCAGTCCACCTTCCAGGGAAGGACAATGTGCTAGCAGATGCATTGAGCAGGATCTCCCAGGGCCATCACGAATGGTCCCTGGACCCTCTGGTGTTGAAAGTGATTTTTTTCAAGATGGGGCACTCCAGAGATAGATCTCTTTGCAGCCCCAGACAATCACCAACTTCCTCTGTTTTGTTGCAGACCCCCAGTATTGGGCTCAGTCCCTCTGGATGCTCTGATTTTGAACTGGGAAGGGAAATTTCTATACGCCTTCCCTACCTTTCCTCTACTGTTCAAGGTTCTGGTCAAGGTCAGGTCACAACCTTGCAAAGTTATTCTGATTGCTCCAGAATGGGCTAGGTAGCCTTGGTACCTCCTGTTGCTGTCCCTATCAGTCCATCTTCCCCTGTCTCTTCCCAGGAATTACAACTGTTAACCTCCTCTCAGGGAAGGATTTGGTACCCCAATCTTCGGTTGCTCAGTCTCAAGGCATGGCTTTTGAAGAGTTAGAGTATGCAGATCTGCATCTGTCCCAAGGGGGTTCTGGATATTCTCAAAGCCTCTCAAAAACCTGCCACCAGAAAAACTTACAACTCCAAATGGAAAAGATTCAGCATTTGGTGTTCCAAGGAGCATATATCCCCAGACACTGCTGAATTGTCTACAGTTCAGGATTATATGGTTCATCTTAATAGCCTAGGCCTCAGACCAGCTACTCTCAAAGTACTTTTGTCAGTTGTTTCTGCTTTTCTGTCAGGGGAAAAGGCTTCCTCACTGTCATCTCACCCTATATTATGTACATTTTTCAAGGGATTTCTTCATACCAATCCCCCCTTTAGGGATGCTACCCCTGCTTGGGATCTTAATGTTTGCATTGCTCAGCTTATGCAACCCCCCTTTGAGCCTTTGTCTTCAGCAGAGCTTAAGTACTTGACTTGGAAAACTGTGTTCCTGGTAACTATTACCTCTGCCAGGCGTATCAGTGAATTTCAAGCTCTGTCAGTGGAGCCTGATTTTATTTTATTCCATAGAGAGAAGGTGGTCCTTAGAACTGATAGGAGGTTTTTACCTAAAGTGGTTTCAGATTTTCATCTGAACCTATCTGTGTCTCTTCCTGTGTCCTTCACTGATCATTCTTCTTCAGGAGAAAGAAGTTTACACAGTTTGGATGTTAAAAGAGACCTTAGTTACTACATTGAGCGTACTAAGGCTCACAGGTTTGACTCCCTTCAGTTGTTTCTCACTTATGCGGAAGTGAGTAAGGGCAAACCTGCCACTTAGAGAACTATTGCCAGGTGGATTGTCTCTTGTATTAAATTCTGCTATGAGAAGCTAGGCAAAATACCTCCCTCGGGCCTGAGGGCTTATTCGACTAGAGGTACAGCTGCTTCCCTGGCTGCGGCCAGGGATATTCCTTTGCTAGAGATATGTAAAGCAACCACCTGGAAGAAAGTCTATACATTTATCAAGCATTACTCCCTGAACATCCAGGCTAGGAGTGATGCTCGGTTTGGTACAGCAGTACTACAAATCCTATTCCCATGGCAGGTTCGATTCCCTCCTCCATGGAGGAACTGCTTGGTAGTCTGCAATAGTCAGAATACAGCAAGACTTCATGTTGTTTGAAGAAAAAATTACTCACTATAGTAATTATGTTTCTTCTAATGGAGTCTTGCTGTATTCTGACCTACCTCCTTACCTCCCCTCTCAGAACCTGTTTTTGGGAAGTGGGCTGGCAGATGCAGTGTTGCACCCAAGGGGTGCATTTAGGTACTCCCTCCTTTTAGAGAGGGGGAGTGGGTTATATTATTAATTTAACAGTCTTAAATTGTTAACTACCTGGTTTTTGATTTTGGATTTCTTGATTTGAGTCTTTTGTGGATCCAAAATATTTGGTTGCCATTTGGTTAGTAAAAATTTTACAATTTCCGCATAGTAGTTAGTTAGTATTAGCTTGTAAGAATCTGACAGTTGCACTTCAAAGTGCAGCAGACAGAGGTTTGAACCAAGCTTGAGCTCAACGTTATATGCTCTGCATAGAAAATTAACCATCTACTCTCCGGGGCAGTTTGAGTGCTGGGGTTAACTGAAATAGTCAGAATACAGCAAGACTCCAAAGTAATTTTTTCTTGTGGTCTGTGTGCAACATGCATTGTGTGCATCTGATGAAAGGTGTGAGTTTTAGCTTGAACAAAAGGATCAGCGAAGGGCTCCCTCTTTGTAGTTCAAGATTGCCTGGAGTTCCCCAGTGCCACATTGTACCGGTTGGTGTTCGGGGCCAAGGTGGAGTTGTCCATGAAGTGGAGTTGGTCAAAAAAAAAAAAAGGGGTCATGGCCTGGGTAAGGGATTCTGGGAGGAGCATGCAACTGAATCGGGAATGAGTGAGAGATCAAACTCCTACATTGGAGTAGGGATGGGATGTCGAACCTCGAAGCCTATCCTAGCAAAATAGAAACTGAAGCTGAGTGAACTGCTGGCGCAGCAGTGCTTCTTTCTTTGATTTTTTTTTAAACGGATCTCTGAACTGGAGGCACCTGTTCCAGAGGTTGTGGAGGTCAGAGTCAGATGGAAGTTCCTTAACTTGTGCAGGCGTTGGGCATAGGGCTGACCATGCTAGGCAGGGGAGGGGCTACCGATTGCACCGTAAGAAGACCGACGGTTGCATGGAGGGGTAGCGGTACTCACCCTCATGAGCCTTGTAGTCACTGTACTGAAACTTAAAAATAAAGATTCCCACTGCATGTATGAGTTACTGGAGGGTTGGCAGCTGAATTGCAACAGACTGCCAGGGAATGAGTGCTCCTAAAACCTGGCCGTAGCTATTAGAAAGAGAAAAGGGGGTCACAGCCTGAAGCAATAGATAGCCTCCCTGACCTGACGTCCGCGTGACCCAGAGGTGTAGTCCAGAGCAGTAAGCATGCAGCAGAAAAGTTAGTTGGAATTGGGATAGGCACACAGAAAGCCTGTCTACTCTGAGCCCTGACGGAAGGGGTTCCTACCTTTGTAGTGTGACCTACTCTCATCCAAGCAGAAAAAGGCAGATTCTCTCCTGCCTGTTTCTTAAGAGTCCTCCTGTTCCCCACCCACACTGAGGTTACTCCTAGCCCCATTGTGGTCAGGTCTGAAGGCTATTGGTCCTCTCCTCCCAGGCCATTCAGTCTGGCAAGGTTGGACCTATGGATTGGCCATGACCACTGGGCAAGTTGTCCCTCCGGAGATAGCCGGGAGGGGCCAGTCCTGCAGAGTATTGAGAGGGAGTCAGAGAAAGGGGATGGTGCTAGGATGACAGTGAAAGTGAGGCAGCAAAGAATAAAACCATCAGTACAGGTAGATTTTTTTTTTGGGGGGGAGGGAGGGGGTGATGATAGAGAACATGCCATGTACTGTAGCTGCAGTAAAGAATACAAGTGGCAGTGTTGGGAATTGTTTGGGATGACAGAACATACCATATGGAAATTGCAAGTATGTGTTGGAGTGGTCTGGCAGAAAAGTAGTGGGGGCTATTTGGGGGGGATCTGAATAAAGAAAATGTACCACCAGCAACAGAAACAATCAGTTAGGTCCAGGATGCTCTGCTGCCCAACTAAAAGCACACATTTCTGGTGTAACTAGAAGTATAGAATGCAGTCCAATGGAAGTCACTGGCTGGCTCAGTTACTTGCAAGATGATATGAGCTCTGTGCTGGGTAAGAAAAATGGACTCACAATATTCCCTCCTGGTGCTGTTTTAAGAACTGTCTGCCAGAAGAGTAAGTTTGGGGGTGGTCCTCAACAGTAATAAACATAGTGGTTTCCACCGTGTCTTGAATAGTAAGACAAGTTTGAACCCCTTAGTTTATTACTGTTGAAGACTCTGAGATGATCAAGGATGTATGAATGGGGTGGCTTAGTGGCCAGGAAGGGAGAGGAAGGACATCTGCAACTAGGTTTGGGGAGGTGTTACTGTATGCAGTGATGGTGGCCAACTGCTTTCTGGGCAACATCATGCAGATGAAAACATAGAGTTGCCCTGTGATATGAGTGGCTCATTTCTTTTAACTGTACAAAGTTTCCACAAAGCCAGCAGAGAATAGCATCATGATCAGCATTACTGATCATTGGCCTGACACTGTCGAGCCCACTCCACACTGCCTTGCAGTGGACCAAACAGTGACCCACCTCACAAACCCACTATTGTAGCAATATGTTTGCTTGGTGCAAGCTCAAACAAAAACAGGAGCAGCAGGTCTCGGGACAGAGGCAGCAGCAACATCCTCCAGGGCTGGGAACTATGTACTGCTGCCAAGTGTGTAACTCCAGTCAGGGTGGGGCCGGGAAATCCTTCAAAACAGATGAAGAGAAAGAAAAGCTAGCAGAACTCCCTGCACTTCAGCTTTGGTGAAGGAGCTCATTTAACAAGCTTGTCTGGTGGTCGGGGTTGTAACTGTGACAATGAAATAATGGGTTAATGATTTAGTGGAAGATTCAATTTGGATCCATGGATCTGTTGCAGAAACACAAACTGGGATTTATATTCATGGGACATAAAACAAACAGAACCTGGGCAAAGTGTGTCGGGAATCCCACAGCAGCTAATAATTTTCCTACTTTCTTGAACTGAGAAGGAATCCAATCTCTGAGCCACTGTGGTGAAGGTTATTAAATGCAAGGTTATAAATGCAACCCAGACTCTGTACTGTGGCTGGCTGACTGACTGACTTGCTGTTACAAACTTTCTACCTGGGGTTTGAAGTTGACAGGAGAGGCAGCTGCCAGTATGCAGATCAGAATTTGATGTGAGCACCATCATGGCAATTGTGAGGGGCTGGAGTTAAGAAACAAGCATTTGTTAATGCTGAATGTTGACTTGCTGGCATTGGTGTTGGTAGTGCAGGAGTCAGAGCTGCATAATAGGAATGGAAGTGAAGTATTGAACTAATGCCACCCCCCCCCCGCGCAGAGAGTGAAGGGCATTGGGGGTGTGCCTTTGGTTCATCGGCCATAACACTGAAGCCATTCCACCTCACCCCTCCCTGCAGACAGCAACAGGTGCCATGTTGTGCATTGGGTTCTCTGGCCCTTACGCTCACCCATAAGGAAATAAGATGAGATGGGTGTAGTATAGGAGAATTGGGTGAACGTTAGGGCCAAAGACCCCGAGGCACAACTTGATGCCTGTCAGTGGCTGTAGGGTGGGGGTAGAATGACATGAGCATTATGGCCGATGAACCCAAGTCACACCCTGATGTCTGTCAGTCTCCCACAGAGTTGGCATTATGGTTGGAAATCTTAGTGCCCCAGGCGCTAGTTGGCATTTTTGCTCCAAATTTTCAAAATGGGCTTTTTGGGAATCCACCTCATGAACAGTGGCAGTATCATTTTGTTACTCAATCCTGAAAGGTGATTTCGCACAGCAAATATGCCATTCGGTGCCACAGGTGTGGAAGCACATTTCAGGCAGGATGTGAAAAATGACAGCTGTACTGTTCATGAGGAGGTGTGAAAAAATGGCAATGTTGAAAATCTGGAGTGAAAATATGAAAAATCTGTGACGTTATTAGCGTATGTAGAAACTGCACAATGCACACACATAATGTGGCCATTTTTGGGAATTTTTTTACCAAATTTTTAACATGGGCTTTTTGGGACCTCCCCTCATGAAGAGTGGTACTGTAACTTTGTCAATCCATCCCAAAAGTTGATTTCACACAGTGACCACGCCATTCTGCGCCACAGGTGTGAAAATACATTTCAGGCAGGATGTGAAAAATGACAGCTATACTGTTCATAAGGAGGTGTTAAAAACTGGCAATGTTGAAAATGTGGAGCAAAAACATTAAAAATTGATGGAGTTACGCATGTGCGTAGAAAATGAGCAACGCACACCCGTAACATGGTCATTTTTTGGATTCTTTTCACCAGATTTTCAAGATGGGCTTTCTGGACCCCACCTCATGAACAGTGATACTGTTGTTTTGTTAATTGATCCCAAAAGGTCATACAGCGCAGTGACTACAAAATCACCTTTCGGGACCGAGAAATGAAATGACAGTGACATGTTAACAAGGTGGGGTCCCAAGAACTTATGTTGAAAATTTGGAGCCAAATTCCTAAAAATGGCTGAGATATCAGCCTAAGTTGAAATCCCCCATTAAGTCCCATTTTACAGCGCTTATCCGATTCTTCAGTTCATAGTTCGACTTTGAAGAGTGCAGACGCGTCCCGGTCCACAGATGATCACTGCTCCTGATCTCCGGAGAGTAAGTATGGGTGAAGGGGTGCAGGGTGGTGGGTGCAGAGGGAGGGAGGTTGGGTTGGGGAGGAGGGACTGGGGAGATAATTCTGGATGTTTTTCTTTTTACAGTTTAATAAACAAAAAAAAGACTCCAGAGGACTGTTTTCTTTATTTATAGGTTAGGAAAAAAAACAAACTTTGGGGCACACTGGGGTGGGCTCCCAATGTGCCACATGAGTTTGGGGAGGGGGGACATGATGCTGACAGGGATTGGGGAAGGGGAAACATGATGCTGATGGGGATTTGGCACCCCACTGGCAAAGAAATTGAGCTTGGGGGTGGGGGACATCTCACACCAGGGGTGGGCTCCCAGTTTGCCACAATGTGGCATGCTGACATGGGGATTGGGCATCCCTGATGTCGGCTTTGCGGGAGTATGCAGCCGGCAGCAGGAGCTGCCATTGTGGAAAGCTGCGCCGGTGGCTGTTTTATTTATTTATTGAAATGTTTCACCAGGAATGGCACGCTGAGCAACTGATTGTAGCTCCGGTCATGCGTATTACTGTGCACTGTAATGCACATGGCCGGAGTCTAGTCATCTGCTGCTGCAATGACGAAACTGCACCTGATTGCAGTGGCAGATTTATTTCAACTGTTTGGATCCCTTTGAAGTTTGCTGTTATCGCCATCATGTTCACTGATTGGCAGCTGAGGGACGCACCCACTAAAGTGCCCCCTGCATTGGCCACAACACTGACACACCTCTGAAATGTGTTACTACCACAAGATGTTGCTTACACATGCGCAAGCCAATATAATAAAAAGGAGCAGCAGGTCCGGGGAGAGATGCAGCAGCAGCATCAAGCAGAGCTGGGAACTACTTATTGCTGAGTGTGCATCTCAGGATGGAGGCACAGGAAATACTTCAAAACAGACCAAGAAAGAGAAGAGTTAGCAGCACTCCCTGCACTTCAGCTTTGATGAAGGAGCTCATCAGGTGACTGAGGCTGCAACTGTGACAATCAAATAATGGATTAATGATTTAGGGCTAAGACTTACTTTGGATCCATGGATCTGTCACAGAGACACAAACTGAGGCTAATATCAGTGGGATATAAAAACAAACTGAACTTGGGCAAAGAGTGTCGGGAATCTCACAGCAGCTAATAATGTTTCTGCTATCTTGAACTGAGAAGGAATCCAATCTCTGAGCCACTTTGGTGAAGGCTACTAAAAGCGAAAAGTTTACTGTGGACTGACTGGCAGGGTTTGGACTTGACAGGCAGCCACCAGATGTGCAGCTTAGCTTGGAATTTGATATGACCATCTAATTGATATATATACTCACTTGTTGTGGCTGAAGATTTTCATTGCATGCAGTAAGGATTAGAAACTTTTTCATAAGTTATATAGCTGCAACTTGTTTTTTTTTTTATTCCTATTGGCCCAGGCCCCAATAGATAATAGAAAACAGAGAAATATGAAGCTCTGGGGCTGGAAATGAATAAATTATCGAGGACTTGAACACATATGAAGCCTCTAAAGATTACTTTTTCTGTGGGGATAAGGTGCAGGCAACACCCCCCAGTCTGAGGAAACCTGGAGGGTTCTCCTACAAGATAACTAAATCCATCTGCAGAATCAGCAGCAGGGTGACCTGGCTATGGTCTGTGGGCTACAGAATGGGGCAGAGTTACTAGGGCACCCAAAACCTCAGCAGCTATGGGGGGGAGTTGGGAGAGGCCACCGCCAGGCAGCAGGAGGCCCAATGTAGAAGTGGCCGCTACGAAACCACCGCTGGTCACAGCTGGGCTGAAGCTCTCAGATGGGCAGAAATGCCAAGCCCCAAAGGAAGGGGCACCTCACTGGAGAGTCAGCTATGAGAATCCATATGAAAATCTGGACACTCTGGAGGTGTCCAGGTCCAGCGACTGCAATGCAGAGGTTCCAGTCAAACTGTGTATCCAACTGCTGCTGATCATCTTGATCCTCATGCACAGCAGCAGCTGCCTTCCAGCCCTGAGTCAAACTGGGGGACAGGCACCCAGAAAAGGTTTTTCAGTCCAGGAGCCAGCTTTACCCAAAATGATCAGCTGGTACCTAGGAGTCCCACCAAAACCCAGCTGGATAAGTATTACCAACAATACTCCAGACTTAACTACCTATTTTTGAGCACAATCCAGACACATTGCAGCACAAGATTAAAAAACTGACAGTATAGGGGAAGTGAAAAAACATGAAATGATACTGCATTATGATCTATCGGGGTAGTAAATAGCTGACAGAAAAGGGCTTTAGCATACAGTGTACTTCCAGATTGTAACTAGCTGATCTTGATTAAAAATAAACCTAAGATACTAACCTTATAAATGTTTACAGTGTTTGATTCACTGACAAATAATTGCAATGACGTTTTTGATTTTATGAGAGCTCTGCAGTTGCAGCTGTCTATATCTGAATGTTTGTATGTTATTCCTGTACTGTGAAAATATGATTCTGTTTGCTACATATTGTAGTCATTAATTAATATATACTGCAGCTGCCCCAAAGCACTCTTGCCAAAGAGTTAACACCTACTGTACTGTTAAGTCCATGAGTTTGCCCCCAGTGAAAATAGATACTATAAATGTATCTGGATTCAGATGACTGCTACCTGGTGGAACTTTCCCCTGATGTATTCAAAATTCCTGGCTTTGGAGAGGAATGGTGATTTATCGGATTCATTTTGTTGTACAGTAGTTGATGACTGTAATACATCAGTTCCTAGTTGCAATAAGGAAAATAACAAAACAGTTTGTATGAGCACATAAATATGTATAATATTGCCTACACAACACAATAAAACTAAACAGTTTTTAAAGGACATGCTGAGGACAGTAAAACACACTCCTAGACATGGGCTGTCGGCTACTGCTTGACAAGAAATTTAAAGCAATTGCCCAGGTTATTACTTTAAATTGACAATTGATTCTTTTAATGAATACTGATTTCTTTGACTTCAGAAACAACCACAGCCTCTGGCCAGTGTACAACAAGTAATGTGTTTTAACCAACTCTGTTTTTTAAAGGTGAAGACTGGTTCCTAAAAGTTGATCAAAGATAAAAATGTGAGATTCTCCCTGTCTGATTTATGGAGGCTGCTTATCAGCTTAACTTCAATTGGAGCAAGCCCTGAGCTGACCATTTTACTCTAAATTTACAGTGCAATAAAATGGAAAGGAAAACAGGACAGTTTGTGCAGTGACAGCTAGAGGTGGGGGCATGGGACATTCTTTCTGTCAGCCTGCTGCTCGAAAGGCAAAGGGGAAAAAAGAGCAAATAATTCCCAGAAGTCAGGAAGCTGGGCTGTGCTCTGCTTTTGCAAGCACACATTTCTGGCAGCTCGTCTGATCTTCAGAAGAGGACAGCATTGGAGAAGTACCAAAGGAAAAAAATACATATCATACAGTTTTTCTGTACAATACAGTATAATACCATACATTGTTGCTGTGCCCAATTAGTGGCTTGCATGCAAACCAGGTTCATGTGGAATATATCTGATGTCCTCATATCTCATGTCAACTGGAACTCAGTCACTACTTGAAACATTCGGAAACA
Organism: Neoceratodus forsteri; assembly: GCA_016271365.2. Taxonomy (NCBI): domain Eukaryota; kingdom Metazoa; phylum Chordata; order Ceratodontiformes; family Ceratodontidae; genus Neoceratodus; species Neoceratodus forsteri. Next base: position 1,197,003,070 of record CM057456.1, read on the forward strand.
ATTAATGACACCAAGTGAGGCTGCTACCATGACTGACATGGTGGGGGGGGGGGGGCATTGAGTTTGGCTGCCTCAGAAACTAGCAGCAGTGTACATTTTTTCAATGAAATGTACGGCCGGGGTGACACTCAGAAGGCAAGTGGTTGTTCGGCAGCAGCGGGTGGATTTCTGTGTGTGTGTGTGTGTTGGGGGGCAGCACTCAGGAGGTGAGCGTGTTGCTCCAGCAGGTTGATGATCATGTCATTCAGCTGGCTGCTTTGTGGGATGTTGTACTTGAAAGGATGGAACCACCCTGGGATTCGTGCAGTTCTATCCTTTCAATTGCATGAAGTTTTACACCCATCCGCCAGGCTGAACGGCTTCACCATCAGCCTGCTCCTTGATGGGCTGTCACTGTCAAGCCCACTGCAGCCTGAACTGCACTGGACCTGACAATGACACACCTCTGAAAGCCGTTTTTGTAACAAGATGTTCGCTTTGTGCTGCATACGCAAGCAAACATAAGAAGGGAATGAACAATGGAATACAACAGAATGTGATGCAATAGTCAATGATGTTACAAATAACAAAAGATCAGTTCAAAGTTAAGACATGATAACTAGAAATATTTCAGGAGTACTTACTGGCAAACTTCTCCCATGTGCTCTCCCCATGATCTGCCATCCCTTGAAGAACTGTATAAAGTCTTATTATCTACTGGAGATTTCCCAACAGATTAGTTTAGTTTATTGTTCTAGGAATTACCACCTTTGAGCCAGAGGCTCTTTTACAAAGGTTCCACATCAATTAGGTACAGTACAAAAGGTTACATAGATAACACAACAATTTGTGTTGTGTCAAGAGCAAGAAAACATATACAAATACATATCAAATCACTTGTGCAAAAGGACATGAGATATCAATAATCACATTATTATTACAAGAAAGAGGTCATACCAGATTAGGAGAAACAAATAGGGAAAGTCCAGAACAGAGAGGTTAAGTGAAAGGTGTGGGGAGCAGACAATAGCAGGAGAAAAGGTTTCCCAAACATGTCTTTGTCAAATAACGGAACAGGGTGGGTAGTGAGAAAATAGGAGGTTTAATCAGGACAGTCATAGGAGCTGGAGGTGGCAAGGTGAGAGAAAAGCCTTGATTTGAAAATACCTAGAGAGGTGGAGGCAGTAATATGAGTGCTGAGGGCATTTAGCCAGCTGGGGGCACGATAGGCAAAAGATTAGAAGTTCAAGATATTTCCTGTTTTTAAATCTGGGGACAACTGGGAGGTGTCGAGTTATGGATACTTACCCCATTGTACACTGAAGATTCTAGAGAAGTTGATATTTGCACAGATTACTGAATTGTTAAATAAAAACAGCTTGTTAAATAACATCCGATCTGGAATTAGGCCTAAGCATAGTACCATGCATACAGTAGTACACAGTCTTGGTAAAGAGTTCTATTAATGTACACTTGGCTGTGGATAATAAATTATTTGCAACTGCAGTTTTTATCATCATGTTCAGGGCCTTCAACACCATGGACCACAGGCTAATGTTATCAAAACTGAGCAACCTTAACTTCTGCATGGCTACCCAGACATTGATGGAATGCTATTTAAGTAATCATTAGTAACTGGTGGCTATGAAGAACGTGTTCTTAACTTCTGCCTGTGGACAGTGGAGTTTCTACAGGCTTCATATTGGAGCCTCTATTATTTTCCTTAATCATAAATGACCTGGGCTATGGTGTATGGGACTTCCTAGTATGATTGTATGCTGATAATATAGTCATTTACAGATCGGGAAGGGACATGATTGCCTTACAACTTACCTAAGAGGACAGGTTTGTCATGATGATACAAAAATACCTGTTGCTAACAACTTGATACTCAACTCTGCTGAAACACAAACTAGTTTTTTTTGGCACCTCACATATTTCAAATCTAATTTATACCCATTGGAAATTAATACGCTTGATAATAATATTCTTCAGTGAAGGAGAGTGACCTCCTAATTCTGCAAAAAGGTCCATACCATCCTCATCATAATATTTGTTACACTGCTTTATAGTGGTTTCCTCAATGCTGCACCAATTTAATTACCTTTTTCTCTACAACATAACTGACTAGTGGTCACCGAAGTGAAGGGGCTCATCCTGGAGCAGATCTTTGCAGACCTCATTTTCAGGGCTGACCCTTGTGTCATCTGGCCTTCATGGGCTGGTATGTCTGAGGCACTTGTCTCTCTGTCATACCTCTCCATACAAATATATGTGAGAGCCCCTTGCGGTCTCATTAAGTTGTTCTAGTTATTGTTCAGTGTGTTTTCATTATTTGCTTCTTGTTACATTTTCTTATCTTTTTGTGGTTGAAATGTTTGTTAACAGTAAACTGCTAGATATGAATGCAAGTCTAGAGCCCCAGATTTTGAAGGTTTATCCACAACAGGAATTTATAATAACCAGGAATACTAACAAGGGTCACACACCAGAAGATAGAAAACAGGGATCTGCACTATTACAATATGCATATACAGCGAAAGGCTATGATGGGAACCCACATGCTGAATTACACATATGAATGTCTCCTAGACATGGCACTTAACAACTTGGCACTTATAACATTTAAGACTACTGAATATGTTCAATTCTTTATTTGTTCAATCTTAAAAAATGATTATCACAAAACACAAATTTACATAAGACATACATATTAAGACAAACTCACATACAATCACATAAATATACATTAAATTCACATTTATACAAAACTGTTAAAACCAATAGGATATGCAATAAAAGATTGAGCCTACTGTGCAAGTTATCAAATAAGTAGATATTTTAACATGTTCATGTAAGTTTAAGATAGTCTTATTTTTTTCCTCCTTACTTTACTGGTCAGCATTATATATTTCCCTACTCCATGAATTACTTATAACATGAAATATTAAGGGAGTGCAACCTAAAGAAAAACATCACCAAATCTTGCGATACCTTAGGATGCTGGCCACCATGATAGCCTTCCTATAAGAGATACACACAAAAACAGAACAGGGCGACTTATGGAGAGAGAGAGTTTACGGGACTTCAGAGTAGCTGACTTTGGTAAGATGGCCAACAGAGTTAAGCTAGCCCTGGCAAGAAGAAATACAGATGAGGGGGCACAGTCAAAGTGGGAAAGCATTAAGGATGCAATACTTGAAGCAACATCCCACTGTGTTAGGGTGAAAAGCAAGAGCAAAAGAAGGAGGAAAACACTTTGGTTTTCAAAAACTGTAGCAGAAAAGGTCAGAGTCAAAAGGCTGGCCTTCAGGAAATATAAGAGAACGCAACGGGATGAAGATATGGAGGCATACCAAACTTCCCTAAGGGAAGCAGGGAAGGCAGTAAGGTAGCAAAGGTCCAAACTGAGGAAACACTAGCATGAACAGTAAAAGTAGGGGACAAGACTTTCTATAGATACATTAGTGAAAGAAGAAAGTCCAGAGGAGGTATTGCTAAGATCAAATGGGGATAAGGGGGAGTGTGTGGAGAGGACCAAGGAAAAGCATCAATCCTAAATAAATACTTCTGCTCAGTATTTACTGAGGAGAAGATAGGTTAGGGCCCACAGCTCAGCACCATGGATGCAGAGGGCGGGAGGTATGCACAAGTCCCTTCACAAAAGAAAGGGTCCTACAAGAGCTTGCTAAGCTCAGGGTGGACAAGTCAATGGGACTGGATGGCATACAACCCTGGGTACTAAAGGAGCTAAGGGTGGAACTAGCAGAGCCATTATCAGAACTGTTTGGTGAGTCTCTGAGCGCAGGAGAGGCCCCAAAAGATTGGAGAAGGGCTCATGTGATCCTGCTCCGCAAGAGTGATAGCAGGGAGGAGGCAGGGAACTACAGACCAGTCAGTCTTATCTCAGTAGTGGGCAAGATTATGGAGGCACTCCTTAAGGAAAGGATAGTGCAACACTTGGAATCCATAGGAGCACAGGATCCAAGACAGCGTGGGTTTACAACAGGAAGGTCCTGTCAAACTAATCTCATAGATTTCTTTGACTGGGTAACCAGAGAGGTGGACCAAGGGGGTGCAGTTGATGTCGCCTACCTTGACTTCAACAAAGCTTTGGATACTGTTCCACATAGAAGATTGATTAATAAGCTGGGTAGGCTTGGGGTGGGTCAGAAGTTGGTCAACTGGGTGGCAAACTGGTTGGTGGGCAGAAAACAGAGTGGTGGTAAATGGTATTCAGTCAGAAGAGATGCAGGTCACAAGTGGGGTACCTCAGAGATCAGTCCTGGGGCCAGCTCTCTTCAGTATCTTCATCAGTGACATTGCAGATGGACTGGCGGGTAAGGTTTGTCTGTTTGCAGATGACACCAGGATCTGCAACAGAGTAGATGATCCAGATGGGGTTGGCTGAATGAGAAGAGAGCTGGATAAACTGGCAAAATGGTCAGAAGAGTGGCAACTGGGGTTTAATGTAAAGAAGTGCAAGATTATGCACATAAGGAAGAGAAACCCTGAAGCCACCTATAGGTTGGGAGGGGAGTTGCTGGCAATCACAAAGGAAGAAAGAAACTTGGGCATCATCATCACAAATGACCTGAAATCATCCAAGCAGACCACTAAAGCAGTAGGTAAGGCTAGGGAAATGTTGGGATGTATTAGTAGGGGTATCACAGGTCATAAGAGGGAGGTAATAATCCCTCTTTACAAGAAACTGGTTAGATCCCATCTGGAGTACTGTGTGCAGTACTGGAGGCCACACCTTCACAAGGACATTAACAAAATAGAGGCATTCCAGAGAAGGGCAACGAAAATGGTGCAGGGACTGCATCAGAAAACATATGAGGACAGATTAATGAAGCTAAATGTGTACACCTTAGAGCAAAGGAGGGAAAGAGGTGATATGATAGAAACATTCAAACACCTTAAGGGCATTAACAAGGTGAAAGAGTCTAACATGTTTCAATATAGGAAAAACAGCAGGACAGAAGGACACAGCATGAGATTAGAGGGAGGCTGATTAAGGGGTAATGTGAGGAAGTTCTTTTTCACAGAAAGGGTGGTGGATGCATGGAACGGCTTACCTCAGGAAGTGGCGGATATGAATACAGTGTAGGGCTTCAAACAGGCATAAGGAAGCAATACAAATGAGTATGAATAAATAGGCCATTGACAGAGTAAAAGCCTATGGCACATTCATAAGGTAGAAAAAAAAACTGGGCAGACTGAATGGGCCTTGCGGTCCTTATCTGCTATCAACTTCTATGTTTCTATGTTATGGAACAGAAGACAGTGACAAAAAATTGGGTTCAGCCATACTCATGCACAAAAATACACCATTCCAACTAACAGAACAGATAATGGGGAAGAAGGGTTGCCACATCATCATGATTAGAGGCACATTAAGTAAATAAAAGATAATACTAGCCCCCATTTACAACCTAAGAAAGAGGACCCCCACTTTTTTGCTACCTTCCTATTTGATCTCACAAAATTTGCCAAATTACCAATGTTCGTAGTCAGAGACTGGAACATACTGCAGGGTCAGGTGCAGAATAGTTCCAATTGCTCACAACAGGCTCTGACACCCTTGCAATGAGCCTGATAGGAATTGCAGGACACATTGGGCCTGGCTGAGCCCTGGAGAACTTTACATCCCACCACAGGGGAATACACATACACCTTTCCTGTCCACCATTCACACTCCAGAATATACTTCCACTTCCTTAGCTCAGAGTGCTTAATAGAAGTTTGGCAGTGTGAAAACCTCACCAGGGCTATATCAGACCACTCCCCAGTACAGCTCACAGTCAAACTGTCTGATCACTCAGAAAGTGACAAAGCCTGGAGAATAAACAACACCTTACTAAAAGACCGTACAATGCTACAGATCATCAAAGACAAGGTTACACTCTTTTTTCAAGAAAACCAGATGACAGTCCTCCACCAAAATATACCATGGGCAGTCTTTAAATGCACCATTGGGGGAACTGATCAGACTTGCATCAATTCATAAAAAAAGCAGGGATTCAGAAAGTAAAAGATTCTGACAGGAAATCAGGAATAAGGAAAGACAGCTAACTAATGACTCCCATGAAACAGACTGGCTTCAACTAATGTTGCTCATATAGTACTTTCATGGATCCTATCACTATCTGTCAGATAGTTCTGGTATCCTATCTAGGATCCTATCAGAAATCCTACCAAAGACAAATGCTGGATCCAGAGTCAGATAGCGATGGGACTTAGTTAAGATCCAGGGACCCTAGGTAAGATCCAGGGATCCTAGGTCAGATAGTAAGGATCCAGAGTCAGATAGCAATGGATCCCAAGTCAAATCCAGGGATCCTAGGTCAGATAGTTAGTATCTCAGCTGGATCTGTTGCTAGGATCCATAGGATCCACAATGTTTGCTGCTAAGATCCACAGGATCCACAGTGTTTGTAGGATCAATGCACTGGATCCTAGAGGATAGAATCCATGGTCAGATAGCACTACTATCCTATCACAGCAACTATCTGGCTGAATGAGAGGTATCTGTTGGTATCCTAGATTCTAGGTTACTATCTGACCAACACTAGCTTCAACTTAACTCTCTTAGGAGAAAATATGAGGAGAGCTCCTAAGGGAACAGACTGAGTATGCAATCTTCTGTGCTAAACAGAAATATGTAGAACAAGGAGAGAAAGCTGGAAAGCTACTGGTAATGTAGCTTAGACAACAGGAAAATTCCAGAATGGTAAAAGGGATAAAGTCACTTACGCATAATTCCCATCTTAAAAAACCAAGGGATGTAGCTGATAGCCAGGGCCTTTAGTGATTTCTATAAAGAACTCTACTTTGCTGAACAAATAACATTTATGCAGTGAGAAATCATGGAACAAGAAGTGCTTAGTGCAATTAACTGTTACACCTAATAAGACACCAGAGCCAGATGGCTTCTGTGCTAATTTTTACAGATGCCTTGTGGACATCGTGGTACCCCAAATTGCCAGACTCTTCAAGAAAGCAGAAAATACCCAGTTCCTCAACCCCCTTATGCAAGAGGCATTCATTACCCTTATTCTTAAACCAAAGAAAGACCCAGAGTCCCTTACAAACTATAGACTAATCTTCTTCCTTACTTTTTTTTTATCAAACTTCTAGCAAATATCTTAGTAAATATAATATGGAAAGTTTTGTCTATGTTAATTGGTCCTGTGCAAGTAGGTTTCATGTAGGGTAGATGTGCCACAGACCACCTGCGCAAAGTGACACATGTTATCTACATGTCCAGGGGTCTAAAAGAGCTAGATCAAAAGGAAAAGGCAAGTGCACTCCTAGACTTGGGCTGTCGGTGCATCAACTGGCAGCTAGTTAAACTCAAACAGAAAAAAACAAACAACGGTGCATTCCAGTGAATAAACAAGAGCCAAAAATGCAGTGAAATTCAAATTTATTGCAGAGTCTACATGGAAAACGCTGACAGTTAACCCAAAAGCTTTGACCATTAGGTCTCTGTCAGGGAGTGTGTTTGAATGGTGCACCATTCAGGCATGCCTAAAGGAGCCAGCAGTACTTGTTTCCTTGGATGCGGAAAAAGCCTTTGATAGAGTATCGTTGAATTTCCTTATGCACACCCTGAAATCTTTTGCCTTCCCTGACCCCTTCCTTTAAGGAAAACTACACCCTCATATCATTTAAATGTTATTTGTTTCCACAACAACAGACAACTCCTTTCCTGTAGCTGTTAGGGCTATATGTGTTACCTTTAGTTCGTTTTCACTGCTCATGGTAGCCCCTGTGACTGCTCTGGGGGTCTCCGTTTCATGGTTGTTAAAATCTCATTATCCATGAGAACTGCATTAGCATATGAGAACATGATGTCAGATCAACCATTTGTATCATGAATCTCTATGCAGAAAGAACAAATACCCAGCAAAAATGATCTGGAAAAACATACTGTAAACCGTAAAAAGTTTAAACGGAAAACCCCTGCAATACAACTCAGATAGTTTGCAAAGCTCATTGAAGGTAAAAGTGGTATTTCATACCTTCTTGCAGCTTTTTTCTTTGTAGACTAGTTAAGCAGACAGGCATACTGGGGACTTTAAAGGTAGATTATGCATCATGTTCTCATATGCTAATGCAGCTATCGGGGACAATGAGATTTTAACAGCCACCGAATGAAGTCTCCCAGAACAGTTACAGGGCCTAGTATGAAGTGTGAAACTGGACTAAGGCAGTTGAATGCATTTCTAACAGCTACATGAAAAGAGATGTCTGTTGACATGGAAACAAAATTTAAAAGATATGAGGGTGAAGTTTTCCTTTTATTGGGTCAAATTCTTGTACTCTCAATCTTTGGCCTTAGTAGTCTGCAGTGGAGTGCACACTGACAAATTCAGACTGGAAAAGGGCACTAGGCAGGGCTGTCCTCTCTCTCCATATCTTATACTGGGTTCTTATACTGGGTTATAGGAATGGAAGGAGGCTTGATTGCCCATATAAGCCATTTCCCCGTGTCAACGGGACCACAATAATCCCCTTGTTTAATATCCATTTATCTATTTTTTTCTTAAAGCTTGTTAGGTTCTCAGATAATACTATCTCTCTCTTGCTAAACTATTACATATACTGCCTGTTCATTGTATAAATGAATAGTGATATTTTCTTTGCTGTATCCAATTTTATCTGTAACTTATGCCTTCTTAGGCTTTCAGGTTTTGTTTGCATAATAATGCCCATTTCTTTACACAAGTCCTGGTCCATCATGAATTTAAATAATGTTAAGTGGTCCCCTCTAGTTCTTCTCTGTTCCAGAGAAAAGAGTTTAAGTTGTAGATTTTTCTGGTATTCATAGAAATATAGAAACACAGACTTTGACAGCAGATAAGGACCGATTGGCCCACCTAGTCTGCCCATTTCCCTACCTAGAGGATAAGCTGCAGATCCTATTTAACCAACAGCCTGTTTCTTCCTACCCATCACAAAATTGCCTTATGTCTGTCCCATGCATTCTTGAATTCCCCCACAGTTTTAGACCCCACAACCGCCTCAGGAAAGCTGTTCCATGCGTCCACCACCCTCTCTGTGAAAAAATACTTCCTCACATTGCCCCTGAGCCGCCCCCCTTCTATCTTCAAATTGTATCCCCTTGTTCTTGCACATCTCTTTTTCTGAAAGATGCTACCCTCTTGGACTTTGTTGATTCCACTGAGGTACTTAAACGTTTCTATCATGCCCTCCTCCTTTTCTCAAGGGTATACATATCAAGCTCCTTTAGTCTCTTCTCGTGTGACTTCTCTTGTCGACCCTGAACCATTTTAGTTGCCCTCCTCTGAACTGCCTCCATCCTGTCTATGTCCTTGTGGAGATGGGATCTCCAGAACTGGATGCAGTACTCCAGATGGGGTCTCATCAACTGTCTGTACAGGGATAACAACTTCCTGTTTCTGCTGGGTGATGCCTCTCCCTATACATCGCAGTATCCCCAGCCCTAAGCTACTGCCTTCTACATTTGCTTACCAACCTTAAGGTCATCTGATATGATTACTCCCAGGTCTCTTTCCATTTTTGTTGTTGTTACTACTCCCACAATGTGTAATCTTCCCCTGGGTTTTTGTTTTCCAGGTGCATTATTTTGCACTTCTTTGCATTGAATCCAAACTGCCATACTTCTGACCATTCCTTCAACCTTGCCAAGTCCCTTCTCATCCTTTCCACGCCTCCTTGTGTATCAACCCTGTTGCAGATCTTTGTGTCATCTGCAAAGAGGCATACTTTTCCATCCAGTCCCTCTGCCATGTCACTTATAAAGACATTTAAAAGGACTGGACCCAGTACTGAACCCTGAGGTACCTCACTAGTTACCCCTCTTTCTTCAGAGTGGACTTCATTTACAATTACCTTCTGTGTCCTGTTGTCCAGCCAATGTTTTACCCAGGCTACCACCCTGGGACTCACTCCCAGGCTGGTCAATTTGACTATTAATCTTTTGTGTGGGACTGTGTCAAATGCCTTGCTAAAGTCTAGGTAGACCATGTCCACAGCCCCTCCCTGGTCTACTACTTTGGTCACCTAGTAAAAGAAATAAATTAGATTCATCTGACATGACCTTCTTGCTGTAAACCCATGCTGCCTTGGGTCCTGGGCCTCACTGGCCTCCAGGTACTCAACAGTTCTTTCCATCAGAAGTAATTCCATCACTTTCCCTGCCACAGAGGTCAAACTGACAGGTCTGTAGTTTCCTGTCTCTGTCTTGGTCCCACTTTTGTGAAGGGGAATCACATCTGCCTTCCTCCAGTCCTCAGGTACCACACCATCCTCCCATGATTTGTTAAAAAAGGTAGTCAGTGGTGTCTCTAGTTCTCTGCTTAATTCTTTTAAAATTCTGGGGTGAATTCCATCTGGCCCATTGCTTTGTCCACCTTCAGTTTTAGGAGTTCTAGAACTCTTTCCTCTGTGAAAGGACTGGGATCGACCCCTATATCCAGAGTGCTTCTGTTAAATGGAGTAGGCACCTCCACCACCTCCTCTTTTGTGAATACTGAACAGAAGTATTCATTCAGTATCCCTGCTTTTTCATGGTCCCTCTCTGCCCACCCACCGTCCATTCTATTCAGCATCACTATCCCTCCCTTTGTCTTTCTGTGCTCCCTGATATACCTATAAAAGGTTTTATCCCCCTTCTTAACCGAGTTGGCTATCTTTTCCTCAGTTTGGGCCTTTGCTATTCTGACTACCCTCCCTGCTTCCATCTGCCTTAACTGGTACAGTTCTCTGTCCTGCTCCTTCTGTGTTTCCTTATACTTCCTAAATGCTATCTTTTTCTCCCGAACCTTCACCACCACCTCTTTTGAGAACCATAGTGGCTTTTTCTTTCATTTTGATTTGTTTATTTGCTTCACACAAAGGCTTGTTGCCTCTGTGATGGCAGTTTTGATATTTCCCCATTGTTGCTCCACCCTCCTTCTAGCCTGTTTGCTATTGCTTTTCTAAGGCACTCTCCCATCTTGCCAGAGTCAGCCCTCCTGAAGTCCAGAACCCTCACTTTTGTATGGCTTGACTCTATAGCTGAGTTTATCATGAACCACACTGTTTGGTGGTCACTTGTTCCCAAATGGCTACTCACTTCTAGATCTGAGATACTGTCACTGTCCCCATTTGAAAGTACAAAGTCTAAGATTGCTCCCTCATGAGTAGGTTCCAAAACTAGCTGTCTGAGGCATGCCACCTGAAGGGCATCGAGAATGGCCCTGTTTTTGGATGTGGCTGCAGCAAAGGTGCTCCAGTTAACATCTAGCATATTAAGGTCCCCCATCAACAGTATCTCTCCTTTCTCTGCCATCATAAGTATGCCTTCTCTCATATCCTTGTCCATTCCATCCCCCTGACATGGGGGTCTGTATACAGCACCTGTACAGATTGTGGTGCCCTTTCCAGTCTGTAAGGTGACCCACAGTGCCTCCTTTCCTCCCTGCTTACTCTTTTGTTCAGTTGCTTTTATCCCTTCCCTTACATAGAGAGCTACTCTGCCTCCTCTTCTCCCTTACCTGTCTTTCCTATAGGTTATGTACTCTGGTATGTTAACATCCCAGTCATGGTTCTCTGTGTACCATGTTTCTGTGACTGCTTCGATATCCAGACATCTCACTTCCATCAAGGCCACCAGTTCAGGGAGCTTGTTGCCCAGACTACGGGCATTGGTACTCATTACCCTCCATTTCTTGATGGCCTTACCCTTTTTGCCCCATCCCTGTCCTTATTATGTTTGTCACTTTCTCCATTTACCCCTGTGCTTCTCCCTGTTGACATCTCTATGTTGGTGTCTACCTCAGTTAGTACCCTGATTTTTTTGCAGTGGGCTAGGATTTCCCTGCTCCTCTTCAGTGCCTCCCCCTTGGCTAGTTTAAATGCTTGCCAATGAAGCATTTAAACCTATCACCTAGGATCCTGGTTCCCCTCCTGGACAGATGCAGACCATAACGCCAGTATAGGCCTGCATCCTTCCACGTGGACCCCCAGTCCCCAATGAAGCCAAATCCCTGAGCTCTGCGCCAGTTTTTCAACCACTGATTGAATCCCATGGCGTGGAGTACCCTAGCCTCACCCATGCCATAGACAGGCAGCACCTAAGAGAAAGTTACTGTGCATGCTATTTGCTTAAGATCCCTCCCCATCTCCACAAATGATTCTCACATTGCTCTGATCCCTTTCTTAGCCAGGTCATTTGTCCCTAGGAGGACAATGACATTCAGCTCCCTCCCCTGTGCAGCTGCTCCCGCGATCCTAAGGATTTGCTCCCTGTCCCTCCAAACCATGGTGCCAGGCAGACACCTTACCTCCCTTTCCCCTTCCTCCTTCAGTTCTACCTCCCTAACAATGGAATCCCACACCAGGAGTTGTTTCCTTCCATTGTGGAGTCCCATGCCACCCTCCTGTGGGTCTTCTTTGTGGAGGTTCCCAGCATCCTCCTTGGTCTCCACTGTGGGTTCCTCCATAGAGGAACCACACTTTCCAGAGTGGCATAGAAATTGTGGAGATGTACAACTGGAAGGATGCACCTCTATTCCACCACCCTCACCCTCCATAAGCCCACTGAGGTCCAGACACTCCTCTTTTTTGGCAACCTCTGAGGCAACAGCAGTGACCCTGGTGGTCCCTGGGTGGGAAAGGAGGTCCCACAAATCCTGGCCAACTCAACCTGGAGTTGAGCAACCTCCTCCCTCAGCCCAGAGAGGTGCCTGCAGATGTGACAACACCGTATCCTCCAGAATGTCTCCCAGAAGACTACTGCTCCACAGCCACTGCACTGCACCACTCCCATCATGACTTATTTCTGGCCCCCTAACTGTTGTTACGAATATTTACTCTTTCCTATGTTTGTTTATTTCTTTTTTTTCTCTCCCTACTTACTGCCTCTGTTCCCTTTTAGCTCCTGATCTTCCTGTTCTGAGACAAGATGTTCCTATATTTCTCAGTCATCTCCTTACTTGCTCAGAGTCAGACCTCTAGCAGCTGGGGGGGGGGGACGGAGAGCTACTCTTGCCCTTCTAGTTCAAGTTCAAGTTCAAGTTCAAGTTTATTGCAGGAAAACTCCATTGAGCAAGCTCATTTACAAGGAGGTCCTGTGACATAAACACTTAAAGTACAAACACAGATAGGTAATAACAGTATATACATGAAATGCACGTTACATGATACAGGCTGGATATACATACAAGGGTACCACATAGGGTAACCGCAGGTGGTAAACATTGATATGAGACAGGGAAGCGACTTACAGGTTGCATATTGATAAATGAAACATGATGACTGGTGTGTGCAATACATATACAGTATTTTGGCAGCTAGAACAAACAACAGTCTACAACTGATATGGGGGAGGAGTGATTTGATAGAGTAGCAGTGGAGCATAAGCAAAAATAAAGCCATGAGTAGAAGGGGAAGGGAAAGCAGTTAATATGACAAATCAATTATACCTTACCAGTGGATAAATATGGCACACATGGGGAAGGAAGAGACTTAATGACAGTTACAGGTGTCTTTTATTTTGGCTGAACTTAGCGATTTGTAGAAGTTTATTGAAACTGTGCTAGTTAGTTTCAGTACGGTTTGTAATTGGTTCCAAATGGAGGAAGGGCATATGCAATAGCACGTTTACCAAAGGAAGTCCACGTCCTTGGTATGTCAACATAATAAAGTCAGATTTTCTTAACGAGTATGCACTATGTGAGATACTAATAAGGGAAGAGATAGCTTGGCAATTTCTGCAGGAGCAGTTTAAGAGTCCATAGCCCAGCATGGAGCAGGCGTCTAGTAGTAAGGGATGTACAACCAACAGCTGCATATAAGTCACAGTGGTGCGAACGGTAAGGGGAGTTGGTAATGAACCGTAACGCATAGTGATAAAGGATGTCCAGTTTACTTAGATTTGCAAGAGTGGTGGAGGAATAGATTACATCGCCATAGTTGAGTAGGGGGAGAAAAGTGGCCTGTACAAGCTTGTTTCAAGTTTCAAGGGGGAAAGGGGCCTATTTCTGTAGAAGAAACCTAACCTTGCTTTTAACCTTCTAGAGTCATCTTCGACATGGTCACTGAAAGATAATTTATTGTCGATCCAGATACCTAGATATTTAAATTTGGTTACAACTTCCAGAGGCTTGTTTAGCGTGGTGACAATGAAGTCTTGGGCAAGGGTATTGGGGGGGGCCTGAGACAGCACTGCGGGAGAATAACATCGCTTTAGTCTTCTTAGCATTGAGCAGAAGCTTCTAGGATGGTGAATCTTTGGTGGCTCTGTGATCATTCACTTTCTGCTCCCAAACAGGAAGTTCCTGTTGTCATTCAAATCCTGTGCCTATAGAAGTAGAACTGCCTTTGGGTGTGGTGGTAGAGGGGAGGGAAGGAGGACAATATAGTCCCAGTAGAGACATTTAGTTATACCAGCAGCTCCTTCCTCCTGGTGCTCTGCCAGAAGCTATCTAGGCAGTGTTTAAATCGAGTTTTAACCTGGTTCCTTCTAGTTAAGCCACTCCTCCTACTTTGCAAATCTTTCTACACTTAGTTAATTTCACAGATAACAATTCCCTTCAGCCACCTAGGACAAGCACCTAGATAACTCCCCCTACTTTGCAAATCTTTCTACACTTAATTTCATAGATAACAATTCCCTTAAGCTACCTGTGACAAGCACCTAGATAACTACACAGATAACAGATACACAGATAACAATTCCCTTCAACTAACTCTGACAAACACTTTTTTTTTACTCTAAATTGAAGGTCCCAGTATAAGAGCTCTAGTTCTTAGTTCTAGTAGAGAAGTTTAGTTATACCAGCAGCTCCTTCCTCCTGGTGCTCTGCCAGAAGCTATCACAGTTTTTAAGTGAAGGTATAATTTTGGTAAGTCTTCTCTGCACCCTCTCTAGTCTCTCTTTTTCTCCCTTGCAATAAGGGCTCCACAGGAGTGATCCAAAGTCCATATGTGGCCCAACGCACACTTTATATAAAGAAAGTATACATTCTTTACTTCTATTTAGAAAGCTCCTTTTAATATTATGTGTTTCATAATTGACTTTTTGAATGACTTTTGCTCTATGAGCTCTAAAATGTACTTCTTTATCAAGCATTATTCCACAATCCCTTTCCATTTCAGCTTCATCTGATTATATACCATTTAAAGAATATTTTTGATTTATGTTTCCTTTACCAATATGGAGCACTCTACATTTCTTTGCACTAAAAGGCAAGCTATTTGTTCTTGACCAGTCCTCGGTTTTTAATAGGTCACTTGCTAATCTTATTATGTTTTCGGTTGTGTCCACTGGTCCCCCTAGCTTGATGTCATATGCAAATTTGACAACAGAATTACTAATGTTATTATGAAGATCACTTATAAAGACAGTGAACAGCACAGGTTTGAGCACCGATCCCTGCGGCATTCCACTGGTGACATCCCCTCCGTCAGAATAAATACCTTTGATCCTGACCCTTTGCGCTCAATTATGCAACCAGTTGTATGCCCACCTTATAATTCTTGGACCTATTCCAATCTATTCCATTTTTTGAATTAGTTTGCCGTGAGGCACCTTGTCAAAAATGTTTGGAAGTCCAGGAAAAACACATCAACTGGAATATTTTCATCCATTTTTTTCTTAATGTGTTCATAAAAACATAATTGGTTTGTAATGCAAGCCCTGCTCCATTTGAACCCATGTTGTTTTCTATCCTCATGACCAATATTATTTAAGTTTTCTTCTAGCTAACTTTTGAGAAGTGTCTCAGCTATCTTCCCCAAAATTGACGTCAGACTCACCCGTCTGTAGTTTGATGTTTTGGACCTGTCTCCTTTTTTAAATATTGGAACAACAGTAGCTACCTTCCGGTCCATAGGTACTGCCCCAGTTCTAAATGATGTATTATATAATTCAGATAGGGGTTTAGAAATCAGATCTCAAACCTTTTTTAATAATCTCAGGTGAAGCATGTCTGGTCCAGCTGACTTATGCTGTTTTAACTGTTTTAGTAAGCCCTCAGTTTCTGCAGCCATTATTTCTAACGAGAGGTTAACATGATCTTGCTGTCCTTGATTAGTCCCACTATCATTTGCCTTGTCAAAGACAAAACAAAAATATTCGTTGAAAAACTCTGCTATTTTCTTTGGCTTCTTTATTTCTATCCCATTATTGTTCAGTGGTCCAATTTAATTTCTGGAATGTTTCAAATTATTTATGTAGGCATGTAAACTTTTGCCATTGTCCTTTGTATGTATAATTCTAGATTCCATATTTAACCTTTCTTGTCTAATTGCTTTTTTTATTTTTTTTCTATATTTTTGTAGGTGTTTATAGCTTCAGTTGCACCGGCTTGTTTCATTTTGTTGCATGCTTGTCTCTTTTTTTTTTACATCTTAGCCACTTTATTAGTGCACCATGGTGGTCTTTTTCCTTTACCGTTTTACAGTTTCTTATTGGGCACATATTTATCCTCCAGATGTTTCAGTTGGATTTAAGCAGATTCCGCATCTCCTCTACAGTTGTATGTCTGTACAGTTCTTCCTAATTCCACTCTGTCAGCACCTACCTTATTCCTTCAAAATTAGCTCTGTTGTAATTTTTTGTTATTGTCAATCCTTTTGAAACTAGTGTTGCTTTCTTTATTTTAAATTCTATCATGTTATGATCACTTATCAAGTTAGAAAGCAACCTTATCAATGCCAAGCTTATCTTAAATGCTAAAAAAACCAAGACAATGATTTTCTCGAGACTTGCCTTGTCTGGTGCCCTACCTACCCCACCTAAAAACTTCATAGTTACCTCCCTAGGTGAACCCTTGGAAGTCGTACCTAAATTTAAATATCTAGGTATGTGGATAGACAACAAGTTTTCCTTCAACGACCACATTGAGGATCTATCAAAGAGGCTTAAAGCATGCTTGGGTTTCTTCTTTAGAAATAGGACCCTCTTTTCTCTCGCAACCCGCAAAAGACTTGTCCAAGCAACTTTCCTTCCCTTGCTTGACTACGGAGACATTTCTTTATCTCCTCCCCAACCTTGAGCCTATCTAAACTGGACGTACTCTATCACCATGCTCTTCACTTCATTACTAACTCTGCGTACAGGACCCACCACTGTGATCTTTATGCAGCAGTTGGGTGGACCTCTCTTGCCACCAGACACCTCCAGCATGCTGGCATTTGAACCCTCAAACTACTACTCCACAAACTGCCTGTCTATTTAACGTCTCTCATACACATCTCACATAGCGCCTACTCCCTAAGGAAATCCAACCTTATCCTACTAGATGTTCCCAGGACATGTACTACAGCTGGCCAAAGAGCTGTCTCATACGCCCTCCCAAACATTTGGAACCAACAACAAGCCATGCTGAAGCTAACCAGCATCGTATCATTAACTCCTTCAAAACACTAGCTATCGCTAGGCCCCCAATGCCAAGTCAACTTCCTAGGTACCAACTGGCCCTCTACTTATTAAGCTGAAATGTGTTACATAATTTAGAGCAAGGTTAAAGCTGAAATGTATTGCATATTTAGCATAAGGACTTATATTGTGTATACATCTTGTATTTTATATATTTTTTCTTTGTTGTTCTACATTTTATATCTCCTGTCTACGTAATTGCGAACTGTATGTGTATGTGCCTCAGGACCTCCTTGTGAATGAGCTTGCTCAATGGAGTCTTTCCTGCAATAAACTTGAACTTGAACTTGCTGCCCAGTTTGTCTCTATTTTTTTTTACAATGAACTGTATCCTGTCTATTAGTTATTATAAGGTCTAACATGTTTTTCCCTCTTGTCAGATTTTGTGTCATTTGGTTCAGACCACCCATTTGTAATACTTCCATAAATTTCCAAGCCTGTTCATTTTTTGATGATAGACTGGTGCAGTCAGTGTTGGGACAATTAAAGTCACCAGTGATTATCACATCCCCCCTCTGCTGCCATTGTCTCAGTTTCACAATTTGTAGTACTATTAGCCTCACTACAGCTGTTTGGTGGTCTATAATAAACTCCCTAAAAGAGTTTATTTCCTTCTTTCATATTTATGGATACCCACAGTGATTTGACTTGTTCCTTGTTGTTTATAATGAATATTCAAACTTTCAGTAGCGTTACTGACATATATTGTTACCCCTCCTCCTCTTTTTTTCTGCCTGTCTTTATAGTATAAAGACTAACCTTCAATATCCCTATTTCAGGTCACACCCTGATCCTACCAGGTTTCAGTGATGAAACATATATCAACTCCTTCTGTCAACATAAATACCTCTAATTCAGATTTTTTGCTCATGTTTAAAACTTCTTGCATTTAGAGAGGGTACCCTGATTTCTTTGTCTCTTTTCCTAATATTGTTTAGACTCCTAACTCTTGTATTTCTTCTGTTGTCATTTAATATCACCTCTCTCCCCTTCTATTTAACCTCTATCCTGAGACACTCACTAGAACATTACTAGCTAGCAATAAGGTACTAGCATTAAGGTTGGCTCCTGCAGATACAAATGATCCACTTATGCAGATGATAGCCTCCTTCACTTTACAAAAAACAGAACAATCCATTCCACAAGTGTTCAGTGCCCTCAAAGATTTCAGCCAGCTAGTGGGGTACAAAATTAGCTTTAATGAAACACAGATCATGCCCCTTAATCACTTCACCCTCAAAGTTCTTTCAATGCAGTGGGGGCACTTTGACCACAGAACTTAAAGAACGTGTGCAAAGGTTTTTGCATATTGTTAATAAAGCTTGAATTCAAGTCCCTGTGCCATGATTAGAGTTTCCAGAAAGTTTCATGCTGTTTAATTTTGTGGTTTTCTTTAAATCAGCATTTCTTAGCTTGCTCTACAGAGTCTGAAAACAGTGGAGTTATTTCTGTCTCTCTCAGTCAGGCTTGGAGAGCGATTACATCATTGTGGAGTACTGTAGCTTGCTGCTTCAGATTTCAATCAGAGCAGGCTGTAGAGTTAATGGTTTGCTCATCAGGTTTCTTATAAACTCAGTCTGTGATTTGTGTTTAGATAGAGTAGCTTAAAATCTATCATTCTCTTCTTATAAAAATTGATAATTTGAATTTCAGTGCTGAACTGAAGTAGTGGAAATATTTCTCTGTGAGAGATCAGCTAGTCTGTATCACAGCTCTCCATACTTTCTCATCAAAACTCAGATTTTTTTCTAACTATATAACAAAAGTTTGTTTAATAAATATAAAATAAATCTAAATTTTGTTCATTCATAGAAATTATTTGTCTTTGATGTAGCCTTCATAATACATTCATGTAAGAACATTTTTTTTATGTCAGATTGACAAACAGGTGCCTGACACATTATGCAATTTCAAGCACATATCCTGTCTGAATTTACAAATTTCAGTCTTTTGGTGGTTTCTGTCTGAAAATACATCATGTATGTGTATAAATAAAAACACTATATGGCATCCCAAGGCACTGTGTCTCTTTCCCACAGTTGAGACAGCTGCATTCTGGTGCCACCTATCCCCTGCTCCACAAGACCCCCCGCCTTCTGCTTCACATTTGAGGCTGCTGCACCCTGCTGCCCACTGTCTTCTCCCACACAGTTGGGGATTGTGCACCCAGCTGCCCACTGTCTTCTCCCACACAGTTGGGGATTGTGCACCCAGCTGCCCACTGTCTTCTCCCACACAGTCGGGGATTGTGCACCCTGCTGCCCACTGTCTTTTCCCACAGTCAGGGATTATGCACTCTGCTGCCTCCATCCCCTGCATAAAGAATCAGGCCTGCTGCACCCTGCCCAAACAGTTGGGGTTGCTGCACCCTGCTGCCCTCTCTGCCCCCCACAGTCAGGAATGCTGCACCTGTTGCCTTGTTCCTGTCTCCAAAGTCAGGGCTGCTGTGCTCTGCTACACCCTAGAGTCCTAGGTCCCCCTGCCTCTACAGTTGGGGCTGCTGCACCATGCTGCCCTAGGCCACCTGAGGTGGGGCTTTTGCTGCACCCTGCTACCAACTTCCATTCCCTAAATGGGCAGGACTGCTGCACCACACACACCATCTCACAGTCAGGGCTGCTGGACCCTGATGTCCCCCTGTATCCTGACCACAGTTGAGGTGTCTGCACCATGCTGTCCTCTGTTTCCTGTCACCAGAGCCAGGGCTACTGCACCCTGCTCCTGTCTACACAGTTGGGGTTGCTGTGGCCTGCTGTGACCTAGAGCCCCATGCCTCAACAGTTAGGGCTGCTGCACTATGCTGCCACTTGCTACAAGAGTCAGGGTATTTACTGCACCCTATTGTGTGCCTCTACAGTTGAGGCAGTTTCACCCTGCTGCCTCCCTGCCACCTGAGTCAGATCCTTTACTTCACCCTGTTGCCCACATCCCTCTGTCACAAACAGGCATGGCTGCTGTATCCTGTCCCACAGTGGGGGCTGCTGCACCCTGTTGTCCTCTTTCCCAACTCTCACAGTCACAGCCATGGCACTCTTTTGTTCCCTGTTCCTGTAGGAAGGTGCAGCAGGGCACAGCGGTGGCAGGGGACAGAGGACAACATGGTGCAGAAGCCTTGAATGTTGGACAGGACAGAGTTGTGAGCATCAGGGTACAGCAGCCCTGACTGTGGCACAGGGTGAACATGGTGCAGCAGCCCAGCTCATTTGGGGCAATGGAAGTGTGTAGCAGGCTTCAGCAGCCTCAACTTTGGAGGCAGCGGGCATGTGACTCTAGGGTGTAACACAGCATAGCAACCCTGACTGTGAAGACAGGAACAGAGGGCAACAGGGTGCCATGGCTGTGACTGTGGGGGTGGAGACAGAGGGCATCAGGGTACAGCAGCCCTGACTGTGGCACAGGGTGCACATGGTGCAGCAGCCCAGCCCATCTGGGGAAGTGGAAGTGCATAGCAGGCTTCAGCAGCCCCAACTTTGGAGGCAGTGGGCATGCGACTCTAGGGTGTAACACAGCATAGCAACCCTGACTGTGAAGACAGGAACAGAGGGCAACAGGGTGCCATGGCTGTGACTGTGGAGGTGGAGACAGGGGGCAGCAGGGTGCAACAGCCCGACTGTTCGGGGAGGAGACAGACGTGACATCAGGGTAGAGAAGTCCAAAATGAGGGACAGGGTGAAACTGCCATGCCTGTTTGAAGCAAGGGATGTGACCAGCAGCATGTAACAAAGGATCAGACTCTGGTAACAAGGGGGCAGGAGGGTGCAACTGCCTCAACTGTGTAGGAATGCACCAGGGTGCAGCAGATGCCCTGACTCTTGTGGCAAGTGGCAGCATGGTGCAGCAGCCCTACCTGCAGGGCATGGGGCTCTAGGGCACAACAGGCCACAGCAACCCCAACTGTGTAGACAGCAGGGTGCAGCAGCCCAGGCTGTGGTGACGGGACAGAAGGAAGCATGGTGCAGAAACCTCAATTGTGGGGATGGACACAGGGGGGCATGAGAGTGCAGCAGCCATGACTGTGAGATGGGGAGTGCATGGTGCAGCAGCCCTGCCCATTTGGGGCAATGGAAGTGGGAAGCAGGGTGCAGCAAAAGCCCCACCATCAGATGACCTAGGGTAGCATGGTGCAGCTGGCCTCACTGTGGAGGCAGAGGGACCTGGGACTCTAGGGCTTAGCAGAAAACAACAGCCCTGACTGTGGAGACAGGAACAGGGTGTAACAGATGCAGCATCCTGGACTGTAGGGATGAGGAAAAGTGGTCAGCAGGGTGCAGCAACCTCAACTGTTTGGGCAGGGAGCAGCAAGGTGCAGCAACCTTGATACTTTAGGCAGGGGATGGAGGAAACAGGGTGCACAATCCCTGATTGTGTGGGAGAAGACAGTGGGCAGCAGGGTGAAGCAGTCTCGAATATGGAGCAGAAGGCAGGTGGCTTGTGGGGCAGGGGACAGGTGGCAGCAGAGTTCAGATGCTTCAGCTGTGGAGAAAAGACATGGTGCAACAGTATGCCATATAGTGTTTCTATTTATACACATACAGGAACTCTATCCCTGAGCCAGTTACACATGCCCGTTCTCACCAGGTATTTAAGAGCAACCTTTACAAGCACCTCCTGACCCCTTATTGCCAGAGTCTGATCCTTTGCTACACATCAGCAGTACCTGGTACAGCCACTAGGAGTCACTATTTCCAGCCTCTCAAAGGACCATCTGCCTGTCCTTTCTAGCCCTTCTCGTATGCACATCCACCTTTCTCCCAGGCCCGAACCCCCACCAACCCGGGATTTGAACTTGCACCTCTGGCATAAAAGACGACAATGCTACCCCTGCACCATAGCAGCAGCCACACTCATCAAGGTACCTCCACCCCCCCTTACACTCTAGACTTCTCTCAACCATGGGCATTCTGACTCTCATGCTTAATCTTCTTACAGTCATCTTACTCTTTCAGTCCCCACCCTACCCAGCCATACATACTCCCACCATATACCCCACTCCCCCATTCCCTCCCAACTCCCCTCACACGCTGGACCACCATCTCACTCCAACGCATCCCCCGCCAAACCCTACCCCCACCCCACTTAGCCCTGGTTAAACTGGACTCACCCCATCCTGGCCATACCTGCCAATACCTCTGTACCCATCCCCTGTACCGCCACCTCCAGATCCTCACTCCAGCTCCAATTCTGTGGCTCCAACTATGGCAGAATGCTGCTCAGATTAATCACCCTTCTTCTTCTGCTCTCCAGGAACGTTTACCCCAACCCTGGTCCTGGGCCATCTACCC
The DNA here is from genome assembly GCA_016271365.2 of Neoceratodus forsteri. Classification (NCBI taxonomy): domain Eukaryota; kingdom Metazoa; phylum Chordata; order Ceratodontiformes; family Ceratodontidae; genus Neoceratodus; species Neoceratodus forsteri. The sequence continues at coordinate 1,197,025,750 of CM057456.1, forward strand.
CACCCTCACCCCCTACTGGGTGTGGCCTACGCATTGCCTCAATGAACATCTGCAGTTTTCCCCAAAAAATGGCTGCATTCCAGTGCTGGGTTGTACAACACAGGCCCGATATCATTGCCATAGTGGAGACCTGGCTCTCTGTATCAGCCTCTGACTCGGCTGTCTCCATCCCTGGTTTCACCATTTTCAGGGATGACAGAGTTGGTAAATGCGGGGGAGGATGTGCAGTATACCTCCATGACCCTCTCCTTAGCCATGCTCTCCCTGCCCCCAAGCTCAGTCATGGTGCTCAAGTCATCACTATAAAAATCTCCCCTGACCCGAGCAGGGGCCCTCCCTACCTCACTACCGCATACATAACCCTGCGGAACCAGGCACTAGCAGCCCACTCCCTTACCAACTATTTATCCACCCTGCCTCACAAAACTAAGCAGCTTGTCCTAGGGGACCTCAATGTAAACTGGCTTAGCTTCACTACCACACTTATAAAGGACTCCTTTGCTGCCCTTGACTTGACCCAAATAGTCACTCTTCCTACCAGATTTAACCAGTCAAGTGGCACCAGCTCCCTCCTTGACATAATTCTCTCCAAATGCCCCCACAAAATCAAGGACGTGAATATCTTAGCCAACTCACTCAGCAACCACTCGCCTATCCTCTGTCACTGGTCCTCACCCACACAGAAGCCCACATCCTGAGCCACCCCCCACCGCCGCTTTCTCCCAGGAGGCCTCAGGTAATTGAGGCAGCACCTAGCCCAACTGGACTGGTTCCCAATCTCACTCACAACTGATATAGACACTGCACTAGCCTACCTCACCAGTGCTTTCTGCAAGGCCTGTGACCTCTTTGCCCCTATTTCTAGCACTCTCCCCAAAAGACAAAATGTCCTGTGGATTTCCCCCTCCCTTATTCAACAACTGAAGCAGAGAGACAATCTATGGCATCGTAGTCGAATCGGGTAGGCCTGCAGACAGACAGGCCTATAATGCCATCTGCAACCAATGCACCTGGGCCATTCGGCACGCAAAGGCCAAACACTATCAAACCACCCTGGCCTCCTCCTGGAGCTCTGCATGTGCTTTCTGGGACAATATAAAGGGACTCAGTGGAAAATCCCACTCCCCTCCATCTCAGATAGCAGTCAATGGCATAATCACCACTGACCCCCTACAGATTGCTGACTGCCTCAACACGGCTTTCTCTGACCTCAACTCAGTCCTTCCTATCCACTTCTTTGAGCCTATCAATACCTCAGCCCCCCTCCCTGAAATGCCCCCATTGTGATTGGTTGGCATCTCATGGCACTCCAGACATTACCTCATGGGTTATAGCCCACCTGATAGGCTAATGATGCACATGACCCAGATCAGATTTCCAGTATATTCAGGTCCCAGGAACCCCTGCTCTCCAGTTGTAATTTGTGCATCTGAATAGGCAAGAAGCATCCAGAGAACCCCTGTCTGCTCTTATCTCTAAGGTAGGAATGTGTTTTATTCAGAGCATTGTTTGATTATGAGCATCTTACATAGTATGAGCAAATGGCTTAAGTGAATAGCTTTATGTCTTTGAAGTGAAAGGTGCTGGGTTTGACTTTACAGTAATCGATTCCAGAGAGTTTTTTGTGGTTTATGAACACCCTGTGTAGAGTATCTCAAAATTCAGTATCAATGGGAACGTTTGTGTGAATTGAAAAGAAAGAATCGTATTAAAGTCTTTGTGTAAGGGCATTTCATGGGGGCGGTCCATTCCTTTCTCGCTTGCCCCCAGCCGTTTTCACATCTGTAAGTGCCTTGTATGGTTCCCCTGACGGGCCTTCCAGCGTGCTGTGCTCCAGTACAGCCATGCGGCCGCCAGCGTTCCCCTGGCAGCCCTCACCACGCCGGCGTTCAGCGGTGGCCTCTGCTCCCCGGCGACTCCGCGGTCTCTGAACCCACTCAAGACCTTCGCTCCCTACCGCCCGGTCGCCTCTCTCCCCACAACTCAGCGGCCCTCTCCATGAGTCGCCCGTCCCCGGCCGACCGCCGCCCTATTCAGGTGTGGTCCTGCCGCCGCCTACCGCGGCCGGGTCATCCAGCCTGCCTGCCCTCCACCTTCTGCATACTCCCGGCCTGTTTCTTGGGCCCGCGAGTTGCCCATGTTCCCCCAAGCCCGTGGGTTGTCCTGTCACTTCCGCCCGGCGGCCTGTGCCCGCCACACGGAGATTCCAAATCTAGGCCATGGCCAAACAGAAAAAGGAGCCTCCAGCAGGTCCTTTGCCGCGCGGCCTCCTCCCAGGCGCAGCCTACCTCCATCGATGCGCCTCTGCTCCCAGCGACTCGCGGCGACCTCTGACATTCCCCGACCACCGAGAGAAATTGAAGACACCAGAGATCTGGCTGGTGTACGCCACAGTCACCTCTGCTCCCAGCTGACTCCCGACTCCTCACTCGTCCTTTTAGCCAGCGATAAGGGCGCAGGGTCGGAATAATGTGCAGAGTGCTGGCCTCTGATTGTGAGAGCACAGCTTCCACCGCACTAGAATTTCTTCCTCCTGCCCCTAGCATACATCGGGGAAGCCTTGAACAGGCTATACCACCCTGCCACAACGTGCCTGCTCGAAGTTCTCCCGGCCCCGCTCTAGGCGAAGGGGCGATCATGGGGAATATCCTGGCCTCAGCCACTCAAAAAAAAATATATGTGATGTTCATTCCATCGGGTTCCTCTTATAGTGACCCCAGTGAGACTCCCATGAGGCCTCTGCCCGGTACCTCCACAGCAACCCTGGCAGACCCTCGATCCCATCTCACGCGGGCCCCTCCAAGGCCCCAAACATAACTACAGATCTGGGGATAATGCGATTGAACAGTCGCTTCCACCTCACGGCTCCTGGGCCAGGGCCCTCCCACAGCGCCCCTTTACCATTGCAGCCTCTATCCTAACCCAGAGGGAAAACAAACATCGATGTCCTTTTCCCGCTCAGACCTCTCTCTCCTTATCTTGCAGATGGTTAAGGCAAAGAAATGCATAGGCACCGCCCGCCTCCCTCAAACTCCAGGCCCCTATGCGAGCCTGCCTCATGGGCGACAGGCTGTCCTCAATGGAGAGACCTCACCACCTAGCCCTCTCTTCCCGGCCCCAGCAACTCGGCGTGGGTGGACCCTGGGCTCACTCCTGATTCAAAACCAGCAAGCTGCAGTGGCCATGATGGAGCCAGCAAAACTTCATGCTGAAGATCATGGAGAAGCTGGAGGCTCTACAGAACAAGTTAGACCACCAGCACGGAGCCCACCCGTCCAGAGAGACCCACTAGAAGAGCCAACAGCACAGAAGGATCCACTCCCCAGCAACCCCCAAGACGGCAACACTGAGGAGAAAGAGAAGGAGGATGAGTTCGACGAGGAAGGCGAGGAGGAGGAGCACGGCATGGACTCGGACGCAGAGGATCTCGAGCTTCAGGCAACTCCGTCCCTGACCACTAAACTGTGCGGATTTGACACAATTCCCAGCCTCATGAAGGTCATCAAGGCCACCCTGGGACTGACCATGGAGGAACAAGAAGGAGAAGACAGAACCAAGCCAGACCCTAAGCATCCAGCTAAGGACCACCACCCAGAGGCCTTCCCAGTCTGCCCGGCCATTGAGGAACTGATCCACACAGAATGGCAATCCACCGGACCCAGGCAGAATGCCAAACAGAAGGAACTTACTTAAAATGCTCGATCTAGCTCCGACAAACCCCGACACCTGGTGCAAGGCCCCTTCCATCGACCCCTCAAGTGGCGGCCTTGAGTAAAGACAGTGCGCCATGCACCATAGCACTCAAGGACCCGACAGACAAGAAAGTTGAGGACATGTTAAAAGACCTTGAAGTCGAAATTACCATGGCCTATGACATATGACAGCGGCGATCTCTACACCTCCAGGGGCGCAGATCCGCTGGTTGGAGGAATTGCAGGAACAGGCAAGCCCGGAAGTCAGGCAGGCTGAACTATTGGACTGCACTGATGCAGCCATGCTAAGTACCGCGGACATGGCAGTGGACCCCACGCCTCCAGGCCAGGGCGGCTGCCATCATAAATCGAGCCCGCAGAGCCCTATGGCTCAAACTCTGGGATGCAGACCTCAGAATCTAAGACTCTACTGTAAATTTACCCCTCAAGGGGGCCATATTTGGGGAAGGCCTACAGGCTTATCTTAAACAGAGGAAGAGGTAAGGGACCTCTTAAGGAATAGGTCAAGACCGCTTTACCCGGCCAGCTACTAGGCGCAGATTTGGGCCCCAGAGCCAAGAGCCAGAGCCGCGGGGAGCCTACTCACAAACACTCGCTCGGAGTAGGGCACCCACATCCTTCTCGCACCTCCGCCTTCAACAGCTACAAGTTCCCCCCTCCTTCAGACCTCGAGGTCAAAAGTCTGGAGGCCATGGAAGAGGATTCAGGGGAAAAACAGTGACGCCTGTTTCCCGAGTCCTCAATACCCCAGTCGGCCAACGCTGGCCTGTTTGCTCACCGCTGGGAGACCACCACGTCGGGCAGGTGGGTCCGGGACGTGGTCTCCAAGGGGTACGCGATAGAGCTGACCCACCACTCCATACCCCAACGGTTCATCTCATCTCCAGTCTCCAGAAGGAGGGCCTCACCACACCAGGCACAAGGTATCCTGGCAGATCTGATCCTGAACAGGCCATTCAACCAGTTCCAGTTCAGGAGCAGGGGAAAGTGTATACTCCATCTTCTTCCTAGTGCCAAAGAAGTCGGAGACCTCAGGCCCATCCTGGACCTAAAACACCTGAACAAGTACTTGATCCCACGTTGGTTCAAGATGGAGCGGTCCACCCATCCCATGGGGAACTAGGTAGGTGACTCCTTAACTTCAACTCGATCTAAAGGACGCCTACCTACAGGCTCCCATCAACAAGAACCACAGAAGGTTCCATGCTTCCACATCTTGGGTCAGCATTTTCAGTATCGGCACTTCCATTCGGCCTGTCCTCAGCCCCAGGGTCTTCACCAAGGTCTCCATCACATTGGTGGCCAGGCTCAGGGAACTAGGACTGGACATAGTCCCGTATCTGGATGACTGGCTCATCAGACCGCGCTCCAGGGATCAGGCGCAAGCCACACAGACTTTGCCGTGCAGACTCAGGGACCCGCGGATGGGTGGTGAGCGAGGAAAAGAGCCACCCACCCAACCCAGCAGATCGAGGCATCTGGGGGCCATCGACTCAGCAAGCGGCTGGGCAAAACCGACCCCAGCACGGATTACAGCCTCCGCACCTGGCTGGGCATTTAAAGTCACAACACAAGCACTACGGTAGCAGAAGTCGCGAAACTTCTGGGCCAGCATGGCCTCCTGCATCAATTCGTCCGCGGCCAGGTGGCACATGCCACTCCAAAACTTCATTCTGGCAAGCGGAGCGCCAACCGAGTTCAACTTGCACCGCCGGCACAGCTGCCCAGGAGTGAGGTCTTCCTGAGGTGGTGGACCACCCCAGGAAATCTGACAAGAGGGTCCCACTGGAAGCACCCCTCCGATTCCCAGCCGAGGCGGGCGCGAGTCTCTCCGGCTGAGGAGCCTGCCTGGGAGGCATTGATCTACGCAGGGGACCTGGTCCCCGACAGAAGCCTCCTACTCAATAAACGTACTTGGAGATGAGAGCGGTGTTCCACGTGCTCCAGGCCTTCCGTCACCTCATACAGAGGCAGTCGGTTCTGATCAAATCAGACAACCGCGTGACAGTGGCATACATAGCGAAACAGGGGGGCACCAGGAGCAAGGCCATGTCACGGGAAACCGCGAAGTGATGAACTGGGCCCAAATTCACCTAACTCACCTGAGGAGGTCCATTTGGCCGGAAGCTGAACATAAGAGGCGGTTAAACTCAGCGCCAGCAGATTCATCCGGAGGAGAATGGCGCCTGCACCCAGACCTGTTTCACCTAATTCAGACGATGTAGGGCCCAGTGTCCATGGACCTAATGGCTTCAAGGACAACACCCAAGTGACAAGTACCTGTCCAGGTTCAGGGACACACCTCCCAGGGCACAGACTCTCTGTCTCAGGAGTGGCCTCAGCAGCGCGCTGCGTGTTCCCCACCTACCTCTCATCCCTCAAGTTGTGGAAAAGATCAGGAGATCTCGAGTCACTGTCATTCTGGTGGCCCCATACTGGCCCCAAGATCGTGGGTTTGCACATCACAGCAGATTGCTCTAGCCAGCTTCGGATCCCGACCCGGCCAGATATGCTATCGCGGGGTCCCGTGCTGCCTGGCCCTCGAACCCTGAAGCTCACGGCCTGGCTCTGAGAGGAACTGCTATCAGCTCACGGGTACCACAGGTCGGTCATAGCGTGCTGATCCCGGTCTCGTCAGCCTACCACCACCTCCACATTCGAGAGGCAATGGGCTGTCTTCACGATAATGGTGCCACCGCCCGGGCTCAGTACGGGGAAACATTGCGGATCTCCCACTATCTTACTGTTCCTGCAGCAGGGGTGGATAAGGGTTGGCACCCTCCTCCCCTGAGGGGTACAGCTGGCGGCCATAGGCAGCCAAGGCCTGGTCGAGGCACCCTCCAGGAGCCCACCCAGAGCAATCCGATTCTAAGGCCGTGGACCTCATGCGACCTAGGGCCAGACCTGGGGTAGCCCCGGGACACCACCCTGGTACTGGACTCCCTTAAGGGCTCCACCACACATGAACCCCTCGCACCGATGCAGACCTTTCTGGGTAGGCCTGAAGACCGCCTTTCTGCGTGACATCTGCTCGGCCAGAAGAATCTGGGAGCTGGGTGCACTGTCCTCATGCACCGCCCTAAGACCACCATCACCACCCAAAGGGCTACGAGACCGTCCCGGCATTCCAGCCAAGAGATCTCATGAAGTTCCACAGGGAACAGCCTATAGACCTACCCACCTCTGACCCGCTCTCATCTCTCAGGAGGAACAGCTCCCGGACCCTCTAGACACCGGGTCGGCACTTTCAGTCTACCTTGGCCAAGTCTGCGACCATCCCAAGACAGAGACTTTTCATCATCTCCAAGGCCAACGCCAGGGACTGGCAGCGTCCTAAGACCACCATCGCAGGTGGAAAAAAAGGCCAGCTCCGCCCCTGTGGGGAAAGACATGTGACTCCGCCACATGGGCTCAGAGCACACTCCACTAGGCGGTTTCCACCTCTTAGGTGGACAAAGCACTGGTATCCTCTGAGGACATCTGTAGGGCAGCACTTGGAGCTCCTCACACACCTTCAAAGGCACTGCAGGCTGGAACAACTGCAGGACTTCAGACCCGCCCGCCTCCCACGTCCTCGGCAGCCACACATATTGGTCACTCCGATACACCCAATCCCACCGAGGACTTGAACTGCTTCTTATCTCCATGAGGTAATGTCAGGTCAGTGAGATGCCAACCAATCACAATGGGTGTTTACTCACCTGGTAAAGGTGATTGTGCTGGCTGGCATCCAGTGGCACCCTAACACCCTCCTCGGTCTGATGGAGCGTTCCACAGAGAAGAAAAGAGAGAACTGGAGGTCCCTCTTCTTCAACCTGGTTCCACTGCAAGTAACACAAGTTGAACCTTGGTTGGCATGTGTGTGTACAGAATAAACAATAAATTCAGGCCTCCGGCCCCATTATTACATCTGTCGTTGCATGTCTCATCCTTAATAGTCTCTACTGTGTGTTTTGGTTTGCTTGTGTTCTACTTTCTTCCTTTCAGCTATGGAAAATTCAAACTGGAAAGCAGGGGTTCCTGGGACCTGGATATACTGGAAATCTGATCTGGGTCATGTGCATCATTAGCCTATCAGGTGGGCTATAACCCATGAGGTAATGTCTGGAGTGCCATGGATGCCAACCAACACAATCACCTTTACCAGGTGAGTAAACACCCATTTCTCCTCCTCAACATATCCCCCATGAAGCCAATCCCCTCCTGCTAAAAGCCCTCTCCAGCCACAGCCTCAAGTGTGACCCGATTGACTCCAGGATTCTCCGGCTAACCCTAGATGTCATGCTAGCCCCTCTCACTGACCTGCTAAACTGGTCCCTATGTCTAGGCCAATTCCCGAACACCTGGAAATCAGCTGAAATCACTCCAATCTACAACAATGAAGATCACACAGTACCTAATAACTACAGGCCAATCTCCATCCTTCCTCCACTCTCTAAAGCCCTGGAAAAAATAGTCTTCACCCAACTTATGGAATACCTTACCAAATACAACCTACTGTGTCCAGAGCAACATGGCTTCTGCCCTGGACGCAGCACTACATAAGCACTCCTGAAGTTCTCACACCACATACACTCTGCACTTGACTCTGGCGATGTTGCCAGGGCAGTGTTCATTGACCTATCTAAGGCCTTCAACACTGTGTGTCACCCCCTCCTGCTTGACTCCCTCCACCAACTGGGTTTCTCATCTGGCCCTCTTGCCTGGTTCTCCAGTTACCTCCATAACAGATCCCAACAGGTTAAGATAAATGGTACCCTATTAACCACTTTACCTGTCCTCTCTGGCATCCCTCAGGGTTCTATTCTGGGCCCTACTATTTTTAGTCTCTTTCTTAACACCCTCCCTAGCTCCTGCTCAGGCAGAATGCTCCTTTATGCCGACGATGCAGTTCTTGTCACCTCCCACTGTGACCCAATCACCCTCCAGGACTCCCTACAGCTCGTCTTCAGCCAAGTTGAAAAATGGTTCCTCGACCACCATCTGGTCTTGAACCGCAAAAAGACAAAGTCTATGCTCTTCGTCCACCACCAGAGCAACGCCAGTAATGCCCTCCTCCTCCTCCTCCTCCTCCCCAGCACCCTACACCCCATTGAACAGGTGACAGCATACAAATACCTGGGCATCACCTTCGGCTCAGTACTCACTTTCCACTCCCATCTTAAAACTCTGTCCACTGCAGTGAACACCCGGGTTTGGCTTCTGTACTGACACAGAGACTGTCTCCCTCAGAATGCCCTCCGACTGGCTATCACCTCCTCCATCCTGTCCCTGGTTGACTATAGACTTCCTATCTATGCTGCGGCTGACTCCACCGCCCTCACCAAAGTCCAGACCTCAATAAGCAAGGCATGCAGGCTCCTGACTGGTGCCCCTGGCAGAAAGCACACATGCCAGCTCTACTCCTCCTCTAACGTACTCACCTTTGACGAGTGCCTGTGCTACCACATCTGTATACTGGCCAAAAAATCATTACTTGGGCTCTACCCTCCTGGGGTTGCTACATCCCTAAAACTAACCCCCAAGTCGGTTGCCACCCTTAATGCAGCCAAGGCCACCTTCCAGGTTCCTAGAACCAGGACCTCTCTTGCCCAAAGGTCCTTCTACCACAGGGCCCCCTCCTGGTACAACTCCCTCCCCCGTCATATCACAAGCATCCCCAAAATCGGCCCCTTTAAAATTGCCCTACGCAACCACCTCACCAGCACCTGAAACTGTAAGTGCCCGTGACTTCCCCAAAGCCTGAACTCATCTTATCTCATCTGGCACTCTGCCACAGACAAAGTCCTCTCGACTGCCTCATCCCCCCCCCCAGCAACCCTGGTCCCCTAACCCCCCCCAGGCACTCGCTCCCTAGACCCTCTAGAGTGGGCCTCATTATTTAATATCATTGCTAGATTGAATTTGTAACTAACTGTAAGCCTCTGCACTCCTATGTACCATTGGATTTGCTTTGTATGTTCACTTTATTGTATCTTACCTGTATCATCCACCAATGTTGTACCTCACCATCTATTGTTGTCTACCCTCCCTGCGACGAGGTGCCTTTCTAAATGAGTCTTTGACTCAAAGGTTGTAAAATCTGATCTATGAAATAAATAAATGAGGACAGATGTATGTGCATGCAGTCACATTTCAAGCAATCCTTCATAACTAGGTCTTATTTTCCAGGTCTACAAGTTAAGTGCACTTACCACCCTACCTCTTCTTTTGCTATATGTGTAAGGTCGGCTTAGCAGACCTGACCAGCTGTTAATGCCTTGTTTTTATGCCTTGCTTTTGCTTCCGCCAATCAGTGATGAATTGCTATCTGTATTCCATGGTTGTACCATCTGAAAACTCATACTGTTGATTCTACTTGATGTATGGAATAGTGTGTACCTATAACTGTCGTCTCCCAATAATGTACGTATCACCTTGCTGATTGCACTCTTCTGCATCGTGGCTAAAAATAGGCAATGACTTTGCCTAGTGTACTTACCCGGTAAACAAAAACAAAATAAATAACATTTTATTTTGAGGTGAGAGGGCCAACATTCTACAGGATGAACAGTTTGGACTTTACTCCTTCATAAAATGCTGGTGAATATCACATTGCCTGAATTTCAGTCATTTACAAAACTGTTTTACACCATTCCTGTACAGGTGATGTGGAGGTTTGCATACCTCGTCTCTTCTTTTATATCAGAAAAAGTTTTATGCTGTAATATCATAAAATCTATAAATAAAAAGTTAAAATAAAAAATAAATAGTTTTTTTTACACAGAAATCACCAAAGAACTGAAATTTGGAAGTTCAGACAGTACATGTCTAACCCCACGAGAATAAATTATAGAACAAGCGGTAGCTCCCTCCTGTATCTAATCCTCTCCACACACCCCAGAAGAATCTCTAAAATTACTGTTCTCTCCAACTCATTGAGTGATCACTCACCTGTTATATGTCAATGGTCAAACAGTACTCCCAAACCACAGACAAAAGTCTCCTATCAGCGTGTCCTAAAAAAGGGGGTGATTAAACAATTTCAAGCCTTCCTTGCCCAGACTGACTGGTCCCCCCTTGATACATCCAACAACATGGATCAAGCTCTAAATTACTTTATAACACAATTTAATGCAGCCTGTGATAAATTTGCCCCGTATCCAAAAGTAAACTAAAGGACTCAGCGAGCCCGTGGATCACTCCAGTCCTATTAAGCTTGTTCAAAGATAGGAATAATGTCTGGCACCATGCACTGGCATCTGGCCAGCAATGTGATAAGCAGCAATACAAGGTGGCACTTAACCTATGTACCTGAGAAATTCGCAGAGCCAAACAGAAGTATTAAAGAATAAACTCACCAGCTCCTGGGATAATAGCCACAATTTTTGGGAAAACATCAAAAGTCTAACAGGCAAGCCCAATAAATCATCCCGTCACTGAAAGAAGTCAGTGGTACCACCATACAGCACCACACACAAATTGTCGACATCTTTAATGTTGCTTTCTCGGACCTCAGTTCTGTGCTCCCCACGATTTCTTTTATGTTTCTCTATTGAAAGGTAATGAAGCAAAAGCGACTCCCCCAGCAGAACCCCTCCATTCTATTTTAGGAAAGTCAGATTAGCAGAGTCCAAAAAATACCTACAAAAGGTACTTGGTAAAACCAGGTTTAGAAGTGACACCGTGGACCTAAAACTTCTCAGACTGTCACCCGTTGCTACTCTAAGACCTCTCTCTAAACTTTTGAACCTATCGCTTTCTCTTAGACAGTTCTCCCAGCAATGGAAAGCTGCTGTTGTTACATCCGTACATAAAAGCAGTGATAGGACATAATACTCCAACTATCGCCCCATATCAATCCTTCCCCCTCTATCTAAAGCCCTCAAATGCATTGTCGCAAACCAGTTGACTAAGTACCTTGACAAATATAACATTCAATGAACGCAGCAGCACAGTTTCAGAAAAACCCACAGTACAACAACTGCCCTCCTTGAGTGTACTGATCACATCTACGAGGCCCTGGACAATTCTAACATACGTGGTGCAATTTTCATTGACCTTACAAAGGCCTTCAACACCATCAACCACCAGCTCCTTATTCAATCACTCCCTGCATTTGGACTCTCAAATCAGGTTACTTGCTAGTTCAGTAGCTACCTTCAGGGTAGAACACAGCAAGTGAAAATTCATGATACCCTCTCTAGTAGCCTCCCAGTGAGATCAGGAGTCCCACAGGGGTCGATCCTTGGCCCCTCTCTCCTATTTAGCCTCTTTATTAACAACCTTCCAAAAGCCTGTAACAATAACACAATACTCTATGCAGATGACGGTGTCCTCTTTTTAAACCATAAAGACCCGCTCACTCTCTCTGGTGATCTGCAAGCCAATTTTATGTCTGGTCAAGAACTAGTTTGGTCAGCATAAGCTAGATATGAATTATAAAAAGACTAAGGTAATGCTGTTCCCAAACCCTCAAAACAAACATAAAACTGCTAACGTTACCATTATGAACAACCTAAACCAATCACTTGCACAAGTTCTTGATTTCTAATACCTTGGAATCACTCTTGATAGCTTCCTATCATACAGCCTTCATGTTAACCACATCTCGAAGGTAGTCAACTCTACGCTAGGTGTCCTTTACTGATACTGCCATTGCATGACCCCTGATGCTCTGAGAATAGCTGTAACTAGTTTCATCCTCTCAGCCATAGACTATGGATTAGTAGTCTATAGCTCTGCTACTGACTCTACCCTAAAACATATCTCAATCACACTAAATAAGGCCTGTAGGCTTATAACAGGTGCAGATAGACAAACACATACATGAGACCTCTACAAGCTGTCCAGCTGGCTCCATCTAAAAGGTAGGATATCCTACCAGTCTTGTCTACTTGTGAATAAAAATTTGCCTTGGCCTCACTCCCCCAGCTACCTGGCTCTTCCTAACGCCGGCACCAAACCCCCACAGCATGCACAGTGCTTTCAAACAAACCTACATTGTTTCTTTCTGTTGGACCTCTCAGGCAAAATGTACTTTCAGCTGTAGAGCACCCACCTTTTTAAATGGCCTCCCCCCTGAAGTAGACACTGAACCAAAACTTGGCCCATGCAAGTCTAAACTCCAGCAACATCTCACCACTCTTAGTTGCTGTGATTGTACATCCTAAGCAGTCCCTGTGCTTCCCTCTAAATATCTCTTGGGCTCCCTCCTCTCCTTAATTTGCTCATCTCCACGTTACCATTTAACCTATATCCTCTCCCCACCACTCTCCACTTGCACCCCTCTCGTATTGATTATCCTTTATATTCGCTAGCTCACCCAATCCTTCCACTGGTCTCACACTCCCCTACCCCTTAACTTCCACTAACACACCTATTCATCCCTATTAACTACTTATCTTCACCTCCTCCTCCCCTCATTTCCCTGTCTCCCCTCTTTTCTTTTTCATCTCAATGTTTTCACCGTCTTACTTCCCCCTTACTTGCCTCCCTTTTTCTCCCCATACTCTCACATTTGCTCCCTTCCCCATCACAATATCTATACTTTGCTCTCTCCCCCATCCTACTGTGCCCATGGTTTCTCACCCCTTGAATCCACTTTATTCTCTCTTAATCATACCTCCCACTACTGTCATGGAGGTCCAAGTCCCTCAGTGCCCTCTTATCTCTTTTCTCTCCCCCTGCAACCCACCCACACCCACACCTTTTGCCTTATACTTGTTATGTCTCTACTTACACTCTTGACAATGTCACCATTATGACGGCCTACTTGATAGTAACCTCAAATTGTTCTCCTATGTAAACATGATTGAAATTTGTACTGTTCTGCATATTAACTGTATGTATATTGTATGATTTTTACTTCTCTGTTTTTCTGCATATTTGTGCTTGTCACAGAACCTTTGTAAAAGAACCATTGGTTCAAAGGTATTGTAATTCCTAGATCTTAATAAATAAATAAAAAAATGTACTTGAAACAGTAGAGTGTGACAGGCACCTGTTTATCAATCTGACTTGAAAAAAAAGTTCTTACATGAATGTATTTATGAAGACTACATCAAAGATAAACTATTTCTATGAAAGAACAAAATTTACATTTATTTTATATTCATTAAACAAACCTTTGTTAAATAGAAAAAAAATCAGAGTTTTGATGAGAAAGAATAGAGAGCTGTGATACAGACAAGCTGACCTCTCACAGAGAAAGATTTACACCACTTCAATTCAGCATTGACACTCAAATTATTAACTTTTATAAGAAAAGAATGATAGATTTTAAGCTAAAACACAAACCACAGACTGAATTTATAAGAAACCTGGTGAGAAAACCAGTAACTCTACAGCCTGCTGTGATTGGGAATCTGAAGCAGCAAGCTACAGTACTCCACAGTGACATCATCGCTCTCCAAGCCTGACTGAGAGAGACAGAAATAACTCCACTGTTTTTGTCGATGGTAGAGCAAGTTAACAAATGCTGATTTGAAGAAAACAACAAAATGAAACAGCATGAAATTTTCAGGAAACTCTAATCATGACACAGGGACTTGAATTCAAGCTTTATTAACAATATGCAAAAACCTTTGCATGTGTTCTTTAAATAGCTAGGCCTTTTTGTAGCATCAAGCCCAAGGGTAATGTTTATGAAGAACCTCACCATCTCAACTTAGACTTGAGATGCGCATTGCTCTTCCTTTAACATTATTGGCCAGAATAAACATCTTATAAATGAACGTCCTTCCTAGAGTTCATTATCCACTTAGCATGTTCACCCACTAGATATATGATAAGTGATTCCAAAAACTTAGATAAGCTCTCACAATTTTCTTATGGAATGGCAAGGCTCCAAGAAGAGCTTATCAAAAAATGATTCCCGTTAAACAGCAAGGTGAACTGCATCTTCCTGACTTCAATCTACATTATCTAGCTTCTAAAGCCAGCAAACTATTATGGTGTAGTAAAGATAACAGTGACCTTGCTCCTGATCCATATACTACACTCTGGCAACAAATGGAAAAATATATTTGTCTAGTGGCAGGAGTCACATCATGGGCCCTACTTAATACTACATATAGCGAGCTTGCCAATACTCTAAAGAACACTCCTATTTGGTGCTCAGTCCAGATAAGCCACAGCTTCACTGACTGTTCAAAACTAATCCACTGTTTGATCTCCATCAGCCTATAAGAGGCAACCCCAATTTCAAAATGCAACACAAAATCATCCAATCCACATTCCTTCCTAAAACAATATATTAAGGTAGATACCCTGAGGCTGATGAACTGTAAAATAGCTCACAATATGTATTATACACCAACTAAATTATAACAGATGAATCATATGGAAACAGACCTATGTATGAAATGTCAGACACATGGGGCACCCTAAAACATATTCTATGGGACTGTTCTGAAGCATCACAGTTGTGGGATACAATCCAATCCAAAATAGATCCCCTCTTGGGACTAGATGAAGTCTCCACACCACAAATATGTCTGCTGAGAATAGGACTTAAACAATACCTGGACGGATCCAAGGTCTGTCCAGGTCTCTGCCTGTGCAGACTCCATTCTCTCCAGCTGAGTGTCGTGAGGGCTCTCTCTCTCTCTCTCTCTCGTCCTTGCCCTCCCCCCCAGTTGTCTCAGCTCCCACCTGTCATACCTGGATGGATCCAAGGGAGTGTGTCTGATTGTTCACAGCAGCATCTTAGTTTGACCATTGAAGAATAAACCCACCCACACCCCTCCTTCCTACCTGGTGTGTGTCTTTCCTTAAATACACCCTTTAATTTTTCCACCCATCCTTCCCTCTAGGGGCAGCAGCTGTAAGTGATCATCAGCCTTGACTTACTTGACCCAGACTTAATCCTTCTTTGGTATAAACTAGCTAGCCTTCTCCAGTTTCTAAGTTTCAGAGTTCTGAGGTGGGTCATATTGGGCTTATATTGTTCCCTCGCCCAGAGTCTCACCGAATAAGAATTTGGTGTTTTTATGATCCCTGCTTTTCCACCATATAATATCTTCTTGTTTCATGATCCCTTGCTGTTCCACTCTGTTCCTCACTTCTGCCTGTCTAAAATCAGCATCTGCTCTAATACTACAGTATGCTCTTCACAATTCTTGGCAAATGCATAAACTAATCCAGCACTGCACCTCCCCTACACTGCCCCCCCACAGTCCGCCTCTGACCTAATCCTGAGTTAATTTCTCCTGTAAGTCCCTTCTGTAGTCAAATTCGAGTCTCCGTTTTTCTCTGTGTACCCGTTACAAACTGCGCCACTGTTTCTTACTACAGTACTAGCTTGCAAGTCTCAGGCTCTGTGCTTTTTACATCAAGGTTAAAGTACACTTTTCACCTCGGCAAGTTACCTTGCTCTGCAGTACCTGTGAGGCACCCTCTGATTGCTTCTTGTTCCCAAGCCCATAGCCTGCTAACTGCATCTGCTTCTGTCGCTCCTCGCCCTCCAAATCTGCCCTGCTCCTACAGTTCTCCTGCTTAATATACCCCTACCTCATACCACTACTCTCTTACCCTCCTGATCCTCATCTTTCTTACTCTTCTTGAGTTCCTCCCTATCTCCTGTTAACCCCCCCCCAATCCCCCGGTTCTCTTCTCTCCTCTCCTCTCCTCCTGCTATCTCCTCCTCAGTGAGCCTACTCTACCTTCTCTCTTTCTGTTTCTCCTATTATGACCCTTCCTCCTCACAACTCCCCTTATGTCCTCCCCACTGAATCTCCAACCCCCTTCCCAGCCTGCCTTCCCGTCCCCCCCCCACACCCTGCACTTGCCTATCACCTCTCCCCTATCTCCCTGTCCCCTCTCTCAGCATGGCTTGCTTTTGCTGCCCAGCCTTTTCCCATTCCATCCCTACTTCTCCCCTCCTCTTCTCATTCTTCCCTGCTGCCAGACCCTCCTTCCACCCCTCCTTTTCCACCCACTCATCCTGGATTGCTCTCCTCCTTCTCATTAAACTTTGAGTCCCTTCTTCGTTGTGTTCACCTCTCTTCTCCTCCCCTCCTTTCCTCTCACAAAACTCCAAAAGGCATAAGTATGCCCCAAAATATCCTCTCTTTCTACTCCTTTTACGCCTTTCAGGTGATGTCAAACTTAACCCAGGCCCTCCCTCCCCTTCCTGCCAAAAGGCCTTGGCCTTTTCACCTGAATGCCAGGAGCCTCCTACCTAAAACAGATGTCCTTAAAGTTTGGGTCATCCAACATGCCCCAGACATCTTGTGCATCACTGAATCCTTCTTTTTTTTTTTCTATTTATTCTTTTTCCTCCCCGAACTGCCTGCCGCCTGATAAACTTTTCAGCCCGGTCACGGGCCACGGGCTTCTACTCCCCAAATCGGCCTCGGGCCCTCTGATACCCATGGCTTACCCCCCCGGCGGGGCTGTGGAACTCCCCTTACATGCTGCAGTCTTTGGACTAGGTCGGAGGGCTGGCCTGGGGAGCAAATCAAAGCCATGGCGAGCTTCATTAGCGCGGCTGGCAGCTGACTTTTTTTCCATTTTTCTGGGGAGGCGGGGTTGTGCAATGATGCCTGCATCCGCCCCGCCTCCTATACATGCCAGTGCCGGTAGCTGTGTGACTCCTGGCCTCCGCCAGGGGTCATCAATGCTCGGGCACTTCCCACCTCCCCTGGAGAAGGAGAGCAGTCCCTACGACGCCTCATCCTTCTCCCCTGGCTGGCCCTCCAGCGACCCTGGTCCATTACCGAACTTGGGTCGCCAGCGTCACATGTGGAAATCCAACCGCTGCGCCGATGGGCTGGCTCAATGAATCCTTCTGGCTGTCTGCCAGGATTCCTGACTCCTCCCTCTGTATCCCTGATTTAAACCTCTACCACCAGGATCATGGCAAACTTGGGTGCAGTGTAGCCCTGTATGTAAAGCAATCCCTATCATGCTCCATCTCTTTCCACAAAGCCCGTCCCATCTCCTATGAGCTCTTTGTTGTCCTCTTTTCCCTTCCCTCCACTATCCCTATCTATATGGGTGTAGTTAACACCCCCACAACCTGTTCATCATTCTCTCATCACTTGTATCTCCTCCATCACTCCCACATGGGTAAGGGAGAACTCATCCTTTTCAGAGATTTCAGCTTAGACTGGCTTTCCCCTTCCTCTAAATCTACCCTCCTCAAGATCGAGTTGTTCAACCTTACATAACTGATCTCTGAGCCAACCCACCTCAACCCTCAACCTGCAAACCACTCCCTCCTTGATTGGCTGCTTTCTTCACCCCCGCTGCATCACTGATGCCGGTGTCCTCCCAAATGCCCTCAGTGATCATTGTATCACCTACTGTGTAAGAAAAGCAAATGTCCCCCAGTCGGTCCCCCGATATATTTGGTAAATGGCCCTCTCTGTGCCCTAACTCTGCTACCTTCCTTCAAGACCTAGCTCAAGCTGACTGGTTTCATATGTTCTCAGCCCCTGACATCGACTTGGCCCTCTGCCTCTTCACCAATACCTTAACTCAGATCTGAAATATCCATACCCCTCTAAAAATGACTAGAGTCAAGCAACACCACTACCCATGGATTACGTCAGACATTCTAATCCTTTGCAGAACCCGAGACAAATACTGAGCACAATTTAAAGCCTCTCTGTCCCCAGCACACCTACAACTATACAAATCACACAGAAATGCCTGTACAAAGGCTATCAGACAAGCCAAAGCGACTTATTTCAAATCCCAACTACAGGTGAACTCTAGCACTCCAACTAACATCTGGAATATTATCCGCTATCTCACTGACCCACCTGTAACTCACTCCCTCCAGTCCTTAAAATTGAAGGCTCGACTGTCTCTGACCCATTGTCTATTGCCAAGACCTTCAACAAATTCTTCACAACCTGCACTCTCCCTAACCATTCCACTCTTACCCCTACTGGTCTCCCTCCCTCGCCTCCACATAATGACTTTAACTTTCCCGCCATCTCTCCAACAGAAGTCTACCAGGCACTAATGTCTCTTAATCCTGTGAAATCCAGCCAAGATGGACTCCGCCCAAAGCTCATCCACATCTCTGTCCCAGCAATTGTCACCCCCCTTGCCCACCTCCGTAACCTCTCCCTCTCAACTGGCACCATCCTTCAGGCCTGGAAACTGGCCAAGTCATCACTGCTATCTTTGTAGACCTGGCAAAGGCCTTTGATTTCATTTCCCACCACTTTCTGCTCCACAAACTTCTTTTGTCCGGGCTGGCAACCTTAGCAGTCAATTAGTTCAGCTCCTACTTACACAACAGACAGTAATTGGTCCTAAGTGACCACTGTTTTATTGCTGGAGTGAGAACAAATCATGTGCCCAAAACTACTTCAAAATTCTCTACCAAGAGATCAAAGCGAAACTTCGACCCATGTGCCTATGCCAATGACCTTAAGGACTCCCCACTCTGGCAGAGTTTCTACCTAGCCAAACAAGTGAACAATGCATACACCATATTCCAAGAAATATTAACACAGGCCCTCAACACCCATGCTCCAATGGTCAAAACTCGTTTAAAGCCTAGAACCCATCGCTGGTTTACCCCACAACTTATAGCTGCATTGCTAAAAAGGGACAAGCTGTGGAAAACCACTCATAAATCTCAGCTTGACAAAGACTGGTGTCTTTTCAGAGCTGCCAGGAACTCTTGCACAAAGTTGACCAGAGAGGCCAAGTCCAACTACTACCATACAGAGCTAGATGCTGCTTCAACTTGCCCAACCAAATTCTGATCAACAATAAAAGACCTCTCTGGTCATATGTCAGGAAGTGCACTCCCCTCTAAAATCTCCTCCAACAATGTCCTTCTTAGCAACAAAAAGGACATTTTGCAAGCATTTAACAACCACTTTGCCTCAGCTGGACTAGCCTTCGATAATTCTCCTGCCTGCAACCTGTGCTCTCAGATGCCTGCACCACCACCTGAACCAAATTTAACAAATGCTACCTTCTCCTTCTCACCTGGTTCTCTGAAAGAAGTTGAAGAGTTACTCCTTCACTTAGATGCCAAGAAAAGCACATGGGCAGAATCGCTAGACCCCTACTTCTTAAAGGTGGCCTGGTATGTATTGGCAGTGCCCATTATGCATTTGTTCAACTTATCACTATCCCAGGGGTCTCTACCTATCGTATGGAAAACTGCCCATATTGTCCTGTTATTTAAATCCAGGAATCCCTGTGATTTAAACAATTACAGGCCAATTTCATTACTCTTTATACTATCTAAACTGTTAGAAAAAATAGTGAATGCACAACTACGAGCCTTCCTGGAAAACTCAAACTTCATAAATCTGTTACAGTCAGGCTTTCAGTCAAAACACAGTACAGTTACAGCACTGGCCAAGGTAACAAATGATTGGCAAAATGACCTTGATAACAAAATATTTGTCTGTGCTGTCTTCCTTGACCTAAGCAAGGCATTTGACACCGTCGATCACTCCCTACTCTTATCGTCTTTAAAAGCCAAGGTCTTGACTCTACTTCCCTTGGATGGTTCCAGGACTATCTCATGGACAGGCTCCAGCAGGCTAAAGCAGATGGGGAGCTATCACTCTCTAAACCGTTAGTAAACGGTGCCCCCCAAGGTTCTATCCTGGGTCCAATACTCTTCACCATATACATCAACAGCATAGACCTTGGCATAAAAAAAGCTAGTATCCACCTGTTCGCGGACGACACAGTTTATACCTAAGCCAATCAACCCCAGAAACTGCCCGCACAGACCTGCAACAAGACTTTGACACCCTCCAATACCAGCTACTGGAAAAAAAGCTACTTCTGAATGCTAAAAAAACCAAGGCGATGATCCTTTCCCCCGCCAAGACTCAGCCTTACCTGTCTATTGGCACCTTACCTCCTATCATCACCTTACTGGGGGAAAAACTGGAGTATGTCCCCAAATTCAAATATTTGGGAATTTGGCTAGACCACAAACTTTCCTTTGGGAAACACCTAGAGGACATAGTAAAAAAGCTAAAGCAGAGGCTGGGGCTCTTCTACTGAATAAACCGTCTTCTGACTCCTGTAGCAAAAAAACAGCTCATCCAGACCACCTTCATCCCCTTGCTGGACTACGCCGACTTCATCTACAGTCACTGCAATATCTCTCTCTCCTGGACAAACTGGATGTCTTATACCACAAAGCATTGCACTTCATTACCGGCCTCCCCTTCTTTACTCACCACTGCTGTCTATACATTGCTGTGGGGTGGACCTCTCTGCAATACAGAAGAAACAGAAACGCAGCAGTTTGGACCTTAAAAGCTATTGCCTCAAAACTACCACACTATATCTCTGACCTCTTACCTCTAAACGATCTTCGAACCTACGCCTTAAGGAGCTGCTCACTAATTTCCCTAAAGATACCCAGGGCCCACACGCGCATTGAGAGAGCAGCCATAAGCGTCTCGCTGCCAACCCTCTGGAACGAAATACAAAAATTACTGAAACTAAAAACCCCAGTAAGTGTCTCATCATTTAAAACTTTATATGCAAAACTAATTAAAGAGGTCTATCATTGCTTCAACTGTCTATGATTTATGGCTCCACACCATGCCAGGGCTCCTTACCGGACCGCCGTACCATGCATGTTTACCGGGCGGCGGCACCCCGGAAGCTGACACCCGAGTCCACTAAGCCGGATCCAAATTCAGCAGAGTTGTGGTAAAGCTGTAAACTGCTGGAGAGTGAGCACCTTTGCCGAGCGCACCCCCCAAGTACTCCTGTACTCTAGACTCCACCTGTTCTCCACTCCCCTGTCCACCCTCCTAACCTGCTATGCTTATAATTACTGTATAACCCCTTATTTTAGTGGTTAATTAATTTACGCGCTATCCGCGGATTGGTATCAGCATGCGAATATTTAACGAAAGCAATTATTATTTCACTTTCAGTAGCGAGGTAGCGAGGAAGCGTGGTGATCAGAACGCCAATCTCAGACAGTGAGCTCTAACCTTCTACCTGTGTAGGGTTCATTCTGCTGATTGTGTTTACACTTCACAGCAGCAATTGTGTTGTGTTGGAGTTAGCGCTTCACTTTTATTGCTGTGTAGGAGGTGGAAGGGGTTTCCATTGGTGTGCTTATGAGTACTACTGCTTGCTTGATTGACTTTACTTCGTGGACTTAAAAGCATAAACTTTATTGGACTAATAATAAAAAGAAGTCAAGTTTCAGTAGTTGAGGCACTGAGTGTGTGCTTCCATAATTCTAGCCTTTAGGAATCCGCAAAGAATTTTATCTTCTCGCTCTCCCACTTTGCGAATGCTTTCTACCAGCCAGTGAGCATGCTTTACTTTCAGGGATTGCATTCTTAAATCAACGTTTATTTCCCCTGATGCACGTCCATTTTTAAGCTGGTGTGATACTGCATCGGCGTACCATTTTGTGAAGCACTGCTTGAGCTCATCCTTTAGCAACTTGTTTACAGTAAGGTCCAGAGGCTGGAGCAGATCAGTGCACGATGCAGGCACAAAGATTGGTATAATAGCATTTTGCTCCAATGCTTCCAAAACCTCCGTTTCATTAGTTCATAGCAATTTGTAGTCTCCAAGCAACTGACAGCTGACTTCTGGGTTTTCCTGAGCACTGTAATTACGCTAATAAAAATTTACGCTAAAAAGTCTGGCAGCACAGCCGCGTGGAAATTTGGTTGCGCGATAAAATTGCGTTATACACTAGTTATTTGAACAGATCCTCCTAGATTATAGGGCTGCATTCCCCATTTATTTGCATCTTTGCCTAGTTTCTCCCTCTTTTTTACCCAAATGTATTCCTTATTGCATGTAACTATGTGTGGTTTTATTTAGTATGTATGCGCTCCTCGCTCATTTCACTGCTGTTCTTCCTATGTATTACATTGTATTATCTCTTTTCCTTTTTCTCTTTTGTATTGATGTATGATCATTTGTATCATTTATGACTTGTGAGATGCAGGTCCACCTTGCAAATGAGCTTGCTCAATGGTGTCCACCTGGATAAATAAAGTTTTGATTGATTGATTGATTGAAGTGGAAATGCTCAATCCTTCCTGCTCTCTGTCCAAGCCAGAGTCCCCCAAGGATCCATGCTGGGTCCCATTCTTTTTTCAGTCTTTATAAACAACCTTCCCTCCGTCTGCTCTACCACCCAAATTCATATGTACATGAATGATACAGCGATCTACACCTCTGGCTGTTCTGCTGCTGAAGTACTTTCCTCCTACATGATGATTTTGACAAAGTTCAACACTGGTATCAGGCCAAACAGCTAAAATTAAACACTAAGAAAACCGTCTCAATGATCTTTGACTCCAGGCAAAGGTTGTCTAGACTCCAGTCCTCCCCAGGGTTCATCATTCTGGATGACTTCCCCCAGACATGGCCCCCACTTTCAAAACCCTAGGGGTCTGGATGGACAGAAATCTTGATTTCTCTCCCATATAGATGCCATCTGCACAAACCTTCACCCAGTCCTCTACCACCACAGAGACTGCTTCACTCTACCTACCCATCATGATCTAGTCACGAAAACAATTTTACCTATTATTGATTATGCCAATTTTGTCTACAGCTCTGCCCCTGCAACTTCCTCTCTAGACTTGACACTCTTCTTAATTAATTTTGCTTTGCTACCCCCCCACTCACCACTGTCTCCCATACTCCTCTCTCTCTCTCCATCAAGCTGCTATCCCACAGATGCGAGGTCAGTTGCCGCTCCCTCATTGCCATATATTGGTTCAGGACACTTCCTTCCTACCTCTTCTCCTGCCTATTGTTTGCAAACCCTTCTATCTATTCCCTTTGTTCCAGGGACTCTCTCTCTTTCTCCCTCCCCCACCCTCATACTGGGTTAGTTCAGTCAGCTTTTTCCCATTGCCTCCCATTTCTTTGGAATCATCTTCCCTGGGACATTTGGCATTCTCCTTCCCTCACTTCCTTCAGATCCCTTTTATGTCTCCTCCCCAGCACAAATTGCTCAATCCCTTTCTCCTCCTCCTCCTCCTCTGTCTACCTCTTAGTCCCCCCCAGCCTCCTGCCTCCAAAGCTAAATCTCCCAGCTCAATTCCTGAGTGTTATTGCCTCCATTGTATGGTCTTCTATATACTTACTGCCTCTCAGTTTGTAACTCATATTGTCCTGCTACACTTTGATTTTATTGTTATTCTCATATTTTGTTGTACTGCTTTGATATTGAATTTCCTTTGTTGTATTTTCACCCTGATTGAACCCCCGGGTCGCATCTGGAAATGAGCTTTGGATCAGTGTGCCTTTCTCGGTTACCAACTTTTAAATAAAATAAATAAATTAAATAAAGTTGCTTAAACCTAAGAGATATCACATCACATTAATTGCAGCCACAGCCAAACAGATTATACTTTGACTCTGGATGGACGATGCTACGCCCTCTTATAAAGAATGACACATGGCTATCCTGGATGCTTTGAAATCAGAAACAAGCATTTGTCAATGCCGAATGTTTGCTTGCTGGCATTGGCATTGGTAGTGTAGAAGTTACAGAGCTGCGTAATAGGAATGGCAGTGAAGTATTGAACTGAAGCCAACCCCACCACCACCCTGCAGAGAGTGACAGGCATTGGGGTGTGCCTTTTGGTCGTCAGGCATAACAGCCACGCCATTTCTCCACACCCCACCCTGCAGACACTGGCAAGTGTCACGGTGTTCCTTGGGGTCTTTGGTCCTTATGCGCACCCCATTTCATTAGGAAATACGGTGAGATGGGTGCGATATAGGAGAATGGGGTGAACTTTGGGGCCGAAGTCCAAGGCATACCTCGATGCCTCTCACTGGCTGCAGGGTGTGGAATGGTATGAGCATTACAGGCAAGAATCCCAAGTAACACCCCTGATGCCTGTCATTCTCTACAGGGTTGGGCGTTATGGTTGGAAACCCTAATACCTCAGGCATTCATTGGTATTTTCACTCCAAATGTTCAACATGGTTTTTTTGTGACCCCACCTCATGAACAGGGGGAATATCAGTTTGTTAGCCGAAAGCTGCTTATGTACAGCGACTACGGCATTTAGCACCACAGGTGCAAAAACATTCCGAACAGGATGTAAAAAATGACAGCTGTACTGTTCATGGGGAGGTGTAAAAAATGGCAATGTTGCAAATCTGTAGTAAAAATATTTAAAAAAATGGTGAAGTCACGACCATACATAGAAACTGTGCAACACACACCCGTAATATAATTAGGTTAGGAATTTTTTTTACAGCAGATTGTCAACTCAGGCATTTTGGTGCCTCCGATCATGAGCAGTGTCAGTGTGATTTTCTTTATCTGTCCCGAACAATGATTTCCCACAGCGACCACGCATCTCTGCGCTGAAAGTGTGAAAACACACTTCGGCCATGTTGTGAAAAATGACAGCTGTACTGTAAATAAGGAAGTGTGGAAAAATGCCACTGGTGAAAATCTGGACTTAAAATATTACAAAGTCATGAACTTACGAGGGTGCGTGGAAACTGCGCAATGCTCACTCGTAACACAGTCATTTTACGGACTTTTGTCACCAAATTTTCAACATAGCCATTTTAAGAGGGGAGATCATGTGATGAGCTGAATGAGCGAGACGCTCTACAGACCGCTCCGAGGCCCACAGCTAATTAATTAAGTTAAACATCCTACAGGCTGACCCGAGTTGCGCTATTTCGGCTGACCGTGAAGTCGGAAGATCTGCAGACTCGATTGGGAGCCAAAATTAACCGGCAGTTGTAAATCGTTCGGGTCTGCAGTGCAACAGGCGGCGGCCGTTTCTGAGAGGCGTTAAGCCGCGCGCTCACATAGAAGATGGACGCCGAGAGTACTGAACCTCTGGTAGGGAGGTCCCAGCTTAAAAAGGCCTAGCTCAGTCCCCCACCCCCAAGAGCAGGAGGAGGTGGCAAGAGAGGAGGAAAGCCTCAGGCAGGCAACGGAGACCTGCAGGAGATTAAACAGCTGCTTCAGGGGCTTGTACTGGATTTTGCAGCAGTTAAGCCAGCGCTGCAATCATTAGCCCAGAGAATGGGGGATGCAGAAGCCAGGATTGCGTCTCAGGAGAGAAGAATTTCCACCTCGGAACAGGAGTTGGTTCTGGTCAAGAGGCAGATTAAAAAGCTGGAGGAGAGGCTGGAAGACCAAGAGTCGAGGAACAGGAGGAATAATTTAATTTTAGCAGGGTTGCCAGAGAGGGCAGAAGGAGCTGACTGTGTGTTGTTCATTCAGGACCTGTTACTTAAGCAATTTGGTCCGTCACCTTATGGAGAAGCATACAACTTGGAGAGAGCTCATAGGGCTCTGAGGAGTACGCCACCGGGGCCAGGGCCCGAGTTATCATTATGCGCTTTCTTAATTGTAAAGAAAAGTGTTTGTACTTGCGGCAGCAAGGCAAAGAAATCTCTGCAATGGAATGAAGCCACCCTGTGGATGTTCCAGGACCAAACACCCACTGTGAGAGGAAAACAGAAAGAATATGTGGACATTAAAAGTTATACATGGCGGAGATCAAGTTTGGCTCCAGTACCTGGCAGCACTTTGGTGGTTCGTTGCAGGCAGGAGAGAAACGTTATCTCACGGCTAAGGAAGCACTGGAAGGGCTGCGAATAGAGCTGCCAGAGTTATTTAGAGCTCCGACATGAGCTGCTCCGGTCTCCTGGAAGAGACTTGATTGTTTTCCAAGTGAGACTGTGAACTGGCTAATTTGTTTTTTATTTTATTTTCTCTCAACTTCAAAAAGGAATAGGTTGAGGTTGAAACCTTATTTAGAATGCAGGAGGAAGGGGTGGAGAACTGAAAGGGGCCAATTCGCTAACACTATTGCATATTCTGCTGGGTTCAATATGAGGTTATTCAGGGGGAGATGCTAATTTAGGTGTCAGAAGCGGACGGGATAGGCTGGGTAAGGAGGGACAGAGGGATCCGGATATCTGATAAATAAAGGCTTTAATTTTGAGCTGCTAGAAGGGCCTCTAAAAGGAGTTCTCAATCATTGACTCCTGGTATTTATTTTGTTATAGATCTTCTGCCTACTACCAGTTTGCAGCTTAGGTGAGGCGTAAGGGGTACAATGAGGTTGGGTTAGGACGAGGACTTTAAACCTCAGTGGTTTTAAAACGGTATTCAGATGGAACCAGTTCTATATTTAGAAAATTAAGGTGTAAGGAAAAGTAATATTTGTTATGAGAGGATTATATTTGATCTCGGAGAGTTGGAGGTCATAGAGGGGTTGGGGAGTGGTCTGGGTAGAAGCTCATCGATGATCCGAGGATTCATAGGTGTATGATCCGGGGATCGGGGACGAGGGGTTAGGGGGGAGGAGGGATTTGGGAAAGAGAGAGAATCCAGCTGGGTAGAGACAAAAAGGGCAGGCTCAGGCAAGGTTCTGGGGCCCAGTAATTGTACTGCGACATTTAGTTATGGGAATGGCGAGTATTAGATTAATCTCATGGAATGTTAAAGGACTCAGGGGTAGATGTAAGTGGCTCATTATTATGTGACACTTGGATCAGTTGGGGGCCCATATTGTTGCCTTACAGGAGACTCATTTATTGACAGAGGAATTGGGTACTCTCAAGCGAGTATGGGTGGGTCGGTTTATGGAACGGGTACTGAGAGGGCCCTCAGCGGAGTAGCAATCCTAATTAGAAGTCATGCCCGTATAGTATAGACCAGGTGATGATAAGAAACGATGGTAGAGGGGTCTATATATCCAGTTTATATATGGTAGGGCTACTCTAGTAGCTCTATATACGGCCCGACGCCTTCCAACCCAGAATTTTTACTCGATTGAGAGGGATATAGTTGGTTTTTCGGGACATGCGCTTATCATAGCAGGGGACTGGAATGTCTATGGGGATAACTGGGTGGACAGAATCCCACCAGTGAGAGGGCCATTAACAAGGGCCCAAGTGGCCTTGAATAAAATGTTAGACTCTATGACGCTTGTGGATCCAATACACACCCATGCTGTGGGCGGTAACAATATGACATTTTACTCGGCAGCACACAAGACCTCAATCTCGTATTGACTTCTTTAGTTGACAGGGAGGTATTAGTGGGCATCAAAGGGGTGAGACGGAAGCCAGAATTTTCGGACCATTCCCCATTAAGTTGATGGGGAACCAAGAGTGGTGCGCCTAGACCACTTGATGGCGGTTGAGCGATGGGCATTGGCGGACCTGCTAGCTAAGGATGAACTTGAGGGAGCCCTGATATGTATTATAAACAGCAACAATTACCTACCCTGTTAAATAGGAAATTGTGTGGCCAACCTGTAAGGTTCTGTATGGGAACAGCACGGGAGCTGACAGCCCAGAGAAACAAGCAGAGGAGAGCTAAAGAGGATTTCTTAGTAAGAGCTATAAGCTTTTTGACCCCCTTAGAGGGGACTTCAGAGGAAATAGATGGGGAGCTTAAAAGCTTAAGGCGGGAACTGGGGGACATTGATAGATTATTGGCTAGAGAAGATTAAAGCTAAGTATTTACTGAAGGGAGATGTTCCGGGACGCCTGCTGGTGGCCAGAGTCAGGGAGTGGGAGGCAAGTAGAACAGTGACATCTATTCGACATGAGGGGAAGGTGATAGTTGACCCCAGGGCCTAGTAGATAGTTTGCACTTTTTTTAAAAACTATACCAAATTGGACACAGAGGAGAAGAGATTGGAGACATTTCTAGATGGAGTCCCCTTACTGGTTCTAGATCCGGGGCAGGCCAGGGATTTAGCAGTCTATAAGTGTAGCAGAGATTACAGAGGTAATTAAATCACTGCCTTGGGTAAGACACTAGGACCAGATGGTCTTACAGTGAAGTTCTACCAGACCCATATACACACTATAATGCCCCTTCTTCAGGAATTCTTCAATAGTGTAATGCAAGAAGGGTCCCCTCCCTCTCTATCAGGCTTATATTACCCTAATCCCAAAACCGGTAAACCCAGAGATGAATTATCTAGCTATAGACCTATTGCATTAATGAATCAGGATGTCAAAATTTGACAAAAATACTGGCTAATAGAATATGGCGGATAGCACCAGCTATAATTAGTCAGGAACAGGTGGGGTTTATGCCAGGGGTGCCCATAGGCGCTGAGAAACTCCATCACATTCTGAGTTATGCAGTGGACTCCCAATTACCTCTAGCGTTAATATCTTTAGACGCAGAGAAGGCGTTTGATAGGGTCTCGCATCCCTTCTTATTCACCGTAATGGAGAGGATGGGTTTTCCTGAAGGCTTCCTTAAAGGCATTAAAAATCTATACCCTGCCCCATCGGCTAGAGTTCTATGTAATGGCTATGTCTCTTGGGAGATGCAATTGAAAAATGAAACCCGACAAGGTTGCCCACTTTCCCCAATATTATTCAATATTTATTTGGAACCCTTGTTGAGGGCCATAAATATGGATAGACAGATAAAAGGGGTGGTGATCCTGGGAAAAGAACTGAAGCTCTCAGTTTTTGCGGATGACATTCTGCTACATCTCAGGGACCCGGTGGAGGGGTTTGAGAAAACTAGAGAGCTAATCGACAGTTTTGCCAAAGTGTCTAATTATAAGCTCAATGTGACCAAAACACAGATCCTCCCCCTGACGCCACATGTGTATCGGGCGGACTTTGCTCAACTAGCAGTTCAATGGGTGTCGAATAAACTTAAGTATTTAGGTATTTGGATTACAAGGGATTCCGAGTTAGGCAGAAGTCAATATGGAAGGGAGCTGTCAGCTATTAAGGGGATTTAATAAGATGGAATAAGCTATCCCTAAATTTCTGCCCGGCTTGGGCTTATTAAAATGAATTTGCTACCGAGGTTACTATACCAGTATATTTAGCGCCATATAGTATACCTAAAAAATGGTTTATAAGCAATCAAGAAAGTACTATCTGATTTTTTTATGGGGTAAACCCCTAGGAAAAAAACATAAGGATCTACCTCCTCCCACTTAGGTGGACGAACCTCCAGACCTCCATCTGTACTATGTAGCGGGGCAGTTAGGTTTGATGAACCGCTGAGGGACAGGGTCTGGAGGGAGAGATTATGTTCGGAGTGGCTGTATTTAGAGTCTCATACGTTGAGAGAGGCTGGGCTTTCCCAGAAGCCCCATTATATGCTAACATTGCTCAGTGTTTTATGGCTGGGTGGGAGGCCCAGTTAGAAGGGAGCAGATGCCTGTGGTCATATCTAACCTCGAGCACAGAAAGACGCTCAAATGAAGGCTCAAGACCAACCGCTGGTGGGTAATCCCAATCCACTTATAGGAGCAAGGTACTTAAAGGAGATGGGCCTGTGGGCCTCGGCCTTCACCCAAAGGAAGTCATTCAAGATAACAGAGTAGTCCCAATGCAATGTGACAGAATGCCCTTTTCCAAAGAATGCAAATTATACATTTGCTGGAGGGTTTTTAAAGAGAACGGGGACCGCAGATGGCTCATTTAACTGGGACAGGTTAAGGAGGTTGACCCCAAATTCTAGACCCTTATCACAGATATATAGAGTCCTAATTGAGTTTTTTGGTCCGGCTCCCATTCCGGTGTCATACTGGGTCGACAGTTTGGCTCCCAAACATCGACATTGGCAATGCGGTGGAAAATAGCAAATATATAACAATACCCAAATATAGAAGTCTGCATTTTTTCATTGCTTCCAATTTATATTTTACCCTGTCAAGCTATTTGAAAGAGGCCTTAGGCAGACAGACCTGTGTTTTAGGTGTGGTCAAGAGAAGAGGGGACTTACTACATGTGTTATGGAACTGCAGTAAAATCTCGCCCTGTGGGAGAAATCAAGAGGCGGATGGACCGTGCTCAATTACTCAGAATATATTATACTGGAGATCTGTATTCTAGGATTTATCTAAAATGAGGGGCGAATATCAAAATATCATATATCCCCAATTATGCTCCTAGTCAACCATTTGTGGTTCTACATTGGAAGGACGATCAGCTTTTATGAGTACGAGCAATGGGTGGGAGATGCTTGTGGGAGGCCCTTAACAGAATTAAAAGGTATGTTTACTTGAGGGGAAGAAAGAGTTGTATATTAAAAAGTTGGGTGCCGTGGAGGCAATTTACTCCTAATAAAGAGATATTGAATCACACAGGTCTGTCTGTGGGCTGTGTTTAGCTAATAAACTTGAAATTAAAGAAA
The DNA here is from genome assembly GCA_016271365.2 of Neoceratodus forsteri. Lineage (NCBI taxonomy): Eukaryota > Metazoa > Chordata > Ceratodontiformes > Ceratodontidae > Neoceratodus > Neoceratodus forsteri. Next base: position 1,197,056,557 of record CM057456.1, read on the forward strand.
ATATGGCATATGGATAGGTTAGGAGTTGTTAGGGACAGATTTAGTTAATAAGAGGTCCAATAAGCTTGAGGACTTGTTTGAGTGATAATAGGGAGGTCTGCCTTAACGCAGGAGGGTTGGGGATCTCTCTCTTCCGGGGCACGGGAGGCTCTACCCTCGCACAGGCTACAGCTTAATTCCAGCCTGGCTAGGAGTGTTCAGGCCAAACTGCATGGGACCCCAGTGAGATAGATATGGGGAAGCTGACATATTGAGCAATAGGTGGCTTGATTATGGGGAACATTGTTAAGTTTGGGGGTTGGTATGATTGGGGGGGGGGTGGATGCCTCCTGGTGTCTGTAAATAGTTTTATTGTAAATAGTTTACACAATCAGTTTTTGGATTGTGTACCCTGGGATGCCAGGGCTATCTGTCTTGTTTGTCTTGTCTGTAATCACATCGGAAACTCAATAAAAATGGATATTAAAAAAAAAAAAAAACATAGCCATTTTAAGACCTCTGCTCATGAACAGTGTAACTGTGATTTTCTTAATCTGTCCCAAACATTGCTTTCGCACACCGACTGCACCATTGTGCGCTACATATCGAAAACACATTTTGGCGGCATATGAAAAATGGCAGCTGTACTGTTCATAAGGAAGTGTAATAAAATGTCAATGTTGAAAATCTGGAGTAAAATATTAAATTCGCAAACTTATGAGCATGCATAGGAACTGCGCAACGCACGCTCGTAAAACAGTCAATTTTAGGAATTTTTTTCACCAGATTTTCAACATAGCCATTTTAAGACCTCTGCTCATGAACAGTGTCACTGTGATTTTATTAATTTGTCCCATACATTGATTTTGCACATCGACTGTGCCATTGTGCGCTACATGGGCGGAAACACATTTTGGGCAAGATGTGAAAAATGACATCTGTATTGCTCATTAGGAGGTGTGGTAAAATGGCAATGTTGAAAATCTGGAGTGAAAATATTTAAAATTCGCGAACTTACGAGCGTGCGTAGGAACTGCGCAACGCACGCTCGTAAAACAGTCATTGTTAGGAATTTTTTCTCCAAATTTTTAACATAGCCATTTTAAGACCTCTGCTCATGAACAGTGTCACTGTGATTTTCTTAATTTGTCCCGTATACTGGCTTCACTGAGACCGACGCCCATTATGCGCTACATGGGCGGAAACACGTTTGGGTGAGATGTGAAAATGACAGCTGTACTACTCATAAGAAGGTGTGGTAAAATGGCAATGTTGAATATCTGGAGAAAATATTGAAAATTCGTGAACTTACGGCGTGTGTCAGAACTGCGCAATGCGCTCATAAAACAAAGTCGAATTGAATTTTCCACCATATTTTCAAAATAGGCTTCCTGAGAGCCCACCTTATGAACACTGGCAGTGTCATTTCGTTAATCAGTCCCGAAAGGTGATTTTGCACAGTGACTGCAAAATCATCCTTCGGGCCCGAATAACGCCATGACAGTGACATCATTAATGAGAAGGGGTCCCAAAAACCCCATGTTGAAAATTTGGTGCAAAAATTCCAGAAAATGTCTGAGATATGCAACAAAGTTGAAAAACCCCTATCTAGCCCATTATACAGCTTACCGGCATTTCCTCAGTTCGCGGTCGGCTTTGAAGAGTGCAGACGTGTTCCCGGTCCACCGAAGAGCGTCGCGCCGAGCTCCGGAGGTAAGTATGGGGTGAGGGGGATGTGGGGAGGCAGGGTGCGCAGTGTGTGGGTGCGGGTTGTGGAAGGGGGGACAGAAACACTGCGTGGACCGTTTTTTCTTTTCAGGTGATAAAAAAAAAAAAAAACGACGCGGGACGTTTGCTATGCTGGGGTGGCCTCCCAGCATGGCAGAAGGACGGCTGAGGGAGGCATGGAGCCGACGGGGATTGGGCACCCCCATCGGCCATGGCATTTCTTGCCACGCTGAGGTGGGCTCCTCACGCGGCACCCTGTACTCGGGGTGGGGGAGACAGACAGTCATAGCCTATCATCGAGTTGCCACGCTGGGGGTGGGCACCCAGCGTGGCATTTGGAAGGCTTTGGGGAAGCGCAGCACAGCTAATGGGAGATTGGGCACCCCGCATATAGAGAGTATAGAGGTGTGTGTGGGGGGAGCACGCAGTATGCGTCGCTTTCTGTGTGTGTGTCTGTGTGTGTGTGTGTGTGTGTGTGTGGGGGCTGCGCATGAGCAGGCAATATCTTATCGCTGCTCACTGAAGCGTAGCTCCCTCTTTCAACTGTATGCCACTGCATTTTGGAGCTTGTCATAGACAGGTCCAGCATGCATTGGCGGACAGGGGCCGCGCCTACCAACACACTGACTGAATTGGAAGAGGGGGTGACACACCTCCGAAATCTCGGATGATGGCACTATGTTTCTTGCACATGCGTGCAAGCAAACATAAAAATGACAGCTAATGTCCACAACAAATCCAAGTCCTTTCAGAAAAGATGTGAAACACTCTACACCCTCCTCCTAATCTCAGAATGATTTTCACTGATTAAGGCTTATTCTTAATCCATGTCCTGTTTACCCATATTTGATTGTTTGTTTCTGTACCTTTCACTTGCCTATCACCTGTTTGATCTCAATAGACTGCTCAAGGAAACCAGATTTATTACAGAGTTGTTAATTTCTTGTCTGCATGGTTGATGTTTAATGTTATACTTGTGTTTATTGATCACATTCATACAATTTACTGTTCTGAGTGAAACATTTAATAAAGTTCACTTATTTAAAAAAATAATATTCTTCAAAATGTCAATTGTTATAAATACCTGAGTGTGTTGCAGACTCCTAGTTAAAATGTGACTTCAATGTAAATCAGCAGAGGAGAAAGACTGACCTGTAATTAGGTGTTCTGAAGATGCAGAAGAACAGCATGCCATCTGAGGATAGGGCTCCTGTTGTAAATTTAGTGATACTTCTGTTATTTGACTATAGAAAGATTGAATATGATAATTCAGTAGCAGGTAACCTGGAGAAGTTTCAAGTGTTCTACTAATGTTTGGCCAGGTATATTCTTAATGCTCCCAGGACAGACATTGCTATGACTTTTATGTCTCATTAAGCCGGGTCCATTTAACTTGTAGGTGTGAGGTACACATACTGGAGTTTACGCACAAAAGTGATTACTCTAAGGTATCAGCATACATTAGCAATTTTTTAAAGAATGATAAATTCATCCAGATGTGGAGCCACCAAGCCATGAATACGTCCTCCCTAGATAAAACTGAGGGTCTGTCTCACATGAGGCCTTGTATGTGTGTGTGTGTGTGTGTGTGTGTGTGTGTATGTGTTGAAAATTCTATCTATAGAATTGTGAAGAATTTAAAATGTTTTATTTCATGGTAATCATTCCACCACTTGTGTATGGGACAGGAAAGACAAAAAAAGGGGGCAGGGGAGCGAGAAAATAATATGAAGAATGAGGAGAAAGTAGGGAGATGCAAGTAAATGTGTAGATGCAAGCCAAAACTGTTTTTGAAAACAAAACAAAATTAATAATCCGCTGGCCTGCCAGCCCAGCAGTTAAGCTACTGCTTGTGATGCCAGTGATCTGAGTTTGGGAACGGGCTTGGGTCATTGGAGGGCAGGCTGAGGGGGGGAGGCTTGAGCATCCAGGGGACTGCTTGTTTCCTGGGGGAGTGCAATGACTCGGTGCATGCCTGGCCTCTGGCAGTGGCTGGAGAAACAGCTTTCCTGAGTCTGACACAGGGGTGGAGGTGTGACTGGTGCCAGCTTACACCTTGGCATCAGCGCACACCATGCCTTCGGGGGGGATGTACACAAAAAATGCTTGACTCCGGCGTGACACAGATGAGAGGGTTAGTAACCCTTGTCCACGGGTGCCACAGCCTGAAGAGGATGGACCTTGATGAGGTTTAAGGTATGGGTACTGGGTGGGGGTTTGAAGGTCTGGGGCCCCCCTTTCCACTCTGTCTCTGACTGGGAGTTAAACCAAGGCTTTGTGGGGGGTCCTCCTGGGTGTTTGTGGTGCTGGCGGGTCAGTTGTGTGACAGTGCTGGTGTTGAGGGGGCTTCATAAATAGAAACTGAAAGAAAAATAATAATCCAGGTGTTACTGTAAAAGCACATCTTCTGGAACTAGGGATGGCTGAACAGTTTAATGAGAAATGTACATCACCCACCGCTGGCAGGTTCAATATTTTTTTTAACGATATATTTTTTTTTTTTTTGTTTCTCTGTGTCTGAATTTAGTGCTTCTGAAAGGTGCTGGATTGACAGTACTGGAACTTGAAGTCCTCTATTTATCCACATGACAGACACAGCATTGGTGATCATAATGCAAGCTTCCCACACTGCCCCACCATTGTGCTTCAACCCTGCCATGAAGAGATCACCACATAGGTGAGAGGGTAGTTCAGACTCCATGCCCATTCAGTCTTTGGCCTGTCATGCGGGACAGGCCAAACAAGGGTGCCAATTAATGGCAACTGTGTTGGTGGATTTGTGATGTAGACACCTGACCACTGGGAACTGGACTGAGACCACTACAACTCATTTCACATGGTGATAACAATGTTTGAAGATGTTAGCCTTTCAATTAATGCTTGGACTAAATTTCAAAGGCAAAATTAGGTAGTTAGTGGGATTTTTTATGAAAATTAAGTGTCAAACATGTTTTCATTGGATTTAAGTGTTTTTGCTGCCCCCATTACCACCAAAGGGACTACTTTTGTCTTTTAAGTTAAAAATGGAAGCATAATTCAGTAAAATGTCTAAATTTTTACCTTTTTATTTACAATGACACATTCCGGGGTGTATAGTTATTATGAAATAACCACATTTCCTAGTTAATTGAAGGCACTGAGCTGACACCTCATGCCTCACAACCTGCCAGGGGCATGCGGTTATTACACAATAACTGAACACCCTGTCATGTGTTATGTCTTACTTAATCAGCCAAGTTAAACATGACTCTCTTGGTGATAACTTGGCTTCCCATAGAGTGGGTTTAAGAGTGATTGGGTTGGGGGAGCCACCAGTTGTGTCTTGTTTTCCTGGGTCGATTAAACTACTCTTTGATAACAGATACAGAACAGGGTGATAATATATACTGTACTGATTATCATAAGATTAAAAACTTTTATGGGACACCTCCTCAAAAAATGATTTAACAAACTGTTGTACATTTATTACAATCATGTGCAAACAAAAACATGTAGACTAGATATTTTAGCAGCCGTGTGCCTGCAAATAGAGAGTTTTTGGGCAGAATTCACAAAACAGATGCACTGGGCACGAATGAGATGCGTCAGTGCAACCAGGATGCACCGACCAAAGACAATGCAATTCACAAAGGGATGCACCTCAGGACGCCTGTGTGCATCCCCACTGTGAATTGTGTGGTCGGCGCATGGCGCAGCTGGAGATGCCCCAGTACAACCATGATGTGCAAAACCACCCAGGGCAGCAGAATAGTGAATAAGGAGCAACTCAGCAGGGTATGGGGGAGCAACATGGGGAAACCACAGTGGGACAAAGGAGGCATGGACACACACCAAAAGGGACAAGTCAGAGTGGCAAAGGACCCAACAGTGGTCACAGCAGATAAAGTGCACAGACAGGGCACACAGAGCAACACCCAGTAGCACATGACACAACCCACACAGAACCCCGGCTGGCACATATGACAGGCACACCGTCGCCTGCGAGATGCAACATAGCTGCTTGGGACACCATGCAGCATGTTGGTGTCCACATGACATGGCCACCTGCACAGGAGCACTGGGATGTGGAGATGTATGATGCCTCACAGGGGCACACCAGTACATAGGCTGGTTGGCACATAGGTGATAGCAATGCGCCACACAGGCATAAGATGCCTCCAACCACTGTAGACTGCATGCAGGTCTGATGACTAACAGTGCAGCAGCACAATGGATGCATGCCACAGGCATCACACATAGACCAGGGACACAGACAAAGGTAGCATGACACCATGCCCATCCACATGACACAGGTGACATGGTGACCACACAGTGGGTGGGACACGGCAGGGGGGCAGGAGGTAGATGCCTGCCGTAACACATGTGCAGACATGTGTACAGCACCAAGGGGACAGCAGACAGCTGCAAACAACAAGCTAACACAACCACAATTTGCAGTGAATGACCACAGACAATGGTTTAGAAAAATAAAAGTTTACTAAACACAATAGAACAATAACAACTATATACAAGAACAACAGGTAAAAACTGGGAAGGGGAGTGTGGGGGACTGAACAACAATGACAGCAGAAAGCAGGGGAGGAATGTGTGTGGGTGCAGGTATAGGGGATGAGTAGGGAAACTGTGAGACTGAAGGGAGGGTGAACATCAAAAGCAAAGTCCTATATTAGGCCTTGGGACATGCCACATTATGGCGTACTCGCCGATGACCCTGTGAGAAGAGCAGCTGGATAAGTTGTGACAGGGCCCGCAAAAGGCGACTCTGCCATCGGTACATTGGCCTCAAGGAGTCCTCCATTGCATGTCTGCCTGGAGCCCCACTCGCCACATCAGTCCTGGATGACGTTCCCCCATGGCCTTGTCCTCATGCCAGCACACCTTATGGACCTAGAGTGGGGGACACAGCTAACAGAGACTAAGTGCCATGTTCCACAACCACCCCCAACCCCCCTGCGTGTATGCCGGAGGCATCCATCACTGAAATGGCCAAAAGCCTGCTAGGCACAAGGTACACTGCACCAGGCAGGCATACAGTGCCTCACTGTGACCATGTGCAGTAACCAAGTCGGTACATGTCCCAAGTGTACAGACAGGGTCATGTGCAGAGGGGCATAAGGGCAAGCCTCACACAACACATGCACAAGCCAGCGGGCCACACAAGCATGCAGGCCCCATCAGGACACCACTGGAGCACCACTGTGTGTCTACAGTGCACACAGCATGCACACATGGTTGGTGTCCACACAGGGACCAGGTGCACCGTGGCCCAGGCACACGCTACAAAAATAACACCCCAATGTGTGTGCGCATCCAGTGACACATGGACATGCACAGTGTACCAGCAGCAACCACCAGAGCACACACCCACCCCACCTGACACATATAGCATGCACAAAAAAAACATTCATCTGCACCAGCACGGCCCCACCCAGATGCATCTCCAGTGGCCCTACTGAGATGAACCTGCACTGCCTCCATGGCCTGCCACCTGGTTGCCAGCCCTGCAGGGAAAACAAATTCAGAGAACAACATGAGGAGATGTGATGCGAGACAGCCCCCTCCCACAACACCAGTGCCGGCATGATGTGAAGGTGGCAACCAACAGTGCCCCAGAGATGATAGGCCCATCCGTGTGCAGCTATGCACAATACCCCGTCCTGTGCCCCCCATGTGCACAGATGTAGGCATGCAATACATATGGTAGTGCCACCCCTTGCATGCCACAGTGGCCACACCCCACCCAAGCACCACAGCACACATGCCCACTCCCTGTGACTTGTGGTAAATGGCAACACTGTGCATGTGCAGCTGTGCCCACGTGTGTGTGTGTGTGCGTGTGCCCCCATGAATGTAGTGGCATGTGGTGCAGCTGCCCCAACCCTCATACCCACTTTGAGCAAATGTAGAACTGTGACATACCCGGGCGTGGCACCGCACCCTGCATGCATGTTCCTGCAAGCTTACCAGCCACACCCTGTCCCTGTGCTGCAAGTCACCATACTGGTGCCTACACTGCTCTCCATTGCAGGGGACACCTGTCCTCTGCACCAGTTGCTCCACTATCCTGGCCCACAGAGCCGACCGTGGCTCTTGCAGGTCCTCTTGGCCAAACAGTTGGCCCTCCACCATCACCAGGGCCTTGAGGTTGAGAGGCTCCACCTCAGTCCAGTTCATGGCCCTTGGGCCAGCCCTCAAGGCACATGGCATTGCTAGAATCAGTGGCTGCAGAGCACGTTGTCACAGGAAGGTCTGTGCATGCCTATGGCTCAATCGCGCCACATGCGCCTATAGCCCACATGCGAAATACCACGCACAACATGCTGAAGCATGATTACCACCAATGGCGCTGGATGGCACATATGAACCACGCACTCACAAGGCAGGAATGTGGGGTCATGGGGCATGGCCAGGTCGCGCATGCGCACACCTCACGTGGACACCATTTTGTGACTGGCACGCATTGTCGCGTAATGTAGTGGTGATATGCTGTAGGCCACAGGTATCATAGTTCCCCATAGCACGATCAATCCACACAAAGTGACAGGCAGCACGGCGGGCATCGTGCATATGGTCATGTATGCATGTACAGGGACAGTCACGCATCGTGCGCAGGCGGACAGGTAGCGCTGCACCTGTCAGGCTGATCATGCAGCCACTGATATGCACCGAGTTGCGCCATATCCAGGAAATGCCCCACAGGCACTGCACATGGGCAGGAAATGCGCCGTGTGGAGATGTGTCCAATGCAGCAGTTGTGCCCTGCTGATTGGGATGAGCTGGGGGCAAGTATGCAATTCACAGACATTGCTCCCAAATCAGCTCATTGCCAAATTCAGGGGCATCTCATCTGTTTAGCATCTCATAACACTACTCCAAACCACATTTACATGCCCTGAGCCATAAATGCTCCTGAATCAGCCCCCACAGAGCACAGGTGACTGAGAAGATTTGCAGCCTTCAAGGTAGGTTCTGTATACTTTTCCTAGGGTGGTGTAACTGCAGCAGAGGACAGAGTGAGGCTTTGGACAGACAGGTATCATCCACAGACGTGCATGGACAACAGACACACCCTGGTGTGTGCCACACACTGTCCCACAGGCCATACTAGGCATGGCTGGGGAGGGTTGGTGGTGGGTGGTGTAACATTGCAGCATAGATGGATGCCATGCGTGATGTAGTCCTGGCCACCAGCCAGTGTTCCATGACATGCAACACCTACAGCATGTCCAGGGCAGTGCATCTGCATGTTCCAATGCAAATGGACTGGGCGGCCACAGCACAGACGTCCCTGACAGTCCCGGATACTGTTCCAGACATGCAGTGCAGGCAGGTGTGTGTTTGACTGGCAGGGTGCCATTACCCAGCTGCACCTGGATGCCGGTCCATGCTATTAATGGGGCCTGCATGTGCATGGCTAATATCTGTGTATTTTCTCCCACAGTAGCTGAAATGTCTGGACGAGACACTGCTGCTGGACACAGGCAGCCAAACTTCACTAATGATGAGAACAGGGTGCTCACAGAGGCATACCTACTGCAGAAGGACATCCTGTCTGGCAGGGGTGGCAGTCATGCACTGTGGGATGAGGGCTGGGATGCATTAGCACGGCATGCGAATGCATTAGGAAAGTACAACAGAACCCCGCAGGAGAGCAGGAAACATCTCAATGATGAAAGGAGGCGGGCCAAGGAGAAGGTGGCACACATAGAGGCCTCCCTGAGCAGGACAGGGGGTGGTCCGCAGACAGGGGTTCACCTCACACCCAATGAAGAACTACTTGTGGCAAGCATGGGCCATGCAGCCATGCAGGGCATCCCGGGAGGAGGGTTCCAGATGGGTGGAAGCCCATCACAGCACTGTAAGTATGCATGCCCCTGACGCTTGTCTGCCCATGTGTGCATCATGTTCACCATGACAGCCCCGCAGTGTGCAACTGGCAGGCCATGTGCCTGTGTGCATCACCACTGGTGTGCACGCCCCATCCCTGGTCCGTGCTGTGCAGTCGTGTAATGGCCTGGGCATGCCCAGGGGGATATCTTTGTTGTTGTGGTTCTTTCCATAACAGTGTTGCCATCCCAGTGTTTGTTGGCCAGGGTGTTGCACTGTCTTGCATGGTGTCATGTGGGGGTGTACAGGCACTGGGCCACTCCAGCTGGTGCGGATGCATGGCTGCATCAGTGGACCGGATGTAACATGTTTGTGGCAGGGACTGTCAGGCGCAGCTATGGCACACCACTATGTCACACTGTTCATGCTTGTCTGCCACTAGTGTCTTCCTTGTTTGTGACCATCTCTCCCTTCTTTCTGTTGTAGCTCCATCATGCCTCATAGGTGCTGCCGTGTCCAGTGCAGCATGGGATGCCTCAGCAGGTGATGATACAGGGACATCCCACAGGGCTGCGGGCATGACTGAGGACAGTGCCATCCCTGGACTGTCCCGCGCCCATCGACCTCAGCCGCATCACCAGTGGTGGCGGGCTCATAGAACCCCTTGGTTAGTGGTGCCACTGCTGGTGACCATGACACCACTTGGCTGGAGAGTTTCCTGGGTTTGGCTGATGATGATCCAGAGGACATGGTGGACATCTCAGATGCCCTGCTGGTGCTGGCATCTGGTACACAGGGGGCATACAGTGATGTCCACGATGATCCTGACACCACTCAGATTCTGGGGGACATGGGCGACAGTGTTGCACATGACGCACAGGTGCCTGCACAGGTGGCACCTGCCGGCGTTATAGTCCCTGCTGCCCACAGCATGCCTGCAGAGCTCGCACAGCCACCCACGGTGGTGGGTGCTGTGCACTCTGCGCCCGGTGCTGCTGTGGCAGCAGGGACAGACAATGCATCCTGTCTATGGGTCCAACTCAGGCAGTGGTTGACCTTGATGCCGCTATACCTGGATGCAATGTGGTTGCACATGCCCATTCCCCACCCATGCCCCAGCCTGCTGTGGTGCACCCACTGACCGTGGATGCACAGCAGTAGGCTGGCACACCATGCAGTTATCGGCCCCCTTCACCGTGAGCCTTCACCTGCTGACAAGATTAAGCTTATGCTCGCCTTCTGCGGGACACCATGGAGGGGCAAGCATCCTTACAAGCGGAATGTAGGGGCCTTCAGATGCTGCTGGCCATTGAGCATAAGTCGGCGGCTATGTGGCATGCCCAGATGTTGGCAGAGGCATGTCTACTGCAGGTGGGCATGACTGCAGCTCTGGAGTGGATTGTGCATGCCGCTGAGGTGCGTGTGCATTCAGTGCATGACATGGCCACTGGGCCTCCAGCCGAACACCCAGGAGTGCCTCATGCATATCCAGGCAGTAGCATCAGAAGAATCCATTGCTGCTGATGCCATTGCCACAGCTCACCATGCCCAGCATCCCCAGAACTGACATGGATGGCCGGGCCACCACACCAGTGAGCACCCATTCACAGTCTCACTGCAGTACCCCTACAGGGGTGTTGGCAACCCCCCCGTGGCTAGTATTGCTGCGTCAACAACCACCAGTCATGGGCGTGGCCACCCATGTGTCCGTGGTAGCTGTGGTTCCTCCCTGTGACACCCAGGTCACTGTTCACATGGCCACCGCACCTGCTACCTTTGTGTACCACTCACCTGGCACCCACTACTTGGGATGGCATGGGTGGCATGCGCCTGCCCCAGTGCATTGCCATTATGGGTCCCCTGTGCAGTGCCACCTGAATGTCTGTGTGTGCCATTGTTGTGCCATGTGGCATGATGAGTGTGGCCCTGTGTCTACTGTGCACGTATGCCAGCAGCTGTACACTGATCCATGCCATCCCTGGCACGTACACAGTGGCCCATGGCCATGCGGAGCCTGGCCTATGCACGCGTGTGTGTGTGTGTGTGTGTGTGTGTGGTCAACAGCATGGCTGCACTCCACTGCAGCATTGCCACTGCTGCGTGGCCTGTGGTGTGTGTCTGGCTGTGTGGAGCTGTGTGTGTGGTGTGGGGGTGCCTTCCGTGCAGTACCCGCCAGTGTTACTCACCTGCGATCACCAAAGTGCTCCTCCACAATAGTGTCCCTGTGATGCCAGACACTCGAAATATACAAACACAGAAACATAGAAGTTGACAGCAGATAAGGACCGCAAGGCCCATCCAATCTGTCCATTTTGTCTAACTTTTGAATGTGCCATAGGCCTGTACTCTGTCAATGGCCTACCTACTCATACTGATCTTTATTACTCCCTTACACCTATCCCATGTCTGTTTGAAGCCCTGCACTGTATTCATATCCACCACTTCCTGAGGTAGGCCGTTCTATGCATCCACCACCCTTTCTGTGAAAAAGAACTTCCTCACATTACCCCTTAATAGGCCTCCCTCTAATCTCATGCTCTGTCCTCTTGTCTTGCTATTTTTCTTATATTGAAACATGTTAGACTCTTTCACTTTGTTAATGCTCTTAAGATGTTTGAATGTTTCGATCATATCACCTCTCTCCCTCCTTTGCTCTAGGGTATACATATTGAGCTCCTTTAATCTGTCCTCATATGTTTTCTGATGCAGTCTCTGCACCATTTTGGTTGCCCTTCTCTGGACTGTCTCCATTTTGTTAATGTCCTTGTGCAGGTGCAGCCTCCAGTACTCCACGCAGTACTCTAGATGGGGCATAATCAGTGTCTTGTAAAGAGGAATGTTTATCTCCCTCTTACGACTTGCGATCCCCCTACTAATAGGCCCCAATATCCTTCTAGCCTTAACTACGTTTTAGTGGTCTGCTTGGATGATTTCAGGTCATCTGTGATGATGATGATGCCCAGATCTCTTCCCTTGTGATTGTCAGCAAATCCCTTCCCTACCTATTGGTGGCTTCAGGGTTTCTCTTCCCTATGTGTATGATTTTGCACTGGTTTGCATTAAACCCAGTTTGCCACTCTACCGACCATTTTGCCAGTTTATCCAAATCTCTCCTCATTCTGCCCACCCCATCCGGATCATCTACTCTGTTGCAGATCTTGGTGTCAACTGCAAACAGACAAACCTTACCCTCCAGTCCATCTGCAATGTCACTGGTGAAGATATTGAAGAGGACTGGCCCCAGGACTGATCCCTGAGGTACCCCACTTGTGTCTTGCATCTCTTCTGACTGTATACCGTTTACCACCACTCTCTGTTTTCTGCCCGCCAACCAGTTTGCCACCCAGTTGACCAATGTCTGACACACCCCAAGCCTACCCAGCTTATTAATTAATCTTCTGTGTGGAACAGTATCGAAAGCTTTGCTGAAGACAAGGTAGGCAACATCAACTGCTCCCCCTTAGTCCACCACTCTGGTTACCCAGTCAAAGAAATCTATGACATTAGTTTGACAGGATCTTCCTGTTGTAAACCCATGCTGTCCTGGATCCTGTGCTCCTATGGATTCCAGGTGTGGCACTATTCTTTCCTTAAGGAGTGCCTCCATAATCTTGCCCACTACTGAGGTAAGACTGACTAGTCTGTAGTTCCCTGCCTCAAATGGGCAGACTGGGGGGGCCATAGGCCCTTATCTGCCGACACTGTCTATGTATCTATGTATCTATGTATCTATGTACTCTTATGGAACGGGATCACATGAGCTCTTCTCCAGTCTGCTGGGACCTTTCCTGTGCTCAGAGACTCACTAAACAGTTCTGATAATAGCTTTACTAGTTATACCCTTAGCTCTTTTAGTACCCAGGGATGTATGCCATCAGGTCCCATTGCCTTGTCCATCCTGAGCTTAGCAAGCTCTTGTAGGACCCTTTCTTTTGTGAAGGGACTGGTACACACCTCCAACCCCCTGTGTCCATGGTGCAGAGCTGTGGGCTCTGCCCTACCTTCTCCTCAGTAAATACTGAGCAGAAGCATCTATTTAGGAGAGATGCTTTTCCTTGGTTGTCCTCCTCACACTCCCCCTTATATCCTTTGATATTAGCAATACCCCCTCTGGACTTTCTCCTTTCACTAGTGTATTTATAGAAAGTCTTGTCACCTTCTTTTACTGTTTGTGCTAGTGTTTCCTCGGTTTGGGCCTTTGCCTGCCTTACTGCCTTCCCTGCTTCCCTTAGGCAAGGTTGGTATGCCTCCCTATCTTCGTCCCGCTGCATTCCCTTACATTTCCTGAAGGCCGGCCTTTTGGCTCTGACCTTTTCTGCTACTGTTTTGAGAACCGGAGTGATTTCCTTCTTCTTTTGCTCTTGCTTTTCTCTCTAACGCAGTGAAATGTTGCTTCAAGTATTGCATCCTTAATGATTGCCCAATTTGCCTGTATCCTCTCACCTCTATTTTTTCTTGCCAGGGATAGCTCAACTCTGTTGGCCATCTTATTAAATTCAGCTCCTCTGAAGTCCCATATTTTTGCCATGGAATGAGATGCTTTAGTTCTAGTGGACAAATTGAACCATACCATGTAAAGATCACTGGACCCCAGGTGACCTTCTACCTGGAGATCTGTGATCCTTTCCCTGACAAGCCATTGATCCTCTCTTGCCAGTGGTGGACCAGGCCGATGCCCCTGGACCACTGCATCTTCTCCCCCCATTCCTCCTCCCCGAACTGTCACCTTCCACAGCCTGGACAGCTATTCCACGGTCCATGGCCATGCTGTGTAGTATACAACAGGCCAGGAATATGCCACAGGCCTTCTCTGGGCTATACTGTATGGCACCAGCCAACCTATCCAGACACCGGAAGCACATCGTCAGCATGCCAAAGACACATTCAATGATGGCAGTGTGTGCCTCATTGTACTGCTCCTCTGACCTCTGTTCTGGGTCGTTGGAAGGGGATCAGTAGCCAGGGTCAGAGTAGGTATGCAGTATCACCTGTGGGGAGCAAGGGTGGCTGTTACTGCACTGCTTACATGTGCGTCATGACTTCCCCCTGCACCATGGCACACTGCTGTGTGTGTGATGTGTGTGCACCACTGACTGTGTATCAGCCATCCCTGCCAGCCTACTTCCCCCTCCCACCTATTGTGGGCTGGCCCTGCTGCACTGGTCTGCACATACCTGCCCATGCCATGGTTTTCCACACGTGCTCCGGCCCCCATTGTCTGCTCCAGTGTGCCAGTCAGCAACACATGCCTGTCTGCATGGGATGTGCTCTGCCCTACCACATGTGCCTGCTGTTGCACTGCGCCCCACCTTCCATGCATTGTTGTTGTGCTGCAATGTCCCACTGTGTGCACGACTGCAGTACTGTCCCCTCTCCAGTGTCACACATGTGCTGCCCCCTCTGTACATTGTGTGTCATGCTGTTATGCCTGGGTTATGCCCACTATCGTCCCACATACACCTCACATACACCTTATACTGTATTCCTGGTCTATTGTACTGTAATACTGCTATTTTGCACTAACATATAGACATGGGCACACATCATATAAGCATGAGTGCTAGGAATGTGCTTTGCTGCTAAGATATGCTAATATTGATCATGCATGATTCATTATACCTCACTATAATACATGTATCTAGATTAGTTTGTCTTTCATAGATATTCCATATATAATCTACCTAATTACTGATATGATGACTCTGAGGGATCATCAGTGATTATTGTATACTTACAGTATATTCTCATATAATTATATGCAGTGTGTGTTTTACACTCAGGCAGATATGCAACATGTAATAGGGCCCTGTCAGCAGTTCTCTTTGTCTAAGCAAGCTGACACAGAGAGAGAAAGCCTTTGTTATGTCTATGTCTTATACTGCACATAAGCAAGAAATGCCACGTGTAGTTTGAACCCATCAGCATTTCTTTGTCCAAGCTTTAATGCTAATGGAAGCATATTATATCTCATATGATACTCATTAGTAATTCTGTCTCCAGTGGAGAATGACTTAGGACCAATACATATTGTTTCTCATATCTGTAACTATGAGGTAATCTCTGTTGCTATGCTGTTATCTGCAGTATATAGTTGTCTGCAAACCTATTGTAGGGATCTAGAAGATTAGTACTCTCTGGCAGAGAGCTGGAGCATGGGGAGAGAAAACAAGGCCTTAGAGAACCTAAGATCTACAATCCTGGAGATTATGTACATTCTTCAGGAGAAGTGGTGAGAAACCCATCTCCCTTGTGATTTTCTTTGTCACATGCTTGGTGTAAGCAGTATAATAAACTTTATTAGTACTCCTTGCGTGTTTACGAATGTTTCTTGGCAGCAGACTCTGAGACTCAAGAATCTGTATTACTATTATTTACCCAACACACCAAAAGTCTTTAGGTTACAATGCCACTTGCACACCTGCCCCCTCCCATCCTGTTCTGCACCATGGTGTCCTGTTCTTCTGCAGTTCAGCATGTCCCACACACCTACAAGATGTCTGCTCGATATGTTCCCAGCCTCAAACCTGTGGTAGAGGGTGGACAGTTGCCATATGAAGGCATCATGTGTGCTCCCAGGGTGTGTAGTGCAGACATTGCTGATGCACCCTGTGGCATTGCACACCACCTGGCAGTTTACAGAGTGGTAGCCCTAGCAGTTAATGTTTGTCATGCCATCCTCACCAGGTGGTGTATGGATTGCCACATGGGTGCAATCAATGGCCTGTATAATGCCTGGTATGCGTGGCACCCTGTGGAACTGCTGCATGGCTTCTGTCCACTCTGCCTGTGTGCTTGGGAATTGGATGTACTCCAAAGCATGTTGGAGCAGTGCGGTGAGGAATTGTGTGAGGAGACAGGACATAGATGCCTGGGAGATACCTGTAGTGTCACCAGCTGGCCTCTAGAAGGTTCCTGTGGTGAGCAGGCACATTACAGTTATCACCTTGGTCTCCACAGCTATGGCATGACCTCTTCCGGTGGGTGCCTGCATGTCATCATTGCACAGCTCACAGAGTTGCCTCTGAATAGCCCTGTTCAGGTGGTATCAGCCGATCATTTCAGTGTCTGTCTGCTGTTTGAACTTCAGTCTGGCACAATACCACCATGGGGCTGGCCGCCTATGGTGCCGTCCGCTACCATGTTGCTGGTCCGCCCGTCTCCTCATCCCCATATTAATGCCCACCATCAGGAATGGTGCACCATCCATTGTTTGCATTCAGCTGCATCTCTCCTCCTGCTTGCCCCTACTATACTGCTGTTGGCCTGCTGGGGGCTTGCACTTAAGTTTGTTTCTTTTATACTTGCCCCGCCATGGTGCATTTGGTACTTGCGCTGTGGATGCTCCATACTTGTGCATTCATTTTGCACTGTGAATGGCTCTACATTGTGTATGCAGGTGCACGCCCCCTCAAATTGCACCACAAGTCATTACATTGAGTCTCTGGCACATCCTGCGTGGCACAGTGCATTCGGCTTGCACCAGGGCAATTGCGCTGTTTGTGAATGGCTCCATGGCGCATTTCTGGTTATGCCAGCACATCTCATTTGCACCCAGTGCATCTGCTTTGTGAATCCTGCCCTTTATGCCAAAAATAAATGTCCTTATTTTCAAAGAAAAATCTTGGTAGGAATAATAAAAAAGAGTAATATGTATC
The DNA here is from genome assembly GCA_016271365.2 of Neoceratodus forsteri. Taxonomy (NCBI): domain Eukaryota; kingdom Metazoa; phylum Chordata; order Ceratodontiformes; family Ceratodontidae; genus Neoceratodus; species Neoceratodus forsteri. Next base: position 1,197,073,746 of record CM057456.1, read on the forward strand.
AAATGTTGCCATCTGTAGACATCTATTTGACAGAAACCCACCAAGTTAGTATGACAAATATGGCTTCCAAAATGGAAGTCATAATTAAAGGCCTAAGTTTATAAATAAATTAAAAAGTTCCCAACATAAAATAGAGACTGTCTGCCCCTGAATGTATCAGGTGGGGCAGGGGATGTTGTAATCTAGGTTTGCCATGAGGGGTGTTGATTTAAGCAATAAGGAATGCCGTGGCCTCTGTCATATTGGGATAATGTCATGCCTTGGGTGCATTGTGAGGCTTGAAGCCACAGGCTGATTGTCTTCAGCCACCTGAGAAGTCATATTATCTCAGAAACCCTTGACCTGAAGTGCATTATTGTGATTATAAAATGGATATAATTATATGTTTATAATCATATGTAGGCTGTTTTGTAGAAACTAGTTTCACCTGTGAAGTTGTGCTGGGATAACGTCACTGGTAAAAGTTGTTCTCCATCAATCAGCTTTCAGCATTTTTTCAACCTATTTTATAATTTCTAGTTGTAATAAACATGGAATATCATTTAAATCTTTTTTTAATTTTTTTATCTCCCTTCACTGGAGCTGCCCTCCTCAATCTGGTAACCTCCCAGTCCCATCTTTCCCTTCTCTGTCACCTTACTCACCTTCATGGGGTCCGCAGAGTTCCTCTTCTTCCTCCTGGTCTCTCATGGATTCTGTCTGGGGTTGGAGCAGATCTCCCTCAGGTCTGTCATATGTGGGAGGCAGTGTACAGTCGTGTCAGTGAAGCCCAAGAGTGTCAGTGTCATACTGCTGTGCTACTGTGGGTTTGGGCCTTATGTTTCTCACAGTGAATGGGACACTTGCAATAAGAGTGCCAGGTGTACATTCACATGCATATGCATGCTCTTCCTCTGTGCCAGGCAGTGACCACCCTACCAGAAGCAGCTCCAACTGTAGTGTCACCTGTGGTAGCCCAGCTGTCAGTATTGCAAGGAAGCCTACTGCCCTCCATCTGTGAAGGAAGAGAGTGCCCTCTGGTATGCTAGATCCTCTGCCCCACAGCTGGTCCCCAATGTGCCAGGCTTGTTCCCAAACCCAAGTCAGAGGTGGTACTGATGCTGCAGCACAGATAAATCACATCTACCCTATATCTAACTAGTTTGATCTTTTCAACTTTAATATGTATCAACTCTTTTGTGTATCTCTGCTTTTTATCTTTTATTTTATTGAACTATTTCTCTAGGATAATGCCTTGAATGAGCAGCATTACATCAAGAGGTTTAATAATAAATTGAACAGCTGACACACCAATTAAAACATGAACAGAGGATGCCTATGTGGGCAGTTACAAAGTTTTTAACTGGAAGAGGCAGATTCCCAATAACACTGAAAAACAAGCATTTGTCCATGATGGATGTTTGCCACTGGTATTGCTGTTATACTGGGTGTAGGTACAGATCCCACATGCCGGAAGACTAATATTGGTTGGGCTTGGGGAAGGGGGGCAGTTACAGCAAGGAAGCAACAGACATAGATGGATGTTTCTCTTTTTTAGAGCATTTATGTTTAAAAATTAAACTACAAGGGAGGGTTTTCTTTATTTCAGGTGGAGACACTGGGGGGTTGGGCACCCCCAGTGTCATTGTTACAAGCAGCCCCCTGAAGCTCTGGGTTCTGGATGCTCTGTGGTGCATTTTAAGGCTTACACAGAAGATAAAGAAAATTCTGTTTGTTCCCCCCCCACTTCTGACTCCAATGAAAAAGTATAATTCTATGGCTGACCTCAGGTACCTAGAGACTACAGTTGGGGCTGGCTGAGAGCAAGATCATTTCCATGATTTTACCAAGCGGATCTGTTTTCTTTCTTTAAACAGGGAAATGGGAGCCTCCCCAAGAAAATGTTTAAATGCTAAGTGTCAAAATTTGCAAGTTGCTGCATTTTGAAGGGGTAAACCAAACTCCAATTTTATAGGCAACCAATATTTAAAAACCAATGCTTGCCACAGTTTATTTCATTGTTTGATCCACCCTAAATTAATGTGAACTGGCCACTTCTTTACTAGTGTTACTAATTCTAGTGGCCAAGTGACCATTAATTTACTTAAACATTCCATGTTCCATTCAGTTAGCAGCTTATGAGTTAAACTGGTCCACAGTGTGTGTTTGTGTCTGTGTGTGTGTGACAAACACACACACACATTGTTGTTTATATCAGTCATGAGTCCACTTAACATGAAACATAACTGGCCTATGTAACGCTAACTGAACTCATTTTCTCATCTGTTCAGACAGCGGCAGCAAGCAAAAGCAGTTTTAGTTTTCCATCACCGTAATGTTGGATGGGGTGGGGGCAGGTTGACAGCAGGCTGATAATCAGATCGGCTGTACTTGCTGGGCTGTGTTTAAATCAAAGGAAAGAGCCAACCTATGATTGGGTTGGCTCTTTCTTTTGAAATAGACAAAGTTTCCACCCAGCAAGCCAGAACAGTGTCATGATCAGCCTTGCTGATAATTGGTGTGATGGGGCCAAGTCCCTGCAGAGTCTCCTGCATTGGACCACCGTGACACACTTCTCAAAACTCTGTATATTTTCGCTTGCACTTGCGCATGGGGAACATAAAAAGGAGAAGTGGTACTATAGATGTGAGTCAACCACTGAGACCAGAAAAGGAGGGTTTTGCAGCCACAAATGGAAGCAGAATCATTCTTCCCTTCTCAACATGAAAATGCAGGCAGAACTGGCACTCAGGCATAAGCTATAATTTACAGCAGACATAACAGTACTTACTTTCAGCCCTTGAACTGTACAAGTCCATAATTCTACTTACAGTGCGGGAACACACAGTACAGTACTAGAGAACAAAGCAAACAATACAACAAGATGAGGAATGAGGTCTAAACCTTTATACTGAGAACTGTGGCTCTGGAAGACAAAGGGTGGGATTTTCAAAAGAGTTGGGCAGGGCCACAAATGCATGTTGCAGCTGTGTCTGCATTTGCCAGATGGCATCCAACTAGCCCAGCTGTTGTTTTCAAATGATGCATTTGTCTGCAACAAAAACTCATGATCTGTGGTAAATAAGTTATGCAGCATGATTTGTGTCAGTATTTGTCACCGCTGTGGCTTTTTGGCTGTAAAATTCAGATACAGTTAGATAAGATTAGAAGCATTTCTGTTTTGTAAATAACAGCAGTTGGATTGCTGGGGGAATCTTTGGAAAATCCTGACCAAAATGTTAGCAGGAATTTTAGCAGGAAGGAACCTATAAACCAAGCCAAACTTTTTCTTCTAATTGGAAAGGGCTACTACTACGTAAGAGAGATGACAGCATGATGATAACAGATGTTAGCCTGTCAGTGCTCACAAGATTCCTTTACAGGGACACTGTCAACCCTTTTTTCATCATATTATTTCTAGTTAAAAAAAACACAGTTTATGATTGCTTACCTTCTTTGAAGTTCATTGAGATGTTGCTGGTTGTTTCAGCTGCTTCCTGAGTAAAACTGAAATGCATACTGATTGTGTAATTATACTCTGCTTTGTTTCAAATCCTTGATCTACTCCTACTGCATACTTCCGGAACATTAGGAAGACCCCCAAACAGATGCGCTACTCATGAAAATATAGTCTCTCCTCCCATTGCATCATGAGTGGCTATACTGTGTTGGAGTGTTCCCACATCCAGGACAGCTGCAGTGGGAGTTGCTCAAAGAATGTAAACAAACACTTTTTGTGTGGCAACACAAGCAAGGTGGGCAGTCTGTTTTTCACTTTAAAAAGAAAAGGAAGGTATCAGAATCAAACTACCAGCTACCTCAGCAATATCTAGAGAATGTGACTAACCATAACATCTGTTTTTCAAACTAGAGAAACTTTGAGGCCTTAAGGGGTTGACAGGGTCCCTTTAAATATCGTCTGCTGGTGGTAACATAAAAAAAAAAAACTAGCATTTTACCTGAACTAATGAAAAATAAATGTGTACATTATGCAACTTTTCTTTTCCCCTAGAACGAAGTACCTTAATAAAGGAGACTAACAGAAGGAACACTTAAGGAGCAAGCATATACTAAAAGAAAAAAGTTTCAAACCATTTATATTTGGCACAAATGCGCTGAAATCCAATGTGTTTACCGTATGACAAGTTTTAGCAGAAGTTCATGTTGGCCATGAAACAAATGCACTACATTTTTCAAGTTGGTAGAGGTATGACTAGGCTCCATTACTTAATCACTCAATCACACAAGCTAAAAATGACTTGGGTAAAATAGTGCATTTTTGACTTAGTTCTTTATTTAAAGTTTTTTTTTTCTGTGCATGTATTTAGTGCTCATGAAAGGTGCTGGACTGACAGCACTAGAAACCTGAAGTTCTCCATTTATCCACACAACAGGTACAGCACGGGCGATCACAATGTAAGCCCCGCCCCAGCACTGTGCCTCAACCCCGCCATGGTGAGAGGGTAGTTCGGACTCCATGCTCATTCAGTCCTTGGCCTCTCATGTGAGCCTGCCAACAAGTGTGCCAGTTAGTGCCGGTTGTGTTGGTGGTTTAGCAATGTGGACACCTGCCCACTGAGAACTGAACTGAGATCACCACAGCTTATTTTGCATAAGCCACTGAACAGACCCCATGTGATAATGGTTTTCGACCATTGCCGAACTGTGCTGGACTGAAACCCATGACCAGGTGGTAAAAGGCTCTTTAACCCACTACCAGTCCACTGAGCCATCCAGTTCCCCTCTCTGTAGTTATTTTTTAAGGCTCTGAAGAAAAGATGGGTCTGGCCCATCAGCTCTAGACCAGTTGTAATAGACACCTTTTTTAGATGTCTGTTTCAAATGATGTAGAGTGGGGTCAGGCCAGAGCCAACTTTTCTTCCGCTCACCAAACAATAACTTAGTAAAAAATAAACTATTTTACCTTAGTTATTTTTAGCTTATGGTAGCACAATTCAGTAAATGTGCCGGGGTGCTCCCTTACTGAATTTTTTCACAGCTAACACAAACTGCTGCTCTGTGTATTTATAAATAAACTAGACTTACTGCTGTACGTATTTCAGTAGCACCTCTTTATCAACAATTCACCTTACAGTTGCCATGTTTATATCACAGTCTGCTGTTATGGAACTGGAGAGCAACATGATGTAAAAAAAACCTGCCACTAATAAAATGGCAGAATTTACTGCAAACCAAGGCAAATCTCAGCTGTCACGTATTGAAGTAGCATTCTGTTGTAAATAATGGTATATGTATTATGCAAGAACTACTGTAGAACTAGTTATTTTCACTCAAAGTGATTTTAGTGCAAACACAACTGCAACCATAATTGCGTAAATTAAATTCAGTGTGAAGTCATTAGGACCACATACATTATAATGGGAAAAGTGCCCAAAACCATACCTCCCAACTGTCACACATTATAAGGTACGTCACTCATTTCATCTCTCAGAAACCCTCTGTTCCACATTGAGAAGGTGGCATTCCATACTGACGGCTGAGACTTTTAAGCAGAAATTTATAATAATAAAATATGCTACATTATCAGCCAACATTATAAACATTAGTACACTTATTTCCACAGGGTTCTGAGCTTGCCTTGTCATGTTTGATGATGTGTCACACATTTTGTCCACTAGTCACACATCCTGTCACACATTTTGGTGATGAAAGGTTAAGAGGTATGCCCAAAACACTAATCAGTGCAAATTAATTTTAGCGCAAATTAGTGCTTCAGTGAATGTAGCGAAAATTATTTTACTGTGAAAATTTCAAGTTTCACAGTATTTAAATGTGGACTGCTTTCTAAAGGGATTATCTCATGTCACCTGCAGAAACATGGAAGGGAGTGGGGGGTGGCCTGTTTTCTTAAATGTACCAACCTAATTAAACAGTCCTAGATGTGGGAGCCTCTACCGCCTCATTATGGGCTGTGAGACAGTTAGGATTCCCAAGCTGAAGACACTCAAGATCTATTACCATGCTATGGAAATAGCAATACAAGAGGACTCTTGTTATTGTAAATAGGGCCTAACATAAAATACCACCTTTATTACTTAAAAAAGTTCTTGGCCAGTGTGGGTGACTCACAAAACACTACCTCTTACACACAGAGGTCTTTTACAATGCAGTAGCAGTCTGTTAGAGAAGCAAGAAGCCAGACTGTTTTGCTCTAACAGTCAGTTTTCTAATATATAATAAATGTATAATAATACCTATTATGCCATTAGAATGTCATGACTCATGCAGTTAATGCTTTTCTATCCTCCAACAACTGTCGATCAGCCAGTCCTTGACCAACATGTTCTGAAACTGGCGAACATTCTTTTGTAGGCTTCTTGGAAGTTTCTGTTTAGCAGGGCATATAGCAATGGGTTAATGCAGCCACCGAGCCACATCAAATCATCAGCAATGATGTGAAGAGCCAGAGGGGCACAGTCTTCATAGTCAAGCACAGTTAGGACATAAAAAGGCATGTAACAGATAACAAAAAGCACCAAGACAACAAAACACATTTGGCTGCTTATTTTCAAGTCTATGTAAGGTTGTACATTTTGCCTGGAGTCTTTTCTCATCTGGCTAAGATTTTGACTCCTTTTGATTTCACTAAAGGTGTCTACCCCAACCACTGTTTTGGAACTGTACATTTGTTCCAGACTCAGACAGGATGCAAACGCTAATTTATTGTGGTCCTGGACAGTGGCTTTTCTGTTTATCGATTCACTGGAGCGGTAGCTGTCCATGGTCTTTGCGCATGTCATGATTCTTGAGTAGATTAATATGTAAAAAAGGGTCATTGCTAGCAGTGTGCTGGCGAACTGCACAGATAGTAAAACTGTGACTACATGCCCTCCTTTCTTCCTGCGGAAACTGCAAGTGCAGATTTGAGGGATGAATTCATAGAATTCCCACAGCGGTGCAAAGCATGCTAGTCCGACACACCAGGGCAATATCAAGAGGAAGGGCAAAGAGAGCGGGGTGCAGATCCTGTCAAACATCAGTTTATTGGATATCAGCAGATACCGGATGATTGCAATGGCTGCCAGATTTAGGAGAGACACAAACTGGGACATGAACAGAAACAGGCCATAAAGTTTACAGGTAACATCCCCATGTCTCCAGCGCAGGTGGAAGTATGTATCAACAGCAAAAGGTTGCAGCAGAGCACAGTGAAACAGTTCAGAAAGGCAGAGGTTCATGATAATCCAGTTAAATTTTGTCCTGAGGACACTGTCGGTTGCAAAAGCTGTCAGTGTCAATAAATTCCCAGCTGTCCCCACTAGCGTTACAGCAATTCCAAGTGCTGCACCAATGTACCTGTAGTGAGACATCACAGAGCTGCTGCAAGTGCTATTTGGCCCGGTCTGATTATACTGTTCGAGACTCATGTTCAGACCTAAGTGGAAGCTGCCTGCAGATATTTGCGATGCACTCTGTAGTACCTGCTAAACAGCACCTGACAGGCTGCTTCAACAGAAAAGGAGAAGCAGAATGTGGAACTGGATCCTCAAATGACCCAATTCCCATGCATTATATACTGCAGTTGTCATGCCTTCAGTTGAGATGAATATATTTCATTTTAAAAGTTCCAGTTTGCAAACTGGTCAAGGCTGATACAGCACTTGCAACATGTGTGTATATTTGCTGCTGTCTGTGCCACCAGCTTTCTGAGTTATTCAGTGTTAGAGAAAACTTTAACTTTTAGTGCTATATGTATATACTGTACACACACACACTCACACACTAGTGGTGATAAGTGTGCACAGATTAGTTTAGCTCCCCTTCTAACCTCCAGATAAATGTTTATCTAGAGTTTAGACATGTCACAGTCAGTATGTAGTAGCCATCCAGGACCCTCAGTGGGACATGCCCCTTTACATTGAGGGTGCTGGCCCAGGTTACTGAGATGGGGTGTGTACTTTTGACAATGTGGTACCTCCACCTGGGGTAACAGTAAGAGATACCTAATAGTGGACACAGGGCTATTACCCCCCTGGAAATAGTATACTGTACCTCCACCATGCCATCCTGTGACAATGGCAATGTGACACAATGACACCCCAGGTAAGGAAATACAGTACAAAATAAATAGCATTTTCATTAAAAGGCACTGGAAGGAAACTCACATGGAGAAAATAGAGCTGATGGGAATAAAGGGGTAGCAGCAACTTAATTGCAAAAATATTACCCCCAACACCACAATCCTGCTTACCCGTCTGGCAGTCCCACAGTACCAAGCAGATGACCCTAGCTATTCTACCTCCGAAAGGCCTTGTGAGCTTTTAGGCTTGTTGTGGTGGGTACATCAACACTGCTATGGTTGTCAGCCACCTAGATGGTGGAGAATCATTGGTGCAGTTTACTATATTGTTGCACAGAAACAGAATTTGATAAGGACCGCTTGTCCCACCCAGTTTGCTAATTTTTCCCTACCTACAGTATCACCGCAGCCCTAATCTGTCTCTGACTCTTTGTCCCTCCCCCCATTCCTTTCACTAAGATACCCTTATTTATGCCTATCCCATGCCTTCTTGAACCCTAGCATTGTCTTTGCCTCCACCACCTCTGGTGAAAGGCTGTTCGAGGCATCTACCAGTCTTTCTGTGAAGATGTACTTTCTCACATCTCTCCTGAATCTACCCCCCCCCCCAGCTTCATAGCATGTCTCCTTGTTCTTAAAGTAAATGTTGAAGGTTCCCCAAATGCCTGTTACACATGGCATGCCATTGTCAGACGTGCTTCAAATGTTGAAGCTGCAATTTGTTTTGTAAAAAAATCTGTCATTGTCATTTTTATTACTGTTTTATCAGGGTTTTGTCCTCCAGTTTCCTGTGTGTGGTCAACCCCCAAAACAATGTCATACCAGGCAGCTGTCATTGTTTTACATACAGCAACAAGGAATTCTGGGTAATTTATAATGTTGCCTTAAATGTGCTTTACTCAGACTTACAGTCCCTTATGTTGCTGGTGGTGAGCAGTAATATGTAAATAACAGTAGCAAGACATTGTGGGTAAAATATGAACCTGTTTTACAATTTCCTTACTCTGAGATGCTGTCCCATATTTGTGTGGGGGTGTCAACAATATAAGCTTTTTTTTGTTTATTTTCACAACAATGCATTGTACATACCGTATCTAGCTACAAGACTTCTATACTGAGAGATGCAGCCTCCTATTTCATCAGTGAGCACATAAATATAATACCCTGTATATTAATTTACATAGTGAGACATTGTGGGTACAGTAACTTTGTTTTCCTGGTATGATGTCACATCACTGAGAAAAAAAGGGGTGGGTTATGCAAATGAAGCAGAGCACCAAAATAAAAGGATTTTTTTCATGGAAATCCACACTGTTTGACAGTTTGAATGGTAGGAGACTGATTCAAAACACCTACAGGTTACTACTCCCATTTCTTATGGAAAACTTCAACATTTACTTTAAGCTCCTTTTTTTCTGGAAAATACTCCCCTCCTGCAACTTATTTACCCCTGTGAGGTATTTAGAAGTCTCTATCATATCCCCCCTCTCCCTTTTCTCTTCCAGGGTGTACATATTGAGGTCTTTTAGTCTCTCATCATATGGCTCATGGTGCAGACCCTGCACTATTGTAGTTGCCCTCCTCTGGACTGCCTCCAGTCTGTCTACGTGCTTCAAGTGATGTGGTCTCCAGAACAGGTCACAGTACTCCAGGTGGAGCCTTACCAGTGGTCTTATACAGGTGCACCACTACCTTCATCTTTCTGCTGGTGATATTCCTCCCTATGTACCCCAGCATCCCATTAGCCCTCCCAACAGTCTTGTTGCATTGCCTGGCCACTGTTAGGTCATCTAAAATGATTACCTCAAAGTGTCTTTCCTGTTGAGTGGTCGCCAGTACCACTCCACATTTTGTACTCCACCCCTGGGTTTCTGTGCCCTAAGTGCATTATTTTGCACTTTTTCACATTGAACCCCAGCTGACATACCCTTGACCACTCCTTGAGTTTTTCTCAGGTCTCTGCTTATCCTTTACACCGCCTATGTGGTTTCTACCCTGTTGCAGTATATACAAAGAGACAGACCTTCCCTTCTAGCTCATCTGCAAAGTCACTTATAAAGACATTAAAGAGGACTGGTCCCAGCACTGATCCCCGAGGCACCCCACTGGTCACCTTCCCTTCCTCAGAGTGAATTTCCTTTACCACCACCCTCTGTCACCTATCCTCTAAACAACCAATTTGGGGCTCCATAGGGGACCAATATAAGGGCAAGACCTCCGTCTTTGTAGTGTTTGCCTGAGACAGTACTGAAATCTGCCAGGATGCAGCCAAGATGCAGAAAACCACCAGCAGAGTAATGTCCAGGTTTAAAACATACAACAGGACCTCATCCACATATAGATCCAGATGATGTCCCAGCCCCCTCACAGTTACTCCGGTTTGAAATGGGCTCTCTCAGATGGCCTGTGTCAGGGGTTCAACATATGCAGAAAACAGCAGGGGAACCAGGGAGCAACCTTGGTGGGTCCCCCTGCTGAACCAGAAGGATTGTGAAACATGGCCATTCATCTTAACAAAGACCTGCAGGGAAGCTTAAACATGCAGCAGGGTGATGAAGTCTGCAGGGAAGTTGAGTTTATGGAGGGTAGCAAACAGGTAGTGTCAAGACACTGTATTAAATGCCTTCTTGGCATCAAGGCTGGCCAGTAGATAGGTGGCAGCCATCTTGTGAACATGATGGAAGATGTGAAGTGAGCAGTGTGTATCGTCTCTGGTCTGATGGGTCTGCATGAAATCCATCTGGTTGGGAGGGATCAGAGTTGGTAGGAGGGGTCTAGTCTTCAGGCAAGGACAGATATAAGTAATTTATAATCTGTATTAAACACCAATATTGGTCAGTAGGCTTGGTACTCGATAGGGCCCTTCCCTGCTTTGGGGATAACTGAAATTGAGGCATATTGCTACAAACTAGGGCTATCCCCTCTTGCAAGGACCTCATTACATACTATGGTGAGTTGTGGTACCAATTGCTCTCGCAGGCTTTGTAAAACTCCAGGATGTATCCATTTAGTCCCAGAGCCTTCTATGTGTGTGCTTTGTGGATGGTGCACTCAAGCTCTTCAGCCTGAATCGGCCATATCAGTCTATCTGCCTGTTCTTACATATACCTTGGGAGCCTGAGAGGGTCAGGAAAGCTTCTGTGGCATCTGTGTCTTGAGATCCCTCAGGGGAGTATAATTAGGCACTGTAGTGACCGAAGGCATCAGTCATCTCACTGTTCTTCCGCAGGAGGTGAGCCATATGGGGGTGGTTCAGGTAGTTTACTTGAGTCCTTGATCTATTTCAGGTGGAGCTGCTGAGTGAGGACTCTCATGACCTTAGGGCCTACCTTATAATATTTTTGCAGAGATACATTAGAGCTAGTTCCATTTTATTCTAAAATTAATTTATCAAGGGCCTTTTAAGAATTATCAAGCTGTGGCTTGACCAAACCATCTCCTTGCATATGTGTGACTTGCAGGAAGTGGAGGGTGTCCTGGAGGTCAGCCAGCTGCTGTTGTCTCTCCTTTTTTCTTCTGGAGAAGTACTCTATGATGTAACCCCACAACATCAGTTTCATGGTGTATCAAAGAATGGCCCTCTGTATGTTCCCCATTGTTCCTCTACTGAGGAACAATGGGTATACTATCTAGGGTGAGAATGAAAGTCCTGCAACATGTCCACCCATTTATGGGTCTGCAAAAGGGTGGCAAGTGCCTTATGAGCTGCGGGATGCTTAGGTGGTCGGGGGTTAGATGTACCCCACGTGTTCAACTGTATCATATTGAAATCCCCAGCCAACAGCAACACTTCTCAGGTATTTCAAGAATAAGGTCTAGCAATTCTCTAACTTCCTTTGTGTTGGACCTTGGGAAGGTTGTATATGTTGGTCAGCATCAGCTCCACCTGGCATAGGAGCCCTTGCACTATAATCAATCTACTCTCCCTATTTTAACCACTTCGGACTTCTGGAAGGTGTCACGTGGAGGATAAGAATGGCTATCCCTCTGTTCTTCACCTTGGGCATCTCAGAGCTGTACTCTGCATTGTATCCCAGTTTGTGGAGTTTCTCCTGCTCCAGCCCATCGAAGTGTGTCTCTTGCATAAATACTAGATCAGGAGAATGCCCTGTCCTAATTCAGGAGAGCACCTTAGAACTTTCTAGCAGATTATTTAGGCTGTTCACATTCAAAGATCATCAATAAACATCCATATCCATTCTCCCTGAGAGTTTGTATGTCCCCACCCTGCCCTCCATCCCCCACAGAATAGACAATTAGATCCACATCCCACTTCAACCCACTGGTATTTGCACTGGGGCCATGCAACTAAACACCCTGGACCTAAAGTGGTACTAACCAGGTGCTCACATGGGTAGAATCAGTGTAATAAACCCAAACAGACAATGGGAACAAGGGGTGAGTGCACAAACTGGGAGCACTCAGCCAAATCATGACAATGTTGGGCCTCCAAGACAGGGGATCTCCACCAGAGTCCTGTGCCAGCAGAAGTACTCTGCAGCTGGGGGATATCCCATTTAAACATGCAGAGCCCAGAATAGTACCACGTTGGGTATGGACATCACAGTAGGATGTCCTTCAGGTCACTTCCCACCTAAATTCCCATTGGTAAACTGAAGTACAGACCATCTAATCTTAGTTCCTACAGACAAAAAGAGAAAGGTTAAGTAATTTTTACATTGCAGTGTAATGATTCAGGCATAGCAGGTTGAAATCAGCATACTGGCCACAGGGCTAGAAAGGATAAACAGTAGGTCTCAGCCATCAAGGAATAGTTAACTCAGTCAAATAAGCAGGTCTCAAGATAGCTCCTATGCACTGTAGCCAGCTGGGGACAGCAGCAATTCAGTGTCTAGGAGGTGTAGATAATGTGTCCAGCTTTGTAGCACCTTACACAGTCCTGCTATCCCAACCTCCATTCTGGACACTGCAGGGTCAATGAGTGTAAGAAGAGTTTCTACTATTGCCCCCTACAATGGAGGGGTATGCAGAAAAGTGAATGGCCCTGTTTGTCTGTATGCTGGCATTGTCCAAATAGAGGCACAATCTCTGTAAGTGGTGGCAAAAGTTCATAGTCCTCCAGAGGTGTTGTCTCCTATGACAGGGAGGCAAGAAAGTCTCCAGCACACTATAATTCATAAGAGCTAATATGTCCAACCCATCCAGGCCTCACTATCAGGATCAAAAAGCAAAAGTCACAGTTCCAAGTGTGGTTAATCCAGGAGTATCTTCCCCGGCCCCCACCTCCATGTCACCAGCCCCCGGTCCCTGCTCCCCCTGCCCAGCACCCGCCCAGCCCTTCACCTGCCTTTCAGAATGAAGTGTCCAGTCAGTTGAGCTCCCCACATCCTCCAGCTAATATCCTGTATGTCTGGCTCCCTGCAAAAGCAGCTGTGCGGCTCAGTCTTCAATGACTCAAAAGTCTGGGGGATGTATTTCATCCTGCATCCTGGCCAAAAGGACCGGCAGCTGAACCCCTGCTGGAAAGATAAGTGTGGCTGATCGCCTCCCACAACCACCAGTACCCGGGTAGTCTGTGTAGCTAGCCCCCCCCAGTGGTTCACAAACTGCTGAACCTGGAGGCTTGACCTCCATGTTGCAACCAGACAGTAGTGCCCACCCCATCTATCCAGAAGAAGTCCCAGGCCTTCCATCAGCAGAATGGTTCTGGCAAAGGAAGAAAGGAAGCAGCTGAGAAAGCCTAGTCCCAAGTAACAATGAATTGGTAGCACAGAGAAAGAAAAGCGCCCACCTATATACTCCCGAGGGTCTTTCTCACCAAGACAGCATCCTTCTAACTGTTGCTGAGGAGCGGTTAGTCTGGTGGCAGAGTTTCACTTCTTGTTGCTCCTTCTCCCCGAAGAAACTGCATGATTTGTTATACAGTAGCAGCTGATTGCTGTTGCTTTCTGTCCCCTGTCTTTCATGCTTGCTGGGCAATTTTTGACATCGGGGTTCATGCTGGTGGTTTTGCAGAGACAGGGATATAACATTTCCTTGGGTCTTGAAATCCTCATGGGTCTGCTCTGCTGAGTTATGTCATCTGACCCTCAGAAAAGTTCACCACGAGCTTCACAGGATAAGGGGTGAAAAACTTGATATTTTGGCCTCAGAGTGCTTTCCTAAGTGGAACATACACTCTCTGCTTCTGCTGCAGTGAAGTAGGACAATCATGATCCTGACAAATCCTCTTGTCTTGAAAAATGGATTTCCTTCACTCTTCACACCCATGTTAAAACATTTTGCTAGTCATCAAATCTAAGGAATCTGGTCACTATTAAGGGAGGTCAATCATCTGGGCCAGTGGGCTTTGGGCCCAGTGCCTGGTGGGCCAACTTAACTTCAAGCATCCTGTCTTGTGTCAATTGAAGGGTGACGCAAAGGAAAGTCTGCAGGAAGGAAATGATGCCTTGGCCTTCCACAGCTTCTGGATAGCCGTAAAAGTGCTGATTATTGCACCGATTGCAGCTTTCAGCATCTTCCAGCTTGTCCTCAACTCCTGTTAGTGCTGTGTGTAGCTGGAAGATCGCCACTTCTATGCTGTACACCCAGCAATTGATCTTGGTAAGCTGCTTCTCATGGTCATCAGCCCACTTCTCTAATTTGGTGAGATCTGTTTGAAGAGCAGCTGTGGTATTTCTAATTTTCTTTTTGATTAAGTCCCACATCTCTGCCTTCATGAGCTTAATCTTCTGATGCAGCTGCTTTGTGAGTGAGGATTTGATTTCCTTTTCTGCTCTGTCTTGCAGTATCTTGAGTGGGAGGACTGACCAAGGTCTGAGAGAACTGTCGGAATCACCTTCTCCAAATCCCTTGGCATCCTGCCACTCTCAGCCCAAGTTTTTGGCTTTGCTGCACTCCATTGTGGTAAGTAACTTTTCCTGTCTGCTTAACTAGTGATGTTTTTTAATTGAACTAGGTTATTTATTTTATTTTGAAATGTTTCACCAGGAAAGGCACGCTGAGCTACAATAGCTCATTTCCAGATGCGTCCTGGGGGAACGGTGAAAGGGAATACAATATAGGATATAGAATACATATGCAAAATAAAATGTACAAGAGTTAAGACTGTACATAAACTGAAACATTTAGGCAATACCAGATATTTTTGTGGGCCAGGCAGGTGGCACAAATATCCATATACATAAACACACATTATGCACACACACATGTATATAATGTGTATATATATATATATATATAGAAATTGCAGTAGCCCGCAGGTGGTTGCACTAGCCAACAATTGTAATGGCAAATTTTGATCACTTATACAGGAAAAAAAGGCAAGCCAAGAAAATACTCAGATTATCGCACATTTATCCTGCTCCCACATTGTTTCCAGCTCAAGCAGAAAAAAAAACTGCATTGCAATCACACACAGTGTTCCTCTCATTGTTTTGTACCATGGCCTCCTCTCTTCCTCTTTCTGCACCCCCTGAACCAGAGGATAACACAGCAGCAAATGCTCAATCAAGCAGACCTAGCTCTGCACACGCAATAGCTGCCATCATCATGTACCTCACCATACTCTCACCACCACCCACAGGGCAATTAATAGATCAACTGGAGCCCAGCACTTTTGGAAGTTTTCATAAAGTGTCAAGTGAGTCAGGAGTATATCTAGGATTTCTTTCGGGAGGGGCTACAGAAACCTAATGGACTTGGGACACAGAAAATGTTATGACATTTTTATTTTTTAAAGTATTGATTTTAACATGCTATGCTCTAACAGTAACAGATTTTTTTATAAACATTCTCCTTTCATCAGGCCATGGTAAACAGCACACAGGCATGATATTATTCTACCCCTGTTTCTATGCAGGAAGATCTGTTCACCCCAGGCATGCTTATTTTAACCTTTCAAAGTATGTATTTTATTAAGGTATTTTGTACCATACATGCTCCAATGTTTTGTTTTTAGGATGAATGAACAAGCTGGGTAGGACTCTATAGATGGTGTTGGCTGGCATGGTCCATTTACAATAGCTGGGAACCCCCTACACTTGCCAGTAATGGTGGCTATGGCTCTGTGGATGGTCATTTCAGAGTCTGGTCTGCAGTGGTGTCCAGAGAAAGTACAGAGTTGAGAGATTAAGAAAGGAGAGGGAGCAGCTATCCCTCCACCTACTGAGCAGACCCTGTATGCCTCATATCATTTTGTCACTGAAATGTTGGATACAGACACTCAAAATGTAAGGAAATGAGGGGCATTGATCTTAATAGTATGGGACAAATTGTCAAATAGAGACACATTCAGAAAACTAGAAGCTAGTGACTTAACAGCTTCTACCCTTGAGCACACCCTGGGCACTAGCTGAAAGTTCTAACAGTGGAGTGATGATGACTCACACTGAGCCTTTTGTGGGATCCTCCTCTTGAACTGCCAGATAACTGCAGCTCTTAATGAGATGTTAATCACACCAGGCCATCTGGAACACAGAGAGAGAGATTAGCATGAGGATTAGAGCCTGCTAAAGTAGGGACATTTTTAACTTCAGCAACAGCCATGGAAAACCAGCACTAGTCAAGAGGGACAAGTAGAGGGTTAGCTGTATATATATATATATATATATACAGTATATATATATATATATATATATATATATGTAAAGAACGCACTAACCCTCTGACACAACTAAAGTGTTATCTAAGTGCTTCTGCAAACCTTGAATCCAACTCCCTGCTGCTACAGCCACTAGTCAAGCTCTCTCCTGCTACCCTGGTCAAGACTTGAACCTGGTACTCTGTGCACTTCAGGCACATGCACTACCACTACACCATAGCAGCAACTAGGCTCAGAGGTGACCTCTCGCTACTATCTCCCCTCTTTCATCCTAGTACCCCATTCTGCCCTCACTCAGCTCCCCACCCTTCCCAACTATGCACATGCATCCCTGCTCGCCAGCCTATCTTCTCCTCCTCCTTCCTTTGCCTTCCACCAACCCTAGTGTCCCTATTAACCCTCAGCCTCCACTACTCCAGTGTTCCTACCTACCCTCCTGTCCTCCCTCCTCCTTTACCACTGCCCTCTCCCTCCCTCCTCCTCCACATCCCATATGCTCCTCTCCACCTCACCCCCTTCCAGACATTACCTGTCCTCCCCCAGCTCCCTTGCACTTCTGATCACTCAGGCCTTCTCTGCCTGTGCTACCCTACCACCCCTTGTGCAACTAAACCCCTTCCTCATTCTATCGCTCCCGAGTAAACTCTCCATCTGCCTCCCTCTGACCAGAGCACTTCTCCTCCTTCTACTCCTAACAGGAACATATATCCAACCCAGGCCCTGCCCCTCCCACCCACCCACCCAGCCCACTGGTCTTCAAGTAGCCTCCATGAACATATGCAGCCTGCTGAAGAAATTTGACGCCCTACAGTGCTGGGCCTTGGCTCACCAACCAGACATCACTTAGCTCTGGTTGAAACCTGCTGTCCAAATCAACTCCTGACTCATTTGTCTCCCTCCCAGGCTATACCTTATGCCGGGAGGACCGAGTGAAACAAGCGAGAGGCTGTGCAATCTACACCAGGGACACAATACCTGGACACACCTCCCACCCCTGCCCTTATAAATGGGGCCCAGGCTCTTACCCTCAGACTCACCCCAGACCCTCTAGGAGCCCTCTCTATCTCACCACAGCCTACGTTCCCCCAAAGAACCAGCACCCAGCCCTGGTATCTTTAACGGACTACCTGACCACCCTCCACCATAAAGCAGAACAAATCCTAGTGGGGGACCTTAATGTAAATTGGCTCAGCACCTCCTCATCCATGACCAGAGACTCATTTGTCGTCCAAGATCTGACGCAACTCGTCACCCAGCCCACGAGACTTAACCCTAAGAGTGGTACCAGCACCCTTCTGGATGTTATTATAACTAACCGACCCCATAAAATCCAAAACATCCAGGTCCTCCCAGACTCCCTAAGTGACCACTCCCTATCCTATTTCATTGGGTAGCCCCAATCCCAAACCCAAAGCCCAGACCACCCTCCATGGGTGCCTCCGCCCTGGTGGGCTGAAAAAACTTTCAAGCACTCCTCACCCAGATAAGCTGGTCCCCATTCAGCATGCAACCAACATTGACACTGCCCTGCCTTCTTCACTCACACCTTCAACATGGCCTGTGATCTCTTTACCCTTAACAAAATCCGGTCCAAAAACAGAGGCGCACCGTGAGTTAGCCCAACCTCCTACAATTACTTAGAAACCGGGATAACCTCTGGCACCTTGCCACTGAAACAGGTCGTCCGTCTGATAGGCAAGCCTACAATGCAGCCTGGAATAAGTGCTCATGGGCCATCAGGAAAGCCAAGGCAGACCATTACCAGGCCTCCCTTACCTCCTCCTGGGGCTCAGCCCGGACCTTCTGGGATAATATTAAGCAACTTAATGGTAAAGCTTGCTTCCCTGCCCCATCCCAGCTCACTAGAAATGGCACCACCTCCACCGAGCCTGCCACCATAGCTAACTTGTTCAACACCACTTTCACTGACCTTAGCTCAGTCCTCCTAGTAATTTCTTTGACCTCCCCAGCCAACCTCCCTGTCCTCCAGCACCCCAGCTTCCACCTCGCGAAAGATTTCCACCCGGAAGCCAGACCCATCCTAATCAAAGCTCTCAATGGCAACAATCCCGGCAGTGACTCACTGGACCCCAGCATCCTCAGGCTGGTGCTAGATGAAGTCCTTGCCCCACTCACCAGCCTAATTAACCAGTCACTCTGCTTGGGACAATTCCCCACAGCTTGGAAAACAGCCATTATCACACCTATTCATAAAGGGGGCGACAGGTCATTGGCCAACAACTACCGGCCAATCTCCATCCTCCCTCTCCTCTCTAAAGCCCTGGAGAAAGTGGTGGCATTCAAATCACTGATTATCTGGCTAAGCATAACATTTTATGCCCCAGAGCAACATGGCTTCGTCACGGGTCACAGTACCAGCACTGCCCTTATTGAATTCTCAACTTTCTGCACTCCTCCTTGGATACCAGCTCCCTAGCTGGTGCAGTGTTCATCGACCTCTCAAAGGCTTTCAACACTGTCTCCCATCCACTTCTGCTGAATGCACTCTGCCACACTAGTCTCTCAGCTGGCCCCCTGGCATGGTGCGCTAGCTATCTTGACACTCGATCTCAGTGTGTAAAAATTAATAGCACACTCTCCGATACCCTTCCCATTCTCTCTGGGGTCCCCAAGGCTCCATCCTGGGCCCCCTTCTCTTCTCACTCTACCTGAACACCCTGCCCAGTGCATGCCCTAGCAAAATTCTACTGTATGCAGATGACGCTGTCCTTTTTGCCACCCACCGCAATCCCATCTCCCTACAGGACTCCCTACAGCAGTCTTTCAACAGTGCTGAGGCTTGGTTTAAGGAGCGCAGACTCATCATCAATCTTATTAAAACCAAAGCTATGCTCTTTTCCCACCCCCAAAACAAAGCTAGCAACCACCCACTCTATATCCTTCCAAGTACCAATCAGCCACTGGAACAAGTCTGCTCCTACAAATACCTTGGGGTTACCTTCGACTCAGCCCTCATTTCACAACCACATCGGCCTAACATCCGCCACTAACACACAGCTTGGCATCCTATTCCATCATAGAACCTGCCTTCCCCAAATGCTCTCCAGCTAGCTGTTACATCATCCGTTCTGTCCCTTGTAGACTATGGTCTACCAGTATATGGTGCTGCGACACCACTGCACTCAACAAAATTCACTTAACCCTGAACAAAGCCTGCAGATTGATTACTGGTGCCCCAGGCTCACACACACCTGTCAGCTGTATGTCGAGGCTAACCTGCTTACCCTGGATGAACGGCTCCGATACCAAACCTGTCTCCTCACAAAAAAAACCCTACTCAGGCTCTCCCCCCCTGGGGTAATGGCATCCATCCACCAGAGCCCTCCCACTATTGCAACACGGTCTTCCTACAAGACCACTCTAAAGGTCCCCAGATCAAGAACCAGCCATTGCCAGAGGTCCTTCTGCTATAGAGCCCCAACCTGGTTTAACTCTCTCCCTGCTCCATCACCAATGCCACCACCATCTTCAAGTTCAAAACCACCCTTCTGAACCACATCAACAGCACTTGTAACTGCTCCTGTCTCTGAACATAGCCTCCACCTCTGCTTCTCTTGACAATGCCCCCCGGGCAGCTCTCCACCTAACCATCCCCTCCACCACTTCCCTGTACACCGTGCCTATGTTTAACCTGGCCAGTGCCAGCTGTTTCAGTGTTTACCAACTAGATTGCTCACTTGATACCAACTTGTGTAACACCTGTTATCAATTACATGTACCCTGTACCCAATTGTATTTGTCTGACCACAGTGTGACGTGGCACCTCTGTTGAACGACTATTGTTTTGCAAATCTATGTTATGTAACCAAAAACACAATGTATGTCTTTATGTGACGAAGTACCTTTGGAAACGAGCCTCTGGCTCAAAGGTTGTAAACTGATTCTTAGAAATAAATAAATAAATATATATATATATATATATATATATATATATATATATATATATGTAATAGGCATGGACATAAATCCTATGTGATAAATCTGAGCTACTATGTGATAAATTCAAAATGTTACATTTATACACATAGTAGATGCATCATCACAGATTTATACACATAATAGACATGTCACAATCACTCTGGAACTTATTTAGAAAGTTCAGCCACAGTACCAGTACTAACTATATTCAAATGCAAATAACTTTAAAATGAAAAAAAGATAGCATAGTGCTGTGAGCATGAAAGTTGTTCAGCACAAAAATATCTACAAAATGAGTGGTATTTCATTGATAGATACATTATAGATTTTTTTATAATTGGCAAAAAAGAGCAGAAAATGTTATTTTTGTTCAGTTTTTTGACAAACGTAAGCAAAAAAAGATAAACAATCAAACACAAATGTCCCTGCACTGACAGAAAGCATCCCTATTGCATAAATGAAATATACAATGGTGAGCTGTCAGATAAATGATTTATCTACACTTATGCTGTTTGACGTCGGACATCTCACTCGTGGCTTACGCCACTCGTGAGGTTATCCGAGGTCAAACAGCACTTGTGTAGATAAATCATTTATGTGACAGCTCACCATTGTATATTATATATATATATATATATATATATATACACCTACTTATCTAAATACACAATAATAGAAGCATAAACATGCACATAAATACTTGGGATATTTACAGTTGCGTAGTTAGTGAGAGTTTTGTAGGGATGGGGGAGTAGGAGAGATTAGAGAGTAGGAATGAGCCTTCTCCCCTCTGGGATGCACACCCTGTAAGGGTTTAGCCAGGAAGAGTGGGGAACAAGGATGGATAGAGTACAGGACAGAATCAAAGACAGAAGTTTGAAGGAATAGAGGGATGAGGGAGTGGGGGTGGATTAAAGATCATATGTAGAGGTTTTTGCATATTGTTAATAAAGCTTGAATTCAAGTCCCTGTGTCATGATTAGAGTTTCCTGAAAATGTCATGCTGTTTGGTTTTGTGGTTTTCTATAAATCAGCATTAGTTCACTTGCTCTACAGTGGCTGAAAACAGTGGAGTTATTTCTTTCTCCGTCATTCAGGCTTGGAGAGTGATGACATCATTGTGGAGTACTGTAGCTTGCTGCTAGAGATTCCCAATCACAGCAGGCTGTAGAGTTAATGGTTTGCTCACCAGGTTTCTTATAAATTCAGTCTGTGATTTATGTTTATATTAACTTAAAATCTATCATTCTTTTCTTATAAAAGTTGATAATTTGAGTTTCAGTGCTGTACTGAAGTGGTTAGTAGTGTAAATCTTTCTCTGTGAGAGATCAGCTTGTCTGTATCACAGCTCTCCATTCTTCTCATCAAAACTCTGATTTTTTTTTCTATTTAACACAGGTTTGTTTATTGAAAGTAAAATAAATCAAAATTGTGTTCATTCATAGAAATAATTTGTTTTTGATGTAGCCTTCATAAATACATTCACGTAAGAACATTTTTTATGTCAGATTGACAAACAAGTGCATGTCACACTGTACTATTTCAAGTACATTTTATTTTTATTTTTTTTATTTATTTTTTAAGATCTAGGGATTACAATACCTTTGATGCAATGGTTCTTTTACAAAGGTTCAGTGTTAAGCACAAATATACAGAAAAACAGAGAAGTAAAAATCATACAAAATACATACAGTCAATATGCAGAACAGTACAAATTTCAATCATGTTTACATAGGAGAACAATTTGAGGTTACTATCAAGGAGGCCGTCACAATGGTGACATTGTCAAGAGTGTAAGTAGAGACATAGCAAGTGCTAGGCAAAAGAAGTGGGTGGGGGTGGGTTGCAGGGGGAGAGAAAAGAGATGGGGGGCACTGAGGGGCTTGCACCTCCATGAAAGTAGTGGGAGCTGAGACTAAGAGGGAATGAAGTGGATTCAAGGGGTGAGAAACCAAGGGGATAGTAGGATGGGGAGAGAGCAAAGTGTTGATATTATGATGGGGAAGAGAGCAAATGTAAGAGTAGGGGAGAAAAGGGAGGCAAGTAGGGGGGACATATGCTGGCCTGGTGGTGCTGAGGGTTGAGGCACTGGATGCTACACCTCACACCACGCTGGTATCCCGGGTTCAAGAATGAGCTCAGGGAGCCAGGGGTTGGCCGGGGAGGGAGAGGCTCAAGTGATGACTCTCCTCTTCCTGGAGAGGGCTCCAGGGGCAGCTCAGTGTCCTAGTGACCCCTGATGGAGATTGGGGATACTACAGGAGCACCAGCTTGAGTTGTAAAGGGCGGGGAGTGCAGCAGACATCAACAGGGCAGCTGTGCACAGACATCATAGCACGTCGCCTCCCAGGGGGGCAACAAAAAGCTAGAAAAAGCACCATCCACAGAGATAGGTGACGGCACCACCGCTCGTCACCACACTTCACCTGCTGGACTCCTTCCACCCTCCGACTGAGCCCAGCTCAGCCTATCAAATTGTTACTAGAGCGCCTTGGGAGAAAAGATTGACCCTAGCTCAGGGGCTCAAAGCTGGGGGGATTGCTGGGCTGGTGCTGGGGCTGGACAGTTTCAGGCATGGAGGTAGAGTGATGAGAGAGGTGGTTGCCTAAGAGAGTTCCCCGTGAGTATGGAGTATAAACAGAGTTAAAAAAAAGTAGGGGGGAAGTAAGAAGGTGAAAATGTTGAGACAAAAAAGAAAAGAGGGGAGACAGGGAAAGGAGGGGAGGAGGGGGTGAATATAACTGGTTAATAGGGATGAATAGGTGTGTTAGTGGAATTTAAGGGGTGGGGGAGTGTGAAGCCAATGGAAGGATTGGGTGAGCTAGCGAATATAAAGGATGATCAATAAGAGAGGGGGTGCAAGTAGGGAGTGGCAGAAAGAGGATATAGATTAAATGGTAGATTGGAGATGAGAAAATTAAGGAGAGGGGGAAATGCTAGAGGTGTTTAGGGGGAAGCACAGGGACTACTTAAGCGGTACAATCACAGCAACTAAGAGTGGTGAGATGTTGCTGGAGTTTAGACTTGTATGGGCCAATCTTTGGTTCTGTGTCTACTTCAGGGGGGAGGCCATTTAAAAAGGTGGGTGCTCCATAGCCAAAAGTCCACTGTGCCTGAGAGGTCCAACAGAAAGAAACAATGTAGGTTTGTTTGAAAGCACTGTGCATGCTGTGGGGGTTTGGTGCCGACATTAGGAAGAGCCGGGTAGTAGGGGGAGTGAGGCCAAGGCAAATTTTTATTTGCAAGTAGACAAGACTAGTAGGAGATCCTACCTTTTAGGTGGAGCTAGCTGGACAGCTTGTAGAGGTTGAATGTATGTGTTTGTCTGTCTGCACCTGTTATAAGCCTACAGGCGATTGAGATATGTTTTAGGGTAGAGTCAGTAGCGGAGCTGTAGACTACTAATCCAGAGTCTATGGTTGAGAGGATGGAACTAGTTACAGCTATTCTCAGAGCCTCAGGGGTCATGCAATGGCGGTGTCAGTAAAGAACACCTAGCCTAGAGTTGACTACCTTCGAGATTTGGTTAACATGAAGGCTGTATGATAGGGAGCAATCGAGCGTGATTCCAAGGTATTAGAAATCATGAACTTGTGCAAGTGTTTGGTTTAGGTTGTTCATAATAGTAAAGTTAGCAGTTTTATGTTTGTTTTGAGGGCTTGAGAACAGCATTACCTTAGACTTTTTATAATTCATATCTAGCTTATGCTGACCAAACCAGTTCTCGACCAGACTAAAATTGGCTTGCAGATCACCAGAGAGTGAGCAGGTCTTTATGGTTTGAAATGAGGACAACATCATCTGCATAGAGTATTGTGTTATTGTTACAGGCTTTTGGGAGGTTGTTAATAAAGAGGCTAACTAGGAGAGGGCTAAGGATTGACCCTTGTGGACTCATGATCTTACTGGGAGGTTACTGGAGAGGGTATCATGAATTTTCACTTGTTGTGTTCTACCCTGAAGGTAGCTACTGAACTAGCAAATAACCTTGTTTGAGAGTCCCAAGGCAGGGAGTGATTGAATAAGGTGTTGGTGGTTGATGGTGTTGAAGGCCTTTGTAAGGGCAACGAAAATTGCACCAAGTATGTTAGAATTGTCCAGGGCCTTGTGGATGTGATTAGTAAACTCAAGGAGAACAGTTGTTGTACTGTGTTTTTTTCTGAAACTGTGCTGCTGCGTTCATTGAATGTTATATCTGTCAAGGTACTCGGTCAACTGGTCCTCGACGATGCATTCAAGGACTTTAGATAGAGGGTGAAGGATTGATATGGGGCGATAGTTGGAGTGCTGTGTCCTATCACTGCTTTTATGTACGGGTGTGACAACAGCAGCTTTCCATTGTTAAGAGAATTGTCTAAGGGAAAGCAATAGGTTCAAAAGTTTAGGAAGAGGTTTTAGAGTAGCAATGAGTGAGAGTCTAAGAAGTTTTAGGTCCAAGGTGTCACTTCTAAACTTGGTTTTACCAAGCACCTTTTCTATATATTTTTTGAACTCTGCTAGTGTGACCTTCCTAAAATAGAATGGAGGGGTTCTGTTGGGGGAAGTCGGTTTTGCTTCATTACCTTTCAACAGAGAAACATAAAAGAAATTGGGGGGCGGGAGCACAGAACTGAGGTCTGTGAAAGCAACATTGAAGGTATTGGCAATTTGTTTGTGGTACTATATGGTGGTACCACTGACTTCTTCCAGTGAGGGGATGATTTGTTGGGCTTGCCTGTTAGACTTTTGATGTTTTCCCAAAAATTGCGGCTATTACCTCAGGAGCTGGTGAGTTTATTCTTTAATACTTCTGTTTGGCTCTGCGAATTTCTCAGGTACATAGGTTAAGTGCCACGTTGTATTGCTGCTTATCACATTGCTGGCCAGATGCCAGTGCATGGTGCCAGACATTTATCCCTATCTTTGAACAAGCTTAATAGGACTGGAGTGATCCACGGGCTCGCTGAGTCCTTTAGTTTACTTTTGGATACGGGGCAAATTTATCACAGGCTGCATTAAATTGTGTTATAAAGTAATTTAGAGCTTGATCCATGTTGTTGGATGTATCAAGGGGGGACCAGTCAGTCTGGGCAAGGAAGGCTTGAAATTGTTTAATCATCCCTTTTTTTAGGACATGCTGGTAGGAGACTTTTGTCTGTGGTTTGGGAGTACTGTTTGACCATTGCCATATAACAGGTGAGTGATCACTCAATAAGTTGGAGAGAACAGTAATGTTAGAGATTCTTCTGGGGTGTGTGGAGAGGATTAGGTACAGGAGGGAACTACTGCCTGTTCTATCATTTATCCTCGTGGGGTTAGACATGTACTGTCTGAACTCACAAATTTCAGTTCTTTGGTAATTTCTGTGTGAAAAAAATACATTTTTTATTTTAACTTTTTATTTATAGATTTTAGGATATTACAGCATAAAACTGTTTCTCACATAAAAGAAGAGAGGAGGTATGCAAACCTCCATATCACATGTACAGGAATGGTATAAAACTATTTTGTAAAGGACTGAAATTCAGGCAATGTGATATTCATCAGCATTTTATGAAGGAGTAAAGTCCAAACTGTTCATCCTGTAGAATGCTGGCCTTCTCACCTCGAAATAAAATTTTATTTATTTTGTTTGTGTTTACCGGGTAAGTACACTAGGCAAAGTCATTGCCTATCTTCAGTCATGACCCGGGAGAGTAAAAACAGCAAGGTGATGCGTACATTATTGGAAGACAATAGTTACAGGTACACACTATTCCATAAATCAAGTAGAATCAACAGTTTGAGTTTTCAGATGGTACACACAGGGAATATAGATAGTACTTCATCACTGGTTGGTGGAAGCAAAAACTAGGCATTAACAGTTGATCAAGTCAGAAAAGCTGACCTTACATGTATAGTGAAAGAAGAGGGCAGGGTGGTAAGTACATTTAACTTGTAGGCCTGGAAAATAAGACCTGGTTATGCACATACATCTGTCCTCATGCAGTGCTTGTGAAGATTGCTCTTAAACACCTGGTGAGTAAGGGCATGAGTAATTGACTCAGGGATAGAGTTCCTGTATGTGTATAAATAGAAACACTATATGGCATCCTGATGCACCATGTCTCTTCTCCACAGTTCAGGCATCTGAACTCTGCTGCCACCTGTCCCCTGCCCCACAAGCTGCCTGCCTTCTGCTCCATATTCGAGGCAGCTGCACCTTGCTACCCACTGTCTTCTCCCATGCAGTCAGGATTGTGCACCCTGCTTCCTCCATCCCCTGCCTAAAGAATCAGGGTTGCTGCACCTTGCTGCCCCCTGTCCAAACAGCTGAGGTCACTGCACCCTGCTGACCTCTCTCCCCCACCCTACAGTCCAGGATGCTGCACCTGTTACACCCTGTTCCTGTCTCCACAGTCAGGGCTGCTGTTCTCTGCTAAGCCCTAGAGTCCCAGGTCCCTCTTCCTCCACAGCGAGGTCAGCTATACCAAGTTACCCTAGGTCACCTGATGGTGGGGCTTTTGCTGTACCCTGCTTCCCACTTCCATTGCCCCAGATGAGCAGAGCTG
The DNA here is from genome assembly GCA_016271365.2 of Neoceratodus forsteri. Classification (NCBI taxonomy): domain Eukaryota; kingdom Metazoa; phylum Chordata; order Ceratodontiformes; family Ceratodontidae; genus Neoceratodus; species Neoceratodus forsteri. The sequence goes on from CM057456.1 coordinate 1,197,100,798, forward strand.
CTGTACCATGCACTCCCCATCTCACAGTTAGGGCTACTGCACCCTCATGCCCCCCTGTGACCATCCCCACAATTGAGGCTTCTGCATCATGCTTCCCTCTGTCCTGTCACCACAGCCAGGGCTGCTGCACCCTGCTATCTACACAGTTGGGGTTGCTGTGGCCTGATATGCCCTAGAGCCTCATGCCTCTGCAGTTAGGGCTGCTGCACCATGCTGCCACTTGCCACAAGAGTCAGGGCATTTGCTGCACCCAGGTGCATCCCTCCACAGTTGAGGCAGTTGCACCCTCCTGCCCCCTTGTTACTAGAATCTGATCCTTTGCTACGTGCTTCTGCCCACCTCCCTTGTTCCAAACAGGCATGGCTGCTGCACCCTCTCCCTCATTTTGGACTTCTCTACCTTGATGCCACACCTGTCTTCTACCTGAACAGTCGGTCTGCTGCACCCTGCTGTCCTCTGTCCCCACTCCCACAGTCACAGCCATGGCACCCTGTTGCCCGCTGTTCCTGTCTCCACAGTCAGGGTTGCTATGCTGTGTTACACCCTAGAGTCCCATGCCCCCTGCCTCCAAAGTTGTGGCTGCTGAAGACTGCTGCACACTTCCATTGCCCCAATTGGCTGGGTTGCCGCACCATGTGCACCTTGTGCTACAGTCAGGGCTGCTGTACCCTGAAGCCCACAGATATGTCTAGTCCAACATTCAATTCTTCTGCACCATGCTGTCTTCTGTCCCCTGCCACCACTGTGCCCTGCTGCACACTCCTACAGGAACAGGGGATGAAAGGGTGCTGTGGCCATGACTGTGGGGGTGGGGAAAGAGGGCAGCAGGGTGCAGCAACCCCAACTGTTTGGCCAGAAAATAGGGGTGTCATCAGGATACAGCAGCCCAAACTGTGGGACAGGATACAGCAGCCATGCCTGTTTGTGACAAAGGATATGGGCAGCAGGGTGTAGCAAAGGATCTAACTCAGGTGGTGGGGGGTGGCAGGGGGCAGCAGGGTGCAACTGTCTCCACTGTAGAGGCACACAATAGGGTGCAGTAAATGCCCTGACTCTTGTGGCAAGTGGCAGCATGGTGCAGCAGCCCTAACTGCAGATGCATGGGCTCTAGGGCACAGCAGGCCACTGCAACCCCCAACTGTGTAGACAGTAGCAGGGTGCAGTAGCCCTGTCTGTGATGACAGGGTACAGAGGACATCATGGTGCAGAAGCCTCGACTGTGGGGCAGAACACAGGGGGACATCAGGGTGTGGCAGCCCTGACTGTGAGATGATGTGTGTGGTGCAGTACCCTGACCATTTGGGACAATGAAAGTTGGTAGCAAGTGCAGCAAAAGCCCCACCTCAGGTGGCCTAGGGCAGCATGGTGCAGCAGCTCCAACTGTGGAGGCTGGGGGACCTAGGACTCTAGGGCTTAGCAGAATACAATAGCCCTGACTGTGGAAACAGGAACGGGGCAACAGGTGCAGCGTCCCTGACTGTGGGGGGAGAGGGTAGCAGGGTGCAGCAACCCCAACTGTTTGGACAGGGTGCATCAGACCTGATTCTTTAGGCAGGGGATGGAGGTAGCAGGCTGCATAATCCCCGACTGTGTGGGAGAAGACAGTGGGCAGTGGGGTGCAGCAGCCTCGAATGTGAAGCAGAAGGTGGGGGGAAGAGGCTTGTGGGGCAGGGGACAGGTGGCACCACAGTGCAGCTGTCTCAACTGTGGGGAAGAAACACAGTGCCTTGGGATGCCATATAGTGTTTCTATTTATACATGTACATGATGTATTTTCAGACAGAAACCACCAAAAGACTATAATTTGTGAGTTCAGACAGGATATGTGTTTGAAACTGTAGAATGTGACAGGCACCTGTTTGTCAATCTGACATAAAAAAATGTTCTTACATGAATGTATTTATGAGGGCTACATCAAAGGCAAAACATTTCTATGAATGAACAAAATTTAAACTTATTTTATATTTATTAAACAAGCCTGTGTTATATAGTTAGAAAAAAATATCAGAGTTTTGAAGAGAAAGAATGGAGAGCTGTGATATGGACTAGCTGATCTCTCGCAGAGAATGATATATTTTAAGCTATTCTATCTAAACACAAACCACAGACTGAGTTTATAAGAAACCTGATGAGCAAACCATTAACTCTACAGCCTGCTCTGATTGGAATCTGAAGCAGCAAGCTGTAGTACTCCACAATGATGTAATAGCTCTCCAAGCCTGACTCAGAGAGACAGAAATAACTCCACTGTTTTCAGCCACTGTAGAACAAGTTAACAAATGCTGATTCAAAGAAAACCAGAAAAGCAAACAGCATGAAACTTTCAGGAAACTCTAATCATGACACAGGGACTTGAATTCAAGCTTTATTAACAATATGCAAAAACCTTTGCACATGATCGTTAAGAGTAAGAATGAGCCTTCACCCCTCTTGGATACACACCCTGCAAGGGGTTTAGCCTGGAAGAAGGGGGAGAGAAGAGGGATAGAATAGGGGAAAATGGGCACATAGGAGGTGGGCAGGATGAAATTGAGGAAAGGGTGGGATTAATTAAGGGGATTTAAGGTGAGAGCAGCTGCTGTCCAACTCCTGAAGCAGCCATCTTGAGGATAACATCACCAGAAGTCCCAATGCAGATACAGTTACACCTTTCTGTATTACCAGCCCGCCTGTAATGGGTGCATTACCCACATCCCACTGGTACCAGTTTAAACCCTTTCAACCTAGAGGGAACTCTTGGTGCTTCACTGGGTAGTCAGCCAGAGAAACGGTGCAGACCTGTTGGAATTGTAGCTGGTTTGCTGATGGTGGTGAACTTTAAACAAATGAAACACTTTTCAAATCCAGACACCACAGGCCATGCAGTTGTTTAAAATGGCAAACTGCAGACTGAACTATTTGTAGATCTTGGCCCGATGACTAAATCTGGAGATTTGGTGGCAAGTTTTATACAATCCACAGTTAAGTTTAGTTTATTGGTCTAGGAATTAATACCTTTGAACCGGGGCTCTTTTATAAAGGTTCCATGTCACATAGAATATAAAACAAACAAAAAAACAATACAAGTAATAAAAAATGTTGCATAAAAAATTTGTTCAGCAATTTACAAAGGCAGTAATAAATCAACAACTATTTTTCCAAGAAAGAAAGATACTCAGAGGCATTTGAGGGAGAGTAGAGAGGGAAAAGTAGGAGGAGATAGAGGGAGAAAGAGAAGAAAGAGAGAAAGTAGAAGAGAGATTACAGTAGCAGACAGGACCACTTAGTGGTATTCCGAGTTTCTTAGCCAAAATGACGGGCCATGTTGAGGGATGTACAGCGGAGGGATAAGTCTTTAGTCAAAGCAGTCACAGGAGCTGGTGGCAGAGAGGTGGGCATAGAGCATGGATTGGAAAGCTCCCAGTGATGTGGAGAATAGAGTAGGTAAGCTAAGGGCATTGTACCAGGTTGGGGCCCTGTAGGCAAATGATCTTTGTCCCTGAGCAGTCCGGCATCTGGGGACCAGAAAAGGTTGGTGCTCAGATCTTCTGGTGGGATGCGTGCCGTTATTCAGACGAGTAGGTCTTGGATACACGGTGGAGTCAGTCCCAGGATTGATTTTTTTGCCATCAAGCAGGTGAGATACACAAGGCGATTGGAGAGTTGTAACCAGCCGGTTTCAGAGTAGAGCTCACAGGTGTGGGTCAGTCTCTGTGCACCAGTGAGGAGTCAACATGCCTTGTTTAGTGCGGTTGAGATGTGTCTTAGTGCCATGGTAGTGGCTGAGCCATAGATAATTAGGCCATAGTCTATGATTGCGATTATGTAGCTTTGTATAGCAATCCTCAGAGCAACTTGGTTAAGGAATTAGCAGTTTCAAAACAGTATTCCTAGGCGTTGGTTCACTGTTTTCGCCGTATTGTCTATGTGGGTCACAAAGGTAAGACCTTGATCAAAAGTGATGCCAAGGTATTTGAAGGTATTCACTTGTTCAAGTGTATTTCCAGTGGAAGTTTTAATAGTGAGAGTGGAATATGTCTACTTCTGTTTTGATGATTGGTGAAAAGCATGGCTTTTGCTTTTTGTGGTTTAGGACCAACTTATTATCAAGGAACCACTTTTCAACACTGGAGAAGGCAATTTGCAGGCTCTGACGCAAGGGGTTGGGATCCTTGTGGGAAGAGAGAATTACAGCGTCATCGGTATATAAGATTAATTTTTCTGGGCAGGATTCAGGGAGAGAGTTTAGGAACAGGCTAAAAAGGAGAGGGCCTAGAATTGATCCCTGCGGTACACCTGAGAGGACAGGTTTAGAGTCAGAGAGTACATCAGAGATTTTTACTGCCTGTGAGCATTTTGTCAGGTAACTTTTTACCCAGACACCAAGTCCTTCAGCAAGCCCAAGCCTGGGCAGTAGTGAGATTAGTAAGCCATGGTGACAGTATTGAATGCTTTTGTGAGGTCAATGAAGACCACTCCAGTTTGGTAGCCTTTGTCCAGAGCAGAGTGAACTTCTCCTGAGAAATCCAGTAGGGCCATTGACGTACTGTGCCCTTTCCTAAATCTGTGCTGTTGCATACAGAGTAAATTATACTTTTGCAGGTAGTCTGAGAGTTGGTCCGCCACAATGCATTCAAGTGCTTTGGAGATGGGTGGGAGTATTGATATAGGTCGATAGTTCCCTGGTATGGATTTGTCACCCCCTTTGAGCACTGGTGTAACTATAGCATTTGTTGGGAAATTGACTTTTGCAAAGGGAAAGATTGAGAATTTTGGTGAGACAGTGGATCACTTCGTCCAAGGTGAGAGACAAGATTTTTAGATCTATAGTGTCACTGCTTGTTCTGGATTTAGAGCAGACCTTTTTTATGTATTTGTAGGCTTCATACGCTTTGATTATTTTGAAATGAAATAGTGGTTGGTCACTTGAGGTGCTTTGGGATACTAGATTTGGCAAGGACAAGTTAAAAAAAAAATCTGAGGGGAGGACCCCACTGAGGTCTGTGAAAGTTTTATTAAGGGCATCTGCCATAACCTTTGGGTCAAGTGTAGTGGAGCCATCAACATTCATAATGGTAGGAGAGGATTTTGATTGCTTACCCGTAATATTTCGGATGTTGTCCCAGAAAGCTCTCCCATCATCCCAGGTGGATTCAAGGACATTTTTGAAATAGGTGCTCTTCATTTGCCTGATTTGTGAAGTGCATAGGTTACGTGCCTGTTTGTACTTCTGTATATCCTGCAAGAAGCCCGTGTCTCTGGCTATGGCCCAGAGATGGCCACAAGCTTTGAGTTGGGCCAGTAGTTTGGCAGTGAGCCAAGGATTTGAGAGAGCTTTGATTTTACGCTTTTTTAATGGTGCGTAAGTGTCACATGCAGTATTGAAAGTTGTGATAAAGTATTCTAGGGCAGCATCAACATCAAACATATTGAAGATTGGTGCCCAGTCCTGTTGCAGGAGACAAGTCATAAGTTTAGTGAGATTTCCATGAGGTAGCACTCTACTTGAGATAATTTTGGGGGGTGGTTTAAGGAATTTATTCGACCAGGTACAAGACACAGGGGAGTGGTCACCGAGAGAGTCAGAGAGAACAGTAGTGTTTTTTATCCGGTCCGGGTGACTAGTGAGTATCCAGTCAATGAGAGTGCATGTTCCAGTCTTGTAGTTTTTTCTAGTTGGGGAATTGACCATCTGCATCAGGTTGGCTGCTAGGATGGCGTCTTTGCTGGATCCGGTGTCAGAGGCGAGCCAGTTTATATTGAAGTCACCAAGGAGGAGGAGCTCAGTTTCTGGAGGTTGCAATCTTACAAATTCAAGAACTGTCTGGAGACCGGATCGAGGATCTTTAGGAGGGATATAGACTGCAGCCACTATGAGCACTTTATTTTGGGCACCAAGGAGCAGTTTGATAGGGAGAAGTTGCACTTGGGTGTTTGTGGAGGAGAAACTGCCAAGGTGACTAGAGAGGTTGTCCTTAATGTAGATAGCACAACCCCCACCCTTCTTGTTCGACTGGTCAAGTCTAAAGAGATTGTAGCCTTGAAGCGAGACAGCATGATCCGGGGGTACTTGGAGACAGCCAAGTCTCAACAATGGCTAGTATGTCAGGATATTTTTGACTAACGAAGACTTGAGGGGATGCCAGCTTAGGAAGGAGGCTGCTGATGTTTAGAGTGACTATGGAGAGGCCTCTATCTGCTTTTTCTAGCTTTGTTAACTTGTTTGAGACAGGGCCAGGGTTTGGGTGCACCCCACCTGACATTAGAAGGAGGAGGAGCACGAGTTTTAATGATACAACCTGAAGCTCACTGTAGGTTAAGATTTGCCTCTGTTTTTTTATTTGTTAGGGGTCAGTGTGGTCTTCTAGGGTCCCAGCAGAGGGTGATGGCTAGTGACAGATTTTGATTTGTCATCTTTCCAGTAGAATATGCTGCAGTTTGTACACAATCCTTATAAAGGGTGTGCCTCAAATAATAGTGTGGAGGACTTGCCATGGTTCCATGTTGAGGGTAGCAGGTTTTGATGATAAAGTTGGGAGGTAGAGCAGGGTAGGAAGAGAAAGGAAGTTGGCATAGTGGGAAAAAGAGGGAGAGGGCCAGTAAAGACAGCAGGTAGAAACTAAGGGAAGGCATTGTTGATGGGGGCAGCACAGCACTGCATTGTAAGGGAGTGACAGGCAAAGGGATGGGAGAAACTAATCAGAGACAAGGGAGGAGGTAATCCAAAGATTTTTAGGTTTTGAGAGGGTATAATTAGAGCTGTAGCGAGGGGAGTACTGTAATCTAAGGTGGGGTGTCAAGCAACAGGGGGTGGGGAGAACAAAGACGAAACAAAAAAAGAAGATGTAAACTTAAGAGTTACAGAGGACAGGAGTCATGCAGGGCTTGGGAGGAGGGGGAGAGTAAAAGCTGTGGGACAGGAGGGAGGGACGGTTAGGGGTGGGTCCGTAGTGCTTGGCAGAGTGATGCGCCTATTTAATAAAGGAGGGGGGAGGGGCGGGCGAAAATTCACCCGAGAGCAGTGCAAGTCAATGGGCGCCGAGCCCAGCACAGCACACTCTCAGCAGTACCAATGGAAGAACAGTAGCTGGAAACCGTGGCCAATGGGTGAGTGTCTCCAAACGCTTTCATCCAATAGCAGCCGATCTCTGCTTCCCTGGCCTAGTGGAAGTCCTTACCCGGCTTCTGTGAGGGGTTTGTGGCAGCTGGTGGTGGCGTCGGGGGGCCCCGAGCTGTGCCAACGGGGCACACGGCTGGTCGGTCCAGGCATCCGATCTGGGATGGAAGGAGAGAGGCACAGGTAAGTATGTAATATTTATCAGAAAACCAATTAAAGCAGACAATACTGTGGTGATGCTAGTAGCAGGGATTCGTTCAGTCGGGGGGGCGGGGGGACAGGGCAAGCAGGTAAGGCAGGATGCAGAGTTACAGGTGGGGTTAGCGAGGCAGGCAGTAGAAAAAAGAAAAGAAAAAAATTAAAATGATAAAAAGAGTGGCCTTTCGAGGTCATGAGGGGTGGGGGTAGTCACTAGGGAAACGATCAAATTAAGTGGCCAAAAATGGCAACTGGTGCCAACTGGGTGGGTCGGCTAAGCAGCTCTGGAATCCGTAGTGGGGCTATGGAAAGAAGTGAAAGGTACCAGCTAGTGACAGTGGCGGTGTTAGGGAATTTGGATTTATTGGGCTAAGGTAGGCAGGCTGGGGGAAAGGTGGGGGAGGGAGCGAGGGCTCATTGAAGCAATCCCTTGAAGAGGAGAGGGCAGTGCAGTGTTGAAAGAGGGCATCCAATCAGGCTGTGATCACAAGCACTGGGCTAAAGTTTAGAGGTCAAGGGTCTGGGCCTTAACAAGTCGTCACTAAAACAGAGAGTTTGAAACAGGGAGCAAGTCAGAGTGATTTGGGCTAAAAGTTTAGGTGGAGAGGCTGTACCTCGAATGGGAATCCAAAGCAAAAGAGTTAGTGCAGGGACAGAAATCGCTGGATAAGCACTCTCTCACTGGGGAGAAAAAATCATGGGATAGAGAGTCAGGATTGGGCTAATGCACTTGAGGAAAGAGAGGTCATAGGCGAGCAGTCAGAAAATTGGGCTAGCAGGAGCTAGAGCACAGGGTAGAAATGGTAGAGATACAGTAGCAAGAGTAAAACAGTCACTTGTGCAACAATAATGTAAACACTTATCCTCTAACAATTTTTGGCAACTAGGAACTGTAAATTAGGCAGTATAAAAAGCAGAAACACATGCCAATAATGTTAAAATGCAATATAAAACAGACTTGTTTCTTATTTAGTACAGTATGGGAAGACTTGTGCAATCTAGAGGCAGTAAAGACAACATATATGGCATCGTGCTGCAAAACAATTTGTTTCCTGCAGCAGTTTGGAGAGATTCTTACAGTATATCAGTTCTAGAATTTAAGGTAGTAAGAAGAGAAAGTGTCCGGCCAAAAAATTCGGCCAAGAGCAGTGCAAGTGAATGGGCGCTGAGCCCAGCACAGCACACTCTCAGTAGTACCAATGGGAGAACAGTAGCTGGAAACCGGTGGCCAATGGGCGAGCGTCTCCAAGCGCTTTCATCCAATAGCAGCCGATCCCTGCTTCCCCGGCCTAGTGGAAGTTCTTACCCGGCTTCTGTGAGGGGTTTGTGGTGGCTAGTGGTGGCGTCGGGGCGGCCCCGAGCCGTGCCAACGGGGCACATGACTGGTCAGTCCAGGCGTCCGATCTGGGGTGGAAGGCTCACAGTTGCAGGGCAAACCCTAAGAGTACTCATGGTTCTAGTGTTACCAGCTTCCATGACAACTTGGGCTCCTATTTCACATCTCTGCAGGTACAGGTTCTCTTGAGCAGCTGATCAGTTGTTCTGGGTGGGGTCAGCTTGGCTGTGTAGGCCTCAGGTGCCTGTGGGTTGGAATCAGGCTTTCTGTTTCGGCAGTCTTCTGGACCGTTTGGCTCCTCTCTCCTTCTCCTCTGCAGAATAGACCAGTCTGAGAATCAAGGACCACATGTCACCCCCCCCACACACACACACATCTAGGCTTCCAGACACTAGTGTGAGATGCTAGTTAGTGCCTAGCAGAAGCACTGACCAGCTGGTTCACAGACTGTCTGCAGTTTTGATGCAGGCTGTTTCTTTCAGCAGAACATACAGTCTCTGTCTACACTGTAGATTGGCAGCTGTGGGACAATCACTGAATCAGCACACTTTTACCTCCTCATATTCTGAAGGCAGGAACAGTCTCTCATGTGTCATTCTGACACAAACAGCAAATACACTTTTCAATCTGTACTTACAAACATACGAAAATTGCCAGCAGCAAAAGGCCATCATGGTCTATCTAGGCTGCTTGTGATTGCAGCTAGCTCCATATTCAGCAGCTGCCCCCCCCTTACCCTCCCCATTGCCCTGTCCCACCTCTTCTTGACTTGCAGGTCATAGAAACCTTTCAGATCACCCCCCCCCGAGACGTGGCTGTAGAAGCCCAGGCAGGCATCTTCAGTTGACTTTGGCCATCAGCACAAGTTTTGCTTACAATGTGAGAGCTAACTGTGGTCTGACTTATTCTGGAAATGCCCTCAGAACTTCTCTAGGGAAGGGCAGTGTCTGATTGGCCCAAAGGTCTGTTGATGACTGGAATTAATATACAGAACGTTCACTCATTGCCCTATTGATTGAGTGAAAGGGCACCAAGGAGACTGCAGTGTCTTTTTCCCATAGTTCACTTGGTTACGATACTGAGATCACTGACCTCTGATTGGCTGTGGCTAAGGTTAGGGGTTAGCAAGATGGCAGTTTCCATTACTGATAGGAACATTGACTACAAGCAAACTTACTTTATAGGACTCCTACCTTTATTTCTTCAAAGCTGACCCCAGGTTTTTTGGCACATGTGTGCCCTGTTATCCGGTTTAGTCACTGATGAAATGGGGAATGCCCCACCATTTTATGAGCTCTGTAGTGCTCACTCCCTCCAGGCAGGTTGTTCCCCACTGAAATGCTGTTGGGAGCCGTGCTGCACACAGGTGCACTGAGCTGTAAGCTAAAAATGGCTGCATTGCATGCACTCCTCTGGTCCACACACAGGATGCAGTCCCAGAGGCCAAATCATGCAATAGATGGTGGCTGCCAGGTCGGGCAGAGAAGGCTGAGGTAAACCCCACCATTTGGGGGTGGGAGGGATTACACATACCAGATATATGAATACAAATCTTTTTTTTTTACTTTATATTTTTATTCAAACATTTTAGGAATACAAACAGACTTCCTAATACAGATATACTGGTATGAATGTATATAAGGCACATCAAGTATCTTAAATGACAGAGTCTTATAAACAATAAGGTTATATTCTTTTTTTAGCTAAATCTGGTTGAAGAAAAACTATCAATTATATTTCTCTCAGCTAAAAAGTAATAAACTTCAGTAAGTCAAAACTGTGTTCTGATAAGAGAGAGTTATGGACCATAAGCATATTGTAAGTGGAAAAAATACATTATTTACTTGCTGAGTTAGGCTTAGGGAAATATCACTTTAATTTCTACAAAAAATAACAATTATATAAAGACATGAACAGTGTCTAAAAAGAAATAAAAAGTTTCTAAATAAAGAGAGACAGCATCAATTCTAAGGAGAGGTCATACCATAGAGACTGTAATAAGTATCAGAAGGAGTTTCATTAAATGTCCATTAGTTATTTGCATTGTGAATGTAGTTAACATAGTCCTGCCAACATTTACCATATTCATTAAGCCAATTATGGGCGGCGTAGGTAATACGTTCCAGAGAGGCACATTGGGAAAGATTTTTAAGGATATCAGAAAAAGTGAGGATATTTGTTGTTCTTCAAGACATTAATATGAGTCATTTAACTTGCAAGGAGAGTAAGTTAAGCCATTTATATTGAGCTTGAGAGGGAGAGGGAGAGAGAGAGACATCAGAGAAAGAGGGAATTCCAAGTAGGGAAAATTTAGAGTCAAAAGTGACAGCACAGCCCATCACTTTAGATGCAAATTGTTGAACTTTAGACCAAAGTTTGAGAATGGGGTCACAGTACCATAATATATGAAGTAAATTCCCATTAGGTTTGTTGCAACCTGGTATAGAACAGAAGGTGTTCTGTACCAGAGGTGAAGGATTTTTGTTTGTATTAGAGAACTACGAGTATCCATGAACGTTTTGTGGATAAGGAACCAGCACTTACGCCATTGGGAGTCTGATATATCATAGTTCAGAAGTTGGCTCCCCTTAGTTTTAGCTTTTAGGGATTGGTCTGACAATGTATTTCTGATATCCTTATATATGATACTGGTCAAATTAGAGGTAGAACTGATCCATGAGGTAATATGTTAGTCGTGAATATCATGTGTATGTAAATGTTGCAAAAAGGTGTTGCATGCAGTACAGAGTTGGAGATATTTCCAAAAGTCTTGCTTAGGGAGTTCCCGTTGAATGCACAATTCATTGAAAGGTTTTAGGATGAGAGTGTTTTTTATTAGGATATTTCCTAAGAAGGGTGCACCCTTGTTATGCCATGAGCGACAAAAGATGGGATATTTCTCGAGGGCAATATTTAGATTGCCCCAAATAAGAGCATAAAAGAGAGGAGTTGGGTTACATTTTAGCTGTTTAAGGATTTGTTTCCAATAGTAAACAGAAGCCGAAATTGTGGGATGAAATCTTAGCGTAGGAGGAAGGGCATTGTAGATGAGGTTGTACGGCATTTACTTATGCTGAGTGAGGTTTCCATTTCCACCCATAGTGGTGTATGGGGTGTATGCTTGCTAAACCATTTGATGGTTTGAGTGGTGCAGAAGGCCCATAGGTAAGCATTAAACCAGGGCAATCCAAAGCCCCCTTTAGACCAGTGCAGATGTAGCTTAGTGCGACTAAACCTCGGAGGTTTCCCCTACCATATAAAATTACCAATAAGTTTGTCAAGTTTGTTTAAGAAACTGATAGGAAGAAATAAAGAGATATTAGCAAAAAGATAAAATATTTTGGATGCAATGGTCATTTTAATAGCTGCTATCTTTCCCGTGAAAGATAAGTTGAGTAGTTTCCACTGATCTAAAATGGTTCTAATATTGGATAAAAGCGAAGTAAAATTAGCTTCCCATGTTTTCTCTAAATTTGGGATGATTTTAATTCCAAGATATGTTAGACCCTGGGGAGCCCATCCAAAGCCCAAAGAGTTATTCATATATAGTTTACAAAGAGAGTTTAAGGATTATGTTTCTGTTTTACTGAAGTTTAATGCCAGGCCTGAGATTGTGGTGAATTCGTTAAGTAGGTTTACCAACGGATGCCCTGCTTCTTCGAGATTTTCTAGAAGAATTAAGAGATCATCTGCATATGATAGAGAGGTATAATGATGATTATCGATGGGAATCCCTTTAATATTGCTAGATAAGTGAAGGTGGGTAGATAGAGGTTCCATCGCTAGGATAAAAAGGGAGGGTGATAATGGGCAACCTTGCCTGGTACCTCTGGCCAGAGAGGAGGAGGAAGAAAGTGTGGAGTTGGTTAGTACTCTAGCGGAGGGGGATGCATATAATAATTTAATCCAGGAGCAAAACATATTGGGAAACCCAAAAAAATTTAAAGTTTGGTATAAGTAATTCCAACTTAAAGAATCAAAAGCCTTTTCAAAGTCAATCGCTATAGCAGCAGCAGCAGGTGTTTTAGAGATTTAGCCTCATATATTAAATTAAATAATGAGCGTAGGTGATCAGAGCCATTTCTTCCCTTAATAAAGCCTGCTTGGGACTTATGAGCTAATTTAGAGATAAATGGTTCCAGCCGGGAGTTTAAAAGTTTTGCAAAAATGTTTCCATCTGTCTTTAAGAGAGATATTCGTCTGTAACTAGAGGGGAGAGAAGGATCTTTATCTTTTTTGGTATTACTGTTATAATGGCTTCTGACATCGAGGGGGGAGTCTACCAGTTTGATTAGCTTACTGGAAGAACTTAAAGATCAAGGGGCATAAAATATCAGAACGTGCTTTATAAAAGTCAACAGGGAAGCCATCTCCACCTGGAACTTTGCCAGATTTTACGGATGAAAGGGCCTTTCAGACTTCTTGCAAAGTGAAAGAGGAGTCTAAATCTTTTTTGTCTTGATCAGAAAGATGGGGGACATGTATTCTATTTAGAAATTGTTGAATGTGGGGATTAGAGACAGAGTTAGGCTGAGTATATAATTGTTTGTAAAAGGACATCATGTTCTGATTAATAGAAGGAACATCAGTATGGAGCTGACCTGATTGGTCTTTAATGCCCACTATATGCCTTTCTGTCTGTTGATTTTTAAGTTGGTAAGCTAATAGTTTGCCATATTTATCGCCTTGCTCCCAGTATTTATGTTTAAGTTTGAATACTGCCAATTCGATTTTTCGAGTAACGAGCTCATTAATTTTTATTCTAAGATCTAAAATTTCTAAGTGGAGGGGTGAATTAGGATCAGGTTTTGGAGATTTGAAATAAAGGGATTCTTTTTCTTTAAGATGTTTCTCCATGGTAGCTGGTTGTTGTTCTCTCGCTTTTTTACGATGAGCTGCAAAACGTATAATTTTACCTCAAATGGTAACTTTTAAGGCTTCCCATAATGTGCTCATAGAAGTATCTGAGGTTTGTCAAAGAAAAAATTTCTGGATTTGAATTTTAACCCATGAGATAAATTCTAGGGATACGCTCAGGGGATTTTACTCTTCAGCCCGCGATCGGGCTTATTGGTCCACTGGACCACCAGGGATACGCTCGGGGATTTTTAACACTTTAGCCCGTGATCGGGCTTATCGGTCCACTGGACCACCAGGGATACATTCAGGGGGGATTTTAACACTCTTCAGCCCGCGATTGGGCTTATTAGTCCACTGGACCACCAGCGATATGTTCGGGGTGGATTTTAACACTCTTCAGCCTGCGATCGGGTTTATCGGTCCACTGGACCACCAGGGATATGTTCGGGGGGGAATTTAACACTCTTCAGCCCGCGATCGGGCTTATTGGTCCACTGGACCACCAGGGATATGTTCGGGGAACACTTTGCTGCCCGCGATTGGGCTGATGGGGAGAAGCTCATGCCCGCGATCGGGCCAGTCGGGGAGGGGACTTTTCTGCTTTGCTCTGACCGGGCCAGGTCAGGAGGGGGGACTCTTCTGCTTTTGCCTGGCGACGGGCCAGTCGGGGAGGGGGCTTTCTGACACATTTGCTCGCCGATCGGGCTGGGCGCGCCGGTCCCTGATGGCTGCTGCCTGGCAGGGCACCAGGCAAAGTCCTCGGGGATCGGTGCACCTGCATGCTAATGGCATACAAGTGGGGCCATAAACAGATGCAAATGGCCCCCCCTGCGCCTTGCATGAATTATGGCCCCATTTGCATGTCACCTTTTGAATATTGGAAATTTGCGCATGGCGCAATGGTACTTGTGCCACCGCAAGTTGAATGCTCCACTCTAACCACTTGCAGTGGTGCAAGTTCCACTGCGCCATGCACAGTGGCTGTGGCCGGGGGTGATATTCAAAGGAGTTGCTCTATAGTGCAACTCCTTTGAATATCGCTCCAGCCATACCCCTGCACAACTATTTTGTGCAGCGCAAGGGCTTGCACCACAAAATAGCGCAGTTTGAATATCCGGCCCTGGGTCTTTAATTAATAGGGGATACAGAGGCCATATGGGTGATTTAGCTAATTGTGGGCCCCAGAGTAAGTGAATACAAACTGGAAAAAGGTCTGATATGAACATTGGGAGAATTGAGGTTTCAGTTACTTTATCTACAATAGAATGGGATGCAAACCAATAGTCGATCCTACTATAAGACTTATGAAGTGGAGAATAGAAGGTATCTTCCCTTTCTCTGGGATGAAAAAGTCTCCAGAGCTCTGTAAGACCAAAATCTTTCACGAGTAAAGATAGGGCATCAATACTTGTAGGGTGGGCATCCAACGAAGTGTTGCTTCTGTCTAAATGTGCATCTAGTGGGAGTATTTAGATCCCCACCCATCAGTATAGGAGCATTATCCGTATTGTTAGACAAAATTTGTTAGGCCAAATTATTAAAAAATTCCAGTGAGTCAGAATTAGGGGCATACACGTTAACCAGTGTTAAAGGGCAGAAGGTGTATTAAATTTAACAATTACCCATCTGCCTTTGGTAACAGTAATTGTTTTTAAATGGAACTATTTAAGATTTTTATGGACCAGAATTGCTACGCCTCTTTTTTTAGAAGTGTAAGAAGAAGCAAATATATGACCAACCCAATCCCATTTTAGCCTATCAGTGTCTTCCGCCAGAAGCTTAGTTTCCTGTAAGAATGCAATCCTTGTCTTTTGCTTTTTAAGGTGGGGTAGAATTTGTTTGCATTTACAAGGAGAGTTGAGTCCCTTATCATTCCAGGAGTGCAGTGATAGATTAGTCATATTTAGTGTAAAAGTTAAGGTGCAGATTGTCTGGTAAAAGGGACTCAAAAAAGATCATGGCGGGGGACACTGAGAGGCCAACAGGATAAGACAGTTTATGAAACATGAAGAAATGAGTATGGGAATGTGTGCAGGACCAAGAAAGTATTGCATGTTGCAGGAGTATGATTTTACAGCAGTTATAATTGATGTGTCTCTTTAATAAGTGATAAAAGACCAAGAATTGTAAACAAATTAACCAACACTTAAATATGAACACTCGATATATATAACAATTAAACATTCTATATTGCAGTATGAGATATGAGTCAGTACAGAGGTTCGCAGACTCTCTCATAAACAATTGGGCGTGCAGTAGCTAACCAACACTGAATCCAGGTGGCGATACCACTGATGTTTATTTTTAATTTTTTATTTTATTGAAATCTAGGATTACAAATACCTTTGAGCAGGAACTGCTCATTTACAAAGGTTCCACATCGAAGGAATGGGGGGTATACATACATACATACAAAGGTCAACATAATAATACATAGTTACACAATAACAAGAAGTAAGAGACTGAGGCTTAGGAAATTCCAGTAATTCAAAATGTGCCAAATGTTAGGTAGCATGACATACCAGCCAAGGGCAATCTTGGAAATAAGTACTGCAGGTGAGAGGGAAGGGGGTATGCAGGCAGGAAGGCCATTGTTGGAGGGTAGAGGGTGAGGGTAAGAGCTCTAAAGGGGAGGGAGAGGAGGGATAGAAGTCAGGAAATGCCCTGGGGGAGGAAAGGGAGAGGGGGCAAGGGGGTAGGCAGGTAGAAGGGGGCAAGGCGGGGAGAGATAGCTGTCAAGACTGAAGTGGAGGGTAGTGAATGGTGGGCCCCCGATTAGGCGAGGCAGTCACAATGACTAGTTGAAATGAGATGAAGTCGGAGTTGTCTCTTAAAAGGGCCAAGAGCAGCAGCAGTAAGAGTTTCTTTGTTGAGAGTATTGTACCACTGCGGTGCTCTGTGGTGCTTTGTTGAGAGTATTGTACCACTGTGGTGCTCTGTGGTGCTTTGTTGAGAGTATTGTACCACTGTGGTGCTCTGTGGTGCTTTGTTGAGAGTATTGTACCACTGTGGTGCTCTGTGGTGCTTTGTTGAGAGTATTGTACCACTGTGGTGCTCTGTGGTGTTTTGTTGAGAGTATTGTACCACTGTGGTGCTCTGTGGTGCTTTGTTGAGAGTATTGTACCACTGTGGTGCTCTGTGGTGCTTTGTTGAGAGTATTGTACCACTGTGGTGCTCTGTGGCGCTTTGTTGAGAGTATTGTACCACTGTGGTGCTCTGTGGCGCTTTGTTGAGAGTATTGTACCACTGTGGTGCTCTGTGGCGCTTTGTTGAGAGTATTGTACCACTGTGGTGCTCTGTGGCGCTTTGTTGAGAGTATTGTACCACTGTGGTGCTCTGTGGTGTTTTGTTGAGAGTATTGTACCACTGTGGTGCTCTGTGGTGCTTTGTTGAGAGTATTGTACCACTGTGGTGCTCTGTGGTGCTTTGTTGAGAGTATTGTACCACTGTGGTGCTCTGTGGTGCTTTGTTGAGAGTATTGTACCACTGTGGTGCTCTGTGGTGCTTTGTTGAGAGTATTGTACCACTGTGGTGCTCTGTGGTGCTTTGTTGAGAGTATTGTACCACTGTGGTGCTCTGTGGTGCTTTGTTGAGAGTATTGTACCACTGTGGTGCTCTGTGGTGCTTTGTTGAGAGTATTGTACCACTGTGGTGCTCTGTGGTGTTTTGTTGAGTATTGTACCACTGTGGTGCTCTGTGGTGCTTTGTTGAGAGTATTGTACCACTGTGGTGCTCTGTGTGTTTGTTGAGAGTATTGTACCACTGTGGTGCTCTGTGGTGCTTTGTTGAGAGTATTGTACCACTGTGGTGCTCTGTGGTGCTTTGTTGAGAGTATTGTACCACTGTGGTGCTCTGTGGCACTTTGTTGAGAGTATTGTACCACTGTGGTGCTCTGTGGTGCTTTGTTGAGAGTATTGTACCACTGTGGTGCTCTGTGGGCAAAGGCCCTCTGGCCCATGGCAGTCTGGCATCTGGGGACAAGGAAGGTTAGTTGTTGTGAACTTCTAGTTCTCTGGGTGCTGTGGTGGTCAATAAGTAGCTTTTCAATGCCCAGGGCATGACCCCGAGGAGGACTTTTTTAGCTAAGAGGCTGGTTTGATACTGTATCTGGGTGATGAGAGGTAGCCATCCTGCTCGAGTGTACAGGTCACAAGTGTGTGTAAGTCGATCAGCCCCAGTTAGCAGCCTGTATGCTTTGTTGAGTGCAACTGCAATTCTGCGGAGGGCAGAGGCGGAGACGGAGCCATAAATTGCTAGCCTGTAATCGATGATGGAGGTGACAGAGCTGTTGATAGCCAACCGGAGAGTGTCAGGAGTCATGCAGTGTTTGTGCCTGTAGAGCAGGCCTATACGGATGTTGGTGGCTTTGGCGACAGAATCGATGTGCCAATGGTAGGACAGTGAGCTGTCCAATGTGACACTTAGGTATTTAAAATCAGGAACGTGTTCAAGTAAGGTCCCTTTTTGGTTTATGATGGTGAGGTCACAGGATTTGTACTTGCTCCTGGCATTGTAGAAGGTCATAACCTTTGTTTTGCTGTAGTTCATGACCAGTTTGTGTGACTTGAACCATTCTTCGATGTGCATGAATTCAAGCTGTAATTGTTTCTCGAGGAGCTCTGCATTTTGGTGGTTGGTGAACATGACTGCATCATCAGCGTAGAGCAGTAATTTCTGGTGGCAGATACTGGGAAGGTCATTGAGGAAGAGGCTGAAGAGTAGTGGCCCCAGGATGGACCCCTGTGGGACCCCTGAAAGTACTGGCTTTTCTTCCGAGGTAACACTGGCAATCCTAACCCGCTGGACCCTCTCCCCAAGGTAGCTTGAAAACCAGAGCAGTGCTTCATTGGAGAGCCCAATGTTTGATAATTGCTTGAGTAGGAGTGGGTGGTTCACAGTATCAAAGGCTTTCATAAGGTCGATGAATACTGCTCCTACACGGTTTTCTTGATCAAGTGTGGTATGGATGAAGCCTGTGAATTATAATAGTGCAGTGGTGGTACTGTGCCCTTTTTGGAAACCATGTTGCTCAGGACACTGGATGTCGTATTTTTCCAGGTACTTGACTAATTGGTCTGAGGCAATGCGCTCCAGGGCCTTAGACAATAGAGGGAGGATGGAGTTAGGTCTGTAGTTGGAGTGCAGTGATTTGTCTCCACTTTTGTGTACCGGTGTGATGGTCGCCTGTTACCAGCAAGATGGGAACTGGGACATCCTTAGTGGTAGATTGAGGACCTTTGTCAAGGGTTCTAGGACTTCTTCAAGGACAAGTGCTAACAACTTCAGGTAAAGGGAGTCACCGCTGTAGCCTGCATTGTGAATGGCCTTCCGAATATAGGTTCTGGCTTCATGCACTGGGATCTCCTTGAAGTAGAATTGTGGGGCAGGGTGTAGGAGAGGAGTAGTTGCAGGAGGGTTACTACCAGAGGGGGCATCAAAGAAATTAGAAGGGAGGACACTATCCAAGTTGGAGAACACATTGTTAAAGGTGTTGGTGATGGTGTACAGGTCAGTTGTTGGTGTTCCATTTATGTTGAGCATGATGGGTGGTGACTTAGGGTCCTTGCCTGTAAGGTCTTTCAAGTTACTCCAAAATTTTTTTCCATCACCCCAGAAGTTGGAGAAAGCTTCCTTGAAGTATTTGCTTTTGGCTCTCCTAACTGCCCATGTGCACTCATTTCTGGCAGCTTTATATTTATGAATATCCCCAGGTTTGGATGTTGCATGGGCACAGTGCCAGAGATGATCCCTATGTTTGAGTAAAGTGATTAGATCGGGGGTTATCCAAGGGTTAGCTCTGCCCCTGACCTTCAGCTTTTTGAGAGGTGCAAAGATATTGCAGGCCGCAGTGAAGTGGCTGATGAAAAGGTCTATGGCTTGGTTTACATCAATGGCAGAGTCGATTGGTGTCCAGTCCAGGTAGCTTAGGTGTGTCTTTAGTAGCTCAAGGTACCCCTACTTTAACACTCTGGTGTGGATTATTTTAGGAGGGGGCTTAATGAATTTGTTTGTCCAGGTACATGTGACCGGTGAGTGGTCGCTGATTCCATCAGGGAGCACTGAGACTTTCGAGATTCATTCAGAGTGATTAGTTAGGATCCAGTCCAGAAGTGTTTGTGACCCTGTCCTATAGTTGCATCTGGTGGGGGTGGTAACAAGCTGGGTGAGGTTCTGTGATGTGACAGCATCCTTGTAGTTTATTGCCTCCAGCGATAGCCAATTTATGTTGAAGTCACCTAGTACTATGAGTTCAGAGTTATGGTGTAATCCCTGTAGGCTTTCCAATATGCTCATAAATCCATTGTGCTGATTCTTGAGGGTAGGTACAGAGGCAATGATGAGCTCCTTGTTGTGCACCCTAGTAGAATTTAAATGCGAGAACCACGTAGGGTGGTTTAGGGTTTGAGAACGGGAAGACTTGACCCAGATAGGAATTCCTCAGGTAGATGGCACAGCCCCCAACTTGTTTGGAAACCCTGTCCTGCCTGAATATAGAGTATCCAGGGATGGTGACTGCAGCGTCTGGTATCTTGGGGTTAAGCCATGTTTCAACAACAAAGAGTACATCTGGGCTATGTTGCTGGACCCAGGTTTGCAAGATGTCAAGTTTGTTAAGGAGGCTGCAGACATTGATTGAGGCTAATGTGAGGGACCTCTCCTGCCTTTTTGTGGCATGGGGTGCTAGGCCGGTAGGCCCCGAGTTAAGATGAACATTTCCAGATATCAGAAGTAGCATAAGTAGTATCCTAAGAAGGTACGCTTTAATCATTTTGCAGACTAGTTTTGTTGTAGGGCATCTAGATGTATATAAAGTTAAATTAGACGGTTAATAACATGAGGATTATAGATGTAGTGAAAGGACTATTTCAACCTAAGTCAAGATTAAAACACAATCACGATTCCCAAGGGGAAACCAGCATAACAGCTTCATCAAAAAAGAAACAAAGAAATTCAATGTAATTATATTAATGAAGAAGTAAAATATTTTAGTAGCAGCAACAACCAGGACATTATATCACAAAACAGTTGAGTGGAAAAAGAAAGCCAACAGAGCTGGATTGCTCTCTTAAAAAAGGTTAGGCCTATTTAAATGTGTGTGTCTATATATATATATATATATATATCTATATATGTGTACACATATTACACATATATACAAATATATACACACACACACACACACACACACACACACACACACACACACAAACACACACAGACACACAGAAACAAGTATTGTTGTAGCTAAGCAAGCAAATCAGGATGGTAACTAAGTCAAGGGTGTATACATTAAAGATTGGTAAAAGTGAGATGGGGCAGCAGGGCACTCTTAATAAAGTTGTAACCACATATGCAATCAATTGAAGTGGTAGTACGAACACGGGAGATTTTCCATAAGCATATAGGGTAGATGTTTGTCTATGAAAAGTAGTACACAGGCTTCTAGAATTTTGGTGCGATATAAGAGAAAGTTCAGTACACCATGGGGTTTAAAGAAGCTGTCCATATGCCCGAAAATAGCCTCCTTTAGTGAATCTTGAGGGGGACTGACTGAGTCTAGAGATTAGGCTCGGTGAATCACCCCAAACAGGAAGAGTGCAGTTTCGTTAAGAGCAATTGCATCCAGCTTCAAGCATACGCCTTCGCTTTGCAATAAAAAGCTCCATTAGGGTACAATGCCTGAGTTTATGTAATAAAATGTAATTGGACCACGGGTCTCGAAAATGACCTGCCAGAGGTAGTGAGGCTACCTTAATAGAGGAGCACAGACAATAAAGAAGGGGAAAGCTAGACAGAAAAGATTGCAGGGGGGTAGTAAGGTAAGAAGTGGGGTTAAGCAACAAAAAGGATTTTATGGGATAGTAGGTCAAATCAAATGAAAAGGGAAACATGAAGTACACTTAGGAGCCTTAAGTGTGCCTGTTGCAACAGTAGGGAATTAGTTGTAATAGGAGATTGGTCAGATAAGTGTTGATAATCATTAACAAAAAAGGTGTAATGTTACCTTTAACCCAATTAGCATCCCGCTTGCATTACTTGTACTGTGAAGTCTAAAGAGCGCTAAAGTTGAAAGCTGGTCTCTGGAAGGAGAATGCTCGGTTGTATAAATATGCTAACCGTGATGTACAGCTTTGGCAGTTAAGTACCTGCTGCGAGTGAAAGCAGGTCTGCCACAAGAAGCCGCACCAGTATTCAGGCAGATCCCTGAAAGTTATTATACGAAGCCTGAATAGCAAGGAGGTTGCATAGGCAACGATTTAGGATATGGCAGATATTAATAAAAAGTCACTGATCATGTTCCACTCACCTTACGGGATTTGGAAGTCAAAGGAAGGGATTTGTGGTTACTCTTGCCTTTTCTTTTTTTCTTTGGTGGTTCACATGGCTTAAGAGGGGAACTAGAGGCAATTTCTGCCCAGGAGGAGTCGGCGGAGATTAATCCAGCTTTCGGGATATTAGGGACATTCTGCACAGTCTCTGCATCTACCTGGGACAAATCCTCTTGCGAGGACATAACTGTGTCCTGTAGACAGGTGAACATATTATTCAGAGGAAGTAGTGAGGACAGGTGGGAGCACCTTTTGGAAGCTGCAGTGCTTTTGTTTGTGGTCCGAGCTTCACAGCAGGCAGTTCTGGCAGATTTGGTGTTGTACTTTTTTGTCTTGAATATAGGCCGACTGCCTGGGGAGTGAGCTATCCGGGCAAGGTGTTTCTGTGTCTGCACAAGTAGGGAGTGAGTCTCTGGTGTCCTGAGCAACTCCAAACTCGCAAAAAGTTGAATCAGCCAGGAGTCCTGAGTGTAACAGTTCGGGAGTGCGAGGAACACTATTTTGAGCTGGTAAAGTTTCAATGAAAGTAGACAGGGTTTCTGGGGTGTTAAAATCTTTAAATGTATTACCCAAATAAAGTCTCATCACTGCAGGGTACCGGAGAGAAAACCTTATCCCTTTTTGGTGTAATACTTGTCTGATTGGGTTGAAAGCACGTTTTTTAGCAGACAATTCTTTAGAGTAGTCCCTGTATTCTGTATATCTAAATTCTAGATTCTTGCCACATCAGGATTCCAGTTTCTCTTGCTTTCTGCAGTATAATTTCGGTGTGAGCATAATTAAGAAACCATGCGATTATTGGCCTCAGTTTTTGGTCTGGACTTGGCCTCGGGCCCAGTGAACGGTGGGAGCGCTCTATGATTAAGTTGAGGTCAGGTGGAAGACGCAGCATATCAGGCAAAACATGCAGAAGTAAGGCAGTTGTGTCTCCAAGTTCAGAACCCTCAGGGAAGCCAAAGAATCTTAAGTTATTTCTGCTGCATCTATTTTCAGTGTTCTCTATTTTAGTTTGGAGTGTTTTGATGGTTCTGTCCTGTTCCCTTATGGTAGCTTTGAGATCTTGGACTGAGGAATCATTTTGTTTAGTTTTGTTTTCAGTGCTCAGTAAGTGAGTGTCCAAGGTTTGCAGAGTAGCTGTATTTTGCTGAGAAGCTATTTTTAAATCTTTCATTTCAGATATTAATTTCTGAAACATAGTTTCCACTCTTGAGAGTGACTAAGGTGCATTTCTTGCTCAGCCATGCTAGTAGGCCCAGGCAGACAAGAATGTTGGGTAGAAGAAAGACCAAATCTTAAAGCAATTGTGAAAATAACCCACCAAAGCTGTAGATATGAATTTTATCTTGCTGGATGTTACTGTTGGCTTACATTATTGTCCTGGCTGGCTGTAGATGAAGACAGATAGCTGGATGTCCTTGGAGAGCTGAGAAATGAAGCTGTCATCTTGAACTTGAGCCAGGCCACACCCCCATCTATGAATACAAATCTGACCACCAAGTTAAATAGCATTGAGGTCTTGCCTATGATGAAAAATGACACTGATTCTGAACTGGACTTGAGAAAACTCAGATTGAGATACAGACACCCCACCATCATGGAAAATTACATAAAATGGAAAATATTACTATGGAAATAGAAAAGGTTATATATAGCTCAAGTTAAAGAAGAACAGCAGAAGCTGACAAACATGGCAAAAGTAACTGAAACTGAGCAAAGAATTTCAAAACTAGAAGATGAGACTCTTATAAGGCAGTGTGGAAGGCTAGTAGGAGGATGCTCAGGTGCATAGGGAAGGGTATCACCAGTAGGATGAAGGAGGTAATATTAACCCTTTACAGATCATTTGTAAGACCCCACCTCGAGTACTGTGTCCAGTTCTGGAGGCCCCACCTCTGGCAGGACATTGATAAGATAAGGATGGTACAAAAGAGGGCTACCAAAATGGTGCAAGGCCTGCATCAAAAGCCCTACGAGGAGAGACTCAAGGAACTGAATATGTACTTTCTGGAGGAGAGGAGGGAAAGGGGGGATATGATAGAAGTAGTCAGATACCTGACAGGTATTAATAAGGTACAGGAATGTAGCTTTTTCCATAGAAAAAGGAGCTCGAGGACAAGGAGTGATGCTATGAAGTTGGGGGGAGGCTCAGAGGAAATGTGAGGAAACACTTCTTCATAGAGAGGGTGGTGGACACCTGGAACAGCCTTCCAGTAGAGGTGGTGGGTGCCCCAACAGTGATGGGATTCAAGCATGCATGGGACAGATACAAGGGAACCTTGGTAGTAAGGCAAGGGTAGGACACGACTGGAGATTGAGTAGGATCTGCAGTGGTGGAGTAGGCAGAGAAAACTGGGCAGACTAGGTGGGCCAAGAGGTCCTTATCTGCTGTCAACTTCTATGTTTCTATTATAAAATGAAATGTGTAGCATCAAGATATACTGCGGAAAGATTTGGCAGAAAAAAATAAAAGTCTATGAAATGCAAATCTGAATAAAATATATCAGAATCTTGGGGGTTCCAGAGAACTGGGGAGCAGACCACTAGTCTGAGGGATATAGTAAACTAAATCTTTAGCCTTTTTGTGGGAACCAGATAACCTGGAACCACAGCCTATTATTAAAATTGGCAGGATACACCATATTGTGAGACAAAGCAAAATGGAGGGGCAACCACCTAGACCTATAATATTGAAGTTCCCACAATCTAGTGGCAAAGATCTGATTATGCAGTCAGTATACAGGAAAAAATGGATTATGTTACTGGGTGCTATCATACCTCACTATCAAATTTACTAACTGAAATTTACACTCAGAAAAATAAGGACGCTAAGAAGGCAGTGGAACTAGCAAAAGCAGTAGCTGAACTTTGGACTGCGGCAGGGATCAAAACTGGGAATAAACACTTCTTTTGTTACATTCGGGAGGGTAGTTCGGCTCCTAGATGGTGATAGGATCATTCAAGATGATGGACAGAAGGCTGTTGTTCTGAACAACTTCTTCTGTTTGGTATTTACAAAGGAACATGATAGATCAGTTCTGGAAAGTGGTATCACGGCTGCCGATAGGGGGATCCTGAGAATGGATATGCTGATCTTTACCACAGACAGGGTCAGGGAGGCACTTGTGCATCTAAGGGCAGATAAAGCACCAGCACCTGATGGACTGCACCCAGGGGTGTTGAGGGAGCTTGCCGAGGAATTGGCGGACCCCTTGGCATATTTGTATAACCGCTTGTTATAGACGGGAACCATGCCAAGTGACTGGAGAAGAGCAAACATGGTACCACTCCACATGGGAGGGAGTAGGGAGGATGCTGGCAACTACAGACCAATGAGCCTCACATCTGTAGTTGGGAAATTAATGGAATCCTTAATTAAGCAGGACCTAGTAGAATACCTTGAACAGAATGGTCTCCAGGATGACAGAAAACATGGGTTCATAGCAGGTAGGTCATACCAGACGAACCTCATTATGTTCTTTGACTGGGTGACTCAGAAACTGGATAGGGACCACCCAGTAGATCTCCTATACTTCACTTTTAATAAGGTCTTTGATTTGGTGCTGCATAATCGCCTGTTAAGAAAGTTGGAGGACCTAGGCACTACCAAGAGCATAGTCAGGTGGGTGGGAAGCTGGCTAATGGACAGAAGACAGAGTGGTAGTCAACGGGGTGAGGTCAGCTGATGGAGAGGTCACTAGTTTAGTGACCCAAGGCTTGGACTTGGGGCTGGTCCTTTTTAATATATTCTAAGTGACATTGGCAAGAGCATTCAAGGCACGTTTGCCCTCTTCATGGATGACACTAAGCTAGGCGGTAGGGCTGACAGCACAGAGGCAGTGAAGGATTTGCAAAAAGACCTGCAGAGGTTAGAACAATGGTCAAATGTTTGGCAGCTGAAGTTCAACGCAAAAAAATGTAAGGTAATGCATCTGTGAAAAGGGAACCCAAGGGCAGAATACTGGCTCAGTGGGGACAAGCTCAGTACCTCACAAGAAGAGAGGGACCTAGGGATCCAGGTTTGCCTGGCACTGTAGTGGACCCCAGTGGAGACCGGAGGCACTGCATACGTCAGGGTAGCAAGTAGTGGGGCGGAGCTGTGGCGGGCGTCACCAGATGCCATTGCACGTCCGAGCTTGGGGGGGGGAGTCAAGGGTGAAACAAGGAAAAAACCCTGCCGACTGGGTGAGGTGATGGCGAACTCCAGAGACCAAGGCCCACATGCTCAATGCTGGCTGCACCCCCCCCCCCGACTCTACCCTCTGGGGACTCCTGGCATTTCCAAGAGGCCCGGGAGAGACGAGAGTCCTAATACCGATTCAGAAGTCAGGGGAGCTGTGGTTCACGTGGGCAGTCAGGAGCTGCAGGTCGAGAGAGGGAACTTGAGAGATGCCCCAGAAGGTGGGTGAAGAAAAAGAGTTAGAAAAAAACAAAAAAAGAAGGACAAGGATAGGCTGGAGGCTGTGCAAAGAAGGGCGACCAAGATGATACAGGACCTCCAAGGGCTCTTGTATGAGGAACGCCTAAGGGCTCTGAATACGTACTCTGCGGGGACTAGGAGGGAGAGAGGGGATATGGTTGAGATGTTCAAGTTCCTGAGAGGCACTAAAAAGGTGCTGTACTCAGAACTATTTAATAGAGTCACTGACTGAACCATTAGAAGGCACAAATGGAAGCTACAGGGAGGGAGCTTCAAAGGGAAACTAAGGAAACACTATTTCACTGAAACAGCCATGGAATAGACTGCCTGCCGAGGTGATAGGAGCTAAGACCGTGGTAAGTGGGGCTGGGACAGAGCAAGGGCTCACCTAGATACCACGGATAAAAAAATTGGGTAGGGGGCTAGGTCCTGTGACCCATAGAAGGTCTCAATAACTCACAGGCGGACTTGATGGACCTTTGGTCTCCTTCTGCTGCCATTTTCTATGTTTCTATGAAATTCTGAAGAACCAATGCAAATTTGAGAGCCTAAGGAAACTCCTATGGGATAAAGATTATTGTGCGATGATGCCGATACAGTACCCGCAAAACGAAAAGTCATAATCAGTGACTAAGTTATATTATCAGGCAGATGAGCATGTGGAGAAAGTCTTAAGAATATATAAATTCCTCATATATTTTTCTGAGAGCTTGAATGCATATAAAAGACCCAGAAGGAACAAGAAAGACTAGAAAATAAATCCAAACAAAAGAAGGCTCTTATAATGCTGTTTGGACAAATGTAATTTTTGACTGAAGTGTGGAATCCATATTAGAGCCTTATTCCAATTAAAATTTATGGATACTCACCCCCTTTTGTCTTGGAACTTCTGAAATAATTAAGAGAGTATTACATTCACTATACAGATTCTTTTTTAGTGTATAGATGACTGTTATCTAAACGTATCCTTACTGATGCGTGCTAGATACAGTAGTATCTATTCATATGTATGAACATGCAGATGTAACCCCTAGATGGCGCTATCCCAGGGGCTACTACCCCTGCCTGATTTGCCACTAACAGGTTGAGGGGCCTGGATCCAATGGCGGGTGCCTCCACCCAGAGGTCAGGGTTTGCAATAGTTAAACTAACTTGGTCACAGCCCTCTGGGACACTGCAACCCCCCTTTCTTCCCACTAGTGGCCCACACAATATATCAGAATTAGCTTCACAGTATACACTTACCCCCAGGTCTGGTTCCGGCACTGGGACCTCCTGTGAAATGAGATACAGTGCATCAATCACAGTACAGTACTTTAACATAGACAAAATACCTCAGGCAGTATAACTTGCTGAAACAAGCAGCTCTGATTTATTTAGGGGATATAACAAGGACAGGGGAAATCAGGTTAATTAGCTTATCACTCTAATAATCTATCTATGGCTCTGGTATTAGGCCTATCCCTATCAGTTACTGTCCCTGGCACCCAAGCCCAGTGGCTAGTCCAAACTGCAGCAGCTGGTAGGGCCCTTTCACACAGAGAAAAGGAGAATTAAACAGTCAGCTGTACAGTAATTCCATTTGGATTTAATGTGGCAATTCAACAGGAGCGACCCTGAATTAGTACTCACGACCTCCAAATAAGATAGGGTCCTTCAATGTCAGCAGGGCTCACTTGAGGTAACACAAACCTCTTCACACATTTATATAAAATAAAGCACTATACCAGGCAGGCTGCATCTGTATCCCGATCGCAATTACTGCACAATACCGGAGAACACACAGCAGATTCAGTTCCTGACAGACCGAGTGCAATTTTCAGCAATTCCTCCAGTCTTCTACAGGGTGAGCCTGGTTTCTACTCTTCAGAGATCCTTGATTCTTTTCACAGGACGGATTCAGTCCTAACAAACTGTTACACAAGCTGCAGACCGGAACTCTGGGCCTTACACACGTTTTTGACAAACTGCACACTGAAAAGCACAGGGCTCCTTCCTTCTTCACTGCAAAGCTCAACTGAAACTCCAACCGACAAAACCGGGCACTTCCTTTGAGTTCCTCCCAGTTCTTGACTGGATTGGCTGTCACTCACAATAGACTGCTGCTGTTGGTCCAAAAAGGCACTGAAGTCTAAACTACATCTCCCAAGTCACTGCCCATACAATCCTCTTGTGGCTGGCTCAGATTATGAGTCCAAGTTCTGATTCGTCCAAGGCACCATTTTAGAGCTAGCTTACCCCACACTGATTGGTCCAGTTCAGCAGTTCAAAACTAGAATGGGGAACTAGCAGACACAGTTCTGACTGCAAAGAAAGCAGGTTAGACAAACTGTAATTTCATTATTACTCTAAATAATTTCTGGCAAACAGTTACATCTTTCAGATAGGTTCCCTTTGCACTCCTAGTGACTGCAAAAATGAAGTGAATTGGCAGCAGCTCGAGTGGTACTCAGAGAAGCACACAGTCCCCCATACAAACTAATTATGTCTGCAAGCAGACAGCTCTTAAAGACAGTACCAGAGGTTCTAAAACACTCACTGATAAATGGCTTAAACGCCAAACACCATTCAGGCTTGGAGCATTTAAGCAAGCTCCTGGAAGTCTTTTGGGAACCCCCATTTGCAGGGGGGTTACACCCTTCCTGGCCTGGGAAAGCTTGACGTCCGCGTCAAGCAAGTACCCCCATAAGTTTTAACTGCAACCATATACATTTCATTAGGCTCACACATGTAATCATCAGTCAATATATCATTTTACCAAGAACACATTTCTGAAACATTGCAGTACGTCACTCTTTACACAGTATCACACACACATTGTACCATAACTCAAGTTATTACCTCTTGTACATGAAACCTGAAGAGAGGGGGCCCTTCCCTATCAGTTACCTTGGGGCTGGACGGGACAAGGGCACCATACTTAGAGGGTAACACAAGTAACTTGAGTTAGCACTGATGCTCAGTTTGGGCAATGAGCTTGAGGACACATACACTCCTTTATGGACAACATTGAGAGGCAAATCCACAGGCCTCCCAAGGAATCATAACTGAGGTGCACCACAGGCTTTACAGCTCGACCAGTCTTTCTAGGGGGAACTGTTATAGTCTCTGCACTCTGAGCCTCATTTTCAGCATTGTCCTCACTTGTCAGGGGAGTCTCCATGGGGGTACAGAGGCTAGAACTTGGGGCACTTTCAGCTCCAGGAGTTACAGTTTCTGAGTCCACAACATTTGGCTCGCAGGGAGAGCTTTCGGACACTGGCAGTGGACTGTCAGGGCACTCAAAATACTCTTCTTGTTCTGGTGTATCACCAGTCTGACCCAATCCATCATTTTCCTCCCCTGAAAGCTCAAACAGTTCAACCATGCACAATGATTCCATTTCATCTGATCTGATGCTTTGCACTTCACTTTCTGGGAGCATTGGCTCCAGAGAGACGAAGCTGGGGCTTGGACAGTCAGAGGCCCAGCTTCATCTCCAGTATTGACTGGGGATTGCCCGAGCAATTGACTCAGTTAGTAAGAAGGATAGTATTCAAAGTCACTCACTTTCTTCCGATATGGACTGACAGTCATGCTCAACTGGGACTTGTGGAGGGAACACTTTAACTTTGCTTCTGTAGGTGCAGACTTTCTTGATCTTTTCTTAGCAGCAGCTCTAGTCACTGGTCCAGAGGGGCATCTTCTAGGGGCTCAGACTCAATTAAGATTTGTCCAATGGGCAGTAAATGATTTCTATGCATTGTTTTACATCTTTTGAATTATTCTCAGGCCTTACTTTGTACACTGGCAGATCATCTAGTTTGCCCACTACAATGTGAGGGAGATGGTGCCATCTGTCAGCAATCTTGTGTTTGCCATGCAGTCCCAGATTTCTTAGCAATACCCGATCTCCCTCCTGGAGTTCCTGTGCTTTCACCTTTTTATCATACCTTTCTTTGTTGGAAAGATTTCTTTTGGCAGCCATGGTTTGAGCCAGTTGGTACGCATGAGTTAGCTGGGCCTTTAACTTTTGCACATACTGTAAATAGTTGTCAGCTTGAACCCCATCAGGAGAGACCCCAAAACACATCTACTGGTAGTCGAGCTTCTCTTCCAAACATCAGGCGGTAGGGGAGAATCCAGTGGCATCACTTTGGTGCAGTTATAAGCATGTACCAGGGTGCTAATTTGTTGGCTCCATCTAGGCTTGTCCTTTGGGTGCAGGGTGCCTAGCATATCTAGCAAAGTGCGGTTGAAACGTTCAGGCTGTGGGTCCCCTGGGGTGGTAAGGAGTGGTTCTGGACTTCGCACTCCCCACGGAGAAAGCATCTCTTTGATCAGACGACTCTCAAAGTCTCTCCCTTGATCAGAATGGATTCTTTGTGGAGCCCCATAGTGAACAAAAGTTTTCTACAAGTACTTTGGCCACAGTGGATGCTTTCTGGTCTTTGGTGGGGAAAGCTTGGGCATATCTCGTGAAATGGTCAGTGACCACCAGCACATTACTGATATTTCTTTGATCTGACTCCAAACTCAGAAAATCAATACAGACCAGCTCCATGGGTGCACTGGTGGTGATGTTAACAAGGGGGGCAGCCCTCTGGGGCAAAGCTTTCCTCTGTAAGCAGCGACTACAAGCTCGAATGTGTTGCTCCACATCAGCCCCCATCTTAGGCCAATAGAATCTGGATCTCACCAAGTCAAGTGTTCTGTCTATACCAAGGTGCCCCATGTGGTTGTGCAGGACCTCAGTACTGAGTCTCGAAGGCAGTGGGCAGCACTAGTTGTTGTTTGTCTACCTGTCCCCTCTGTCTACTGTTTCTCTGTATAACAGTTTATTGATCAGTTTCAATTTAGGACCTTCTTTGTATAACAGTGCAGTTCTCAAATCAGTGGGCGTAAGTTGGACACATCTTTTCCTGCATAGAGGGCTTCTAAAGCTGCTTTGATCATGGGATCGCGGGATTGAGCCGCCGAATACTGTCATTGTCCAGCTGAGGCAGTGCACCAATGTCTATTGCAGAAAAGTGGCAATAAGCACTTGGTATGCAATTCTCAGAGGCTCCCAAGCAATCCACCATGCAGTCCACTGCGTCCGTGGACATTTGTTCCTCCTGTCAAACTTCCGGCAGAGTGCCCGAATGTCAGGTTCTGCCAATCGGACCCAATCATTCTGGGGAACAGGCCTCCGGAGAGAGCATCAGCATCTATGTGGTTCAGACCTGCTCGGTATTCGAGGCATAGTCATATGTAGATAATGCAGAAAGCCACCTATGGCCAGTGGCATCCAACTTAGCTGAGGTCTGCACATAGGTCAAAGGATTATTGTCAGTTTTACTAGTATTTTAGCCCCATACAAGTACTCATGGAATTGGTCAACAATAGCCCACTTCAAAGCTAGGAACTCTAACTTATGTACAGGATAGTTCTTTTCGGATGGGGTCAGGCTTCTACTGGCAAAGGCCACTGGTCTCAGGCCATTCTCGTGCTCTTGGTACAACACAGCCCCAACCCTTGCAAGCTAGCATCAGTGTGCAGGGCGTAAGGTTTTCTTGGATCGGCATAGGCCAGCACTGGAGCATCGGTAAGTTGATATATGATCTCATGAAAAGCAGTCTCATAATCAGGAGTCCAGCGGGCCCCAAATACTTCACTTCGGATGAAAATACACTCTTTCAGTCTTGAGGGCGCTGACTTTTGGTATTTTTGTGGGTTGGGGATACCCTTGAGTAAGGTTAAGTAAAGGCGGATCACTCTTGAATAGTCCTTGATGAGCGCCGATAATAACCACAGAATCCCAGGAATCTTTGCAGTTCTTTTAGATTTTTGGGCTGTGGCCAGGTGGTCAAGGCCTCAACTTTACTTGGGTCGGTCTCTATTCCCTCGGTGGATACTATGTGTCCCACATACTTTACTGATGTTTGAAAGAATTGACACTTATCAATGGACAGTTTAAGGCCAAAGTCCTCCAGTCGGTCCAATACCTTAAATAATCTGCTCTCATGTTCCTCCAGTGAGCTGCCAAACACAATAACATCATCTAGGTATACCAGGCACTCTAGTAAGTTCATGTCCCCCACTGCTCGCTCCATCAATCGTTGAAAAGTGGCTGGGGCACCTGAAATCCTTGAGGCATCCTCATGAATTCATAGAAATAGCGGACAGATAAAGGCCGTCTTCTCACGGTCCTCTGGGGCCATCGGGATCTAGTAGTACCCACTGCGGAGATCCAGCACAGAGAACCACTTGCTCGTTTAGGCAGTCCAAAGCATCCTGAATCACGGGGCATTGTGTACTGATCAGGATAGTCCGCCGGTTTAAGGTGCGATAATCCACACACATCCTTACTTTTCCATTCTTTTCCTCACTACCACAATGGAAGCATAAGGGCTTCTGGATTCTTGTAATTCACCAGCAGCTAACATCTCTTGCAGATGCCGTCTCACATCATCTATGTCAGCAGGTGCCAGGCGCCGAGACCTCTCACGAAATGGTCTTTCGTCATGCAGCCGGATATTGTGCTCAGCTCCTTGCACGCATCCTACATCCCATTCCTTTAAAGAAAACACCTGGTCTCTCTGGGCAAACTTCTCACTGATCCTCACTTTCCATTCAGCTGGCAGGGAGTCGCCGAAATCAAACAAGTCAGGCGTTACTCTGTCATTCTTCCTTGAACTCTTGCTGCTGGGTAGCACTGCAGTGTCTGCACAATGCACATTAGCCAGGATGCAACCTCTATTTACTCGAATGTCTCTTTCAGACACATTATGAACTTGGACCATTACCCTTCTGGCATAAGCATGGGCTCTAGCGGGCAAAATACTAGGCTTGACCAGCAGTCCTTCTGGCAATTTTCCATCGCCTGGTGCATCCAACATTAATATTTTATTCTTAACATCCTTTCTGATACGGACCTCTCCTATTAAGGTACACTGGGCATTTGGTGCCAGGATCAGAGACTCAGGATCCTTCTTCCATACAATTCCGACCGGTTCCTCTGGTTCTGTTTTTCAGCATCTCTCTGTGCCTCATAGGCCTTCTTAATTAAGCGCGAACTCTTAAAGCTCTACTAGTCTTTGACCCTGTTTTCATAACACAACTGTGCCAGCCTTCCGAACATATGAGCATTTGTTCCAATCAACAAAGGGACACCATCATACAGTCAGTGGGGGACACACTAAGGCTAGGGTCTCTACTTGTTGGCCACTCCAGCCACGGTGGGGAAAGAACAGCCAAATTCGGATATACCGGAATAGGGTAGGCCTTCTCACTTAACCCCATACATGCAGTCCTTCTAATGGTTGTAAGGGTACGTCTGACAAATGCTTCTGATACCAATCCTGGAACATAATTGTCACTTGGGAGCCACTGTCTAATACAGCTCTTGTAGACACTCCATTCACCTTTACAGTGGTCTCCATGGAGGACCCACTATTCTGGACCAGTCTGGAGAGGCGGTAGTGGGGGCCTGGGCAACTGACCTTGCCACAAAGGGCGTGAATTAGCATTTTGGTGCCCTCACTGGGATCATGTCGTGCACCTCTTAACCACTGATTTCTTCTCCAGCTCTCCTTGTAGCCTATATGCAACTTGTCAGTGTCTTTTGGGGACTGGCATTCCCTTTCATGTGCCCATCTTTCCCACAATTATAGCAAAACATACTTTCTGGAGTTTGAGCTGGCGAGGCGCCACACTGGGAGCCAGGGCGGGGTATTACTAACTGGAAACCTGGGTGCCATCTCTGTCTGCGGCGTGATAAGCATTTGGAGACATCTCGTCAGTTTCTCCACTTCCATGGTCAAGGAATTGAGTTTGGAGCTGTTATCAGCAGGAGATACATGGGTGGGTACCCCCACCCCAATAGCAGATGCAGTCGGATATAGGTCAGGGCCCGTACTTGCAGGCGTGGCCTTCATAAAGGGACTGTTTTTGAATTCCCGGATCTCTCTCAACAGTGCGCCCCATTGTGGCATATCTTTTTCCTTGTCAGAGCACTCATTGACTGTCAACCTCTGCCCCTGAACTTCACTTGATGGGTCACCCTCAGTCACTCGGGTCGAGCCACAGCTGTTGGTGCAGGTACCTCCGAGGTCGCCTTTTCTCAACTCCTCGAATTTCTCTCATTAACTCATCTAGGAGGTGGGAGTTCAGTCGGTTGCCAGGCGTAACTGAGAGCAACAGCAGTTCTGAGAGGGGCAGACTTAGGGATTCTGTCCAGTCTGGTTCGGTCCAGTTCAATCGCTGGCAAACTACCCTTTCTGAGGCATTCTTGCAACAATTTTTCCAGCCGAGACATACACAGACAACAACTCCCCTTGGTACTGTTGTGCATCTCTTACTCTCCACCATAGGTCCTCATCAGAATCTGGGCTCCCATACACATTCTCCAAGGCCTCAAGATAGGCCTGTGCAGTCGCTTCAGGGTTACTGGCCCGTTTGCACGGATGGTAGCCAGGGCAGGACCTCGGAGGCTCTCACTAACCCTCTTTCACTTTTCGCCTTCGAGCATTGCCATTCTAGCACTTGGGGGCACATAGTCTATTCAGGTCTCCAGTCATCCTCCCCTTGGGGGGGGGAGGGTGCCAGAGAAGATCCTCAACCTTCGGTAAGAGTCGTGACTAATGGCAGGTGCAGAAATAGGAGTCTGCATTGGTTCAGCCACCATTACGGGCACTGGAGCAGGAGAGGGTGTTGGGGGAGGAACACCCCCAGGTGGCAAGAATAGTTTCTTCAAGTCCTCCACAGTTTTCCCCTCTCCCAGCAACCATTCAGCAAATTTCTCCTCAAAAGTTTCAGATAGTGGTGGGGGCTGATTCCCCCCTGGGTCTTTACTGTCCTTAGTTATCACTCTCCAAGCAGTGAGGGCTCCCTCTGGGGTAATGGTCTGTGGCACTTTGGAGCTATCTATGGGATCCTTAAACTCTACTAGGGCCAGGAAAGTGTGGGTGAGCAGATTAGCATGCCGACCCACCACCACAGGGTTTTGTAAACCTTCCACCTTGGAAAGTACTCTCTGCACAGTGTCCGTATTGATACCCAGGGGGATGTCCAGGATAAGCATAGCATTTTGGGGGTCGATCTCCTCCCCAGTACACCACTCCACCAGCCGGTGCACAGCCACTTCTGTCGGGGTACCCATTTTTTTCTTAACAGTGGTTCGTAAATATGGCCACTAGAGGACACACAATCCCAGCGGTGAGCCTCCAAGATGTAACCCCTAGATGGCGCTATCCCAGGGGCTACTACCCCTGCCTGATTTGCCACTAACAGGTTGAGGGGCCTGGATCCAATGGCGGGTGCCTCCACCCAGAGGTCAGGGTTTGCAATAGTTAAACTAACTTGGTCACAGCCCTCTGGGACACTGCAACCCCTCTTTCTTCCCACTAGTGGCCCACACAATATATCAGAATTAGCTTCACAGTATACACTTACCCCCAGGTCTGGTTCCGGCACTGGGACCTCCTGTGAAATGAGATACAGTGCAACAATCACAGTACAGTACTTTAACATAGACAAATACCTCAGGCAGTATAACTTTGCTGAAACAAGCAGCTCTGATTTATTTAGGGGATATAACAAGGACAGGGAAATCAGGTTAATTAGCTTATCACTCTAATAATCTACCTCATGGCTCTGTGCACAGGCCTATCCCTATCAGTTACTGTCCCTGGGTACCCAAGCCCTAGTGGCTAGTCAAACCGTGGCAGCTGGTAGGGGCCCTTTCACACAGAGAAAAGGAGAATTAAACAGTCAGCAGTACAGTAATTCCATTTGGATTTAATGTGGCAATTCAACAGGGAGCGACCCTGAATTAGTACTCACGACCTCCAAATAAGATAGGGTCCTTCAATGTCAGCAGGGCTCACTTGAGGTACACAAACCTCTTCACACATTTATATAAAAGAAAGCACTATACCAGGCAGGCTGCATCTGTATCCCGATCGCAATTACTGCACAATACCCGGGAGAACACACAGCAGATTCAGTTCCTGACAGACCGAGTGCAATTTTCAGCAATTCCTCCAGTCTTCTACAGGGTGAGCCTGGTTTCTACTCTTCAGAGATCCTTTGATTCTTTTCACAGGACGGATTCAGTCCTAACAAGCTGTTACACAAGCTGCAGACCCGGAACTCTGGGCCTTACACGTTTTTGACTAAAACTGCACACTGAAAAAGCACAGGGCTCCTTCCTTCTTCACTGCCAAAGCTCAACTGAAACTCCAACCGACAAAACCGGGCACTTCCCTTTGAGTTCCTCCCAGTTCTTGACTGGATTGGCTGTCACTCACAATAGACTGCTGCTGTTGGTCCAAAAAGGCACTGAAGTCTAAACTACATCTCCCAGAGTCACTGCCCATACAATCCTCTTGTGGCTGGCTCAGATTATGAGTCCAAGTTCTGATTCGCCCAAGGCACCATTTTAGAGCTAGCTTACCCACACTGATTGGTCCAGTTCAGCAGTTCAAAACTAGAATGGGAACTAGCAGACACAGTTCTGACTGCAAAGAAAG
The DNA here is from genome assembly GCA_016271365.2 of Neoceratodus forsteri. NCBI lineage: Eukaryota > Metazoa > Chordata > Ceratodontiformes > Ceratodontidae > Neoceratodus > Neoceratodus forsteri. Next base: position 1,197,137,528 of record CM057456.1, read on the forward strand.
CAGGTTAGACAAACTGTAATTTCATTATTACTCTAAATAATTTCTGGCAAACAGTTACATCTTTCAGATAGGTTCCCTTTGCACTCTAGTGACTGCAAAAATGAAGTGAATTGGCAGCAGCTCAGTGGTACTCAGAGAGCACACAGTCCCCCATACAAACTAATTATGTCTGCAAGCAGACAGCTCTTAAAGAGACAGTACCAGAGGTTCTAAAAACACTCACTGATAAATGGCTTAAACGCCAAACACCATTCAGGCTTGGAGCATTTAAGCAAGCTCCTGGAAGTCTTTTGGGAACCCCCATTTGCAGGGGGGTTACACAAACATGCCAGCAGATAAAGGCCTTATGGTCTATGTATTCTGTTTGATTGTACAGCTCACTATGTGTTTACAAGTGGAAGTGCCTGCCCTCCCCATTTCCCTTTTGACCTCCCTCTACTTCACCAGCTTCCCCCACTCATTCCCCTTCTACCCACAATTTTCCCTTCACACTGTCCCAACCCCTCTTGAAGTTATCCACTGTGTTTAGGGATACCACCTCTTTTGGCAACTCATTCCACTTGGCCACCACCCTCTCAGTGAGAAAGTGCCTCTTCATCTCACTCCTGAGCTTTCTCCCACCATCTTTAGTCTATGCCCCCTATTGGTCTTGTTGTCGAGACAGCTGAAATGGCCCTCAGTGCTCACTCCATTAATACCCTTAAAGCAGCAGTACTAGATAAAAAAAATTGGATCTTTTGCAACAGTTTGTTGCCTGTACTTTCTTGAGCACTTACCTGGTAATCTTTCTTGTTTTCACTGTACTATCACTCCATAAATTGCTCTGTTTTTCTTTGTTTTTGTTAACATTTCTCCCACTCACCATGTTGAACTGGAACTCTTTGCTGCCAACCGCGCATGCGTAGGACTCACATCACTACACATGGACAGCGGGAACACGCAGCACAGGGTTTTAGCCACCCTCCACCCTACTGGCTGTGTGCATGCACGGCTGGCTTGGGGGGTACCTGACAGCACATGGTCACCCATGCCATCACTGACACCTCTGCAACCACCACCAGGGGCTGCAAGAGCATGGTGCTGCAGCCTTCCTCAACTCAGGAGGAGAGCGTCCATAGGACACTCTTCTACCCTCCATGTCAGCCTCCATTTCTGACATCCCACATGTGGGCCACAAACCCGAGTTGCCAGCATGTCAGAGCGATCTTCCATCACTCGTGCCACAGAGCCAGTCAGGCTGAATATTTTTAGAACTCTTGTTTATTCCTTCTTCTACTCCCACCACCCTTCCCTCCCCCCCTCCCTGCCTTCGAATCCCCATTGTTCTATCTAGTGGGTAGTTCGACAAGCACACCATCGATGTATTAGAATCATCATGAAACTCAGTACTCTTCAAGAAGGTGAACAGTAACATCATGAAGAAACTCAGAAAACTATCTATGATTTATAATTTAATTTTTGCAGGTTCTTTATTTTTGTGCATTTGTGCATTTCAGTGTTCACCATTCTAAAATGAAAGATCTAAATTAATGTAATAGTTTATGAACTTACAGTAAAGGGAGCCGCCTAATTAACGTGGAATGGTGATTGTATTCAGATGAACACAGGTAAATGGTTTCTCAAATTTTGTACTGTATATGACATTAGTATAGTTTGAATGAAACATAGAAACCATGATAGAAACACAGAAATTGTCAGCAGATAAGGACTGCTAGGCCCATCCAGTCTGCTCATAGGCCCTATACATTGTATGTGGTCACTGACCTTATGTGATCAATCGCTTTTCATCACTTCCACCCCTCTCAAGCTTCCTTGTCCCAGGCATGTTTAAACCCCTCCACTGTGCTTTCCCCCACTACCTCCTGTGGCAGACTATTTCAAGGATTGACTACCCTTTCTGTGTAGAAAAACTTCCTCACATTACCTCTTAATCTACCCACCTCCAATTTCATATTGTGCCCCCTTGTTCTAGTACTTTTTCTACATTGGAAAAGGTCCCCCACCTGCACCTTGTTTATGCCCTTGAGGTATTTGAAAGTTTCAATCATATCCCCCCGCTGTCTCCTCTCCTCCAGTGAGTACATATTGAGGTCCCTTAGTCTCTCCTCATATGTTTTGTGGTGCAAGCCCTGCACCATCTTTGTTACCCTTCTCTGAATTGTCTCCACCTTATCTATGTCCTTGCACAGGTGTGGCCTCCAGAACTGCATGCAGTACTCCAGGTGAGGCCCTACCAATGTTTTATACAATGGCATCACCTCTTCCTGCCTCCTACTAGTGATACCCCCTGCCTATGCACCCCAGCATGCCACTGGTCCTCCCTGCCACCTTTGTACACTGCTTTGATACCTTAAGATCATCAGAGATGATAACCCCTAGGTCCCTTACCTCTTTGGTGACAGTCAGCTCCCCCCCAACCTGTAGCTCTCCCCAGGGGTCCCTCTACCCAGGTGCATTATTTTGCACTTCTTTGCATTGAACCTCAGTTGCCACATCTCTGACCATCTTTCAAGCTTCTCCAGGTCCCTCTTCATTTTCTGCACCCCTTCAGGAGTATCCACCTTGTTGCAGATCTTGGTGTCATCTGCAAACAGGCAGACCTTTCCTTCCAGATCCTCTGCAATATCATTAATGAAGACATTGAACAGGACTGGTCCTAGTACTGATCCCTGTGGTACCCCACTTGTCACCCCCTCTCCCCAGATTGTACCCCATTTACCACCATCCTCAGTCTCCTGTCTGTTAACCAGTTCCTAACCCATTTCACCACCTTGCCTCCCATGCCCAGACTACCCATCTTGTTAATCAGTCTTCTATGTGGAATGGTGTTGAAGGCTTTGCTGAAATCTGGGTAGGCAACGTCTACCCCCCCTCCATGATTTATTTCCCTAATTACCCAATCAAAAAAATCTATTAGATTTGTTTGACATGACCTTCCTGCTGTGAATCCGTGTTGCCTCAGTTCCTGAGCACCATTGGATTCCATATGTGCCACTATCCTTTCTTTCAGCTGTGTTTCCATGATCTTTCCCACCACTGAGGTAAGGCTGACTGGCCTATAGTTCCCTGCCTCCTCCCTACTGCCGCTTTTGTGCAGTGGGACTACAAGTGTCATCCTCCAGTCCTCTGGAACAACACCCGTGTTGTGTGACTCAGTGAACAGGGCCACAAGAGATGCTGCTAGTTCCCTTCACAGCTCCTTTAATATCCTCTGGTGGATGCTATCTGGCCCCATGACCTTGTCCACCTTCAGCTTTGTGAGTTCTTCCAGAACTCTCTCCACTGTGAATGGACTGGTGTTCATCCCCCCATTGCCTCTGCAACCCAGCTGTGGTCCTTGAGCCTCCCCCTTCTTAGTGAATACTGAGCAGAAGTAGTTGTTCAGTATTTCTGCCTTGTCCAGATCCCTCTCCTTACACACTCACTTCTCCTCTTTAAGCCTCACAATCCCCGGTTTTTCTTCTTTCACTGATGTTCCTATAAGAAAAAATGACTTACCACAGCAATCTTGTTTCTTCCAGGTGATACTCCAATATTCATAACTCTTATGCAGTATGCCTTTAAGCCAGATCTGCCTGGAGATGGAACGTTATGCTAATGATGGAATCATTGCCTCGTGCAACTTTTTCAAATGCTGCCACCTATCAACTGCCTACATTCTAACCTCAGATTTCATGGATGCCTGACAAGACAGGGCCCAAGGGAAATTTAATAATTAACACTATAATAACAATAATAATAAAACACCTAAAAACCTCCAGGGAAAAAAATCTACTAAAACACCCCCAATATCAGAATCACCTGAAGAGGGTAAAAACCAATGAAAACACATTTCCAAATACAAAAGCCAGAGTGTGGCACACATACCCCTGGTAATACAGTGTGGAGTGCAGAGGCCACTGGTTCTAGTAGGGGAGGCAGGGTGGGAGAGTTATGAATACTGGAATATCCCCTGGAAGAAACAAGATTACTATGGTAAGTAATTTTTTTCTTCTCACCCCAGGAATACTCCAATATCCCTAACTCTTATGCAGACTAAGAAGCAGTACCTTTGGAGGTGGGCACAGAACCTACTTTGGAAATAGACTGTGCAGGACAGCTGTGCCAAACCTGGCATCACCCCAGCCTGTGTGTCCAGGCTGTAATGCTTAGTGAAGGTGTGCACTGTTCTCAAGATAGCTGCTTTACAGATGTCCATCAGAGGAACATCCCTTGAAGCTGCTATAGTAGCAGCTGTACCCCTTGTGGAATGGGCTCTCGGCCCTGCTGGGGGCTCCAGCAAGAAATGGACCTTTTAGATGCTGGATTTCCTTTTCCCACATCCTCATAAGTCAGGAACAGTTGTTTCCTGTCTTGTCTATGGGCCTTGGTGATTGTCATGCAGTAGCTAAGAGCTCTCTTGACATCAAGACTGTGCAGTCTACACCCCCCCAGAGCGTGAATGCTTGGTAAAGAAGACAGGTAAGGTAATGGACTGGTTTAAATGAAAGTCCAAAACCACCTTTGGAAGAAATTTTCTTTTAGTTTGCAGGACCACTTTGTCCCTGTGGAATGAGATGTAGTTCTGTTCAATGCAAAGAGCCTGGAGCTCACTGATCCTTCTAGCCGAAGTGATTGCCACTAGGAAGTCTGTTTTTCTTTCTTTTTTTTTTAATTTTAAGTTTATTGACAGTTTGCAGGTATCTTAGTACATTAGTCAGGTATGTTAATACAAACCAGGTTTGCCATTAAAATATGTTGCTTAGCATCACAGTAAGTTTCAAGCTTATTATACCACAGTACTGATAATTCCATTAAACATCATTCAAACTTCTGGGTGCTGAGTTAAAAGAAGGAGGAGTTCTTTTTCTAAATCAGTTTTTAAAAAGGGAGTACCCTGTCTATGTCTCTCCCTCTGCTTGCTTCCAAATCTCCCACCTAGTCCATCTTTGGGTATAAAGAGAGGCCCGGTGATTTATTTTAAAGGTGAGTTCCTCTAGTTCAGTTATGATCTGACTATTGAAATCCATTCTGTTTCTTGGGGGTGGGGTGGGGTGGGATTAAGCCAAGATCTAATAATGGCCTTATGGGCTGCAATAATCAGAATCGCCCAAAGGTACATGGAGTCAGGACCCCTTATGTCTACCGGTGGAGCCCCCAGAACCTCCTCCGTCCAGCCAAGTGGCTGACCAAAAGAAAGGATCTCCCCCATAGCTTTGGTGATCTCCGCCCAATACCTTGGAAGTTTTGGGCAGGCCCAAAAAATATGGAAATAGTCTGCTACCTCCTCCCCACAAGCCCTCCAGCAGCGAGCTGAGTGTTCCGGGTTCCTTTTATTTAATGTTTTGGGAGTAAGAAAGAATCAGACCCTGACCTTCCAGGCAAATTCTTGCCAAAGGGGGGAACGGTTTGTCCTCTTAGCTATGTTAAAGATAGGGCCCCAGTCAAGGATCGGGAGGTCAGAGTTAGCTTCCTCCTGCCACCTTGTCTTAATTCTAGTTAGCGGATCACTTTTCACTGTCGCTAGAGATTTATAAAGGTGGGAGATCATACCTCTTTGGTCAGTCATGGTTTTAATCTTTTGGACAGTTGACAGAAGGGGAACAGCCTTGGACGGATCCACCTCTTTCTTTTGGAGAGAGACAATATATGTTCTAGCATGGAGGAACCTAAAATGGTGCGAGCTTCTCAGGCCAAACATATTCTTGAGAGAGACAAAGTCCAGTATCGTGTCTCCTTGCATGAATTGGCCCAAATATTCTAGTCCGGCTTTACTCCACTGTCTATATGTGAGGTCCAGGCGATTTGGAGGAAAGTCCTCTGCCCAGGCTAGGCTTTTTAGAGGCCAGACAGAGGATTGTAATTTGTATTTTTGCCAGAGCCTATGAACTGAGTGGATAGTATCCCCTACAATATGTAGCTTGGGGGTGGGGTGCCCGTGGGATGATAGAGGTATTACCATTCGGTCCCCAAGGGGTAACCTCCCGCCCCCCCTCCTTGCCCCTCTCCATTCCCCTCCAACTGGTGGTGGAGTTAGGACTGACCCATTGTAATGCATTTTTCAGTTGAACTACAAGAAAATAATCCTCCAGCTCCGGGAGGGACCTGCCCCCTCTATCCCTATGGATCTGCAGGATTTTTAGATTTATTCGGGATCTTTTTTTGTTCCATATAAATTTAGAGATCATTTTATGCCAAGTCTGGAAGTTTGATTTATGTATCTGCAGTGGTAAACATTGAAATAGATACAAGAATTTAGGTAGTACATTCATTGTTATGGCATAGATTCTGGAATGCATGGGCATATTAGTCAGGGACCATCTTTCCATGTCCCTTTTTAAGGAGTCAGTCAGGGGAGAGTAATTTGTCTTAAATAGTTTGGAAAAGTGTTTAGTGATATTTACCCCCAGGTATTTCATTCTTTCTGCAGACCAATTCAAGGGTAGGAGTGAGCGGGTTTCCTCAGAGGGGCTAAAGAAGAAGCTCAGGACTTCTGTTTTAGTTTTATTAGGGGAATATCCCGAATGTTTCCCAAACTCTTCTAGTATGGGCCATATCTGCCCTATGGACTGGTGTGGTTGGGTGAGGCACAGCAAGACATCATCTGCGTACAGCAACATTTTTTTCTGAACGCCACCCACCTCAATCCCCATCACCTCCTTCGCCCTCCTCATGGCCTCGACCAGGGGCTCGATATAGAGGGCAAACAGAAGGGGGGAAAGGGGTACCCTTGTCGAGTGCCTCTGCCCAGCTTAAATCTGTTTGAGAGCCCACCGTTTACCCTGACGTATGCCTGCGGACCTGTATATAGGGACCTTATGGTGTCTATGAATGTTTTAGGGAATCCCCTGTGCTCCAATACCATGAACAAGAAGTCCCATGAGACCTTATCATAGGCCTTTTCGGCATCCAAATTCATCAGGCATTCTGGGGTGCGGGAACGTTGAATTTTATCTATCATATTCAGGGCAGTGCGTACCCCGTCCTGGGCCTGCCGGTACACAACAAAGCCAGATTGGACTGTATGAATTAGGCCTGGAAGGATGGGATTTAACCAGGAAGCAATTATTGAGGTAAAAATCTTGTAATCATGGTTAAGCAGGGATATAGGGTGGTATGATTCGCACCTTGTTGGGTCCTTTCCCTCTTTATGTAAGATGGTTATGGTGGCATATTGCCAGAAGGGTGGGGCAGACCCTCCATCAGACCAAATATTTGAGAAGACTTTGAGGAGCAAGGGAGCTGTTTCTAAGGCAAAAGTTTTGTAAAATTCAGCTCCATACCCGTCCGGGCCTGGGCATTTTGCTGGCTTAAGCTTCTTGATTGTGGAGAGTATCTCCTGTTGTATGATGGGCCTAGCTAGCATCCTTACCGAGTCCGGCGAGAGTGGGGGGAAGGGAATGGAGCCCAGGTAGCCTTGTTTATCTTGAATAGAGGTTTCTTCAATTGGGCCATATAAGTTAGAGTAGTATTTGACAAATGCCTCTGCTATCTGTGAGGCCTGTCTGACCAATTGGCCCGACCGAGGGGATACTATTTTGGTTATTGTGGCTTTTGCAACGTGCTGTCACAGCCTAAAGGCCAGGAGTTTGGTGCCCCTAGGAACTCCCTCGTAATATCTTTGTTTTAAATAAAACAGGGCCTTTTCTACCTCAGCTTTCTGGTTGTTTTGTAGTTGGTTCCTGCAAGCCATCAGCTCCCTACTTAGGGCCTCCTCCCACTTAATTTTTTGGGCACATTCTAGTTCCTTAATCTGTGTCAGTAATTCTTGTTGTTTCTGCTTCATTTATTGTTTCTATTGGGAAGCTATCAAGATTAATTTACCTCTAAGTGAGGCTTTAATAGTGTCCCACAAGATTTGTGGGGAGGTCTCTTGTCTGATATTCTCTTCTAGGGTTATCTTCAGATGCTTCTTAAGCTCCTCCACTACCCTTTTATCCTGGATGAGAGAGGTGTTCAGTCTCCAGTGTGTAATGCGCTTGGGCAGTCCCAACTCGACATCCAGGTAAACTGGGCTATGGTCGGAGAGAATAGTCATGCCCACCGAGATGGAAGGGAAACTGCAAGTCCCTAGAAAATGTGAAAAACATCTAATCTAGAGAATATCTGGAACCTTGGAGAAAAGCAAGTGTTCTCTCTCGCTCTGGGATATTTCTCTCTCCAGATGTCAACCAGGCCCATCTGTTCCAACAGCAATTTTAGGGAACGAGCTTTAGTCACATCCAACTTCGGTATTTGAGACATTGTGTCCATAGCCCTATTCAGAACTATATTACAGTCCCCTCCCAGTATCAACAGATCTTTAGCCTTTTCTGCCACCAATTGAAGGAGGGTCGAGTAAACCCTGACTGAGGACCCTGGAGGGATATAAACATTGGCCATGGTAACTTGGGTGTCTTGAATAGTCCCTATAACTATGAGGTACCTCGCTTCAGGATCCTCTATTACCTCCTGTTGTTGGAAGTGAAGGCTCTCCGAGAGGAGAATCGCCACCCCCCTTTTTCCTGCCCACTGTCAGAGACGAATGATAGACCTGAGGAAAGGTCTTCGATTTAAGCTTCTGGGCTTCAAGAGGGGAAAGGTGGGTCTCCTGTAGGAACACACCGTCACACCTTTGGGATGCTATGGATTGTTGAATCCTCCTTCTTTTAATAGGGTTTGAAGATCCATTTATGTTAAGTGACATAAATTTCGTAGCTTGATTAGCCATTTTCCAAACAACTCAAATCAATTACCATTTTCCTAAACACTGACTTTCTGAACTTTTGCAACTTAGCCTTATAATTGCCCTGCTAAGCATCAAACGTTTTAATATAAACATCAACAAACTTCGAAACATTCGTTATAACTAATAAAGAGTGGAACTGTTGCTCTGACCTCATCCAACTTGGAGCCAAGAGCTGAGTTAGGCGATGGCTAGCCAATGCCGAGACTTCTCTCGACCAGGCAGCGCAAAATCTACTGGTTAGACTTCCAAGGGAATGCTGAGCGGTGGTCGTCAGCTGAAGGGTGTCTGGTTGCACAGACCAAAGCAGGGAGTTCAATAGTGCAATGAGTGTTCCCTGCAGGCCCCAGGAATATCCATGGGAAACGCCCCCCTTCCAGTTGTCAGTAAGCATCCGGTGGGTACTATCTCCTCATCCCTCCTCCTCCCCACCCTTATGAATTGAATTCAGAACATCCGTTTGCCCACCTTAATCTTGAGACTTAAGAGTATATGCCTTTGGCAACACAGGACCCTCTTCCCTCTAACTTTCAGGCATAGAGTTCCTGGGTACTCCTTGGCACGGAGGCCTCCAAGAAAGCTTCCATGAAGGGGAAGTCCCCCCAATCCTGGGATGTGTTGATATCTAAAAGTCAGCCCTGGGCATCAGTTCCTCTGTTACAGCTCCGACAAGTGGCAAGAGGGACATGCCAAACCCAGGCCACACAGTACGAGCCCCGGAGGGGGAGGAGTCACCCATGGGGCCGCCAGCGCAACAGCAGCCAAGGAGAAATGTCCCCATTCAAAGTATTGACCCCAATCAAGTAGGCTCCCCGCTCGCTGACTCCCCCTCCAGCGCCATCCCACAGCTGCCCCCCCAGGTCCCACCCTGCCCGCGCCCTTGGACCCAATGGATCTAAGCGTGACAGTGCCCGCCCTGGGCCAGAGTTCCAGAACCTTAGCCCGGTGAGCCAGCCAAGGCCAGGCATAGTTCATGACCCGGGGGACCAAAGAGGTCACTCTACCACATGAACACCTCTCCCCAACTTCACATCGAACGTTTAGGCCGGCAGTAGGTGGAGAAAGTCCAGGGCTCCCAATACATGGGGCCTTCATGGAGTCATCGGGGCACAATCACCCTGTCTTTCATCGCGGCAGAGACCGGCTTACAAAAGGGGGACATCAAACCGTGTGTGCCCCGCACAAGCCCTATCGAGAAATCCCCCATCACCCGGGCGCCACGGGAGTATGTGCAACCCCCCATAGGGCCTGGGGTCAGCCAAGAGGCCATCATTGCAGGTGCCCGAAAGGTCTGCCATGACCAAACTTGAAATCTCTAGGGGAACTCCCCCACACGTCTGGAACCAAGCTTAGGCTCATCCCCGCCATATCATATACCCCCATCTGAGATTCATGTGAGTTCATTGGTTGCCGAACTTACCAAGTCCCGCCCCCCCAAATCCACGGGTCTCAAAGGCCTCAACCCTAAATACCGCTCACAGTTTACCAATGAATATTAAGGTTAACTTGACTGTCTAAAGTAATCATCTGCAGCCTGTATCATTTCATCTCAGAGTTCTTTCCCCAGGATATACACCTTAGCGTCCCCCCCCCACAAGCCCAGTTCGTATTTAAGATCATTTTTGAGCGCTTTTCTAATAGTGGTAGAGGATGGGGTAAAAGAATGGGCCTAGTTGCAATAAACACCTGACCAGTTATTCCTTTTGCTGTGAGCAGCATAACTGCGGGGGAATATTCGTAGTACTCACTGCGACCCCTATAAGTCTCGATGTTCGAGGGGGAAGGCGTGTTCAACAAACGGAATAGAGTGGGGGCTCAGGGGAGCAGTCAGGTTATGGGCCAAAGAGACTCAGGAAAAATCCATTTGATTAGTGAGTGCGCAGTCTTCTCCTGGGGGCTTCTTCATGTGTCCGGGGATCAAAATGGGCCCACTTCGCCTGCCTCTTCGGCCACGATCGGTGGTTTCAGATGTGGAGCTCCTTTGTTTATCAGCGAGGGATCCCCTGAAGCTCGGAGGCAACCATGTTCATGCCAAGAGAGGTATATGTGGCATCCGCTGAGAAGACCCTTTTAATTGTCCCTTTCTGTGCCATGGACCACGCAGATGCCAAGAGGTCCCACTCCAGCCTTTCCTTCAGCAGTGGGGGAGTGCTAACTCCCAGTTCCTCGAGGTATGGTGCAGCCATCAGGAGGTCCTTAAAGACTCTGGTTCCTTGGTCAGTGGTTATCTTCAGCCTTGCAGGGTACAAAATTTGAATTTTAATATTTTTTGCTCTGAGCTGCTTTGCTAAGGTCCATATCATTTTTCGAGCCTCCTGAACCCCCAATGTATGATCGTTGTCGATCGCTATCTTATGGCCATCATACAACAGTGGGCCTTGTCGCCAGGCTCACTGCAGCACCTCTTCTTTGCTGGTATAGGAAGTGAATTGGGCTATAAACGATTTGGGCCTAGCTTCAGGGCTGCTTGGTTTTGGGGCCAGAGACCGATGAGCGCGGTCCATCCTCAAGTCGAGATCCTCCAGGAGGTCAAGGACTTTTTAAGAACGTCTTGTATGAATTTGATGGTGTCTGCTGCTGTGTCCTCCAAGCCCTTTGGAACCCCATATATCCTTATGTTCTGCCGCCTGCTTCTGCCTTCCAAATCATAGAGGCGGTGGGTAAGCTCCCGGTCCCTCGCCAAAAGATAAAGCAGCAACCTATTGTGCCTGTCTGCCTGTTCCGAAACTGCAGAGAGGCACAGTTCCATTTGCTCAGTTTTATGATCGATTCGATTAAAGTCTGCCCGTAATTCAGATAGAGTCCGATCGATCTTTGTGACCATGCGAGCTGTTTGTAGTATGGTTTCAGCCAGGTCATTTCCTTGCAGACTCCCATGCTGTGCGGCCTGTTGTTTCCCTCCTGTGGTCTCTCCCTCTTCGTTGCTTTCTGTGTCGTCTGCCTGTAACATCACTTTAAGCTTCTGGGCCAGGGTTAAATGTAGTTTCCCCGGTTTATTGCGGCATTGTTTGGCCGGGGATGCCATTGTTTGACGGGCGATTAACTTAGATTTTAAATGGTGGGGAGCGGAGCAGTCAAATCAAGCTGCCATAACGGGCACTGGCGTCACTGGAAGTCCCAGGAAGTCTGTTTTTCATGTGACATATTTCGGGAGCTAAAGACATTGGTTCAAAAGGAGGACCCATGAGCTTAGCAATACACACATTTATTTATTTATTTAGATCCCAGGCTGGCACTGGTACCCTGTGAGGGGGTTGCAAATGGGCTAGACCCTTAAAGAACTTTTTGAAGATAGGGTTTGATGCCATAGAGGCATTCTTCCCGACTGAAGTGTAAGCAGATACTGAAGCTAAGTGAACCTTTAAAGTAGTGGGCTGCAGGCCCAGTGAATGTAAATAGGTAAGATAGTCCAGCATAGCTGGAACCCCTGCTTGAGCTGGCACCATATCCCTGGTGGAGCACCAGATAGAAAACCTTTTCCATTTAGAGGAGTAGGTTTTCTTGGTGGAAGGTTTCCTGTACACCCTTAAAATATCTAGAACACTATCGGAGAGATGCAGGCCTACATACTCTAGGTCATCAAGAGCCATGCTTTGAGTCTGAGAGACTTGAGGTTCGGGTACAGGAGTCTCCCCTGATGGAAGGTTAGCAGGTTGTGTATAGGAAGGTGTATTGGTTCGGCCACAAACATGGATAGCAGCAGAGAGTACCATGGCTGCCTGGCCCAGTCTGGAGCTATCAAGATCACTGAGGCTGGCTGAGACCTGAGCTTGAGTAGCACTCTGTACACCAGAGGGAATGGAGGGAACGCATACAGGTACTTCCCTGACCAGTCCAGAATCAGAGCATCCAGGGGTATTGTTCCCTGAACTGGGGGTCTGCAACAATACTGTTGCAGGTGGTGACTTTCGTGGGATGCAAAGAGATCTATCTCTGGGGTGCCCCACCTTCTAAAATCACTTCCACCACCTTTCTGTTTGAGGTTCATTTGTGATGGGCCTGGTTGATCCGACTCAGAGCATCTGCTAGGGTATTGTCCTTGCCTGGCAGATGAATGGCCTGAAGAGAAACCCTAGGGAGTAGGACAGAGTCCAAATCTCATAGCTTCTGTGCAGAGAGGATCAGACCATGTTCTTTCCTGCTCGTTTATGTAATACATTGTGATGGTATTGTCTATTCTGACCCGTACCACCTTTCTCTGAACTAGTGGTGTGAAGGCTTGGAGTGCCAGGAATGTGGCCCTGAGCACCAGCAGGTTTATGTGGTGGAGTGACTCTGCACTGGACCAAGTGCCATGAGTAGTGTGGTCCCCTAGGTGGGCATCCCACCCTAGTAGTGATGCATCTGTTGTAAGAATCACTGACAGAGGCTCCTTTTGAAAGGGAACCCTTTCTCTGAGGTTGGCTTCCTCTTTCCACCACTTAAGGGCCAGGAGTAACGTTTTTGTTGCTGGGACTAGCTTTGACAGAGAATCCTTTCTTTGACACCATTGAGTCCTTAGGTGGAATTGGATATCTCTCATCTGGAACCTGGAACCCAGGACTTTAACCGTGGTGGCTGCCATGTGGCCCAGTAACTGTAGAAACTGTTCTGCAGTGTTTGGTTTGTTCAGGCTGAAGGAGCCTGCCATCTACAGAATGCTTTTTACCCTGTCCAGAGGTAGGTAAGCCCTGCCTTCCTGGATATTTAGTTCTGCTCCTATGAACTGCAGCACTTGTGCAGGGAGAATGACTGACTTTTTGTGATTTACTAGGAACCCAGAGACTCACAGAGTCCTTGGGTGAGCTGCAGATGTTCCTCTACCTGTTGTGGTGATTTTCCCACCACCAATCAGTTGTCCAAATAAGGGAACACTGTGACACCTTTCTTCTAGAGTGCCACAATCACTGTTAGGCTCTTTGTGAACACTCTTGTGAGCTGAAGTGTAACCAAATGGCAGGGTTGAAAACTAACTGGTAATGGCCTGAGGAGTCTGAACCTGAGGTACTTTCTGTGAGACTTCCTTATGTAACCCCTAGGTAGCACTATCCTATGGGCTACTACCCCTGCCTGCTTGCCTAGATACAGGTTGAGGGGCCTGGGCTCTTTGAATGGGTGCCTCCATCCTGAGGATCAGTTTAAGGGTAGTGTAGCTGCTATGGGTATAGCTCTCCGAGACACTGATACCCCCTCTAACCCCTCTAGTGGCCTAGACTGGTCAGCAAATAAACAATTACAATTAACACCAGAATACAATATTGAGCCCACTCTTGACACACTTACCACCAGGGCTGGATCAGCAGCACTGGCCCTGGAGACCCCCTGTAAAACAAGACCTGCAATAGAATAATGCAATAGCAATACTGTATCCTTCACAAAGATACACAATAACCAGGATAAATGCAAAAAGAATAGGATCTGATTTATTCAGGAAATGTGAACAAGGGTGGGGCAGCAATCTAGTGTTTGATTTAAGATCTGATTTAGTCAGGTTAACCATGCATGCACTAAGAGTTCCTCTAGCACAGTCACACACACTCTGGGTACCCAGTTGTTATTCAGGCTAGCCTGAAGCATTGCCTGGGGTAGGCTGGCATTGCAGCTGTTGTTGGGGCCCTTAGGAAAGAAAAACAACATGCACTTTAACCCACAATTTGTATTCCGGAGCCAGATGGCTCAGTTCATAATGATCAATCAAAACAATGAAATCAGGTGACACACTTTGATTTGAGCTTTGTTGCAGGGAGCTGCCCTGATGTTTACTCATGCTACCCCAACTAGGATGTAGGGTTGATGAGATGAAGACCTCAGGATGATTTGCTGGTTTGCCTGAAGAAGCAGGGCCCACACGACGCGCCGTGGTGGTCGATCCTGTTTGATGGTGTTGAGCAGGGAGCCGAATCTCTGAGCGGGTCTTTCGTTGGATGAAACTCTGCAGCATGAGAGGCATTCTAGGCTGAGATGGTGAGACACAGACCAGGTGAACAATTTGGATGGCAGTCTGTTTAGGTGCTGGATGCAACTTCCAGCTAGCGCAACACATTCAACAATGTGGGGAACCAGATCACGACCCATACTTCACATTCAGCACAATTATAAGACATACCAGATACCACAGTTCGGATGACAGTCTGGTTGCAATTAAATCAGAGTCTCTGTGCTGACCGTATGATCTGTGGTTCTTTCAAAGTCCTGACAGGCCAATCGCTCCAGGAGCAAGTCTTCGGTCCACACCAGGCAAAATTCACTCTTTCACAATTCAGGATTCCAGTCACAGTAACAGCAATTTCGGATAAAGTCTGAATATTAGATTGCAGACTTCCTCACATGAGAAGATGGTAGCAGGCAGGCCAGACACAGCCTTCCCACTGATTCCCCATGCCACCATGCAGGAGCAGCTGCTCGAATTACTCGAGCTGTTTACTCTCTCAACTCGAACTACACACTGAATCTGTACTCGCTATTCAGGTCAAAGTGAGATATTCGGAGTGAAAGTCCGAATTAAGGTTGCAAGATCTTTCCACGAGGGAGAACTGGAGGCAGGCAGCCTTCCTGCCGATTTCCCATGCTATCACACTGGGCAGCGGCTCGACTGGGTCAAGCTGCTCACTCCCCCAGATCCAACTCACTACTGACTCACTGCTGCAGGCAGCTTTGGGATTTCCCAGTGATCCAAAAGGTTCGGTTGGTTGATCCATCGGTCTGTTACAGCAAGGGCTCCCCCTCCAGGTCCATTTAGGTGCCAAACAGTAAAAACTACAATTCCTACAGAAATTCACTCTCACAAGTGCCCTGAGGATAGTCTCCATTTTAAGGTCCCCCAAGGTACAGATTGGTCCAAACCGGCAGTCCAGAACCAAAATGGTAGTGCTTTGCAGAAAGTCCATGCTGCAAAGGAAAGCAGGTTAGACAAACTACAATATCATTATCATTAAAGCAGATAATCAGCAAACAATCACAGTTCCTAATAAAGCTCCCTCTGCATAATTAGTGACGGCAGAATGAAGCGACTGTATTGCAGCCCAGGCAGGACTCGAGCCTGAAACCACTCGGCCCCCACCCAGATTAAATATAACCTATGAAAATGACACATCTTAAAGAGATAGGCATGGAGGCTAACAGGGCAGTCACATGCAATCACTTTTAAACTGTTAGAACACAGAACACCAGCCTGACAATGGACATTAGGCAAGTCCAGGAAGGCATTTTAGGAACCTCCATTTGTAGGGGGGTTACACTTATGGGGATGTGGAAGTAAGTATCTTTTAGGTCCAGAGATGCCAGTCAATCTCCTTTTTGGAGAGCTGACAGAATCAGTGACAAGGTTACTATTTTGAACCTTGGCTTTAGTAAGTGCCTGTTTAGCACCCTTAGGTCTAGGATAGGCTGCCATTCCCCATTTTTCTTTGTTGTGAGAAAATATCTTGAGTAAAAACCCTTTCCCCTTTGTTGTGGAGGCACAGGTTCCACTGCTCTTGCCAACAATAGATTCTGAACCTCTTTTTCCAACAACCTTCTTTCTGCATTAGAAGCTGTCTTGAACACTCTGGTTCTTGGAGAGGGAAGGGATATGAAGCTTCAGGACAAACCCTGACTCACTACTTCCAGGACCCACTTGTCTGTGGTAATCTGTTTCCAAGCCTGGAAATAGTGAGTCAGTCTGCCCCCTACTGGAAGTGGGGAGGTGGCCTAAGAAAGCATATCAGTAGTCTTGCTTTGTTTGAGGCTGAGAATGGAAACTACTGACTTGAACCCCCTTCTGCCCTTGACCCTGAAGTACCATTGTTGAGGGTACTGTTACACTTAGAGGTATGGCCACGACCTGATAAAAGGCCTGGAATGAAACTGTCTCGCCCCTGCCCCCTTCCATTAGGTCTAGTTGATGGGGAAACCTTTTCTTTTGGCCAAGTTGCTTCTGTAAGTGGCCTTGTACTCATCCACACTTTTTTCATATAGGCCTCTGTATGTGTTCCAAGAGAGAAATTATCCTCAATAGGAAAATCTAGTGCCTTGTTCTGTATATCCTGAGTAAGGTTTGTGGCTCTTAACCAGGCAAACCTTCACAGGACATTGTATTGGCTATCCACCTGGCAGCAGTGTCGTTGGTGTCTGCTGTCATCTGAAATTGGTTTTTGGCAGCTTCAAGCCAAATCTGGCAGTCTCAGCTAAGTCATCTGAAAGACTGGAAGGAGCCTTATCTGCCATGGCCATGACAGATTGCCAGAGGGATTTTTGATACTGGGCTGCATAAATCTGGAAATTAGCCTGTTTTATGGCCAAAGAATCTGATAAATAGCCCTTTTGCCTATACCAGCTATCTTCTTGGAATCATTCTCTGGTGGATGGGATGCCAGAGGAACTTTGCGTTGTAACAGGTTGCAACTTGTACCACCCCTGGCGGTCAGGTGGAGAATAAAAATTCAGCCCTTCTCTATCTAGTTGGTACTTCTTGTCCAACCTTTTACCCAAAGGAGGAACAGAACCAGGTGCCTGGAGGAGTTTTATACATCTTTTAAAGAACTTATTTATGAGGAAGCAGTAACTTTTTGGTGGGTGTTAACTCCATCATTTCCAGGCATTCTGCTTCCTCCTCATCTTCTATCTCCTCGGTGGTAGAGATGTCCAGAGCATCAACCATTTGCAGACAAAAGTAAAATAAGATGAATAATCCTCTGATGCCCTGGGAGTGAGCCAAACTCTTTGTTCAGGAGAGACTTCAGGCTCTATAGGCTCCCTCTCATCCTCCTCTTCATAATCCCCATAATCTTCCCTGACCTCATGCAGGGAGGATTGGGTTGATTCAGTAGGGGTCTGGACTGTTGACTGCTGTCCAGCAGGCAGCATCCCCTGTAAAGCCTGCAAGACCTTGAAAGCCTAAGCAATCTCCAGTGGAGGAGGCATATTTACTGTCACATCAGAAGTCCCCAGATACTGATCAGCAGGGAGGTCTCTGTGCTTAGTCTTTTTTGAAGGAACCAGACAGCTAGCCAGTTCAGCAGGCCTTTTTGTGATGGCCTTTGCACCCGTATCAGGGGTAGAGTTGTGGTTTCTGTGATTTCACCCACAGTCACTGAGGGTGTCAACTGGTCCAGAGCCTGGGGACCCTTAGGTGGAGGAAATTTCTTTTAAGTTTTCCAAACATTTTTCAAGCATTTTTTCAGGAAAGGTCTTTTGAGATATCACAGTCAGTTTTTAAATGATCATAGCCAAGGTAGGCAACACAGAAAGTGTGTTTATCTGCCTGTGTAAAACTTCTCCATTAATTTCTACAGTTTTTTTTTTCACTTTATCTTTTTATAGAAATTCGAGTATATACAGTAAGAAAGCACATGTCTAATACAATAGAAGACTATCCTCCATGTATGGTATAAAATACCACTTAACAAAACACAAAGTATTTAGGGTAAACATGTTGGAGAAGCCTTATATACATGTATTGATAATAAAACACAAACCTAGACAGGATGTAAGTGGAGAGCAGAAGGGTTACAATCAATAGGGTATTATAGGATCAGAAATAGCAACAATGTATGAAACATATGAACAATGTTCAGCAAATGGAGAGGTGAAGATAGGAGAAAAGTGCAGAAGGAAAGAAAGAGAGAAAAAGCAAGGAAGAAGGGAAGGAGAGAGGGAGAAATCAGGGAAGAACGGAAAAAAGAGGAGAAATCTGTGCATAAAAGTTTCAAGAAAACCTAATCTGAGAGCAAAATAAGAAGGAGGGATAAATATTCCTAAGAATTAGGGTCTAGAAGAACTAGATTCAATGTACTTGAAGTAATCCTGCCAACATCCGTCATATACAGTGAGTCGGTTATGAGTAACATGAGATAATCAGTCTAGGGAGGCATACTGAGAGAGGATTTGAAGAACATCTGAAAGAGAAGGCACCAGAGTTGATTTCTGATTTCATAAGAATCATGCATTTGACCAGAAGAGAAATTATGTTTTGTCGATTTAAAATGTGCATGTGAGAGGAGAGAGGCTATTGGGGATAGTGATGCCTAGGAAGGAATAGCTTGGGGTCAAAGGTAGTTTTTGTCCTGTTACTCTGGAGGCAAGTAAACCAGACTTTTATGCCAGAGCTTATTAATGGGAGCATAAGACCACAAGATATGAATTAGATCCCGTTGGCCAAATTGCAGCAATTATTATTATTTAATAGGCCAAATTCATTGAAGCACAGAGGGGTTCTATACCAAGATGTAGGATTTTGGTTTGTATTAAAGAACTACGGGCATCTTTAAGTGTATTATGTGCAACATGCCAACAATTACTCCATTGTGGTCTGAAATATTGTAGTTAAGAAAAGTATTCCATTTTTTTTGGCCTGTATAGACTGATCAGGTGGATTATCAATATTGTCTTTGTAAATGGAGCTATTTAATTTTACTGGATAAATTAGTCCAGTGTGAGATGTATGGGTTTAGAAGAGTATGCCTATACACTAAACTAGAGAGAGAGAGATATAAGCTGCCCGAATTTGTAAAAATTTCTGTGTCCTGTTTTAGGAAGTTTCCTTGTGACCTGCAAGTTTGAGAATGATCTAAGAGTGAGTGAATTCTGGGTCCAAGATATCTCAGAGGAAGAAAATGCCTTTGATTTCTCCATGTACAACAGAAAATTGGGTGATTCTAGAGTGAGTAGTGGATTGCCCCATAAGGGGGCATAAAACCAGGGTGTTGGATTGGATTTCATGAATTTGTGGGTTGGTTTCAATAAAGAACAGAGGATGATATAGTTGGGTGAGATTTTAGTTTGGGAAATGGGATTAAAAATTAAGGCAATGGGAACTCCACCCCAGCACAATGCGGATTCCATTGCAACCTATAAGTGGTGCAGTGAGGAGGGTTTCTTGAAACCATTTAATGGTTTGTCCATTCAGATAGCCCAGAGGTAGCCTTTTGAACCAGGGGAGTCCGAACTCTTTTTTTCCAATGTAATCAAAGTTTGTTGCTGTTAATCTTCAGTGGCTTCCCATCCCGGATAAAGTTACCTATTAATTTATCAATTTTAGCAAAAGGAGGATGGTAAGACTAAAGGAATATTGGCAAAGAGGTTAAGAATCTTGGGAGAAATGGACATCTTAATGGCTGCAATTTTCCCATGAAAGAGAGCATAAGCTTTCATCTGTTTAGAATTGTTTTGATGTTATCAAATAAGGGTTAAAGTTAATGTCCCATATCTTCCTAAGTTACTAGTAATTTTGATTCCTAGATATGTTATACCCTGTGGTGACCAAGCGGAATCCAAGAGGCATGTTCATAAAGGCTTTACAGTGGTCGTTATGGGGCATAGTTTGTGATTTGCCATAATTCAAAGCAAGGCCAGAAATTTTATTAAATTATTAAGCAAATCAACCAACAGGGCCCAGCATCATTCAGGTTTTCAAGTAAGATTAAGAGGTCATCGTTGTGTAGAGAGAAACATATCTTTGATTTGCTCACAAGTATGCCCATAATGCCAGAAGATTGACGTAAACAAGCAGTCGGGGTTCCATGGCTAAAATAAACAGGAAGATGACAGGGACAGCCTTGTCTAGTTCACCTTTTGCTAGATGAAAATAAGAGGAAAGGGTGGAATTAGTGTTACTTTAGCAACAGGGGAGTTATATAATAGCTTGATCCAGGAGCAAAACATATGAGAAAGACCAAAATAAGATAAAACTTGATGAAGGTAGTCCCAGTTTAAGGAATCAAAGGCCTTCTTTAAATCAATAGCTATGGCTGCAGCTGGTGTCTTGAGGATTTGGCTTTGTGAATTAAATTAAATAAGGAATGCAGGTGATCAGAACCAGATCTATGTTTAATAAAACCAGCTTAAACAATGAGTTAGCTTTGGGAATCAATGATTCGAAGTCGAGAAGTTAGTTGTTTAGCAATATCTTCCCATCCGTGTTTAATAAAGGAGATGGTACTGTAACTCCGGGGTGTTGAGTAGGGTCTTTTTCTTCTTAGGGATTAGGTTATGATTGTTTTGGTGTGAAGATGGGGAAGCTACAGTATTGGAAGCTTCTTGATAAACATTTAGAAGAAGTGTGACATAAGGTGTCGGAAAACATTTTATAGAATTCGACAGGAATCATCACCCTGGGATTTTCTGGATTTCAAGGAAGGCAAAGTTTTCTGGATTTCTGAAGCTAGAAGGTTCATCTCAAGAATTTGTTTCAAGAATAGAAAGATAAGAAAGATGTAACGATTTAGGAACTGTTGAATTTGTGTGCTAGATGGAGGATGTGTTAGAGTATAGTTTTGATTAAAGGTTTTCATGATACGATTTATAGAGGTTGTCAGAGTATTGTACCCTGTTCATCTTTTTGGCTTAGGATGTGTCATTCCATTTGTTGTGCTTTGAGCTGGTAAGAAGAGTTTCCCATTTTTATAGCTGTGTTCCCAAAACTTATATTTACGCTTAAACAAGGCTAGTTCGGTTTTATGAGAAATTAATTAGTTAATTTAACTCTAAGTTGAAGAATTTCAAGATGAAATTGAGAATCAAGACAGTGCTTATTAGAAGAAAATATACATTTTCTCTTTGTCTTAAGAGATTTTTCCAAGTCAGCCAGCTGTTGTTCCTTTACTCTTTTCTTTATGTGCAGCATAACTGATAGTCTTCCCTCAATCATAGCTTTAAGAGCTTCCCATGCAGAGGACATAGAAGATTTGGTTGGGTATTGTGAAAGAGGAAGTTCTGAATTTGTGCTTGATCATGGGTAAGAAATTGGGATCCTTGAGAAGGAGAGGTCCAGCCACCAGTAAGAAGATTTAGGCGGTTAATGGGCCCCACAAAGTTGCAATTTGACAGGGAATGGTCCTAGATTATAATGGGAGAGATGGATGAATCAATAGTTTTTCCATTATAACAGGAGAAGCTAACCAGTAGTCAATTCTACTGTATGTCTTATGTAGAGAGTAGTAAAAGTAAATTGATCATGGGGTGAAGGAGGTCATATATCAGCTAATCGAACATCTTGCATTAATAATGAGAGGGCTTAATACTTCTAGGGTGGGCTACTGTAGTGGGGCTACTTCTGTCAATGCTGGCTTTCTAAAGCTAGTTAAGATCCTTGCAAGAATAACTGGTGTATTATCAGTGTTGAAGGATAGAATCTGTTTGAGCTAAATTATGGAAAAACTCTGGAATCGGAGTTGGGTGCATGGACATTAACAAGCAGAAGAGGACCAGAGTTGGTATTCAGCTTGACTATCACCCATCTGTCATCAGTATTGGAAATGGAGTTTACAAGGGACCAGACCATTGAGACTCTTATGAATGAACAGCAACTCCTCTTTTTTTTTGAGGTATAGGATGATTCAGTGGTCTGACCGACCCAATCTTTTTAAGTCTATGACATCCTCTGTTAATTTTGTTTCTTGAAGGAAAGCAATTGTGTTTTATGTTTTTGAGATGTGAAAGAATTTAGCCTCGCCATGAGAGTTGGTCCTTCACATTCCTTATAAAAGTATGTACCATATTGTTAGTGTTAAAGAAAGGAATAATCGCTTGAAAAAAAAAAAAATCATGACAATGTTCTTAAATATAGGTGCACATAGCTAGACTTTAGGTGGGGGGTTGGCGGCTGCTATGAACTGTGAGATCAGTCATTATCGGTTTATGCAACACAATCATAGGTGCATGTATTCTGGGCTGCTTTTCATAAAATTTTCTCTTCTGGGCTGTACACCTCTGTTTTCCCTACTACGGATTACTTTGAGAAAAATGGTGGTTACAAGGATGAACCAAAATACAAGAACAGTGAGCCTCACATCCATCGTGGGTAAGCTAATGGAACTATGTTGAAGTACAGGATGGTGGCCACTGTGTAGAAATACTACAGGACAACAAACAGCATCACTTCATATGTGGCGATCAGCAAAACCAACCTTGAGGTTGTGACTGGGTAACTAGGCTTGGACATGGCCATGCTGTGGATGTCTGTACTGGCCTTCAGTAAGGCATTCAACTCAGTGCCACATGGAGGATGGGAAAGAAGTGGCGAGTGTCCAGGGCGGGTGCAAAGCTGGTGGATGGGTGAAAACTTGCGAGAAGGCAACAGAGGGTGGTGGTGGGTGTGGGCTCTCACACCCAGGCAGTGACAGAGGCGGTGTTACAGGGCTCTGTGTAGGGACCAGGTTATTTAGGATATTCATTACAGACATATCATGGGACATCAGAGCAAGATCACTCTGTTTGCTGATGATGCCAAGGTAGCATGGTGGATGACCTAAGAACATGTCTGAGGTTGCAGGATCTGGCAAAGCAAGCTGGTCAGACACCTGGCAACTGGGCGTTAATGCCAAAGGTCAAGGTGCTGCATTTTGTGATAAAGAACCCAAGGGTAGTTACCAGCTAGTGGGAGTGCAGCTAGCACAGATGAGGAGGGAGAGGATCTGGGTGTGCTCATTATAGGGTCAATGAACAACTCTGCAATCTGGAGGCAGCTGCAGAGCCCGACAAAATGCTGGGTTGTATTGCAAGGTATATCCTCAAGGAGGGAGCTGGTGATTACACTGTATGGAGTAGTTAGACCACACTTTGAGTACTACGTGCAGTACTGATCCCAGCGAAGACATTAGTTGCTGGAGGGTGCAGCGAAAGCGACAAAAATGATCAAAGGGCGGAGAATTATCATGGGAGAGGAGGTTGAAGAGATGAACATGCTCATTGGAGGAGAGGAGACGGGGTGACATGGCGAAACCTTTAAATACATAAAACGGAAAATACCAGACTGAAGAGGGCTAATCAAGTAAGGAGGGACAGACCAGGGCCATGATATGGACTGGAGCAAGAAAGGTTAAGGAGGAATGAGACACACTTTTACAGAGAACTGGTGGCTGGGTGGAACCGGTACCTGTTGAGGTGGTGCAGTAAAGTGGAAGGCTGCAAACCAGGATGGGACAGGACAAGGGGTTAATGAAGGGGAAGGTGGAAAGGGTAGCATGCAGAATAAGGGTGCCAACTGCATTCAACAGACTCTCTCACGTCTAAACCTTTATCTGCTGGCAAATTTTGTATGTTCGTATGCAAATCTATGATCAGTATAGCCTTCGTTCCTGGGGCAGTTAATTACAGTATTGTTATGTATTTTGCAGCTTTAGGACAGACTATTAATCACATAATACCTATATTATGTCACACATTTTTTATTTGTTATATATATATATATATATATATATATATATATATAATTTTTAATATATATCGATGAAACCGATAAATAATACTCTACAGAAATGTAGCATAACTCACATTAAAAGTTGCATTCCATGATCATAAGTCCATTTCATGCACAGTTTTCTTCACAATCATGCTGGTGCCCAGGCTAGTAGAACTCAAAACAAATAATAGGGAATAAACCAGTGGCTCAGGGAGTGGTGTGCGGCCTGAGGTATGGGTAGAGGGTAGTGGTGGTAGACCTTGGGAGGATTAAGACTGTATGCTCGAGATGGGCTCCATCTAAATTTATGTGGAGGGAATCCTTAGTTAAAACAGAGAGTTCACTGGTAAAGAATATGTGGTTTAAACTTGAAGATGTTTGGATGGGAAAAGGCTGTGCGACTGCTGATAAAGGAGGACTCTGTCTCGACCCTCTTGAGGTGTAGGAATGTGGAAAAGCTGGACTAGTAAAGTGGAGCTCGGGAAAACAAGCCTCAGGAGAACATGAGCAGGAAATGGAGAGTATAGGGAAGGGTGGAGTAGTCTTTCTAAATGCCAGGAGCTATTGAAATTAAATTCCCCTAGATCCAGACAATGCTAACTAAGGGAGCAGTGGATGTTGCAGCGGTTACTGAGACCTGTGCCACCTCAGGACATGACTGGTACCTGAACCTGGAGGGTTACACTATGTTCAGAAAGGACAGGGTGGAGGTAAGTTGAGGTGGGGTAGCAATGATAGTAAAAAAAATAGTAAAAAACTGCATTGGCATAGGGGGACTAGAAGAGACTGAGGGAACCGTGGAGGAAATTTGTGTCACCTTGATAACATGGGGGGGGCAATAGAGTTAAAATACGAGTGGTGTACAGACCCCCTGCAGTGGTGGAGTAGCTGGAGTAGAGTCTGGTGGCAGATGTTGTGAGACACTGCATATTGGGCAGGGGAAGGGTGTTGTTGTTGGGGGACTTAAACATGCTAGGAACAGACTGGGAGACTATGACATCCTTGGTGGCCAGTGAACCGAGGTTGTTGGATGTCTTTCAAGAAACACGTTCCTAACCCAGCAGGTGTGGGAACTGACCATGGAGGTATGGGTACTGGATGTCTTCCTGGCAGACAGTTAACAGATCGGGGTCCTGGAGGTAAAGGACCCATTGGCAGGGAGTGACTATGCCACAGTCTTGTTCTGCCTGGACCTAGGATGGGTAGAAGGCTGCACAAAGACCAAGGTAAGTGACTTCAGGGGGTGGATTTCAAGGAAATGATAAGGATCCTTAAGGAGTATTTGGATTGGATTGTCCGACAAGGACACTGATAGTAGCTGGGAAATCAGCCGTAGAGGGCTGCAGGTTGCTACTAGAACCTGCGCAAGAGTAAGATGAAAATGCGGTAGGGCCCGAACACCATGCTGGTGGACCAGGGAGGTCCAGGAGGTGGTGTGGTGAAAGAAGGCAGTCCATAGGCAATTCAAGTGGTCAAGGAGTGAAAGGGATCGATGGGAGTACGAGCTGATGTCTAGAAGACCCACTAGGGTGCTGAGGGCAGCTAAGGCAAGAAATAGCATAACCTGGCCAGGGAAATTAGGAGATGGAACAAGGGGTTCTTTAGATACATTGGGGAAAAATGAAGCTGGAAGGAGCAGATCAGTAGGACTAAAACAGGGGAGAGATGGGCACAAGACCCGGGGCAGCAACTGCAGCTACTAAGTGAGTACTTCACCTCAGTTTTCACCGAGTAAAATCGGTGTGCTGCATCATACATGGAAGGAGACAGTGTTATTGAGGAAGGGGGAACCCTTACCAGTCGGGTCTTTAAGTGTGTCCTCCAAGATTGCTTGCAGTACTCGAGGTGCAGCCTCAACAACCAGTTGTACAGAGGGAGTATCACTTCTCTACTTCTGGAGGTGATCACCCTATCAATGCATCCCAGTGTCCTTGGCTGCTGCCCTCCTTCAAGTCTCTGAGTTGTTCATATTGGCATCCACCACCACCCCCAGGTCCCTCTCAGCCATCGAGACTATGTAGCACTTCCACCCAGGGTGTACACTTGGCCCAGGTTTCTGGCCCCCAGGTGCAGTGCCTTGCATTTCCCTGCATTGAACCTCAGCTTCCACTTTCTTGACCATCTTTCCTGAGCCTTCAGGTCCCCCTGTAGGGCCACCCTTCCCTCCTTCCCATCCACTACCACCCCCAGTTTTGAGTAATCCGCTAAGACACTCATCTCACTCCTGATGCCTGTCCTTAGGTCAGAGACATAGCCGTTGAACAGTAGTGGCCTAAGGACTGGTCCATGTGGGACCACACTAATGACCCTCACTGGGGATGAGACTATCCCGCCAAGTACGACCGTCAGGGTCTGATTCTGGAGCCAGTTGCCTATCCATCTGATCATGTTTACCACCCCTTTCTCCTAGCTTAGTCCAACTGGCACACGTGAGGAACAGTCAAATGCCTTGGTGACGTCTAGAAAGAGGACGTCCACTGGTCTACCACATCCAAGGCACTCGCCACCCAGTCATAGAACACCACAAGGTTTGTCTGACACAATTTCCCATGGACCAATCCATGCTGTCTATCATCCATAGCACCTGACTTTCCAGGTCCTCCCTAGCAGCTCCTTGACAATGCCCTCCATCACCTTGCCCATCAGCGATATCAGGCTGACAGGCCTGAAGTCCCATGCCACCTCCCTTGATCCCCCTTTGTGGATAGGCACTGTATGTGCCACCTTCAAGTCCTGTGGCAACCCACCCTGTCCTCGGCGACATTGTGAGATGCTGCGCCAGTGGTTTCACCAGGAAATCCACAAGTTGCTTCAACACTCTTGGATGTAATTTATCCGTCCACAGTGCTTTCTCTTTCGTAAGTGACCTGTGGGCTTCTCTCACTCTCTCTGCTGTGATTTCCAATTCTGATACCTCTTCTGCCTGCTTATCCACCCCCCCTTCTGCAAGTGATGCCTCCACCTCTCCCCAGACCTGTCGATTGGTACAGGTACCCACCCCCTCAGTATCATTGTCTCCTCCATGTATAATGACAGCACCACCATTTTCCACGTTGAAGACTCAGGTGAAGTACTCTTTTAATACCACAGCCAGCAGGGTTTTCTGGCCCTCCCGCATTTTTGTCTTACTCTTGCACTGGTGCTGGTAGCATCCCCTGCACCCCCTCTACTGATGCTTTCCCATCTACTATCAGCGTCCATATCTGACCCGATCCCATCGAAAGACTCCTTAAGGATCCTTCCCATTAAGCTAAAATCTGACCCCTGCAGTCAGTTACCTCCGTCTTTGTACAGCCGTCTACTCCCCCGAGGTCGAGACAGAACCAAACCATGTCATGGTCACTCACCGCCAATGGGTCCCTTACTTCCAGGACCCCAATCTGGTCACCGTCTGCCAGGACCACATCCTGCCAGCAGCTCAACCCCAGTCAAGTCCTACTCACCCGCTGAGTTAAGAACGTGTCTTGAAAGAAATCCAACATCCTCTGTTCCCTGTTCACCGAGGGTGTCAGTCTTCCAGTCTGTTCCTGGCATGTTTAAGTCCCCCAACATCACCACCCTTCCCCTGCCCTATCCGCATTGTCTCCCAACATCTGTCACCAGACTCTCCTCTTGCGCCTCCACCACTGCAGGGTGTCTATAAACCTCTCCCATTTGTACTCTCTTCCTCCTCCCCCTTGTTATCAAGGTGACCCAAATTGCCTCCACTGTTCCCGACACCACCTCTACTCCCCCAATGCCAATGTAGTTTTTGACTATATTGTTATCTCTGCTTCCCTTCCCTTCCCCTGTCCTTACTGAACATAGAATTACCTTCCCGGCTCCCATCCCAGTCGTGTCCTGTGGTTGCCCAGGTCTCATTGACCACTGCCATATCCACCGCTGACTCACTTAACATCGACTAGAGCACAGGCGTTTTATTTCCTGTGCTCCTGCCATTTATCATGACTATTTTCCATCATGTCCCAATAATTCCATTTCCCCAGCTCGTGTTCCCATGTAGATTTGGTTTTCCCATGGCCTGCACTTTTTCCGTCATCATTTTCGAGCACTCCCCCATCTCCCGATGGTGGTGGAGACAGAGTCGCTCTTTCACCTGCCCCCGAAGCATTTTCTCCCATCCCTCCCTCATTTCATCTTGTTCTTGTACAAAACACGTCTTCTGAAATTGGAAAGAGTAACTCTGACACCGCACAACAAACTCATCACTACATTCATTTGTCAATGAATTCACGAAACCTCTGGAATCTTTTGCGTGGGACACAGTACGTTTGATGTGGTGATTGACACTGCACAATTGACAGATTTCAAGCCACATTAATCATTTTACAGCCTTAAAGCGAACAATACTAACAAAACAAACAAGCAGGATCACCATTTTGCAGTATTCCTGGAACCTAACATTTGGACGACTTATATCACTTTGCAGCAACATATCAAGCAGTCATATGTAATGTATCTATTATCACTATTGTACTGCTTATCCTAACCTTGGCATTGTATTTCCATAGTCTGAAATGTGCGTACTACTGTATGTTTCCCCTAGCATCAAATCATGTATTTCACACAGTATTTAGTTCTTTCACTAAGACTGCTGAACATGACATGCTCCGTCATGCTTCTTCCGCCCTCCCGGATGTATTGCTTGGATATACTTAAGTGTCACTGCCATTTCATTTTCTCTGGTTGTATTGTCCTCTAATGATAACATGATTAAATATCGGTGTATGCATACAAATTACGTATCTTTTGATTGGTGTACATTAATGAACCTAATAATTATAATACACAGTACAATAAAGAATTACTCATTTAAGTGCACCCGTGCTGTTAAAATTTTTTTTAGTGGTTTGGTTGCGTTTTTTGCATGCCATGCATCCATAATGAGCACATGGAAGGACAACATTGCTGCATATGCCTGGTCTTGTACTACTGCGTACTATGTGAGTTTTTAAGAACCACTGAGATTACTAACTCTATTGAAGGTTAGCCATTTTCTTGTGTCAATATTGGACACTACCGTTTGTTGTGTCGGTTCATAGTTCAGCTTAATACTAGTAAACTAGTAAACATCACATGCATGCTGCAATGACTATTACACAATGGCGATAACAGATCTAGTGGCAACTGACTTCAGATATCGCCCAGCTACACTTCATCAATGTCAAATTAAAGGTAAAACTAAGATTAGTGCACTGCAAAAACAAAACCAATACTAGTTACTTACACACGTCCAAAAAGTAATAATGCAGTTTAGTGTAGTGTAGTGTACAAAATAACTTCCTTGATTCAAGGAAGCAGTGACTGCTTAGCAACATAGACTTTGACCACAGATAAGGACTGCTAGGCCCATCTAGTCTGCCCATTTCCCTACCTACAGGGTAGGCCGCAAATCCTAGTTAACCAACAACCGATTTCTTCCTACCCCCCACAAGAATTGCCTTATGTCTGTTTCATGCATTCTTGAATCCTCCCACAGTTTTGGACCCCACAACCTCCTCAGGACGGCTATTCCATGCATCCACTACCCTTTCTGTGAAATAATACTTCCTCACATTGCCTATTAACAGCACTCCTTCTATCTTTAAATTCAGTCCCATTGTTCTTGCAAGACTCTTTTTCTGACAGATGCTACCCTCTTGGACTTTGTTGATTCCACTGAGGCACTTAAAAGTTTCTGTCATGTCCCCACCTCCCTTCTTTCCTCAAGGGTATACATATTAAGCTCCTTTAGTCTCTCCTCATACGGCTTCTCTTGCAGACCCTGCACCATTTTAGTTGCCCTCCTGCCTCTATCCTGTCTATGTCCTTGCGGAGATGGGGTCTCCAGAACTGGACACATGACTCCAGATGAGGTCTCACCCGACTGTCTGTACAGATGGATAACCAACTCCTTTTCTGCTGCTGATGCCTCCCCTATACATCCCAGTACATCCACAGCCCTCCCCTACTGCCTTCTCACAGTAGCACTAACACCAAGGTCATCAGACATGATGACCCAATAGAATCAATTGCCTTTTTGTCATTGTTACTACCTCCCCACCCATTGTGTCTTCTTTCCCCTGGGTTCTTGTTTCCCAGGTGCACATTATTTTGCACTCCTTGCATTGAACTTAGCCGCCACTTCCTGACCAATCCTCCAACCTTGCCAAGTCAATTTTCCATCATTTCCATGCCACCTTTGTATCAACTCTGTCGCAGATCTTTTGTGTCATCGGCAAAAAGGCATACTTTCCTTCAGTCCCTCTGCAATGTCACTGATAAATACTAAACCCGCGGCACCCACACGAGTAACCCCCATTTCTTTAGAGTGGACTCCATTAACAATTACCGCCTGTGTCCTGTTGTCCAGCCAACGTTTTCCCAGGCGCACCGCCATGGGTCCCACTCCCAGGCTGGTTGAATTGACTATTAATCTGTTGTGTGTGACTGTGTCAAATGCCTTGCTAAAAGTCTATATAGCCCTAATCACAGCCCTCCCTGATCCACTACTTTGGTCACAAAGTCAAAGAAATCTATTAGATTCAGCTGACACGATCCTTCCCGCTGTCAAACCCGAAAGGCATTGGGTCCTGTGCTCCACTGGCCTCTCGGTACTTCAACATTCTTCTTTCCTTCAGCAGAGACACCATCACTTTCCCTAACACAGAGGGTCAGACTGACAGGTCAGTAGTTCCTGCCTCTGTCTTGGACCCACTTTGTGAAGGGAACCACATCCGCCTTCCTCTCAGTCCTCGAGTACCACCATCATCTCATGATTTATTAAAAGAGTAGCCAGTGGTTTCACTAGTTCCCCCCTTAACTCTTTTAGAATTCTGGGTTGAATTCCGTCAGGACCCATAGCTTTGTCCACCTTCCATTTTAGGAGTTCTAGCTGAACCATTTCTTCTGTGAAAGGACTGCGATGGACCCCCCCCATCCAGAGTGCTTCTGTTAATTGGATAAAGCACTTTCCACTCCTCTTTTGTGAATACTGAGCAGAAATATTCATTCAGTCTTCCGTCTTTTTCTCTGTCCCCCTCTGCCCACCCACCGTTCATTCTATTCAGCATCACTATCCCTCCCGTTGTCTTTCTATGCTCGCTGATGTACCTATAAAAGGTTTTATCACCCTTCTTAACTGAGTCGGCTATCTTTTCCTCAGTTTTGGCCTTTGCTATTCTGACTTCCCTTCCTGCTTCCTTATGCCTTAACTGGTACATCTCTCCTCTGTCCTGTTCTTGTGTGTTTCCTGATACTTCTGGAATGCTATTTTTTTCTTCCTGACTTTCACAGCCACCTCTTTTGAGAACCACAGTGGCTTTTTCTTTCATTTTGATTTGTTTATTTGCTTCACGCCAAGGCTTGTTGCTTCTGTGATGGCAGTTTTGATAATTCCCCATTGCTGCTCCAAACCTCCTTCTAGCCTGTTTGCTAGTGCTTGTCTGAGGCACTCTACCATCTTGCCAAAGTCAGCCCTCCTACAGTCCAGTACCCTCACTTTTGTATGGCTTGACTCTGTAGCTGAGTTTAACATGAACCACACTATTTGATGGTCACTAGTCCACTGATGGTAACCCGCTTCTAGATGTGAGATCCTATCACTGCCCCATTTGAGAGTACAAGGTCTAGGATTGCTCCTCCCATGGTGGGTTCCGAAACTATCTGTCTGATGCCTGCCTGCCGATAGGGCAT
Organism: Neoceratodus forsteri; assembly: GCA_016271365.2. NCBI lineage: Eukaryota > Metazoa > Chordata > Ceratodontiformes > Ceratodontidae > Neoceratodus > Neoceratodus forsteri. The sequence continues at coordinate 1,197,169,042 of CM057456.1, forward strand.
CAAGAATAACCCTGCTCTTGGATGTGGCCGCAGCAAATGTGCTCCAGTTAACATCTGGCATATTCAGGTCTCCATCAACAGTATCTTCCCTTTCTCTGCCATTCTAAGAATGCCTTCTATCATATCCTTGTCCATTCCTTCCCCTGACATGGGGGTCTGTACACAACCCCTGTGCAGATTGTGGTGCCCTTTCCAGTCTCCGAGGTGACCCAAAGTGCCTCCTCTCCTCCCTGTTTACTCTTTTGTTCAGTTGCTTTTATCCCTTCCTTTACATAGAGAGCTACTCCTCCCCCTCTTTTCCCTGTCTGTCTCTCCTGTATGTTTTTTTCCCTGGTATGTTAACATCCCATGTTGGGTTGTATTGCTAGGAGTATCACAAGTTGGAAGATGGAGTTAATAATACATATATTAAAAATAACGATTCTGCATCTCATAGTACTGCCATCAACTAATCTGTTTCTATGTTTGTTGGATGCTATTGAAGGTGGCCAAAAGTAACCACAATTTTAACAAAATTCCCTAAAATGTGTTTGCTATCAAAAAAGTCACACCACCATATGGGCAGTCTTTAGAAAGATGAGTGCACCATGGTTGAGGAGCGGTAAAATAATGGCAGTGTGGATTTGGTTCATGAAGGTAAAGTCATGCATCTGGGAAACAATAAACTCGGGACAGGAGACACAATGTGTGTGGTTGTGGGTGGGCTGGTGGTAGCCTTATGTATCCAACCCCCAAAAAAAATACTGGGGGGGAGGGATTCGTATCACATCACCAAAATATGGCCCAGCAACGTGCGAAAGCTGTCAGGATCACTGATGGGATACCTCAATGTATAAGGAGGTGCATCGTAAGAGGCACACAGGAAGCAGTTGGCCCTCTGTTCAAACAGTTGCTAAGAACAGCGACGGAGTACTGTGTATGGTTCTGGAGACAAGAGTTCCGCAAATACATAGACAGTGTTACAGATGTGCAGTTGAGGCCAACCAAAATGGTGCTGGGTCAGCACCAGCAGAACATATGAAAACCTAGTGAAAGTGCTTAAGATGTATAGTCACAAGACATGGAGGCAGAGTAGGAACATGGTAAAATGTTTCCAATTCCTCGTGGAATCAATAGTCTGTGAGAAAGAGCATCTTTCAATAAATAGCTCTGCCATCTACAGTAGAACACTAGGATGATAGGGGCGATGGCACCGAGGTAATCTGCAGAAGTATTGCTCCACGGATATGATTGTAGATGCATGGAACAGTCTTCTGGATGAGATCATAGAGTTATAACCAGTAGAGTAATTCAAGAATGCATGGGACAGAGATGGAGCAATTATTTTGTTGAGTCGAAGTAAGTTGCCTGTTGGTTAATAAGTATCTGCAGCTTATCACCAGTAACCAGGGAAAAACCACACACAGGGAAGGGACTGGAGTAGAACAGATAAACATTCTAGGGAGGAAAAATCATGGAAAGCCATGTCTGTCAATGCCAAGAGCCTTAGCAACAAGATGGAACATCTGTAGGTTGTCATGTTGCAGTCAGAGCTGGACTTTGTTGCCATCACAGAAAACTGTTGTAAAGATAACCACGACTTGGAGATGGCCATTCATGGATACAACATATTCATAGGTGACCTGGCAGGTACGAAGGGAGGAGTGACACTGTATGGAAACAATTACATGAGTGCCGCAGAGATCATGTAGGAACAAAATGGGGGAGAGACGGTGTGTGTTGAGCTGGAAAGGAAAACGGTGCCAGCAATCTGCAACATTGTGGTCTATAGACCACCATCACTAGATGAATAAACAGATAGGAAACTGATGCTAGCCATCCATTGTATGGCAGACACGGTTGAGAAACTACTGTTTGGAGAATTCAACACTCCAGACATGTACTGAGGCATCAAAGCAGCAGCATCAACTAGGAGAAGATTTATCCTCTACTCTTTTCAGGGTTCCTTCTGCAAACAATTGGTCATGTAACCAACTTGGCAGAAGGCAATACTGGACCTTGTGCTCACAAACAGGGACAATCCAATGGGGTTAACGGGGGCAAGCACCTGGTGAACAGTGATCAACAGTCAACATTTTAAATCACATAAGAAGCATAGCCAAACCACGCAAACAAATATCCTGGCTTCTTGGGGGGCAGACTTGGGGAAAATGGAGAGATACTTTAAAGAGGTATTAAGGGGAAAGGGGTAGAAATTGGGGGTTGAGGAACACTGTGCAGTATTTAAAACTTGGATTACAAGAGGAACAGAAGTATGCTTTAAGAAGGTTAAAAAGAGGAAAAGGGGAGTGGAGTCCATTATGGCTTTCAAAAGAGGCAGCAAATAAAGTGGAAGCCAAAAAGATTGCATTCATGCGATACAAAAAGACACAGGCAGGAGGGGAGAGGGAGCAGTACCGGGAGAAGCAAAGGGAGGCTGGGAAGTCTGTAAGGGAAGCCAAAGCTCAGGAAGAAGAGCAGATTGAACATTAAGTGGGAAGAGCAGAAAAAACCTTTTTTTGGTGTACGTCAATGAAAAAAAGGAAGCCAAAGGGAAGGAGGAGGGAAAGTGAGACTGAAGGAGGGGGATGGTTCCGACATGTAGGATGACACCAGTAAAGCATACATACTCAACAGGTATTTCTGCTCATTCTTTACTGAGGTAGAGAAGGGTAATGTGTCTCAAGGGAGTACAAGGGACAAGAAAGGTGAAGCAATGGAGACAAGTCCCTTTACGCAAAAATGGTTCCTGAAAGAAATGAAAGTAATAATAGTTGATCAAGCTGTGTGGGCGGATGTGGTGCATCACAGGGTCCTTAACGAACTACGAGAGGTTGTGGTGGAACCTCTGGCTATCCAGTTTATCCGATCAATGGAAACGGGGAGGCACCCAAAGACTGGAGGACACCACATGACACCACCTTATACAAAACTGGGAAAAAGACAATGCGGATAACTATAGACCAGTGAGCATCACCTCCATACTGGTGAAGATCATGGAAGCACTGTAACATCTGGTTGTCAATGGACTGCAGGACCAAAGGCAGCATAGTTGCACCAGGGGTAGGTAAAGTCAGACCAACCTCTTGGAATGTTTTGACTCGGAGACTGCGGACGTGGATCCGGGGGAGGGCAGTGGAGATGGTATATCTGTACTTCAGCAGAACCTTTGACACTGTACCACATCGAAGACCGTTGCACAAACTAGGGAATATAGGTGTGTGCAAGACAGTAGTGTCATGGGTAGGTAACTGGCTGTGTGGCAGGACACAGAGGGTGATGGTAAATTGCTGTAACTCCACACAGGGAAGAGTGACTAGTGGGGTACCACAGGGATCCGTGATGGGACGGGTCCTATTCAACATCTTCATCTGTGACATTGCACAAGACCTAGAAGGCATAGTTTCATGGATGACACAAAGCTCTGTAACATAGTAGACACACCAGAGTGTGTAGACAGAATGAGAAGGGAGGTGCTGAAAAGTGAAAAATGTTCAAGGGTTTGGAACCTTAAATTCAATTCAACGAAGTGCAAGATAATGCACATGGGCCACAAAAAGTCAGTCTGCCCCTATATATCAGTTGGGCGGTGAGGATATAGCATGCACCGAGCTGGAAATGGATTTTAGGGTTATTATCTCTGATGGCCTCAAGGTATGGAAACTGCGTGACAAGGCAGCAGGTAAAGAAACTATGATGCGGTGATGCATAGGCAGGGGCATCACCAGCAGGAAATGGCTGGCCATAATTACACCATACAAGATATGAGTGAGGCCCCAACAGCAGTACAGTGTACAGTTCAACAAAGGTGTCGCATGGATTGCATCACAGCTCCTATGAGGACAGGTGGAAGGAATACATGCTGTACTGCCTGGAGGAGAGGAGGAAATAAGGGACATGATAGAGACATAGAGGTATCTTACAGGGAGGAACAGGCTGCAAGAATACACTGATTTAATTTTAAGTGCAAAGATGTTCGAGTACTCGAGGGCATGGGTTGAAGTTGGAGGGAGGACCATTCAGAGGAAATGTGAGGAAGATTATCATTACAGAAGAAGTGGATGACAAGTGGAACACCCTGCCAGAGGAAGTGGTGGGGGCTGAAACAATGACGAGATTACAGAATGCATGGGATAGACACAAAGGAGTTCTGGAAGTCATGGGTAAGGGTCAACAGAGTTCTAGGAAACCATAAACTGAAGCTACAAACTCAAATGGGCCACCTAGGTGGCCCATGTGCCCTTATCTGCCTACACTGTCTATGTATCAGTCTGGTATGTAAATGTGCTGACTCGGTGGGCACAGCGCTCCTCAGCTGCCATAAGATCATATTCTATGTACGTTGCATCAGCACAGGGGCACCTGTTCACTCTTCCACAAGTTTGTTTTCCATTATAACATTACCCAATGACATTACCTGCAATTGCACTGTTTGGTTACAGCAGCATGGAGAGGATGTAATGTAACTGTCATTCATCAAGGTGAAATGACACCGTACACACACACATGTCAATGGAGGACAGTGTTCTAAGACCTCACACTCTCCCCTTGTTTGTGTTGTCAACAGTGTTTGTTTTGCGCTGTGCCACCAAGCTTGCCGGTGTAATCGCAGGCCAACCAACAAATTGCCCTCGGTGAATGGAGTCATGTTATTTATTGGTGGTTCTCCAGCATTTGAATTTGCTAGCATTTGTGACTGTCAACATGCATGTACTTTTCACCGTACAATGGTGCAAGCCTGTGGTAGCAGAAAGTCACTGCGTATCGGTTCTGGGGAACCAACAAGTCATGGCATCTGTCGGAGGGTACCTGCGATAGTGGTGCATGGTGCCACTGGCATATCTTTGCGTGCTGTGACATGCGTTGTGTAATCATGCTCAGTTTTTCTAGTGCATGTGTATTTTTCAGCTGTAGTTGTATCAGTTCTGCCCATTGTTAGACGTGAATATGCTATGCATTTTGATTATGGGAAACCTTATGAAACTAAGTCTCTACTCTGCTGACTTCTATCTGACTTTGTTTATAGTTATGTTCTTTTGCCTCAGCATCTATTATCAGATATCCACCGACAACCACAACCCATCCTAGCATCAATCAGGGCAGAAAGAGTTTGCTGTTACATATATACATCGCTTCATAGCCAGTGTTGGCAGATAAAGGCCGGTGACCTGCAGAGTATGCACATTGGCGCTTGCAAGATCAAGTTATGTTTTTCTGTAAGTCTTTTGCTCGTTACCCCGCACATTCCTAATTCCTTTATGTCTATACCATGCAATTTCATGCATTCTTAAATACAGTGATTGTTTCAGCCCCACCCACCACTTCCTCTGGCAAGGTGTTGCACTGGTCCACTAACTGTTCTGTGATGAAATTCTGTTTCACGCTTCTCTTAATCATCCTCCATCAAACTTCATCCTATTATCTCTTTTTCAGGAACATCTTTTTCACTTATAAGTAGGATTTTGCTCTACTCTGTACCTCCCTATAAGAGACTTGTATATCTCCATCATGTAACCTCTCTCCCTCCTCTCCTCCTGGGATTACATATGCAGTTAATTCAACCTTTATGCATACAATTTGTGATGCAATCCAGGATACATCTTTTTTCCTTCCTCTGAACTGTCTCTACCCTGTCTATGTACTTATGTAGGTAAAGTCTCCTGAACTGTGCACTGTACTCCCGGTGTAGCCTCCCTAGTGTCTTGTACATTTGAATTATGACCTCCCTTTTCCAGCTGGTAATGTCCCTGCTTAGTCATCCCAGACTCCCATTTGCTTTGGATAGATTCACAGCCGGAAGGTAATGTCATTAAAATCTAAGTGATTTCGAAGGGCTGACCAAAGCAGTAGACCAGGGAGGGTTTGTGGACATTGCCTACCCAGACGTTACCTATTCCTCTGACACAGTCACGCACCAAACATTAATAAACAAATTAGTAAGCCTGATAGTGGGTACAAGGGTGGTAGCCTGGGTTATAAACTGGTTGGAAAATTAGACACAGCGGTAATAGTAAAGGAGTCCACAGTGAAGAAAGAATGGTTATTAGAGGGGAGCCACAGGGTTCAGTGCCTGTGACAGGTCTTTTTATTGGCTCGTAAATGGAGTCCAATCTGAAGAAAGAGCATTTACTAGTGGGGTACCACAGGGTTTATTACTGTGTCAAGTCCTTTTTAATGGCTTTATAAGTGACATTGCAGATGGACTGGAAGGAAAAGTATGCCTCTTTGCAGCAGACACAAAGATCTGCAACAGGGTTGATGCACAAGGAGGCATGGAAAGGACGAGAAGGGACTTGGCAAGGTTGGAGGAATGGTCCGACGTATGGCAGCTAGGATTCAATGCAAAGAAGTGCAGAATGATGCACCTGGGAAACAGGAACCCAGGTGAAGATTGCACAAGGGAGGGAGGTAGTAACAACAAACAAGGCAAGTTATCTGGGGTAATCATCTCAGATGATCTTAGGATTGCAAGCACTGTGAGAAGGAAGTATGGGGTGCTGGAGGTATACTGGGGTGCATAGGCAGAGGCGTCACCATCAGAATACATGGAATGCATCTGTGCAGACAGTTGGTGAGAGCCCGTCTGGGGTACTGATTCCAGTTCTGGAGATCCCATCTCCGCATGGACATAGACTGGATAAAAGGCAGTCCAGAGGAGGGCAACTACAATGGTGCAGGGTCTGCAAGACAAACCATATGATGAGATACTAAAGGAGTTTAATATGTATACCCTTGAGGAAAGAGGAGAGGGGCACATTATCTGTTTCTCGAGTGGTACTCGAGCATGACAACCAATGATCCCCCTTTTCTTTTAGCAGACTAATGTGGTCTGCAAACTGGCAGATCTTAAAGAGACATACTAGAGGCATTTTAGTAAATCCTCATTTGTAATGGTGTTACATTTAGACTAAAGGAGGGTGGTATCAACACAGGCCTGATTTGAAGTCTGAAGGAGGAGGATGGACGAGGCTTGGAAGAGGGGCTGGATGCATTGAACATCCTTTCTGCACAGGTAATGGTGTCAAAACAGTGGTATAATGTTATAATGCATGGTACAGACACAGGGTGATTATGGAGGGGTGGAGAGTGGCAGTCTGCATGTCGGCTAAGTAGGAATTGACCATACTGTGTGATCCACGCGTTCTACATATGCCATCAAAGTCTGTGGGACCGACTGAAGGATGCCACACGAGTCTTGCACGGTTAATTTTGGCAAACCCTAAGGCCTAAATTGCACCAAGCCCTATGTGATATGCGACTCCTTATTCAAAGAAGCTGCTTGTGGCTACTGTTGGCCCTTCCGGCACACTATGCCTGTAACAAGCGGTGGCATGGTGCCAAGGGGAGTTATGGCATCACGTGATAACCTGTTCTCTATTCATAAAAGGCTGTCATATAACAAATATCTGTGATGACAAGAAGTATTCAGTCATTTCCCTCGCATTACAGCTGCAGACATTAACAGTCAGACTGTCTGCTTTCATAACTTGGTGAATGGATACAGTTTAGTGAAAGACAGTCGATGCTGTCTTCTTTTGTTTTTATTCTATTTCTAATTGCTTGCAATTACAGAGACATCTGTGAAAGCACCTCGTTGTCAGATATTTTGATTACCCAGTGGGTACTCTCATCCTTTGAAAGCGAATTCACAGTTTTTTAGGCCACATTATCTCTACTCCTATGTTTGTGAGACTAGGTGTGACACACGTCATTGTAAAGTAAAGTGATTAGGCATTGACTTGATGCTGTGTGCTCTCCATCTATTTTAGCTTGTTTCGTGACTTATGTTCTTAGCTGAAAATAAAATCAATGCCTCTCTCTTATAGACCATTCATTGTCCATTATCCACAGCATGTACCCATTTTTATGACCAATCCTAGATGTGTATAGTTAGTGAAACGTAACAAGATATGGTATGTGCATTTGAAATGCTATTTGAAGCAGAATACTCTTTGACTGTAGCCATACTTATACATGCTTATACTGTTATGGTACTGTGCTTTGCTCTGAATCTTGATGTAACCATGTTTAATAGACTTCTAGCTTCTAAGTATACCCTAGCTGGAGACACTATTTTTACAATTTATTTAGACAGAACGGGTAGTATGGGGGATTGGTCTGTAATGATTTTGATGGCTGTGGCCTCCTGCTTTTAATAGAGTGGTGTCCTGGGCTATTTTACATTGAGGCGTGAGTCTAGCCTGGGAGAGTGACATGTTTAATCGTTGGGTGATTGGCATCGTAAGCACATGATAGGCACATTTCAGATCAAACACCATCCATTACCGACACTGAACATGTCATTATTAGGTAAGACACTAATCAAAGGCGGTATGAATCATTGTAACAATATTTCTTGCTGACAGGCTAACAGCAACATATAATCATAGAAACATAGGCTTAGCAGGCAGATACGGAGCATTTGGACAACCAATTCAGAACTGTTGCTTACCTAGTGGATAAGCTACCGATTCTAGTTCACCAAAGCCTATTGATTCCTTCCCCCAGAATTGCAATATTTCTGTCCCATGCATTACTGTATTCCCCACAGTTTTAGAACCCCACAGCATCCCCGGGAGGTGGTTCCAGGTGTGCACCGTCCCGGCTGTGAAAAATCCTCACACTGCCCATGATCAGGCACCCACTCTTTGCTTAAATTGTGGCCCCAATGTGCTTGCACATCTATGTTTCGTAACGATGCTACCCACATGTATTTTGTTGATTGCAATGGGGAACTTGCAAGTTTCTCTCATGTCTACCATCTCCCTCTCTCTCCTTTCCTCAAGGGTATACATATTACGCTCCTTTACTCGATCCTCATATGGTTCTCTTGCTGACGCTGCACCATGTTAATAGCCCTCCTCTGGACTGCCGTGATCCTGTCTGTGTCCCTGCGTAGATGTGTTATCCAGAACTGGACGGAGTACCCCTGATGTGGTTGCACCAACTGTTATTATATCGGGATAAAAAATTCAAATTATCAGCTTGTGATGCCCGTTCCAATCCATATCAGTTACGCCCTACCCCCAGCACTCACTGCTGCCTTTTCACAATGCTTTGTAAAGTAACATAGAGGTATACGGCAGCTAAGGAGCGCAAGGCACATCCCGTAGGCCCATTTATTTTTCTACCTTATTAATGTACCATGGGCCTGTACTCTGTCAGTGACCTATCCTCATCTTTATTACTCACTTATGCCTATCCCATGCCAGTTTGAGGCCATGCACTGTAGTCATAGCCACCAGTTCCAGCTGTAAGCCGTTCCATGCATACACAACTCTGTGAAAATGAATTTCCTCACATGACCACTTCATTGGCCTACCTCAAATCACAATCTCTGTCCTCTTCTCCTGCTATTTTTCTTATATCTAAACATGTTAGACTCTTTCACCTTGTTACTGCTCCAAAAATGTGTTTGAATTTTTCGATCGTATAACCTATCTCACTCCCTTGCCCAAGGGTATACATACTGAGCTCCTTTTATCTATCCTCATATGTCTGCTGATGTAGTCCATAGTTGTTGCCCTTCTCTGGAATGCCTCAATTTGCTAAATGTCCTTATGAAAGTGTGGCCTTCCGTACAGCACGCTGTTCTCGAGATGGTGGCTAACTAGTTTCTTGTAGATAGGGATTATTACCTACCTCTTACAACTTGTGATACCACTAGTAATGCACCCGAACATCACCATAGCCTTACCTAGTGGTTTAGAGTGCTATTTGGATGAGTTCAGGTCATCAGTGATGATGATGATGCCCAAGTGTCTTTCTTCCATTGTGACTGCCATTTTGCGAGTGTATCCGGTTCTCTTCTCATTCAGCACTCCACATCAGGATGATCTACTGTTTTGAAGATGTCGGTTTTAGCGGGAAACAGTCAAGATTTAACCTCTAGTCCATCGGCTATATCACTAATGAAGACACTGAAGTGGACTTGACCCAGGACTGATCCCTGAGGTACAACACTTGTGAAGTGCATCTCTTCTGACTGTATACCATTGACCACAACTCTGTTTTCTGTTTGTCAACCAGTTTGGCACTCAGTTGACCAACATCTGACTCAACCCAAGCCTACCAATGCTTATGTATCAATCTTCTATGTTGAACAGTGTGGAAAGCTTTGCTGAAGTCAAGGTAGGCTACATGAACTGCTCCCCCATTGTTCCACCGCTCTTGTTACCCAGGCAAAGAAATCTATGAATTTAGCGTGACAGAACCTTCCTCTCCTGTGCTCAGAGACTCACTAATTAGTTCTGCAAATGGCTCTGCTAATCCCACCCTTAGCTCCTTAAGTACCCTGGGATATATGGGATCAGGTCACATAGCCTTGTCAACCCTACACTTGGTGAGCTCGTGTAGGACCATTTCATTTGTGAATGGAGTAGTGCGCTCCAACCTCTCTCTCCAGTGTCCATGGTGTTGAGCTGTGGGCCCTGCCCTAGCTTCTCTCTGGTAAACACTGAGCAACAGTATCTATTTATGATAGATGCTTATAAAGGGTACTCCTCTGCACATGCACCGGATTTCTCCCTTGAGCTGTGAAATACCCACTCTGGACTTTCTCCATTCATTAATGCATCTATAGAAAGTCGTATCACCTTCTTTTTACTGTTCGCGCTAGTGTTTCTTCAGTTGGTGACTTTGACTGCCTTACTGCCTTCCCTGCATCCCTTAGTACATTATGTTATGCCTCCCTATCTTCATCCTGCTGTGTTCACTTATTTTTACTTAAGAACAGCCTTTGGGATCTGAACTTTGCTGCTATCTTGAGGTCATCTGATTTGATTAACCACAAATATATTTCCATGGCTCCCACTTTTGTGAAGTGGAATCACATCCACCTTCCTCCTGTCCTCAGGTACAACATCCTCCCATGAATTTTCAAAAAGGATAGTCAATGGTGTCCCTAGTTCTCTCCCTAATTCTTTTAGAATGCTTGGATGAATTCAATCAGGCAACATTGGTTCGGTTTTATAAATTATATCTGCACCCGTTCTTCTGTTAAAGGACTGCGACCGGCAACACTAGCCAAAATGCTGATGGAAAGTATATTAGTCAACTCAACACAGTCTTTTTTTTGTCAAATACTGAGCAGAAGTTTTCTTTCAGTGTCCCTAATTTTTCACTGTGCCACTTTGCCCACCTATTGCAAATTCTATGCAATGTCAGTGTCCATTCCTTTGTTTTTTCTACACTCCTTGATATACCTATAAAAGGTGTGATCCCACTTCATTTTTGGCTGTTGCTATTCTGAATACCCTCATGGCTTTCTTCTACCTTAACTGGTACTGTTGTCTGGCCGACTTCTTCCGGGTGTCCTTATAATTCCTAAATGCTATATTTTTTGCCATTAACATCTCAGTTGCCTCCTTTGTGAACAATACTGACTGTTTGTTCATTTTGATTGGTTAGTTTGCCTCACACAAATCCTTGTTGGCTCAGTGATGCCAGTTTAGATGTATAAGAGTACTCCCTCATGAGCTGATTCCAAAACTAGCTGTCTGCAGCATGTACCCTGCAAAGGTGCAACAGTTAACATCTCGCATATCTGTGTCCCCCATCAACAGTATTGACCTTTCACTGCCATTCTAAGGATGTCTTCTGTCATATCCTTATCCATTCCCTCCACCTGAATTGGGGCTCTGTAACAACACCTGTGCTGACTGTAGTGTCAGTTCAAGTCTCTATGGACCATACTAGCGCATCTCCTCCCTGTTTACTCTTTTGTTCAGTTTCTTTTATTCCTTCCCTTACAGAGAAAGCTAATCGTCCCCTATTCGAACCCCCTTGTATCTGTGTACCATGTTGCTGCAATTGCTAGGATATCCAGGCATCATAGCATAGCACAAAACAAGCTACTAGATCAAATTTTCGCTCTTATAACGCTGGTTGATTTATTAACCTTATCTCATTCAGCCATGTGCTTATTGGTGGATGCTCAGTAATGTTTCAATTTACATGTACCTCAGTAGCTGTGCATGTTATGTACTGTGTATTTCTGTAATGAACAGACATAATAAAATCATTGGTACAAACACTGTATGGTCAAAATTATGTGTATGTGTCAGTGGCTCAGTAGGTAGCACACTCGACTCTGAGGCCGGGAGATCAGAGGGCTGTGGGTTTAGTTACCACAACTGGATATTGGGTCACTATCCCAGTACTGACACTGTAGTGCAGCATGACATGGGTGCTGCACTTCTGAGGTGCCATATTTCTGATGAGACATTAAACTGAGGTCCCATCTGCCTGGATTGGTGGTAATTCAGGCAGATGTCAAAGATCCCATGGCACTTATCGAAAAGAGCGTTGGGATTTCAACGGTGTCCTGGTCAAATTTCCCTCATTCGCTATAAATAACACCAACAGCTTAATCTGGTTTGAGGTCAGTGGGCATTCATCTGCATTCCCCTTCCCAGGGTGTGCCTGAAAATAGGCAGGATTTGTCTAGTGCACTTACCTGGTAAACAAAAACTAAATAAATGAAAAAAAAAATAGTCATACAAAGTATACATACACTGAGCATCAGAAATGGACACTTGAGCAGCTGAAAGAATATATTTAATGCAGAGTGCAAAAAGTACTGCTCAATAAACTATAAATGCAGCAGAGGACTCAAAAGGGACAGTACATTTTTAAAGATGTGTCTACTAAATTAAGCGATCTTGATTGAAACGGATATACTGCCCAAATGGGGCAGGGTACAAATCTCTAATTCTCCACACGCAGCTGATGGGCACTGGCACATGAATGCATTGTCCAAGATATACCAGATGCCATAATATGTCTTGATGGAATGCCGAATGCCTCCGAGATCGTTAGGTGTCTGCAGCATGGGCGAAAGCAAAAAAATACTGCAGATAGTTTGCGGACAAAGTTAATACAGTGGAATCCAATCCTAGATGATCAATCACCTGAAAGAAATAATATAATGATACGTTAAAACAGATACACATTGAAAGGCACACATGTCAGTGGCAGAGCCTGACAGAATCTAGTGCAAATCTTCACATGAACAACAGGTAACAGAAAAATCATTCATGCTAAATTATTCTTAAATGGCATCCTTAAACTATTGGTTCGAGACTACACTAGTTCATTGGTCATACACCGCCTGAAATGGAAGAAGTGAGCACAGCATAATGCATGAATGAAATTGTTGGAAAAGAAAGAGATCACACAGTATTCACACAGGAAAGGCATTCTACGGTTTCATTATGCAATCAGTGTAATGATGAACACGCAACATATGTGAGATATTGAATTATACAATGGTGTGTGACTATCCTGTAACCACATTTATCACAGGGTGTCACATGGCCTGGGTTGATCATGCATTACCCGTGGCTGATGAAAAGCAGTTATAAAACAACATAATTAAACAAATCTAACAGATGGGTCCACTGTATAATTGCAGTAAGGCACGCAAGGGGTGGAGTTATAGAGGATGTACCATTTCCTGTGTGCTGAAGTCACTCAGCTGTGCATTTGTCACTCACATCACTGTAATGCACATTGAATTAAACAAACATCACAACAGCACATCATCTGCTACTAGACTGGCTTCATTAGTGTACATGCTTGCACGTTTGGCCTTGTTAATCAATTAATAGTTGAAGTCACATCGCAGTGAGGCATGGACATAGCATGCAAAGACACAGCTTAGTTATTAGGATAAATATAATAAACAATTAGATGCATGTGGCAACACAGAGGTAGCACAACAGCAACAGTACACAGGTTAGACAGGAGCAAAGAAGCAGGCACCGGATGCAGTACAACGTACCGGTAATTCTGAAATGCAGTCTCCTGGACATAATCCACTGCAGACTCTCTCAACTTGCAATGATAATAACGTGGCTCTTTGGCACACACCACTCTGGTGAATCACTGGTTGGATGAGACTGTGCCTGTGATAAAACATAATGTCAGCATTCCAGTCTGTTGAATGATAACCCATGGCAGTGAAGAGCGATCTCTACTAAAAATCATCAAGCGCCTTCATTGGAGGCAGGGGAGGCAGATAAGGACACTGCATGGTGCAATAGCTTTGACATGACAGGGAGCAAATATTGAGGATCCCGGAGCACCTGCATGGTGGAGGATGTTGATGGCATTGTCGCATATGGACAAAGTAATTGACAGTGAAAGGGATAGAGCAATACTGATGAGTATGCTGATTTGTGGATGTGCCTTAATCAGGCAACGCATGCTAACGAATAGGGAGGTGCCACCTATCCATGGCATGATGGCTAATGTGCTCCACAACATGGGATTCAATCAGCGATTGAAAAATTTGAGAAGAGATACTGCCTTTTGCTTCATTAGGTACTGGTGGTAGAGCTGGAGAGATTAGAAACTATATTTTCATGAGGGTTGGAATATGTCCAAAAGGGGAAACTGGACACTAGGTGAGAGGGTGGAATGCTTCATCGGCAAGCATTTGTACTAGGCATGGGTGGAGACACTGACCAGGTGTAGTGAAGCCCAAGCACCACCACCTAAAGAAATAACAGTATTTAGTGCAGTAAAAACCAATATAGAGATGTTGATATGGAGAAGAGAATGGCTCAATTGCTAACAATGACAAAAGGCAATAAGGACAGGGCTGGGCACAAGGGGATATGAACATAAAGAAATGGAGGCTAGCGAGTAAGAATGCGTGTAGTAAGGACAACAGGAGATGTGAACGGGTGGACTTGATGGAAGGCGGATGCACGGATCACAAGGATAGTCACAGAAACATGTTACTCAGAGAACAAAGACTGTGAAGGTAACATACCAGGGTATACAACACCCAGGAGGGACATGCCATGCAGAAGAGGGAGAGGAGTAGCTCTATGTGAAAGGGACGGGATAAAGGCAGTACAAAAAAATAGAAATAATGTATGAGGATAGGAACTGTGGGGCACCTTATAGAAAATGCAAATCCCACCACAGTCCACTAAGCTTTTGTATACATACCCCTCTCTGAACTGTCAGTTTGACATCGGTGATAGGGAAATGGGAGAGATACATGGGTGTACTATAGACACGCTGTCCCAGCTTTGGGAAACAGCCTGGAGGAGGAAGTGCACGATAGGGGATGGCTACCGAGCAGACACAAAAGAGCGTCAGGCCCACTCTGCTGGCTTTTAGTATGTTCACAGTCATAATGCACAGGTCATTGGTGAGACCATTGTGCATGTTTATTTTTACCTTTGCGTGTTGAGCGAGTGAGGTATAGTCCGGCACCAACTTCAACAAGGTCCCACTTCCAAGTTACATCTCACACGGTGCTGTGCTCCCATCTGTTGCCGGGAGTCAGCACGCATCAAGGTGGAATACCACCCCCACGGAGAGTTGAAGCAGTCTGCGAATGGTTAAGCTTTCTCCATCCGGCCTGACAGACAGCAACCTGGGTCAGTTCACAAACAATGGTCCACGGCATTACAGGTGGAAACGCAACCAGTGTGCCAAAGTGACAGCTCTGTTCTAATGTAGCCCACAACGTAAACCAGTGGCCTACACATCTCTCGTTTACCTGACACCCCAACACCAAGTACTATGATAACCAGGTGCACTGGTACAATGGTCAGTCATACTATTACCCATCCCACTGGTCTCACCTAAATGGTTTTCACCACACATCTGACCTTTCATGGACTATCCAGCCTTGAAATGCTGTGACTGTAACATGGTTGAAGCCTTATACCAGTCTCAGATACATTTCTCGGTATTCTGCTCTCACTATGCACTATTGGCCATCGACTGATGTAGAATGAGTATGTGTTATTTGACTTACAAGCATTTCTGACATTGTGTCAAAAGAAGTGCCCCTTTTTTCTGTACAATATTTTTTGTATCATAACTATACAGCAGAAAGTGCTGTAACCGTGTATGTTGCGTCGTATGAAATCTGCATATAAAATAATCTTTCTATACTGTCTGTACCTTGTATTGTAAGGGCTCGGGACAGAAAACTGTTACTAGTGTGTCTAGTGCCCCTGATCAGTCCTAAATAAATAATAATGACTGACACGATTTTTAATGTAGTGTAGTACAAAAAAGAGGCTTTTGACAAGAAGTACTAGAACAGCAAGGCACTCAATGTGAGGTACCTTGTAGACCACTGTCTGCTAGCAAGAGTCTGAGACAAAGACAAGATGGTACCTAAGTGCATCAAAACATTTTGACAAAGGGACTTACAAAAGAACATTGTTAGCCTGAGACAAGGCATTACATCTTTTGTGGATTGTCAAGAGAGCCTTTCATCATTGTCTGGCACTACAAGAATGAAGACAAAGGTCTCTGAAGGGGGTAGGACTGCTGCTTGAGATAATGAGATTAGCTCAGGATGCTAATTTATATTTATATTACCACAATGTCATGTACATTCAAAGGCACAGTCAATGGAGTAGCAGGAAGAGGTGATAACATGTGGAAACAAAAACACATGGTCTAGGCACACAAAGACCAACATGAATTACAATGACATATTGACTTGCATCAACAGTTTGTCTGGAAAGGTCTGAGAAGAGGCCATTGAGAGATGAAGACAAGTAATCTTATTTGCTTGCATAAGTATTGTGAAGGGAGTAGTCCCAGGAGATACCTAAGCAAGAGTTGCATTTGATGGAAGGAAACATGGTCTGAAAGCAGAAAACATACAACTTGAAGTGAAGAAAGGGTATACAAGAGTACGATTGGGCACATGGAATAAATTGGAATAATTATGCAAAAAAAAAAGGTAGAACGCATCAAGCATTACAACAACCAATAAATGGTATATGATAGTGCCTTTGGATAACAGTTCTAAAATACAACATAACAACGGGAAAAAAGTGATGATCTCAAGTTGTAAGGTATGGGTTGTGAAAGACATGATGAAGCCTTATAGCAGTGGTCTTGGAAAAACATGACAAAAAAAATGCTTTCTTTGGAACTTTGTAGAGATGCTGCCATACCCATTGCTGGCTCATACTCACACAGCAAAGAAAAACATGTTCAAAAAGCATGCCACGATTTAATGCATGGATAACTGCATCCAGCTGTGGTAACACTATGTCCACGTATGTAAAGACACAGAGGCCCGGATATTCAAACTGCGTAATTCTGAGGCGCAAGCCCTTGCGCTGCTCAAAATAGTTGCGCAGGGGTGTGGCTGGGGTGATATTCAAAGGAGTAGCGCTATTGAGCAAGTCCTTTGAATATCAGCCCCCAGCCACAGCCATCTGCATTAGGCAGTGGAACATGCGCCACCGCAAGTTGTCAGACTTGAGCATTAAACTTCTTGGTGGCACAAGTACCATTGATCCATGTGGAAATTTCCGATATTCAAAGGTGACATGCAAATGGAGCCATAATTCATGCAAGGCGCAGGGTGGCCATTTGCATCTATTTATGGCCCCATTTGCATGCCATTAGCATGTAGGTGCGCCGATCCCCGAGGACTTGCACCTGGCCGCCCTGCCAGGCAGCAGCCGTCGGGGACAGAGGCACCCTGCAGCCCCATCGCGGGCAGTATGTATGAATATACCCCCACAAACATCTACAGATGCCCGAATGCGGGCAGAATGTGACACCCCCCCAGTGCCCGATTGTGGGCAGAATGTAACCCCCAACCCGAATATCTCCCTTGTGGTCAGTGGATCGTAATGACGAGCAGCGGGCAGAATGTCACTGACAACCCCAAACATCTCCTGGTGTCTAGTGTCCCACCCCACCAACCACAAGAACCCACCCCTGCTCCCCGGCGGCGGCATCCCACCCACCTGCGCCCGCTGCCCGCCGACTGACTGTCCGGTGGGGCTGCGCCCATTGGTGCAGAGCTAGAGCCAATGGGCGTGCAGCCCATACCATCATGACAGTCCAGATTTGTGAATGCTTTCATTCACAAATCTGGACTGTCATGTACGGCTATGGGCTGCTACGCCATTGGCTCCAGCCTACACCAATGGACGTGCAGCTTCAGGACGATCGTCGGCGGCTGGTGGTGGGTGGGATGCTGGCGCCCGCCGGCTGCCTGGGGGGAGTGGGGTGGCAGTTCTTCATGGGTTGGTGGGGTGGTGGGACACTAGACACCAGGGAGATGTTTGGGGTGGTTGTCACTGGACATTCTGCCCGCTGATCGGCATTACGGTCCACTGACCACCAGGGATATATTCGGTGGGGGTGGTTGACATTCTGCATGCAATCGGGCACTGAGGGGTGTTCTGATGTTCTGCCCGCGATCGGCATCGGAGATGTTTCGGGGAGTGTATTCATAAACTGCTCATGTATTGGGCATCGAGAGATGTTTGGGGGTGGAGTGTATTCATACATACTGCCCGCGATCGGGCATCGGGAGATGTTTTTAGGGTTGGAAGTGTATTGATACATACTGCCCACGATTGGGCTGGTGTGGGGGCACAGGGACTGAGTCGGGGGCCAGCCACGGGTGGCAGCTGATGTGTTTCGCCCTGCATTACAGCAGCTCACCTGAGGGTGGCCATCAACTTGATCCTTTTTTTGTTGGCTCAAAGTTGTGCAGCCGCCGGTTGGGGGTTGCGCCTGCACTACTCTGCACAGCCCGACTGAATATCGGGTTGTGCAGTTTATGCATGGTTCCTCCACCTCATGTTGAGCATGAATTCATTTGCATTGCGCTGTTGCTCAGCCTGTTTTCATTGGCGCAACGGCCTCCAGCTGAATATTGCAGAATGGCGCAATGTCGGACTTGCACATGCACAAGCCTGTTGCGCATGGAGCAACCCTTTTTGAATATATGGGCCAGTGTGCCTTTTTTTAGCTGGCAGTCAAAATTACAGTAGCAACATATGCAGAGAAAGCTGAAGGGGACTCGAGCTTATCACTTTCGATGCTGCATGCATGCACAATTTAGATGCAAAAAATTAAACCTGAAAATAAGACACAAAATATGAAGCCTGACAATGGAAATGTACAGTATGCACTACACAATACTCATGTTCAGTTATCTAAAACTAAATGATACTGTTGCTTCAAAGGACATTATTGAGTATTGTACCAGGAAATACATTCTAGACAGAAGGGTGCAAGAAACAAACAACATTGAGAGATAAATTATTTTCAAGTTTGGTGACCGAGTGAATTGCATCCACATAGAAACATAGAATTTTACGGCAGATAAGGACCGCTTGGCCCACCCTGTTTGCCCATTTCCCTACCTAATGGATAAAGTGAAGATCATAGTTAACCAGTAGCCTACTTCTTCTTGCCCCCACCACCTAGAATTGCCTTATGACTGTGCCATGTGTTTTTGACTCCACAACCTCCGCTGGAAGGCTGTTCCATACATCCACAACCCTCTCTGTGAAAAAATACTTCCGTAAATTACCCCTGAGCCGCCCCACCTTCTATCTTCAAATTGTGCCCCCTTGTTCTTGAACACTTTTTTTTTTGAAAGATGCTACCCTTTAGGACTATGTTGATTCCCTTGAGGTACTTGAAAGTTTCAATCATGTCCCCCCTCTTCCTCCTTTCCTCGAGGCCATACATATTAAGCTCCTTAAGTTTCTCTTCATATGTCCTCCGGTGCAGACCCTGCACCATTTTATTTGCCCTCCTCTGGACAGCTTCCATCCTGTCTATGTCTTAGCAGAGATTGGGGCTCCAGAACTGCACACAGTAGTCCAGATGTGGTCTAACAATCTGTCTGTACAGAGGAACAATAACTTTCTGTTTTCTACCGGTGATGCCTCTCCCGATGCATCCCGGTATCCCCCCCAGCCCTCCTTGCTGCCCTCTCACATTGCTTGCCCACCTTAGGTCATCTGATATGACTACACCCAGGTCCCTTTCAATTTTTGTTGTTGTTAGTATCTCACCCACCCACTGTGCACTCTTCCACTGGGTTTTTTATTTCCCTGGTGTCTTACCTTGCACTTCGTAGCATCGCATGTAAGCTGCCGTACATCTGACCTTTCCTCTAACCTTGCCAAGTCCCTTCTCATCCTTTAAACCACACCATGTGCATCAATTCTGTTGCAGATCTTTGTGTCATCTGCAAAGAGACATACTTTTCATTCCAGTCCCTCTGCAATGTTGCTTATAAATACATTGAAGAGGACCAGTCCTAATACTGAAGCCTGCGGTACCCTACTAGTAACCCACCTTTCTTCAGAGTGGACTCCATTTACTATTACTCTCTGTGTCCGATTCTCCAGCCAATTCTTTACCAATGCTGTCATCTTGGGACACACTCCCATGCTGGCTAACTTGTATATTAATCTTTTGTGTGGGACTGTGTCAAATGCCGTGCTAAAGTCTAGGTAGGCCATGCCCACAGCACCTCCCTGATCTACTACTTTGGGCACCCAGTCAATTAAAATCTATCAGATTAGTCTGGCATGACCTTCCCACAGTGAATCCGTGGTGCCTTGGATCCTGTGCCCCTCTGGCCTCTAGATACTTGAAAATTCTGTCCTTCAGAAGTGATTCCATCATGTTCCCTAACACAGAGATTAAACTAACAGGTCTGTAGTTTCCTACTTCTGCCTTGCTCCCACTTTTGTTGAGGGGAACCACATCTACCCTCCTCCAGTACTCCGGTACAAACCCATACTCCTATGATTTGTTAAAGAGGGTAGTCACTGGTGTCACTAGTTCTACCCTTAGTTCTTTTCGAATTCAGGGATGAATCCGATCAGGACCCATTGCTTTGTTCACCTTCAGTTTTAACAGTTATTTCAGTACCCACACAGGACCCTAGGCAGCATGGATTCACAGCGGGAAGGTCATGCCAGACAAATCTGATAAATTTCTTTGACTGGGTGACCAAAGTAGTAGATCAAGGAGGGGCTGTGGACATGGCCTAC
The DNA here is from genome assembly GCA_016271365.2 of Neoceratodus forsteri. Lineage (NCBI taxonomy): Eukaryota > Metazoa > Chordata > Ceratodontiformes > Ceratodontidae > Neoceratodus > Neoceratodus forsteri. The sequence continues at coordinate 1,197,189,834 of CM057456.1, forward strand.
CTAGACTTTAGCAAGGCATTTGACACAGTCCCACACAAAATATTAATATACAAGTTAGCCAGCCTGGGAGTGGGTCCCAAGATGACAGCCTGGGTAAAGAACTGGCTGGAGAATAGGACACAGAGAGTAATAGTAAATGGAGTCCACTCAGAAGAAAGGAGGGTTACTAGTGGGGTACCGCAGGGTTCAGTATTAGGACCGGTCCTCTTCAATGTCTTTGTAAGCGACATTGCAGAAGGACTGGAAGGAAAAGTATGTCTCTTTGCAGATGACACTAAGATCTGCAACAGAGTTGATGCACAGGGTGGGGTGGAAAGGATGAGAAGGGACTTGGTAAGGTTAGAGGAATGGTCAAATGTATGGCAGCTTAGATTCAATCACCAGTCGAAAACAGGACGCTATTATCCCGCTGTACAGACAGCTGGTGAGACCCCATCTGGAGTACTGTGTGCAGTTCTGGAGACCCAGTCTCCGCAAAGACATAGACAAGATGGAAGCTGTCCAGAGGAGGGCAACTAAAATGGTGCTGGGTCTGCACCGGAAGACGTATGAAGATAGACTTAAGGAGCTTAATATGTATAGCCTCGAGGAAAGAAGGGAGAGGGGGGACATGATAGAAACTTTCAAGTACCTCAAGGGAATCAACAAAGTCCAAGAGGGTAGCATCTTTCAAAAAAAGAGGTGTGCAAGAACAAGAGGGCACAATTTGAAGATAGAGGCGGCTCAGAGGTAATTTAAGAAGTATTTTTCAGAGAGGTTGTGGATGCATGGAAAGGCCTTCGGAGGAGGTTGTGGAGTCAAAAATCAGTGGTGGAATTCAAGATTGCATGGGATAGTCATAAGGCAGTTCTGGGTGGTGGTGTTAGGAAGAAGTCGGCTGCTGGTTAACTAGGATCTGCAGCTTATCCAGTAGGTAGGGAAACGGGCAGACTGGGTGGGCCAAGCGGTCCTTATCTGCAGTCAAATTCTATGTTTCTATGTTTACTTGAAAGAGGCATTAAGGGGAATGGGACAGGAATCTGTGATTGATGAACAGTGGGCAGTATTTAAAATGGTAAGGGAGGTATTTCTACTGATTTGTTCCAAAAACCTACAGATAGGAACACACTGCTTCATGCCAGTAACAGTCACCCCATTCATACTATAGTTGGTATCCCTAAGGGACAGTTCACCAGAAGAAAAAGGAACTGTCCCTGTTCTATCATGTCCCCCCTCTCCCTCCTTTCCTCAAGACTATACATCTTTAGTTCCTTTAGTCTCTCCTCGTATGTCTTCTGGTGCAGACCCTACACCATTTTGGTTGCCCTCCTCTGAACAGCCTCCACTCTGTCTATGTCTTTGCTTAGATGGGGTCTCCAGAATTGCATGCAGTACTCTAGATGGGGTATCACCAACTGTCTGTACAGAGGGATAACAACTTCCTGCTTTCTAATGTTGTTGCCTCTCCTTATGCATCCCAGTATCCCCCCAGCCCTCCTTACTGCCTTCTCACATTGCTTGCTCACCTTAAGGTCATCTGTATAATTACTCCTAGGTCTTTTTTTATTTTTGTTGTTATTATTTCACCACCCCATTGTATACTCTTCCTCTGGGTTTTTGTTCCCCAGATGCATTACCTTGCACTTCTTTGCATTAAATCTGAGCTGCCATATATTTGACCATTCCTCCAACCTTGCCAAGTCCCTTTTAATAAGTTAGTAAATCAAGAAATTACTAAATTAAGTCAGGTAATGGACATGTTTGAAGAGTTGGTATTTCAGGGCCCCTTTAAAGACCCTGATTGTGCTGACAGAAAGCAGCTGGGTGGGGCCTGGGTCCAATTAACATTAAGTGGGATGCAGTTCCGAGAACACGTGGAGCAACTCATCATCCAAGGGTATCCACAACCCTTGAAAAGCAGGGCCTCAGTCCCCTATGATCAGCAGGGGCTACACCTCATGAAGCGGAGAGACAGGGGATCCATACTATTCTGCAGCTGTTCTTACTAGTAGTCTTCTCTCTCATTCCTCGGGGGGTCATGTCTATTGTACTTTTTGCAATCAAGGCCAAGTCCATCAGGCACCTCAGGGGATGGAATCTTTATCAGCTGGAGATTCTTTTAGTTTCAGCACTGAGCCTTGTAGCACCTTCCGCAGGGTGGATGTCTCTATCACAAGACAGAGGGAGAGGACAGTTAAACATTTCAGCAGAAAGTTGAAAGCAGTGTATTGCTACATTTTTGTCTAAGCTCTGCTGTTCCTAAGAGTCTCTCATTTGGGTATTTAATAATTATAATTATCATTAAGTTTTCATTAATAAATACAATAATTAAGCTTGGAAGCAAGGCAACTCAAGCTCTTAGTTTCCTCCCTGGGAGATCTCATCTGTTATGCCAAAAGCAATAACATTCCAATAAAGAGGGCATTCAATCCATAGTATTGGAAGTTGTCCATGGTGCTCAGCTTCAAGTTCTCTCTTAGCTCATACATTCCCTCTCATTTCTTTTAGTCAGTTGGGCTGTCCCTCTGGCACTTTTCCTGAGGGTAGAATGGTCTCAATCATGAGACCAGGAGAGACCTTAGCCAAATACCAATGTATGATAACCACTCATCATTCATTTGCCCAGTGACCAAGTGAACAACCTTTTGCTAAATATTCTTTTAACACTGGCATGTATTTGTTAGTGCATGTTGTCCCTTTCTGTCAGTTTCAAGATTCTGATAGTACACTAGTACATTTTTATAACCCATTTATTGCAATACAGCATATATGCAAATGCCTCAGCAGATGGTTATGCAGTTCCAAAGGTTGACTGTAATAACAGAGTAGTAATGACTATTATTGACTAGGAATATTATGGTGTGATCTTTTTATTGCTGTAGTAGGGATGAGATATTGTCAAAAGCATATCATGGTTATCTTGGTGTGAAAATAAATTATTTGTGGTTCAGATGCCCCACACTAATAGGGCCACCTTGGCTGCATGTTTACTTACAATCAGGAGTGCAGGGAAGCAGCTGCCTGTGCAGTTGAAGTTACTCTGTAGACAGCAGACAGTGGTGCTCACATGCTGGTTAGCCTGCACTATACCCCAGGTACTAGGCACATACTCTTCACAATGTTCCTGGACTCTACAGCCCCTAGACTGGAAAACCTGAGTGCAACACAAAACTGGGTCTCCCAGGTTCGGCATTAATGTATAAGTAAATTGAGGTGTTCATGCAGTCTCTAGCTTTAACAGGGATCCATACAGTGATGAAAAGTGCCAGGCTCCATCTTGACTAAAGATAACTGGATACTGCTGTGACAATGTCCTCAGCTGCAACTAGTTTTGATACTTGGTGTCACTTGATGTCACTGTTTTCAATTGTTAAAAATATACATTACCATCTGCAGGGTTGTTAAAGAGTCAGCAAGTGGCTTTGTATAGAACAGTGCTGTGTATGTGTGTGCCTCTACAATGCCCTTGGGACTGTGGGCTCTAATAATCATCTGGAAATTTAAAAGAAGATAGACACATGAAAAGGGATGGCTTTTTCTATTCTTGACTGTTCACTCAAGACACTGATTGACATAAGGAAACCTGGCACTAAGCACTACTATAGCTGCAAACTGTGGCAGCTTCAGGACCAAATCAGAAGGTTAGTAGGAGCCCTTTCTTTACTATGCCTCTTGCCACTCTTGATTTGACTGCTGCTCGCTTCCTCTGTTCAAAAGAGAAGCAGGGGGTTGGCACACAGCCCAGTGGCAGGAGTGCCACATGCCACGCAGACATCCTGGGTTCTTGTCCCAAGCCTGGGCTTTTAATGTTGATGACTGGCATTAGGAGAATGAGCATCAAAAAGGAACAAATATTTGTCCTGGTTTCTGCTTGCCTGTGGTATCCCCAGGGAGTTAGGGTGGAGGTACTGCAGTGTATGTGATACATGTGATGCAGATGTCAGCTTGGTGTCAGGGAGGGTTTGCCTACTGATGCTACCAGGGGAGGTGGGAGGAGGAAAAAGCCAAACCAAAGCATTAAACTGCCCCCCAAGCTCTATGGTGACTGCATTGGCAAAGCTCCCACTCTGCACATGTATTTCAATATCTGGATTACAGCCAGGTAAATTGGGCTCCTGGCCCACAGGGTAAGGTTGTTTGTCAACTTGTGGTAGTGGTCACAGTAATAGGCTCCTCAGGGTAGATGAAGACTTGGAAGCCACAGAAGAAGGTTCCAGTTATTAGGGGAGAAGCAAGTGTGATAGAAAGTTTAAAAAGTTTAATGAAACAAGCCAGCCCAATAGCCTAGTGAAAGGCATGTCTGTAGTACATGCAGGGTAGTCATGTTCACATCATCTCAAGCCCTGGATTACCAGCTGATGATACAGAAACTCGGCATAGTTCTTGATGGAGACACAAAGCTTCTATGGCTAATAAAAGTCTGGTTGACATTTGATCTGGGATAGTACTAACTTTTATTTGTGGGCAGTTATCACTGGTTGTCTGTGGTAAATAGCAAGTCGAATCTTTCTACCATTTGGATGACTCTCTCCTCTGACCAAATTCTCCCGTTATGGCTGTTGACATCACAAAAAGGAGCCATAATGATAAACAGCTGTGGAGCACCTTCCTCAGAAGTGTGTCAACCTATTCAGTGCCACTTATGCCCACACGATCTCCCCCCGTCCCATGAATTGGATCCATATGCTCAGGAAGGACACAACCTCATCACATTCTATACGATCCAAAATAAAAGGAAACGTCTCACAAGAATAATACCAGAACCACATTAGGGAAAGGGGAACACATATACATACATTTTTATATATACAAAAAAAAACCCTACAATTTCATCATCACAGAAACTTGCAAATCCCTTTCTTATGTAAAATGAAGGGAACAAAGAACAGTATTCCTGCTTGACACATCAGGGAGATGTTCCCTCTTAACAGATTACATGGCAGAAGGGATTATCAGCTAATGCCAGGAGTTTGGGGAACAAAATGGTGGACTTGGAGTCCATCATGGGGGATGAGGGTCTGGACAAAGTAGTGGTAAGTGAGACCTGGTGGACAGAGCAGCATACCTGGGAGACACTTATGCCAGGCTACAGACTGTTTAGGAAGGACAGAACGAGAAAGAAGGGGGGTGGGGTGGCATTATACATAAAGGATGACATTAGGTCAATGGAAGAGCAGGAGGAGGAAGGGGAGACAGAGCTCCTGTGGGTCACACCAGATAAATGGACTGGATAATCATTGAGGCTGGGGGTGGTATACAGACCTCCTACACAGGGGGAGGACGGGGATACACAGCTGATGCAGGCAGTTACATGGATGGCTCGCAAGGGGGAGCTTCTGCTAGTGGGGGATGTAAATCTCCCTGATGTGGATTGGGAGATCCCGGCTGCAGTATCAGCTAGGAGCAGGGGGATCCTAGAGGCGCTACAGGATGTATCCATACAACAGCTGGTTAGGGAGCCCACTAGGAGAGATAACCTGCTGGACTTGGTCCTCACAAATGGGGAAAGTGTGGAAAAGGTGGTGGTGGGGGACGGTTTGGGTACAAGTGATCACAGGACTGTAAGGTTCAGGGTAAGGATGGTAAGGGAGTCAAATCAGACCAGCATGAGGGTTATGGACTTCACGAGGATGGACTTTAAAAGAATGAGGAGGATATTTAGGGAATAAATGTCAGAAAAGTAGAATATAGGGGATGTGGAGGAGTTATGGGAAACTACTGTATCAAAGAGGGGTACTGAAAGCCACTGAAATTTGCATTAAGAAGGTGAGAAAGAACAACAAAAGGAGGAGACCACTCTGGTTTACAAGGGAGGTAGTAGGAGAGGTCAGGGAAAGAAAGAGGGCATTCCGAAAATATAAGATGACTCAAAGGAAGGAGGACAGGTAGGCTTATAGGGAGAAGTGGAGGATAGTAGGGTAGAAGATAAGGAGGGCTAAAGCTGACACTGAGGAGAAAATAGCCAGGCAGGCCAAAAGGGGAGATAAAACTTTTTTTAGGTATGTGGGGGAAAGAAGTAAGGCAAGGCAGGGGATAGTACGGTTGAGGGGGGAGGAGGAATACAACTGGAAGAGGACTTCGAGAAAGCAGAGGTGCTGAATAGTTACTTCTGCTCAGCCTTGACGGAGGAGGGGGTGGGTAGGGAACCCAAGCTGAGAGGGAGGGGTAGGGAAGACAAAAAGTTGGATCCTGAAGGCGACAACCCGATGCTGTTCACCCAGAGATTGGTAGTGAACTTGCCGGCCCATGCCCATTTGGGCCCTCATACGCTATCGAGCGTGCTCATCGAGACCTATGGCCTATGCCTCCTCTGGGGCCTCCCCCACTCACTTTCATCTTTAGATTTTTAAACTTCAAAGAGAAACAGCATTTTCTTGCCAAGATTGAAGAGATCCAGGAAGTTAAGTGGGAAGCAGCAACAATTCGTGTGGCACATGACCTACCCGTCTCGGTACGGCAGAGGAGAGCTTCCTTCCATGCCATTGTGACCAAGTTAATTGCTGCAAACATCAAATTTCATATGGGCTACCCAGTGTAGTTCCAGGTCCTGATAGCCGGGAACTGTACCACTTTTGAAGATTCAAATGTAACCCCTCACCCCTGCCTTTTTAGCAAAACGACAGGTGGCATGCTGTTGAAGCTGACAGCAGTACCTGGTGGGGACTGGGTTCGGTGAGGATGCGGTTACTTGGCACAGGGGACCTAGGTTTGGCTACTCTGCACAGGGGCACCCAAGTAAATCCGAACACAGGAAGCAATAACTGTAATGTCCAGAACCAGGAATGGGATTCTTCAGTGTGGCTTTTATTCACATCCAAGCTGAACAAACAAAGCATAGACGGACCCCCATGTGGCTACATTTCCTGGTAATGCAGATTAGAGACTACAGAACACTTTTTCACTATTTCCAGCCCTCAGGCTCTAAACCCACCAGGCACATAGCCCGGACTTGCACGCAGCTTTGGATACACAGCCCGACTTGTACACTACTGGGGTTTTCCCCACTGGCCCGGCTCCCCTGCTGGCCACTTGATCCACAGTCCGTTGGAAGAATGAACCAATTATCCTGTTGCTGCTCCCCAAACCACACTAGAGTCTGCGACTCCTAGAGAGAATTGTCCTTACAATCCCACATCTGGGTACTTCCCCCATCACTGGCCAAGTGCCTGAGGTAAAGTAGAAATCCACAGAAGAAATCCGTAGAGGTGGACATGGTCACTAAAGATGGTGGGCCACTCACCTCCAGCTCCCACAGCCCATACCCGGCCATTTCTCTGGATGCTGAACAATTCCTTTTCTGAACTTTCAAATGCAGATTAAGGGTAGACGTCTGTCACATCACCTCTACATATTATTTGCATCCCAACAAACTCTGGAACTTGAAACTACTTTTACTTTGCTTAGCCCATTTCTCTAGGCTTCCCAATATTTAGTAGTTTAATTCCCACATTGTCACACAAGTCCCAGGGTGAAAAAACATATGCCCTTTAGCCAGAGCAGACACTCACTTACGCTGTAGGTGCCCACATGCATTCACATGCAAATCTTTCTTTTCTCCCAAAATAAATACTGGAACATATAGGCAGCTTTTCCTCCACAAGCAGAACTAGGGGGTTGCCCCATGAATCTGCAGGGAAACCTTTTCATCCCCCCCCGGAGGGAGGGGGCACTGAGACCCGAAAACAGCAGCCTCCACCACTTCAGTAATCTTTTGTCTCTCTCTTTAAGGTGGAGACACACACCCTTCTATTTAAAAGTAGCCCTCTGTCAGGGCTGAGGCTCCTAGAGCCTTCACTGAGCTGCTTTACCAGCAAGCTCCCTACTTCTCACACACTCACTGAAGACAAACTGCAGACTGACTTCAAAACTCCCAACGTTCTATCTAACTCCCTCTGCTGCAGATTCCAATGTGGCTCATGCAGCTGTGAAAGTTCCATTGGTGATGTCATCCCTCAGTCTCAGCTGAGACTGAGAACAGAGTGAGACAGTGTGAAACCCATTTAACTGGAGTTTCACAAGCTGCCTTCCCTGCCTACCACTGGGTCTTACTGGGATTCTAGTAACCCCAGGTAACAAGGGGGTTACACAAAGAGCATGGAAGAAACCCTCAAGGAGACCTTCCCTGCCCTGTTTAAGAACCGCTGAGGACATCAGCCTGGGTTACTGATGCAGTATGTCTCCTTTAAATTCTACGTAGAGAGTTTTTATTTCCCTCTTCGGCCTGCAGTTCTGAATGGGATTGTAACTGGGTGAAAGGACTGACTAGAGCCTGTAGTGCATTCTCAGCCTATGTATTGTTATGCACACTGGAGCACCCCAAGGAGTAGGCCCTGGACTCTCTTCTTCTCATATGGGGCAAAACTCAGCATTTCATTTAAGTTGCTAAGCAGCAGCCTGTGGATCGGATTACCTACAGCATTTATTTACTGGAGACTTTCCAAGTACATCCCGGCTGGCACTATGGTTTTCCTTTCACTCCAGCTCAGGAGTGAAGTAACCCTCGAGAAACTGGAGAACAGTTTATGCTTTGTGAGTCTGGAGTCTGAGGTTTCTGAGAGTTCTCAGCACAAAAGTTTTTTTTTCTTTTCTCCATTTTGTGGTAGACAGTGACTGTTCAGGGTTATGCCTATTTTCACTCGACTACCCAGAACCTTCTCCCAAATGTTGAACTGTACCCAGAAGGATTGGTGGACATCTTCCCATCGGCGCGATGGTCAGATGATCTCTGCAAGCTCGAACACCTGTAGATTGCACTTATTGTACTGTTATTATTGACATGCCTGGGGTCAGGGTGGTCCTCTTTTGTTGTTAGTAAATAATGTTTTTTTTGTTTTACTTCTCTGGTTGAATAGGCCCTCCACTCTTGTGCCCCAGGTGTCCTTATAGGTGATTTTACTGGGACTGCTCTTAAGACTGGACACAGGATGGAGGTTCACTCCCCCATCCTTAAGGGGTCTATTTTGAGGATGCAAAGGCTCTGTTTTTCCCTAAGTTCTTTGGTTGACTGGGGGGTCTAGCTACTTGGGAGAAGGCACATCACTTACTGTAATGTTACTCGGTTGGTTGTGGTGGTGGGGGTTTACCTTCAAAGTCATTTGGCTGATGTTCATATCTTTGGTAGCAGGGTATGGGGGGATTATTGTTGTGTTTGGGTTGTTTACCTTTTGGAGGAGGGTTGGGGGATGGCTTGGCATCATTGGCTTGAGCTTTTAAGTAAGTTACACCTGTTATTTGCTGCACTGTATCTGATGTATTCATATTCTGCATTAGCCAATGTTGCACTGTAAGACGGTTCTCTCATGGAATATTAGAGGGGCCCGTAACAAGATCAAGTGATACCAGGTTCTAAAACATATTCATCATCTCAGAGGAGCGATTTAATGCTGGGGATAGCACCCAAAGCAGAGGGGTTGCTATTCTGGTGGCCAGGGGCACCTCTTTTCTATGTGAGCAGAAAATTATCGACCCGAATGGGAGATACATTTTCATGAAGGGCCTGTTGGACAGAACAGTAGTGGTGTTAGGAAGTGTATATGGCCCCATTGCAGATACCCCTGGATTTTTTACCGATTTGTTAAATGTCTTGGCCCCCTTCACCACCTTCCCTATTATATTAGGGGGAGATTGGAATCTCCCCTTTTCCCCAGACTTAGACATATCTGATAGAAGACGAAAAGACCTTTCCCCGGCACGACGATCCTTTAGAGAATTAGCAGACCATTTGGGTCTATGTGACTCTTCGCAGATCCTCCATCCTGACTCGAAAGAATACACCTTCAGGTCTGGAGTTAATTTCTCCTTTCCAGGACTGACTATTTTTTAATCAGCCACGTGTTGTTATATGGGGTTCTAGATAGCAAAATAGACCCTGGGATTATTTCAGACCATTCAGTCACATGGTGCTCCCTATCTTTTACCCCTAATGTGCCCAAATAAATTATCTGGAAGTTGAACCACCAGCTACTTAAGGAGTCGGGTAGTTGATACCATTGTGTGAGAAACAGAACAATATACTAAGGTCAATCTAAACTCCACTGGTAGATTAGACTTAGAATGGGGAGCCCTGAAATGTATCTTGCGGGGTGTGTTCATTAAGATGAAGTGCATAAGAGAACAAAAATATATCTCCCTTTTGGTTTAAAGCCACAGGTTGGAAGCTTCGTTGTCATCTACAGTAGTAGCCACAGACATTGCAAGCTATTTCCCCAAATTTCTGTGATATTTCTAGAGAAATCTCTTGCTTTCTGCATTACCACAGTAGGGGCAGCAGAGAGAAACTCTTTAGAAATTTCATGAAATATCTGGAAATAGCTGGCAATGTCTGTGGCTACTACTGTACCCACTACAGAGGCAAATAGGAACAAGCTGTTAGGGCTTTGGGACCAGTATAGTTGTTTACTCCAGGAGAAGGCAGAATATGTGAGCTTGAAAACTTGGACAAAATACATAGATCAAGGGGAGAAGGCAGGCCGCCTGCTAGCCCTGAGGCTTAAATATGTAGAATATGCCAGATTAATTAAAAGTATCTGCTCCCAGTCTGACGTCTCCATTTGTCTTACCCCAAAAGACATCACCATGGAGTTTGCCAACTATTATAAGGACCTCTATAGTCCCATGACCAACCTCCCTGAACCTAAAAAGGTCTTGGACTACCTTGACACTATCCCCCTTCCCTCCCTGAGCTGGGCATAGCAGGAGAGCCTGTTTGCACCCATAACGGAAGCGAAGATTCTGGCCTCTATTAACTCCCTTGTGTCTGACAAAGCGCCTGGTCCGGACGGGTTTTCTTCCAATTCTTATAAGGTGTTTGGCAAGCAGCTAACTTCCTGGCTCTATAGGTTATTCAACTGAATCCTAAATTCTAAACCTCTGGACAAAATGCTACTAGAAGCTTTAACCGTAGTCCTACACAAAACAGGGAAAGACCCAGAGAGAGTAACCAGCTATAGACCCACATCGTTATTAAACTGTGACATTAAAATACTAGCAAAGCTGCTTGCCAACAGGCTTAACACAGTAATGCCCACCATAATTCACCATGACCAGGTGGGGTTTATGAGAGGCAGAAACTCCTTGGACCATCTTCGCAAATTGGCACATATTTTCTCTGCATCCAGGGACTCGGCAACCCCGGCTGGACTGCTCTCCCTGGATCCCTGGATGCAGAGAAAGTGTTTGACACAGTGGACTGGCAATTCCTATCTTGCACCATGCAAAGGTTCTTTATCCCTCCAAAATTTATCAAATTGCTCTCCTCCCTTCACCAGAACCCACATGCCTGCATTTATTGTAATGGGTTTTTTTCAGACACCTTTCCCCTCCACTCCGGTACCAGGCAGGGATGCCCGTTTTCCCCTCTATTGTTTGATATTTATCTCGAACCTCTACTGACCAAGCAGTGGGAGAATACAGCCATACAGGGCATCACTGTGGGTACCCGGGTGTTTAAATTTGCGGCCTATGCCGATTACATTCTTTTACATTTAATGCACCCCAGGCAGTCCTTCCCTGTAGTTCTCTCTACCATTGCAGAGTACAGTAGTTTTTTTTAACTACAAAATTAACCTGGGGAAGACCTTGGTGTTCCCCCTTAATTATAGGCTAACCAAGTCTGATGTAGAACACCTTGGCCTACAGTGGAGTCCGAACATTCTGAAGTATTTAGGTCTATTCTTGGCCAGAAGTGAGGTGTCTATGAGAAAGCTTAATCTGGACTCTCTCCTGCAGATCATTCAGCAGGATCTTGCCAGATGGCAGTCCCTTCCAATTTCACTCTGGGGGTGTATCAATTTAATGAAAATGAATATGTTGCTTAGGCTGTTCTATCCCCTTAGCATGCTAAACTTTTGGATTCCCCTGCACTGGTTCAAAAAAGTCCATTCTATTATCTCATCATTTATTTGGTTAGGCAAACCCCCTAGGCAAGCTTACAATAAGCTAGCAGCCTCAATAGGCTATGGGGCCTGAAACACCTGCACTTTGCCCTCTACTTTTGGGTGAGCCATGCCTGCAAATATCTGAAATGGCTTTTTCCTCAGGAAGAGACGGCTTCCCTTTCTTATGTCCCTGCATGGTTAACGCTGGAGAAGGAACTGATTTCTGCTGCTGGCATATCCCAGGAGGCTATGGTACATATCCCACTTTAGGCTCTTCCAAGTGTTTTACCCAAATCTCCTGTAGCTATCTCAGTCAGGATACATATCCAACTCTGTTCCTTCCTGAAATATAAATACAGTTGGGAATTTTTTCAACCAATGGTGGGGAACCCCAATTTCAAAATGGGGGACAGCCTGTCTCAGTTTTTTGGCTCGCCCAGATTAATGACTCTAGAGTGGGTGACTTCTTTCCTGGGGGAGTGTGCTGGTTGGTGGGCTCTATTATGACTTATTATATGATTGACATTAGACAGATGTTCAAAATCTATCAACTGCACCACCTCTTAGTCCAAACCTCAGACATTTTAACAGGGAAGATGACACCGGGGGTGGTTTGACTCCCTTATCCCTGTCGTTGGCAGGCCCCATGCCATCTCCCTGGTATACTCTGCTTTGCTCCTCAGGCTGTTTGATGCTCAGTATAGGGATCCTAAGTACTGGTCTGGGCAGTTCCCTACCCTACAAAGTAAGTGGAGGAATATCTGGATAGACACATATCTATGGCCCTGTCCACACTACACCACTAAAACCCTTTAATGGTATCAAACCGTTACAAACGGTAAACATTACAGTGTGTCCACACTGCCAGTGAACCGTCATGATAACAGTTTGGACCATTACAGCCGGTCCACATTGTGGGTGACGTGTGACCGTTACGGTCGGCACCTTATCCCACAATGCAGTTCATGCTGCACTAACAGCAATGCTGGGGCTCCACGCTCACACATCCACACTACAGCTGGTAATGTTACAGTGGCAGAACCGTTTTGTATCCATTGTTGAAACCACCTCATAAGTGGTTTCAACAACGGTTACGAAAATGCCTCCTGTAATGTTACAGGTGTAAACGTAAACTGTTGCGGTAATGGTTTGGATCCTCTGTAATGTTACAGGGGGGAGTTTTTGGTGTAGTGTGGACAGGGCCTAAATCTCTCAAGACAGGCTGAGACTCACCAAGTTTCAGATTTTAAATAACATGTATTGGATCCCAGTTGAATTATCAAAATTAGGCAGAGTCCTAACCTCTTTCTGCAGTAGATGTCTACAACAAGAGGGCACCATCCAGCACATTTTCTCAGACTGCCCACCAATAAAAGCCTTATGGGAACTAGTGAGAGCCAAAGTGGATCCCTTGCTGGGCATCAAAGATCTATTCACCCCCGAAATTTGTCTACTAGGTGACTTCTCCCAAATCCCAGTTCGCCTGCGCAGGTATCATATGGCAATGATTTCCCTGACCCTTAAGAAGTTGATTTTATGCCATTGGCTAAGTGACCATAATATCACATATACAGAATGGCTCCAGAAGTTTTTATTCAGTCTCCACTCCAAGTAACTCAAAATCAGCCTGCGGGGCTCTATGTTCTGATACAAGAGAATTTGGGAGAGTCTTCACACCTTATATCTGCTTCAGTCCTAGGCCACCCCTTCGCGGGGACCTCCATGTACTTCCAGGTGATGCACTCTATTATCAGTATGCTCAGCTTATATCCAGAGCTCTTTAGTTACAGCATAATGTGTAGCTCTTGATGCTAAGCTGGGGGAGGGAAGAGGTGGGGGTCTTTTGGGGGACTTGACATGTTGATTTCTGATGTTCTGTTTCATTGCTAATGTTTTGTAACCATGTCAGGATGTTGGTAATAAAACTAATAAAGCTCAATTTAAAAAAAAAAAGTTGGATCCTAGCCTGTTCAGCGTAGATAGGGTTAGAGAGGAACTAGGCAGGTTAAAGGTGGACAAAGCAATGGGGCCGGATGGCTTGCACCCAAGGGTACTCCAGGAACTGAAGGAAGAACTGGCTGCCCCACTGATGAGACTGTTTGACTTGTCTCTGGATGCAGGGTGGGTGCCAAGGGACTGGAGGAGGGTGGATGTGGTGCGACTGCACAAGGGTGGCAGTAAGGAGGTGGCGGAGAATGATCTTCAGGTCAGCCTTACCTCAGTGGTGGGTAAGGTGATGGAGGCACTAATAAAGGAAAGGGTGGTGGACTACCTGGTGGATAGCGGCCTGCAGGATGATAGACAGCATGGCTTCATCAATGGGAGTTCATGCTAGATGAACCTGATAGAGTTCTTCAATTGGGTGACACAGGTGGTTGACCAGGATGGGGCAGTGGACGTAGCCTATCTGGACTTCAGTAAAGCCTTTGACACCGTGCCTCACAGAAGGCTACTAAGGGAGGCAGTATAGCACAGTGGTTTAAGGCTTTGAGCTGCAAATCTGGTGACATCCAGCAGACCAGACCTGGGATTGAATCACACAGCTTCCACTTGCATACTGTGTGACCCTGAGCAAGTCACTTAACTTCCCTGTGCTCCCAGGTTGCTCCTGTAAAGAAGCTTTCAGCTTAGTGTGCTAATCCTGGTTAAACAACTAAAAATAAAGCTGGAAAGCTTAGTGGTGGGATGGAGAATAACAAGGTGGGTGGAAAAATGTTTGGCAGGCAGAAGCCAGAGAGTGGTGGTAAATGGGGTGCACTCCAGGATGAGGGGGGTGATGAGTGGAGTGTCCTAGGGGCCAGTACTGGGACTACTCCTTTTTATGTTTGCTTGCATGCATGTGCAAGAAACATAGCGCCATCATCCAAGTTTTCGGAGGTGTGTCACCCCCTCTTCCAATTCAGTCAGTGTGTTGGCAGGCGCGGCCCCAGTCCTCCAAAATGCAGTGGCATACAGTTGAAAGGGGGAGGTACGCTTCAGTGAGCAGCGATCAGATATCGCCTGCTCATGCGCGCTTCCTCTACACACACACACACACACACACACACACACACACACACACATAAACACATGCAAGCATACTGCGTGCTGCCCCGCACGCACACTGTATAGCCGGCGGGTGTCCAATCCCCGTCGGCTGTGCTGCGCTCCCCAAAGCCTTCCACATGCCACGATGGGTGCCCACCCCAGCGTGGCAACTCATGCTTATAACCGACGGGGTGCCCAATCCCCGTCGGCTCCAGTCCTTCCCCCCCAGAGTACAGGGTGCCACGCTGGGAGCCCACCCCAGCATGGCAATAGATGCAATGGCCAATGGGGGTGCCCAATCCCCCGTCGGCTCCACACCCTCCCAACCAGCCATCCTTGTGCCAGCTGGGAGCCCACCCCAGCGTGGCAAACGTCCTGCACCGTCGTAATAAAAAAAAACAACCTGTAAAGAAAAAACAGCCCCACGCAGTCTCCCTGTCCCCCCACAACCTGCACCCACCCACTCGCACCCTGCCTCCCTACACCCCCACTTACCTCTGGAGTCCGGCGCGACGATCTTCGGTGGACCGGGAACACATCTGCACTCTTCAAAGCCAACCACGAACTGAGGAAATGCCGGTAAGCTGTAGAATGGGATAGATAGGGTTTTTCAACTTTATTGCATATCTCAGGCATTTTTTGGAATTTTTGCACCAAATTTTCAACATGGGGTTTTTGGGACCCCTTCTCATGAATGCTGTCACTGTCATGGCATTATTCGGGCCCGAATGGTGATTTTGCAGTCACTGCTCGAAATCACCTTCGGGACTGATTAATGAAATGACACTGCCAGTGTTCATAAGGTGAGCTCTCAAAGCCTATTTTGGTGGTGGGCATCAAAAAAACTGTTCTAGCGTGCGTTGCGAAGTTCCTACACACGCTCGTAAGTTCACGAATTTTCAATATTTTCACTCCAGATTTTCAACATTGCCATTTTACCACACCTTCTTATGAGTAGTACAGCTGTCATTTTTCACATCTCACCCAAAACATGTTTCCGCCCATGTAGCGCACAATGATGCAGTCGATGTGCAAAATCAATGTACAGGACAAATTTAGAAAATCACAGTGACACTGTTCATGAGCAGAGGTCTTAAAATGGCTATGTTGAAAATTTGGTGAAAAAATTCCTTAAAATTACTTTTACGAGCGTGCGTTGTGCAGTTCCTATGCACGCTCTTAAGTTCATGAATTTTCAATATTTTCACTCCAGATTTTCAACATTGCTATTTTACCACACCTTCTTATAAGTAGTACAGCTGTCATTTTTCACATCTCACCCAAAATGTGTTTCCGCCCATGTAGCGCACAATGGTGCAGTCGGTGTGTGAAATCAATGTACGGGACAAATTAAGAAAATCACAGTGACACTGTTCATGAGTAGAGGTATTAAGATGGCTATGTTGAAAATTTGGTGAAAAAATTCCTAAAAATGACTGTTTTACGAGCGTGCGTTGCGCAGTTCCTATGCATGCTCGTAAGTTTGCGAATTTAATATTTTCACTTCAGATTTTCAACATTGCCATTTTATTACACTTCCTTATGAACAGTACAGCTGCCATTTTTCATGTCGCTCAAAATGTGTTTTTGCACATGTAGCGCACAATGGTTCTGTTGGTGTGTGAAAGCAATGTTTGGGACAGATTACGAAAATCACAGTTACACTGTTCATGAGCAGAGGTCTTAAAATGGCTATGTTGAAAATTTGGTGACAAAAGTCCATAAAATGACTGTGTTACAAGTGAGCATTGCGCAGTTTCCACACACCCTCGTAAGTTCATGACTTTGTAATATTTTTAGTCCAGATTTTCACCAGTGGCATTTTTTCCACAGTTCCTTATGAACAGTACAGCTGTCATTTTTCACAACATGGCCGAAGTATGTTTTCACACTTTCAGTGTAGAGATGTGTGGTCGCTGTGGGAAATCATTGTTCGGGACAGATAAAGAAAATCACAGTGACACTGTTCATGATCGGAGGCACCAAAATGCCTGAGTTGACAATCTGCTGTAAAACAACCCCAACCTAATTATATTACGGGTGTGCGTTGCACAGTTACTATGTACGCTCGTGACTTCACCAGTTTTTTTAATATTTTTACTGCAGATTTGCAACATTTCCAGTTTTTACACCTCCCCATGAACAGTACAGCTGTCATTTTTTACATCCTGTTCAGAATGTTTTTTGCACCTGTGGTGCTAAATGCCGTAGTCGCTGTGCATAAGCAGCTTTCGGCTAACAAACTGATATTGCCACTGTTCATGAGGTGGGGTCACAAAAAACCATGTTGAAAATTTGGAGTGAAAATACCAACGAATGCCTGAGGTATTAGGGTTTCCAACCATGATGCCCAACCCTGTAGAGAATGACAGGCATCAGGGGTGTGACTTGGGATTCTTGCCTGTAATGCTCATACCATTCCACACCCTGCAGCCAGTGAGAGGCATCGAGGTATGCCTTGGACTCTTTGGCCCCAAAGTTCACCCCATTCTCCTATACTGCACCCATCTCACCATATTTCCTAATGGAATGGGGTGCGCATAAGGGCCAAAGACCCCAAGGAACACTGTGACATTTGTCAGTGTCTGCAGGGTGGAGTGTGGTGAAATGGCATGACCGTTATGCCTGACGACCCAAAGGCACACCCCAATGCCTGTCACTCTCTGCAGGGTGATGGTGGGGTTGGCTTCAGTTCAATACTTTACTGTCATTCCTATTACGCAGCTCTGTAACTTCTACACTACCACTGCCAATGCCAGCAAGCAAACATTCGGCATTGACAAATGCTTGTTAATATCTACATCAGTGATATAGCAGATGGGCTGGAGGGAAGGGTGTGCCTATTTACAGATGATACAAAAATCTGCAATAGAGTGGACACCAGGGGGGGTGGAGGCCATAAGGCAGGACTTGAAGACTCTGGAGGGGTGGTTGGAAACTTGGCAACTGAAATTCAATGCCAGAAAGTATGCTGTGATGCACTTGGGGTGTAAAAACCAGTGAGCAGCTTACACTCTATGGGGGAGGAAATCAAAAAAACAGAGCAGGAGATGGATCTGGGGATTATAACATCAAGCAAGCTTAAGGTAGATAGCCAATGCAGCAAAGCTGTGGGAAAGGTAAATAGAATATTGACATGCATTGTTAGGGGCATAACAAGCAAAAGGAGGGAGATACTGATGCCTCGTTACAAAGCTATGGTGAGGCCGTACCTGAAGTATGGGGTCCAGTTCTGGAGACCACACCTATGCAAGGACATAGATGGGATAGAGAGGGTTCAGAGAAGGGCAACCCAAGATATTGCACTGTATGCAGGGGAAGCTATATGAGCAGAGGTGTAGGGAATTGTATCTGAACCCACTGGATACCAGAAGGGAGAGGGGGGACATGATTGAAACTTTTAAGTACGTGAAGGGGATCAATAAGGTGAAGGAGGGGAGCTTATTTAAAAGGAAGGAGGGGGCTAAAACTAGAGGCCATAGCCTAAGATTGGAGAGCAGAAGATATAGAGACAATGTAAGGGGGCGATTCTTCATAGAGAGGGTGGTGGAGGCCTGGAACAAACTACCAGAGGAGGTGGTGGGGGCTGAAATGGTGGAGAGATTCAAGATGGCCTGGGACAAACATATGGGATTGGTAAATGGGGGGAAGGGGAGGGCCCATGGAAAAGGAGATGAGTGGTGGGGGAGAAGGGGGAGACTTGATGGGCTGTTGGAATCCTTTTCTGCCGTTGGATTTCTGTGATTCTGTGAACAGCAGCAGCCCACTTTGACAGCAATTGCAGGTGCTTAGGGAAATGAAAAAAAATATATATAATGACTGACACTCCAATTTATGTGAGGATCTCACTGGACAGCTGCATAGAACACCACTGCAGTTTAAAAAAATGCTTTAAACATTAAACAAAAACAAAAACAAAACAAAAAGATAATAGAGTAGGACATTTCACAAGTTGATTGAGAGTTCATTCAGAAGTCAGCACACCAAACTCAGTTAAGAATTCCCACTCCTCACAGTCAGCTGGTTTCTGGACTCATGATTAACTTGTTAATGTCCCCCCCCCCATTATAATGTTCTCCTTATGACAGTTTTGTAGGTTGGTGAAAGTGTGCCTCATTTAGTGGTGGACAACTGGGCTTGTCATGTTTATGAAAGTACATGTTAAAATACTGTTATTTTTCAAGGCTAAAGTTCATATAAGTTTGTACAGAGACAATCTATACATCAATACAAAGGTTCTAACTACTACAACAGGGATAACACATATCCCCCATTCCAATCATTTAGGGACAATTTAAAAAATACATAAAAAATGAAAAATGCAATTTCCCATAGGATAACACTGAAGTTTAACAGTCCATATAACAAAGGAAAGAAATTGCTGTTTTGGCAGAAATGCAATCACAGGACCCTCCAAGCCCTGCACTTTCACAGCAATATACATGTTTGCATCAATGGATGGATAGGAGCGGAGGGCCCTCTGGGCCCTGTGCTCCCACAGGCAAATGATGATTCGATTATACAATTTCAAGAAGTAAGGACATTCATTGCAAAAAGCTTCATTAATGCACCAGTTAGGGTTAAAGCCACAAAAGCAGGGAAATATGGCATTAGGGTTTCCAACCCTAACAGCTCACCCCCACCCTGCACACATCAACAGGTGTCAGGGGTGTGCCTTGGGGTCTTCAGTCCTATCACTCACCCCATTCTCCTGTACTGGACCCATCTCAGCTTATTTACTTATGGAATGGGGTGAGTGTTAGGGCTGACAACTCCAAGGTACATCCCTAATGCCTGTTGCTTTGTGCAGGGTGGGTTCACCCCATTCCATGTGTAAGTAAGCTGACATGGATACAGTGTATGAGAATGGGTTGAGCATTAGGGTTGACAACCTCACAGCACACTCCATGCCTGCATGGTGGGGGTGAGGTGCTAAGGTTAGGGTGGGGATGAGTTGTTAGGGTTGGAAACACAGGGTGGGGGTGGGGTGTTAAGGTTGGAAACCCTAAGACTGCATTTCCAAACTTTTGTTGCTGGAACCCTAATGCTGCATTAAAAATGTTTTTTTTTTTCAGAGAATTTCCTTACTTTTTTGAGAAAGTATAATCATAGACTTATTTGCTTGTGGGACCCTGCGTTCCCAGTCATCCAACATTTTTGAGAGATCTTTGTCTACCTATGAGCCCTGAATGCCCATAACTCCATAATCCTCTGTATATTTGCATGTGGGAGCACAGAGCACTCTGGGCCCTGTGCTGCCTGTGAGGTATGGGTTTTCAAGGAGGACACTGATCCACAGTGTAGGCACTCAGAAACATAAATTTATTGAAGCTGGACAAATAATGCGAACTTCAGATGATAAATTAACAAAATAATAATCATATAACATAAACATGAAACTTCAAAGCAATAAAAATCCCATACACTAGGAGGAGCTAGTGAACATTCCACTGAGGTCAGAATACATCTGTACCTCACCAGGCTATCTAAAGAACTGAACAAAAACAGGCCTTATATACCAAAGGCAGCATGTGACTTGCCTAACTCCTCCCCATTCCATCCTAAATTTAACTTTCATCAAGAGCAAAAGCTTATTCTTATTTATCAGCACAAGGATAACATTTCTATTATGTTGCAATGTTGCACATCACCATAGTATACCAAAAACAACGCTTAACAAAGTTTTACTTTTATGAGCTACAGGAGTAGCTCCGCCTCTTAATGATGTACCTTTAAATATGGGAGGTGACCAGCCGGCCAGCTCTATAGTACAGCATAGGAAAATGAGAGTCTGTAACTCCATACAAAGAAGCAGGTAAAAACTACTGGAAAGAAAATGTTTGCTTTAGAACTCATTTTAAGTATATGAATTGTCACACTAGTATTATCAAATATTCAGAACACCAATGGTGCCATTTGGAAACAACATAAAAAACAAACAAAACTTTTATTTTAGTGTAGAAGGGAAGAGAGGAGGGGGGGAAGGTTAATTCTAAAACAAACTACAATGTTTTGTGGGTTGTTTCCAAAAGTATTTTAAGTATTTTAATCCTTTAGAGCCATGAATTATAGGTATTGCAGTTTCAAATGACTGAATTTCTTGTTGGGGTAATTTTATTTTGCCATCCGGGTTTGGTTTACACTGTGCACAGCTTTAAAATATTTATTCACCCAACTAGTAGTGCTTAGCGCATTACCGCCGCTATCAAATGGCGTGTTTTTACTATACAACCACTTTCTTTTCTCCAAGGAAGTAGCGGAAGAACCAGGGGGGGTTTAAAATCTCTGAGAGGGCATATTTAACTTCCAAGAAAATGGGGAACAGAAACGCTAGCTTAGAGACATTCAGGAAGTGTGTGACGTGCAGAGAGCAGTTTCTGCAGAACTGACTGCTCACATAGTCGAGAAGCAGACTCTCCGACTACCGCAGAATAGCCCTGCTTCACAACTGCTCCAACGGGAAAACTAGCACTTTAGAAATCCTTTAAACAGGCAGGCTAGCATACTAAAACATAGTATGCTAGCTCTGCACTTCCTTTTACCTTTTGTTTTCACTGGCTGACAAAAAGGGGAACAGAAACAACAAGGGGAAGATGCCTAATGCTAAACAGCTTTACTTTATAAGCGAAGCAAAATGAGTGCTAACCACAAAGAACTCCTACATAAAGCGAGTACTTGTATTAACTAAAAGGGATCTTTACATGACCCACATTGTGGATTCATGCATTAGGCATTGCATTCCCACTTAAATAAAAGGGCTTAACCCCAAATCTTTCTTTTAATTATTTATTTATTCATTTAAGTTTTCACAATAGTAGGGGTATAACTAGTGGGGGGGGGTACCAAACGAAGGAGGACACACAAACAGTTCAAGGACTGTACAGATCTCTATATACCAGAACAAGAATATGTGAGGGAAAGAAAGAACATCATATAGGTGGCCTACCTATACAATGTGGAAGTAAAGAGATGGAAATAAAGCAAGAAAGAGAGAGAAAAGGGCTGTTGCAACAGACTTAAAAAAAAATCTGGTATATGGAGTTATCTGTCACATTCCTCCCCACTCAAGCAGAAACCAATGCCTTGAAAACATAATTATCATTGGTTTCCTTCTTTTGCTTTCTGGAACAAAACAGATCTCTGACTTCTTTTTACAGAAAGGGCAGATGGAGCTTTAGCCCTGCCTCTCGCAAAGCTCCACTCTGCAGTCCCTTTAATTTTACAGATAAAAAGCTAGAAACATATATCAGTCATTACTTACTTTTACTCCAGAGTCTGCTATCAAAGGATTATTATCTGCACCATAACATGACAAATAATCAGCGTTAAAGTGTTTCTTTCCTGATCGGTGTTGAATTTCAAAATTATAGGGTTGAAGGGCCAGATACCATCGCATGATACAAGGGTTTTTATCCTTCATAATGTGCAGCCAACATAATGGATTGTGATCTGTAATTATCAAAAATTTTCTGCCCCACTAATAAAATTTCAGAGCGTTTATGGCCCAATGAATAGCTAAACATTCTTTTTCTATTGTTGAATATTTAGTCTCTCTTAGATGTAATTTTCTACTAATAAATATAATGGGGTGTTCTTCCTCACCATCGAGTTGGGAAAGAACAGCCCCGATGCCCTGATTGGATGCGTCAGTTTGCACTATAAATAGCTTCTGAAAATCTGGACTATGTAAAATGGGGTGAGAACACAACTTTGCCTTTAATAGTGTAGATGCTTTTTCACACTGTATAGTCCATTGAACTTTTTCAGGTTTGTTTTTCTTAGTTAGTTCAATCAATGGTCTAGCTATGTCCGCAAAATTAGCCACAAAACGTTGGTAATAACCGGCTAATCCTAAAAAGGCTCTTACTTGTTTTTTTGTTTGTGGCTGAGGGCTATTGGCAATAGCATCCACTTTACCATTCCTAATTATGAAGCATAAATATTTGGCCTCTTGCATGGCCAATGAACATTTACTTGGATTTATAGTTAATCCTGCCTTCTGTATAACTGTTAATACAGTTTGTAGGTGTATCATATGTTCCTCCCAGGATGCACTAAAGATAATAACGTCATCCAAATATGCTGCACTATAGTCCATGTGGGGGATGCAACAAATGATACATACATCGCTGAAAGGTTGCTGGGGTACCATGCAAACCAAAAGGCATTTTTGTGAATTGAAATAATCCTAATGGAGTGCTAAAGGCTGTTTTATCTTGAGAATCTGAATCTAAGGGTATTTGCCAATATCCCTTTGACAAATCCAGTGTACTTATGCATTGAGCATTACCCAACCTGTTGATAATATCATCGATTCGGGGCATTGGATACCCGTCAAATCAGGATATTGCATTCAGTTTGCCAAAATCTAGGCAAACACTTACACCTCCCTCTTTTTTGTTCACAACCACCATAGGAAAACTCCATGGACTCATTGAAGGTGTAATTACTCCTAGTTGTTGCATTTTTCTAATTTCCTTAATGACCTCTCTCCTTAAACTTTCAGGTAGTCTATAAGGTTTATGTCTAATAGGTTTATTAGTATTCACCTCAATATGATGTTCAACTCCTTCAACCCTCCCAGGTGTTGTGATAAAAGTAGTCTGAAAAGTACTGAGGATATCCTTTAATTCCTTCCTTTGTTCAGTATTTAACTTGTCATTAATGGTCACACCTTTCATCTCAGCTGGACCATCTAAACGTTCGTAAGCTAGTTCCAATTCACTTTTAACTACCTCAGGGTGTACAAATAAGGATGGTTGATTTCTGTCATACTACAATTTTAATAAGTTGGCATGATATATTTTAAATTTTTGCCTTTTTTCTGGACAAATGATCTCACAGTTCACTGGACCAACCTGCCTGTGAATGGTATAGGACCCCTGCCATTTCATCAATAACTTATTATCTGTACATGGCAACAAAAGAAGAACCTTATCACCAGGCTAGAATGTTTTTGTCCCTACCCCTTTGTCGTAGTACTGTTTTTGAGACATTTGATGGTCCATATTACTTTGTTGGGCCTTCCTAGCGTATTTTGCTAGTTTTTGGCGCAATGAAGTAATATAGTCTAATGTAGACATTAGTACAGCATCAGACGTTGTTCCTTCCCAGCTTTCCCTTACTATATCTAACACCCCCCTTGGATTTTTACCAAATAATAACTCAAAAGGGGAGTATCCTGTGGATGCCTGGGGAACCTCACGATAGGCAAACATTAGGTATGGCAAATACCTATCCCAATATTTGCCTTCATCGTTTGTAAATTTGTGTAACATTTGTTTTAGTGTTTTATTAAAATGTTCCACCAGCCCATCAGATTGTGGATGGTAAGGAGATGTAAAAATAGAATGTACCCCCAGGGTCTGATAGAGACATTGCAATACTTGGGAACAGAAGTTGCTGCCCCTATCTGTCAGTATTTCTCTAGGTATACCCATTCTGGAAAATACTTTGACCAACTCCTCAGCAACCTTTTCAGCTGTAACTGTGTGCATAGGTATAGCCTCCAGCTATTTTGAAAAGTAGTCACAAATAACTAAAATAAAGCAGTTTCCTTTTGCGCTTTTAGGCAAAGGACCTACTATATCCATGGCCATACAAGTGAATGGGGAGTCTACTGAGGGTAAAGGCTGAAGGGGCACCTTATCTTTTTTGAGGACAGGTCTTACTTTCTGACACTGTTTGCATGACTTGCAGTACTCAGCTACATGCTCATGTATACCTGGCCAGAAAAATCTATACAGTAATCTCTGTAATGTACGTTCTTTTCCTTGATGGCCAGCTATAGGAATGTCATGTGCAAGTTCTAGTAGCTGTTTCCTATAAACAGTAGGTACCAATAATTGTAATATAGACTCCTCAGTTTTTGGATTTATACACTTCCTATATAGCAGTCCCTTATGTAGCACCATTTTATGCTCTGGGTTCTGTCCATTGCCCACCTGTAAAAAAAAAGGTTTTAAAGAACTATAATTCAGTTAGGCTATTCCAAAATCTGACTGTCTCTTTAAGTCCTTTAAATCAACATTATCTTTAGAGTCTCTGTGTAACCGTTGTCACATCTGTTTGTCTTGGCGTTTTTCCCTTTTTGTCTTTCTTGTTTTGCCAGGAGGCTCAAATAAATCCTCTCTGAATGGAAATGAGTGTTGTAAGATTGTATCTCTCTTCTGTTGAGCTCTGGTAGTCATTGCGCCCATAATTGTAGCAGCTGCAAGTAATTGTGAGAAGTCTGGGTGGTCATGCCCTATAATAACTGGCACTGGAAGATGGGAAACCACACCAACCTCCATTTTTTGAGTAACAGATTGGACTTGGATCTCTACTTGTTGCATGGGTACTTACAGTATGTGTGTCACCATGAATACAAGTTATGTGTGTTTGATTTTGAGACCCAGGAACTGTAGGTAACATATTAGCTTTGATCAGGGTTTGTCTGCTACCAGAATCTAACAATGCAACCATGTCCTTCCCATTTACTTTAACAGGTGTAATGTACTGTCCCCGATTGGCCAACACCAAATGAGTGGGGCTGGTTTTCTTTCTCGGGCAGAACCTTGCAATGTGTCCTTTCCCTTGACAGGAATGGCATATTATCTCAGTGTTAGGGGATTTGGCAACATTTGTGCTTTTAACAGTTCCACTAGATATGGATGTTGTAGTTGAGGAAGATCTTACAGTGGGATGGGTTGCACTGACTCCAGGATATTCCTTGTTCCTATTTGGCCTTGCAGGCAGGTAGTCTTCTGCTAGTTGTACTGCCTTCTTAGCTGTCTCTGGGCAGTGTTCCCGAACCCATATCTGGACATCCTGGGGTAAGATGCATAGGAATTGTTCTAAAACAACGGCCTCCAACATTTGTTCTTTTGTATTGGTGGAGGGCTTATACCACTTAGTACATAAGTCCTTTAGTCTTGTGAAGCCCTCCTGTGACGTATCTGATGACTAAAATCTTAAAGTTCGAAATCTTTGCCTATATGTCTCCAGACATATGTCATAGCACTTCAAAATAGCCTCCTTTACAGTATCATAATCTTCACTCATTGCACTGTCCACATTGCCATAGGCTAGTTGAGCTTTTCTGGTGAAATAAGGTGCAAGGCATATCACCCACTGTCCTCTAGGCCATTGACAGGCTCATGCTATGCGCTCAAATGTAGTCAGATAGGTTTCTATATCATCTGTTTCACTTAACTTTGTGAGTTTTATGTCCTTAGGGTTATCACTTGGTGGGGGAGGTGGTCTACCAACTCCAATAGCTTGTATAGCTCTCAAAGTATCAGCCCACCTGGCCTCATTTCGTTGCATGTCCCTTTCCCTCTGTTTCTCCAAGGCTATTTGTTGAATGCATAGCCACTGTAGCAAATCTTGAGCATCTCCAACAGGAGGCCCTTTCTGCACCTTCTCTTTCTCACCATCTTCCATGGGACCACCAACCGCACCATCCTCTTCAGGCTTTGCAGTTTTCCATCTAACATCTGGTAGGCCGGCCATCAAGGGTTGTCCTAACCTCTCTGCCATTGTTCGAGTCAACACACCAACCGGTATTTCCTTCAGGGACATCCACGACCTCCTCCAATACTTTGAGCAGTATTATAGAAATATCCCACCACTGCCACCACGTGTGAGGTGTGGGTTTTCAAGGAGGATGATGATCCACAGATGTAGGCACTCAGAAACATAAATTAATTGAAGCTGGACAAATAATGCAAACTTCAGATGACAAATTAACAAAATAATAATCATATAACATAAACATGAAACTTCAAAGCAATAAAAATCCCGTACACTAGGCGGAGTTAGTGAACATTCCACTGAGGTCAGAATACATCTGTACCTCACCAGGCTATCTAAAGAACTAAACAAAAACAGGCCTTATATACCAAAGGCAGCATGTGACTTGCCTAACTCCTCCCCTATTTCATCCTAAATTTAACTTTCTTCAAGAGCAAAAGCTTATTCTTATTTATCAGCACAAGGATAACATTTCTATTATGTTGCAATGTTGCACATCACCATAGTATACCAAAAACAATGCTTAACAAAGTTTTACTTTTATGAGCTACAGGAGTAGCTCTGTCTCCTAATGATGTACCTTTAAATATGGGAGGTGACCAGCCGGCCAGCTCTATAGCACAGCATAGGAAAGTGAGAGTCTGTAACTCCATACAAAGAAGCAGGTAAAACTACTGGAAAGAAAATGTTTGCTTTAGAACTCATTTTAAGTATATGAATTGTCACACTAGTATTATCAAATATTCAGAACACCAATGGTGCCATTTGGAAACAATATAAAAAACAAACAAAACTTGTATTTTAGTGTAGAAGGGAAGAGAAGAGGGGAGGTTAATTCTAAAACAAACTACAGTGTTTTGTGGGTTGTTTCCAAAGTATTTTAAGTATTTTAATCCTTTAGAGCCATGAATTATAGGTATTGCAGTTTCAAATGACTGAATTTCTTGTTGGGGTAATTTTATTTTGCCATCCGGGTTTGGTTTACACTGTGCACAGCTTTAAAATATTTATTCACCTAACTAGTAGCGCTTAGCGCATTACCGTTGCTATCAATGGTGTGTTTTTACTATACAACCACTTTCTTTTCTCCAAGGAAGTAGCGGGAGAATCGGGGGAAGGGTTAAAATCTCTGAGAGGGCATATTTAACTTCCAAGAAAATGGGGAACAGAAACGCTAGCTTAGAGGCGTTCAGAAAGTGTGCGATGTGCAGAGGGCAGATTCTGCAGAACTGACTGCTCACATAGTCAAGAAGCAGACTCTCTGACTACCGTAGAATAGCCCTGCTTCACAACTGCTCCAACGGGAAAACTAGCACTTTAGAAATCCTTTAAACAGGCAGGCTAGCATACTAAAACATAGTATGCTAGCTCTGCACTTCGTTTTACCTTTTGTTTTCACTGGCTGACAAAAAGGGGAACCAAAAGAAACAACAAGGGGGGGAGATGCCTAATGCTAAACAGCTTTACTTTATAGGCGAAACAAAATGAGTGCTCGCCCCTAAAGAACTCCTACCGCAAAACGAGTACTTGTATTAACTAAAAGGGATCTTTACATGACCTGCATCATGGATTCATGCATTAGGCATTGCATTCTCACTTAAATAAAAGGGCTTAACCCCAAATCTTTTATTTATTTATTTATTTATTTAAGTTTTCACAATAGTAGGGGTATAACTAGTGGGGGGGGTACCAAATGAAGGAGGACACACAAACAGTTCAAGGACTGTACAGATCTTTAAATACCAGAACAAGAATATGCGAGGGAAAGAAAGAACATCATATACGTGGCCTGCCTATATAACGTGGAAGTAAAGAGATGGAAATAAAGCAAGAAAGAGAGAGAAAAGGACTGTTGCAACAAACTTAAAAAAATAAATCTGGTATATGGAGTTATCTGTCACACTGCCATGTACACATAAGGCCTGTGCTGCCATCACTGCTGGCATTAGAATTTTCTACTATAGAAAACACAGGAAAATTTGAAACCTGTGTAACTCAACACCAAAGTAATATATTTTGACAAAACTAGCAAAAGGCACATCGGTGGGAATACAGCCAGCAGAATATTACTGATGCCATGACTACAGTTTTCTCAGGGAACAGGGAAGATCTCTTAAATAACCAGGCCAGAACAGCAGGGAATGATTCGAATCCTATCACATTTGTGACAGAATTTAATAATTGGGCTGGTCCAATAGATAATGTGGTACACACATTCTGGTCTTTACTACATTCTGACCCACAGCTGTCCACAGTGGTGGGAGAGAGACCTAGGATTACCTTTTCTATGGCTTCGAATATTAGGGACAGTTTGGTACATTCAACGCTTCCAGCAGAAAAAATAAATGAAAATTGGTTAAGTAAAAAACCTAATGGGTCCTTTAAGTGCTCACCCCATTCCAGGAGTAAATAAGCTGAGATGGGTACAGTATATGATAATGGTGTGAGTGTTAGGGTTGACAACCCCAAGGCACCCCCCACACCTGTTGCTGCCTGCAGGGTGGGGATGGGGTGTTAGGGTTGGAAATCCTAACACCACATTTCCTTACTTTTGTCGGTTTAACCCTAACTAGTGCATTAACAACTTTTTTTTTTTTTTTTACAAAGAATTTCCTTACTTTTTGAGGTACTATAAGCATATAGTGCATTGTGGAATGCGGTTGTGTATGGAAATCAATACACCGCAAAAAGTTGTTCTGTTGCAATAGTGGCGTCCTCACTAGCATGACGACTTTTGCGTTCTCGTTAGTGAGACGCCATAATATAAGTGACTCCAGCAGCAGTTGTGATTTGTCCCTCGGCCGGGAAAGTGATGCACGGGGGTGTGCTGACCAGCGGCAGTTGTAAAGCAAGGGCTGTCAGCAGAGCTGACATAAAATATGTAAAAGTGAGTTTTTAATTTTTATTTTGCAGTCACCATACACTATATAGAAAAGTGTATGGTTACCAGTACACTACTTGGCTATTCTGTCACCTCATGGATACAATGCTGACTTGGAGACCTCTCGAGCTTCGCTCTCGAGGTCTTCAGTTGGCATTGTATCCACTAGGTGGAAGAATAGCCTTGTAGTGTATGGTTACCCATACACTATCCTATATATCCTTATTTGCCTGCATCCATACACTCCCATCAGTCAATAATGGTTTCTGTGTTTGCATGTGGGTGCCCAGGACCCTCTGGGCCATGCAAATTTATGAGATATTTTAATTGTATCCTTATTTCCCTGTGGGAGCACAGGGCAGTCTGGGCCCTGCACTCCCATCAGTCCATAATGGTATCAATCAATCTTTAGTTGTATACTGGAAGTTATGTAAGCAAAAATGCCCATTTTCACAAACGGCCAGTGTAAGAGATACCAAGAAGGTATGACAATACAAAGCAGAGTCTAACAGAAACAAGATCTATACAGGGAAAACAATCCAAGCAAGTGGTTTATATATATAGAACAATGTCAAAGACTAACAGTTGTCTAACAGCTACAACAGTATCTATATTTCTATGTGAGAGCTCAGGGCCCCAAGCATAATTTTTGAGATAGTGTAATCATATCCTTATCTGCCTGCCTCTGGGGCCCTGCACTTCCATCCTGTGGTGCACAGTGCCAAAGAAACACCTCACAATGCAATATTATCCTTTGAGAAACAGCAAAATTTGAAACCGTATGACTCCACACCAAATGAATAGATTTTCATCAAATCAGCAAAAAGCACATCTGTGGGGCAAGCCCTTTGTACCAGAAAATTTCAGACTAAAATTGCAAACCATTTCTTTACAGTGCAGTGACAAAGAAACAACTGTGTACATCTCACATTACAACATTATCCTATGGGAAACGAAGCAAATCTTAAACCCACAGAACTCCAGAGCAAACTAACAGCAGAATCCGATAGAACAGATCCTGATTAGCAGAACACATGTGTTGGTTTTTTATGAAAACATCTTTTTTTCAGTTATTTAATTTGGTTTCCCTCGCTATCACTAACTGAAAATAAGATGGTGGTGGCAAGAAAAAAGATTTCCCATTTGTGACACAGGACGACCCATCCTCTCACCACTAGAGGGCTATATCTCTATCTCTATCTAGTACACAAGCCATGTGGGTTCTCTCTGCCTTTCTCTTGCCTCTCCTCCTTGTCCTGCACCCCCTCTTCTCTCTCCTGGTCCTAGCCACCCCCACCCTGCCCCTGCCACTCTCTACTCTGGTTTCCACTGCTACTCCAAGGGAACTCTCCACTTCCACTCGAGACTTGTGCTTGGTGCACTGTTTGGATATTCCTGGTTACTTAACCCGACCACTACTCTCAATAAGTGTGGCCACCTCTCTACACTGTACCACCTTGCAGTCCATATGGGATACTGCCTGGAACCTTGCAACCTCTATTCCCGGAAACAATGATCAAAACTATTCCTCAAAGAGCTGTGAATCTGCTCCTTAAAACTCCTACTCCTCCTCCTTCTCATCTCAGGCAGTGTCCATCCCAATCCTGGCCCTAGAAGCTCAGGCCACACACAAACTCTAGGTGCCCTTATCCTTGCAACCATTAATATCTGCAGCCTTCTACCAAAGCTGGACGCACTCCAAGCCTTCATATGCCAACACAACCCTGACATCCTTGCAGTGGTGGAAGCTTGGCTGACGCCTAAAGTTCCTAACTCAGCAGTAACAATACAGGGCTACAATGTCCACAGGCTGGACTGGATATCCAAAAAAGGTGGTGGTTGCGCAATCTATAGCAAAGACTCCCTGTCATGGCACCCTGTAGCAACTCCATCACTTTCTGCCTCGGCCCAGATTCTGCCAATAAAAATCATCCTAGGCCCCACCCATTAATATCTGCAGCCTTCTACCCAAGCTGGATGCACTCCAAGCCTTCATATGCCAACTCAACCCTGACATCCTTGCAGTGGTGGAAACTTGGCTGACGCCTAAAGTTCCTGACTCAGCAGTAACAATACAAGGCTACAATGTCCACAGGCTGGACTGGATATCCAAAAAAGGTGGTGGTTGCGCAATCTATATCAAAGACTCCCTGTCATGGCACCCTGTAGCAACTCCATCACTTTCTGCCTCGGCCCAGATTCTGCCAATAAAAATCATCCTAGGTCCCAACCATAAAGCCCTGACTATTATCTCTGTATACATCCCACCCAGGGACCCTAAACATGGCTTCAACGACGTCTTAAACTTTATCAACTCTCATCATCCTTAGGCTGAACTTATTCTACTAGGGGATTTCAACATAAACTGGTTAGCATTGAGCGCCAGTGCCTATAAAGACTCCATCTCAGCTGCTAACCTCACACAAATGGTAAACTCCCCCACTAGGATTAACTACAAGACTGGCACCAGTACCTCTTGGATTGGGTCCTCACCACTCACCCCACAAGGATTTCTCGTACAACCATTCTCCCAGACTCTCTCAGTGACCAATCCCCAGTCATGCGTGCATGGTCTAACAAATTCCTTAAGTCCCCTTCCAAAATTATCGCTAGCAGAGTCCTTCCTTGTGGAAAACTTCCACATCTCAAACAATACCTGCTTCTACAAGACTGGCTACCCATATATGAAGCAACAGATGTTAACTTAGCTCTTGATCACTTCATCTCAATTTTCAATAAAGTCTGTGACCTCTTTGCCCCTGCTAAAAGGCACAAAATAAAATCTCTCTCTCTAACCCATGGCTCACCGCAGCTCTTCTCTCACAGCTGAAACTAAGGGACCACCTTTGGGCAGTTGCCAGGGCCACTGGCAAACAACTGGACATCCAAAATTACAAACAAGCACGAAATGCCTGCACAAAAGCCATCCGGCTAATGAAATCCACCTATTACAAAGATGCTCTCACTAATACATGGGGAAATGGTCGTGCTTTCTGGGACAATATCAAGGATGTCACAGGGAAGCAGCCAAAAACCTCTCTGGCCATGTTAATGGTTGATGGATCCTCAACCCTCGACCCCAAGGTGATCGCAAACATCTTTAACACGGCTTTTTCAGACCTTAGTGCTGTCCTACCCCATGACTTTTTCCAAAACGGTCTACTCCCCAAATACCTTAGCCCCTCAGTCTAACCATCCCCTCTTCTACTTCAGGGAGGTAAGGCTGAATGAAGCTCGCCACTATGTTACTGCAGCTATCTCTTAATCTAGATCCAGTAGCGACACCCTGGACCTTAAGCTTCTGTTGCTCACCCTTGATGAGGTAATTCATCCATTAACAAAAATCCTAAACCTCTCTCTCAGCTGTGGAAAATTCCCAGACTTATGGAAATCAGCTACCGTAACACCCATCCATAAAAGTGGGGATAAGATGAATCACTCAAATTATCGCCTATCTCCATACTGCCCCACTCTCTAAGGCACTGTATACATCGTGGCTGATCAACTTACCGACCACTTGGATAAATACAATATACCTTGTCCACAACAACACAGTTTCCGGAAAGGTCACAGCACCACCACAGCCCTTCTGGAGTTCACTGGAGCTTTGCACAAATCCCTTGACAACGGTCTTCTCACAGGGGCCATTTTCATTGACCTCTCCAAGGCCTTCAATACAGTACACCATGGACCACTAATTGACCAACTACTGAATGCTGGGCTATCACCTGACTCTTCTCTCTGGTTTAAAAGCTACTTAGAAAATCGGTCACAGAGAGTAAAAATTGTGGACGCTCTTTCTGACACCCTGCCTGTTCACTCGGGTGTCCCACAGGGATCCATAATGGGCCCCCTCCTTTTTAGCCTTTTCTTAAACTCCCTCCCTTACCACTGCTCTGAGCAGATCATACTATATGCCGATGATGCTGTTGTATTCTCCACTCACAAAGATCCTTCAACTCTTCAACACAACCTTCAGCTTGGTTTCAGTTCTGTAGAGACATCGTTTCTTAATCATAAACTGGTCCTCAATGACAATAAAACCAAATCTATGGTCTTCTGCAGCTCTCATAACCCACACAAGCTACACTGCTTGGCTATCTCCACTACCCAGGGGAATACTCTAGAGCAGGTGGGGTCCTTCAAATACTTAGGGATACAGCTTGATCCTAATCTCTCCTATGGACCTAGTGGATTCCCTGCAGGGGGAGGGCCTCAAACAACTTGTACAGCAACCCACAAGAGACAGGGCTATCCTAGATCTAGTACTGACTAACAAAGAAGGGATCACAGATCTCCAGGTAGAAGGTCACCTGGGGGCCAGTGACCATCACATGGTATGGTTCAATTTGGCTACTACATCTAAATCATCCCATTCCAAGGCAAAAATATGGGACTTCAGAGGAGCTGACTTTGATAAGATGGCCAACAGAGTTAAGCTAGCCCTGGCAAAAGAAACACAGGTGAGGGGTACAGGCAAAGTGGGCAAGCATTAAGGATGCAATACTTGAAGCAACATCCCATTGTGTTAGACAGAAAAGGAAGTGCAAAGAAGAAGGAAACCACTTTGGTTCTCAAATACAGTAGCAGAAAAGGTCAGAGCCAAAGGCTGGCCTTCAGGAAATATAAGGGAACACAAGCGGGATGAAGATGGGAGGCATACCAAACTGCCCTAAGGGAAGCAGGTAAGGCAGTAAAGCAGGCAAAGTCCCAAACTGAGGAAACACTAGCATGAACAGTAAAAGAAGGTGACAAGACTTTCTATAGATACATTAGTGAAAGGAGAAAGTCCAGAGGGTATTGCTAAGCTAATGGAGAAAGGGAGCATGTGAGGAGGAGGACCCTGTAAAGGCATCTATCCTAAATAGATACTTTGCTCAGTATTTACTGAAGAGAAGGTAGGGCAGGGCCCACAGCTCAGCATCATGGACACAGGGGGTAGGGAGGTGAGCACTACTCCCTTCACAAAAGAAGGGTCCTACAAGAGCTTGCTAAGCTCAGGGTGGATAAGGCAATGGGACCTGATGGCATACATCCCAGGGTACTTAAGGAGCTAAAGGAGGAACTAGCAGAGCATTAGCAGAATTGTGTAGTGAGTCTCTGAGCACAGGAGAGGTCCCAGAAGACTGGAGAAGGGCTCATGTGATCCCGCTCCACAAGAGTGGTAGCAGGGAGGAGGCAGGGAACTACAGACTGGTCAGTCTTACCTCAGTAGTGGGCAAGATTATGGAGGCACTCCTTAAGGAAAGGATAGTGCAACACCTGGAATCCATAGGGGCACAGGATCCAAGACAGCATGGGTTTACAAAAGGAAGGTCCTGTCAAACTAATCTCATAGATTTCTTAGACTGGGTAACCAGAGTGGTGGACCAAGGGGGAGCAGTTGATGTCGCCTACCTTGACTTCAGCAAAGCTTTTGACACTGTTCCACATAGAAGATTGATAAATAAGCTGGGTAGGCTCGGGGTGGGTCAGAAGTTGGTCAACTGGGTGGCAAACTGGTTGATGGGCAGAAAACAGAGAGTGGTGGTAAATGGTATACAGTCAGAAGAGATGCAAGTCACAAGTGGGGTACCTCAGGGATCAGTCCTGGGGCCAGTCCTCTTCAACATGTTCATTAGTGACCTTGCAGATGGGCTAGAGGGTAAGGCTTGTCTGTTTGCAGATGACACCAAGATCTGCAACAGAGTAGATGATCCAGATGGGGTGGGCAGAATGAGAAGAGATCTGGATAAACTAGCAGAATGGTCAGAAGAGTGGCAACTGGGATTTAATGCAAAGAAGTGCAAAATCATGCACATAGGGAAGAGAAACCCTGAAGCCACCTATAGGCTGGGAGGGGAGTTGCTAGCAGTCACAAAGGAAGAAAGAGACTTGGGCATCATCATCACTGATGACCTGAAATCATCCAAGCAGACCTCTAAAGCAATAGGTAAGGCTAGGGGGGTGTTAGGGTATATTAGTAGGGGTATCACAAGACACTGGTTAGGCCCCATCTAGGTACTCGTGTGCAGTATTGGAGGCCACACTTCACAAGGACATTAACCAAATTGAGGCAGTCCAGAGAAGGGCAACAAAATGGTGCAGGGACTGCATCAGAAGACATATGAGGACAGATTAACAGAGCTCAATATGTATACCCTTGAGCAAAGGAGGAGAGAGGTGATATGATCGAGGCATTCAAACACCTTAAGGGCATAAACAAGGTGAAAGAGTCTAACATGTTTAAATATAAGAAAAATAGCAGGACAAGAGGACACAGCATGAGATTAGAGGGAGGCCGACTATGGGGAATGAGGAAATTCTTTTTCACAGAAAGGGTGGTGGATGCATGGAATGGCTTACCACAAGAAGTGGTGGCTATGAATACAGTGCAGGGCTTCAAACAGGCATGGGATAGGCATAAGGGAGCAATACAAATGACTATGAATAGATAGGCCACTGACAGAGCAAAGGCCGATGGCACATTTATAAGGTAGAAAAAGAAATGGGCAGACTGGATGGGCCTTGCGGTCCTTATCTGCCGTCAACTTCTATGTTTCTATGTTTCTATGACCTCACATAGATAATGTAGCTAGAGCTGCTAATACACGGCTTGGTCTCCTCTACAAACACAGACAACACCTCATGTCAGAAGCTTTGAAGGTTGCAGTCCTGAGCTCTGTAATCTCTGTAATACACTATGGTCTTATCATTCATGGCTCGGCCACAACCACAACCCTTAGACGCCTCTCAACTGCCTTAAATAAGGCATGTTGTATCATCACTGGTGCTCACCGTCTCACCCACACATGTGACCTGTACACCCAGACCGGCTGGCTCCAACTATCAAATCGCATAAAGTTTCTCACCTGCTCCATGGTGAAAAAAATCGACCTTGGCCTTGCACCCCCTGGGGTCTCAACTCTGTTACAACACTGAATTAACAAATGTTGCCTTCGGAGATCCACGCTACAGCTACTGAAAGTCCCCCACTGTCACACTTCACAGGAACAATGCTCTTTTGCTTATCGAGTGCCACTCTGGTTCAATGGCCTCAGCCCCACCATCTCCTCTGCCCCAACAATTAGTATGTTTAAAACTAGGTTCCGGGACTATCTCACTACCAACAGCTCTTGTGACTGCCCAACTTAACCTTGTTTCTCCACTTCCCTGCCTGCTCTAGTGGTCTCCCCTTCCCTCCTCACTGGAGTCTACCCTCACATCTTGGTATACCCAATGCTGCACTTTTCACCCTCTCCCCACCCTACCTACATTCCTTCTCCCCCCTCTCCTCTTCCCTCTCCCTATGACTCTGGCACTTCTTATCTGTTGTCTATTTTCTCTGACAAATGCCGCTGGCTGCCTTGCTTACAATGCTACCCTTGAATTGTATTAATCTGTACTCTGTTTGCAATGTCCACATTGTTGTAATGTCTGTCTTGATGTTCCCCATAATTTGTATTTCTCTGATGTGGAACCATTGTAAAAGAGCCTTGGCTCAAAGGTATTTTTAACCCTAGACTTGATAAATAAAATAAAAATAAAATAAATTTGTAAAGAAGGATTACCCATTTGCGACAAAGGATCCTTCTTCGAGGCTCACATCTAACTGGAGAGTGAACTTCACATTCAAAATAATGGGGGACTTTAAAATGTAATAACTTTGGAACAAATTAATGTTTTTCATCAAACCATCAAAAGAAACATCTGGGACCCAAGACCTTTCTACCCTAAAAATATCAGACTGAAATCCCAAACCGTTTTTGCACTGTGATGTGACAAAGAAATGAACCCCCCCAAAAAAACCCAGTAATTTTCAAATTTTCCTCACACTCTGTATCTCTGCACCCACACATCTGACTGGAACAAAACTTAGCACATCAAGAGATCTTTGGTCCCTGATGGTGCATGCAACATTTCATGTAAATCAGTCGAACAGTTGTGAAGTGACTAAAGTGCAAATGTTTGAGTTTAACATGGAAGTGACAGTTCAGCCCTCATCCTGAGGATGTGGTGGGGACCAAAATGGTGGAGGGATACAAAAGAGCACAGGACAGACATAAGAGGTTGACCAGTAGGGGAAGGGAGGTCTCTTAACAAAGGTGATGAGAAGGGGGTGGTGGGGGTAAGGGGCAGACTTGACGGGCCAGAGGTGTCCTTTTCTGCCATCAGATTTCTATGATTATATCTATAGGGGTGCAACAGTGCCCCTAATATATATATATATATATATATATATATATTTTATTTTTAGGAAAAATAGACAAGTGCTTAAACTGCAACTAGCCCTTCAAGCAACTGTGCTAGAGCAGTACACAAGTAGACATGACAGTAGGCAGTGTTTCCCTAGGTGGAAACTGTCACACTTGGACCACTGATTCTGATCTATGCATCACATTTATTTTGTATTACATATAATTTATGTAAGGGAAGTGCAGTCAGAAGACCCACAGTCTTGCTGAACTGACACATCCAAAAACCTAGGGATAAGTTCAAAGAACAGGACATAGCTAAATCTGCAGCTATTTAAAATTCAATTCCTTTGTTAAATTTTCTTCGAAGGCAGGAACCAAAGTATCCCCTTTATAATGCCCTCAGGGAGATCCTTTGACTTGCAATAGTTGCCAGGAAGAACCTGTGTTGGGGGGGTGTCACAGGGAGCCCTTGAATTACATCAGAAAGATTTTTGATGTGTAGATAACAAGGATCCAGACAAATTTAGAAGGTCCAATACGCATTCCCAGGATGCTTTGGAAGGACATCACAGAAACTGTTTATATGTCTGTGTGTGTGTGTGTGTGTGTGGCAGAACAAAAACCAGTTCTGACCAGTTAACCTGAAGAGAGGAAATTGAGTATGTCACTTATCATTTTTTTAAATCTTGTTGGGACATCCTGTGCTGTAAAATATAACTTTTAATACTCCAAGGCGGAGTTTAATGACCTCAGAGAGGAGGCAGGCTCAGGACTGCTTTTATCCAACTGAGCAAGCCTTAGAGAGACACATTTTTTTTATTTCTGACTGAGATAAGAAGGACAACATCAGCACTGTAGGACATAAGTATTTTGTGGATAAGAGAGCTTAGTTTGTACTTTAAAAACCTGTTTTGTTTTTAAGACTGTATGTGTTTGGGATATTTGTTCTGTATTTATTGTTCTGCTTTGATATTTTAAAGTACAGATATATTTTACAACAGAAACTGCTTGGAGTGCCTTGCCATTTCTTTTTATTAAAGTGGAGCTTTTAAAGGTTACAGTTAACACTGTGTATGGACTTATTGATATACCAAACTGGAAAATGGATTGAGTTCTCTAAAGTCTTGTATAGAGTTCTAAGGGTTCATTTGAAAGACCTGGTTGGGTGCCCGTAGGAAAAGATATCTGGCCCCCTGAAGGCAGAATTATCTAAGCCTGATAATTGGGCATGCTAACAAGAGGTTATCAGTTTGAATCCCTCCAGAACTTGAGACTAAGGTGACTTGAACTCACAAAACAGACAAGAGGGTTACCTTGTTCTGTTCACTGTCCACAAATCATACACTCAGAGGTTGGCACTTTGGGAGTAGAGGGCTGACCAGCTGAGCGAGTTTGTGACAGATTGGTTGGCAGCGGTGGCATAAAAAGTTTGGTGGTATAAGCTTCATTGGTCAGCTTGAGACCATTTAGCTCATTTGAAAAAAAAAAGGCGGTGTTTTATTTCAAAAGGAAACAGAATTATATCCCTTGACTTACGTTAAGCTCCCACCCATTTTAATTTTTTTTTCCTGAAGTGCCAGTCAGAATAGTATTAGTAGTGAGGGAAGAAGAAAATGGCTTCCGACTACAGCAGGCACACTGTAGATTTCTTAAACCAGTTGTGCGGGGACAGGGGAGTCCCGTTTGGGGTGAAAGCCAGTAAGCAGAACCTCATAGAGGCCCTGATGGTAGTAGATACCCAGAGCAGCGAGTTACTGACCATGACTGAAAGGGACCAAACCTCAAGTGTGGAAGGGCTAGCGGCCAGTAAGGAGTCCTGCACCGATGAGGTGGACAGCAGGGCCACTGTCAGTGAAGGGCCACAGCAGCAGGGACAAGTCACCAGTATCCTGAATCCGGAAGTTCTCAGGTTGCAACTTGAGTTACGCAGAATGGAGCTGGAGTCCCAAGAGAGGAGAGAAAGAGAACAGCAAGAGGCAGACTGGGAGGAGTGTGAGTGCCAGTGAGCTGCAAAGGACAGGAGAGAGGAGAGCCAATGGCAACACGAACTGGAGAAGCTATGACTCCAACCAGCTGCACCAGGGCAGGTAAGTGGCTTGGGTTTAACTGGGACTGCAGGACTGGGTTACAAATTGAACTCCAAATTAATAGCCAAGTTTAAGGAAGAGGAGGACATGCACGCTTTTTTTAAATTCTTTTGAAAAAGTTTGTATTCAGGCTAAAATTCCTAGAGAGTTCTGGAGCTTTCAGCTATCCCCGCTACTTACCGGAAAAGCTCAGGATGCATTGGGTCAAATGAACAATCAATGAAGACAGTGATGATTACAGCAACTTAAAAGCTGCACTGTTAAAAAAGTTTGAATTAACTGCTGAATCATACAGAGCTAAATTTCATAAGCTCAGGAGAAGCTCTGATATGAGCTATGAGGAGCTAGCCACAAAACAACATCAGTTTTTAAAACGTTGGTGGGAAGGAATTGTGGCAAACACAGTTGATAAAATTAAAAATGTGATTTTATTAGAACAGTTTTATTGGGCATGCCCAGCAGAGTTAAAAACCTGGCTAGAGGACTGAGATCCAAAAACAGTGTAAGGGGCTGCTGAACTCTCGGACTGCCATGCCAAGAGCAGACCTGCTCTGAGAGTGAATGGGGCGAGTGTGGCAGTATAGAAAGGGAAAAGCATGCCTTCAGGGCAGCTAAAACCCTCACTGCCCCCACTGAAACCAGTTAGCCCCAGGTTTCAAAGAAAAGATTTCTCTGAAATAAGAAATGTTTGTTGGTTATGAAAAGAAACTGGGCACATTGCCAGACAGTATCCAAGAAGGGCAAGCAATAAAACGCAAAGTAGTACCAGAAAGGAAATGGGTTGTTTGTGTGTCCCTGGAAGCATGCCAGTGAACATGAGGGAACACATGCACCCAGTCATGGTAAATGGCATACAGACACAGGGGTTAAGTGACACAGGGGCATCCCTGACATTGGTAAAGGGGGATCTGGTACAGCCTGGTCAGCTTATACCCAATAAATACGTAACTGACAAGGGTTTACTGGTGAAGAGAAAATATTGCCACTCGCTAGTGTTCTCCTTGACTGGGGTGAAATGGAGAACTGTGCAACAGGTGGCTGTAGCCAACACATTAGCAGTGGTTGTCATCCTGGGTAACAATCTCCAGCAGGGGGTGGTATGTGCAGTTACCCATAGCCAACGTCCAGGGAAAATTGTAGTTCCATGAGCCCCCCCCAGAAGCCATTAGGGAAGATACTGAAAGGCTGGTTCCCCAGCCTGTGTCTGCAGAGGGGGAGACTGATAAAAAGAGGGTAGAAATTTCCCCAGTAGCAAGTAACCACATAGCTACAGAGGGTTACTCCGAAGAGGAAGGGTGACCTCTTGTCAGAGGGTTGGGATTGACAGTGATCCTGAGGTCCCTGACGCTAGTGCTAGGGACCCTAGTTTAGCGACTGAAGGGGACCTGTCCCATGCCTTGGGAAGGTGTGAGGGGTTCACAGCTGCTCATTTAGAGAAGCTGAGGGCTTGGGCAGACTCAGATGGTGCACAGGGAGGTGACGGCAGACATAAGGTTTATTGGGAAGACGGACTTATGTATACCCAGGCAGTACAGACTGAGGAAGGGATGCTAGGCAGGCAGCTTATCGTTCCCCATCAATATCATGAGCAGTTTCTCAAGGTTGCCCATGATATTCCCTTGTCTGGTCATCTGGGAATCACGCGCACAACACAGCGGTTGGCCCAGAGTTTCTACTGGCCTAACTTCACCCAGCAGGTGAAGGAGTATTGCAGGTCTTGTCACCGGTGTCAAGAAATAGGGAAGGCGGGCAAGAAAACCCAAGCTTGCCCTGATTCCATTGCCTGTAGAGGAGGAGCCATTCAGAGGGTGGGAATGGATATTGTGGGGCCTTTAAATACCCCCAGATCCTCTGAAAAAGGTTCATCCTCATTGTGGTGGATTATGCCACCCGGTACCCAGAGGCAGTCACCCTATCCTCACTGAGGACAGACAAAGTGACCTTACTTGGGATTTTCTCCCGTGTTGCATTTCCGCAGGAGGTAATCACAGATCGAGGGGGTTCCTTCATGTCGGACCTAATGAAATGTTTATGGAAGAAGTGTCGGGTGGTGCAGGGATGCACGACACCGTATCACCCACAAGCCAATGGACTTGTGGAATGATTCAATGGTATCCTAAAGTCAATGCTCTGGGTGTTTGCTGAACAGCATGGGAGGGATTGGGAGAAATACCTTCCCCACCTGTTGTTTGCATACACGGAGGTGCCCCAAGAGTCGACAGGATTTTCCCTCTTTCAAGCTCTTGTATGGACGTTGGGTACATAGGCCCCTAGACTTGATCTTGGAGGACTGGGAAAGCAAGCATGCCACCCAGGGAACTCCCATTGTGCATTACCTCCTACGGTTTAGGGAAAGGCTGAAGAAGCTTATGGGGACAGCCCAGAGCAACCTGGCAGCTGCCCAACAGAAACAAAAAGTATGGTATGACCGCAGAGTCAGAGCTCGCTCATACATGGTGGGTCAGGAAGTCATGGTCCTTATTCTGGTCCGGAAAGACAAGCTGCAAGCTGAGTGGGCAGGACCGTACAAAGTGGTTAGGAAGGTAAATGACGTAAACTACATTGTGGAGTTACCTGATTGTAGACAGACAGAAAGGATGTACCAAGTTAACATGATGAAGCCATATGTAAATAGGGCTGACATGGTGTTCACAGTGTGTAGTCATGGGGAGGGGACGGACGAAAGAGACCCCCTTCTGGACTTGCTGGAGGAAAGTAAGCAAGAGTCTTCTGTGGAGGCAGTAAAATTGTCTCCCCAGCTGAACCCGGACCAGAACCAGAAAGTGAGGGAGGTTTTAGCAGACTTTGCCCCCTTGTTTAGTGCCAAACCTGGACTAACCCCCTTAGTGACACACGATGTGGAGACAGAGACACAGAAGCCCATACAGCGGACAGCATATCAGGTGTCAGAGGCTGTCCCAAAGGACATTAGGAGGGAAGTGGAGGAGATGCTGGATTTAGGGGTAATCCAGAGATACCACAGTCCCTGGGCTTCACCTGTAGTCCTTGTACCCAAGCCAGATGGCTCGATCCATTTCTGTGTGGACTATCATGGACTGAATGCAGTCACGACATCAGACGCCCACCCGATGCCCTGGATGGATGAACTCCTGGACAAGTTGGGAGGGGCGACCTACCTTACGACCATTGACCTGACAAAGGGGTATTGGCAGGTAGAGTTGATGGACAGAGTTAGGGAGAGGTCGACCTTCATCACTCTGATAGGCTTATTTGAGTTCAAAGTAATGCCTTTCGGAATGAAGAATGCCCCGGCCACTTTCCAAAGGTTGGCAAACCAGGTGTTAAATGGTGCTGAGGAGTATGCCATGGCGTACCTGGATGACATTGCCATCTTCAGTACCAGCTGGGAGGAACACCTTTCACACCTTAGGGAAGTGCTGGGCAGAATGCAGAGAGCCGGGCTCACTGTCAAAGCCGAGAAGTGCCAGGTGGCCATGGGAGAAGTGGCATACCTCGGGCATGTGGTAGGCCAAACACAGCTCCGTCCTAGCCAAATAAAGATAGAGGTGATCCAGGCATAGCCCAGACCAGAAACCCAGAAGTAGATCAGAAGCTTTCTAGGGACAGCAGGGTACTACAGAAAGTGTGTACCTAATTACAGTGCCCTGGCTGCTCCCCTATCTGACCTGACAAAGAATAAAATGCCAAGGAAAATCACCTGGGGCCCAGCCTGTGAGGAAGCCTTTACCAAACTGAAGGAGGCACTGTGCAGTACTCTTGTTTTGACAAGTCCAGACTATAGCAAAACTTTTATAGTTCAGACAGACGCCTCAGACATGAATATTGTGGCAGTACTAAGCCAGACATCCAGTGAAGGGAGGGAACACCCCATTGCCTACCTGAGTAAAAAACTGCTTCACAGTGAGCAAGCATACTCCACTGTGGAAAAGGAGTGTCTTGCCATAGAGTGGGCCCTAAAGAAGTTGGAGCCATACTTGTATGGGCAGCCTTTTGTGGTGCAGACTGACCACAACCCCTTGGTTTGGCTGACGCAGATGGGGAAAAACAATGGCAGACTGCTCAGATGGAGTCTTGCTTTACAAGGGTATGATCTGAAAATCATACATAGGGCTGGAGCCAAGACTCAGAACTCAGATGGTTTGTCCAGTGTGTATGGGGAATTAACTGATTTGGGAAGCTCATCCCATGTAGGGGATAGATCCTCCAAATTCAGTCTAGGTGGGGAGGAATTGTCACACTTGGACCACTGATTCTGATCCATGTGTCACATTTTTTTTGTATTACATATACTTTATGTAAGGGAAGGGCAGGCAGAAGACCCACAGTCTTGCTGAACTGACACATCCAAAAACCCCAGGGATAAGTTCAAAGAACAGGACATAGCTAAATCTGCAGCTATTTAAAATGCAATTCCTTTGTTAAATTTTCTTTGAAGGCAGGAACCAAAGTATCCCCGTTATAATGCCCTCAGGGAGATCCTTTGACTTGCAATAGTTGCCAGGAAGAATCAATGTTGGGAGGGGTGTCACAGGGAGCCCTTGAATTACATCAGAAAGACCTTTGATTTGTAGATAACAAGGATACAGATGAATTTGGAAGGTCCAATACACATTCCCAGGATGCTTTGGAAGGACATCACAGAAACTGTTTATGTGTGTGTGTGGAAGGGCAGGCAGAAGACCCACAGTCTTGCTGAACTGACACATCCAAAAACCCCAGGGATAAGTTCAAAGAACAGGACATAGCTAAATCTGCAGCTATTTAAAATGCAATTCTTTTGTTAAATTTTCTTTGAAGGCAGGAACCAAAGTATCCC
Organism: Neoceratodus forsteri; assembly: GCA_016271365.2. Lineage (NCBI taxonomy): Eukaryota > Metazoa > Chordata > Ceratodontiformes > Ceratodontidae > Neoceratodus > Neoceratodus forsteri. The sequence continues at coordinate 1,197,234,173 of CM057456.1, forward strand.
CGTTATAATGCCCTCAGGGAGATCCTTTGACTTGCAGTAGTTGCCAGGAAGAACCAGTGTTGGGAGGGGTGTCACAGGGAGCCCTTGAATTACATCAGAAAGACCTTTGATTTGTAGATAACAAGGATACAGATGAATTTGGAAGGTCCAATACACATTCCCAGGATGCTTTGGAAGGACATCACAAAAACTGTTTATGTGTATGTGTGTGGCAGAACCAAAACCAGTTCTGACCAGTTAACCTGAGGAGAGGAAATTGAGTATGACACTTATCATTTTTTTTGAATCTTGTTGGGACATCATGTGCTGAAAAATATAACTTTTAATACTCCAAGGCGGAGTTTAATGACCTCAGAGAGGAGGCAGGCTCAGGACTGCTTTTATCCAACTGAGCAAGCCTTAGAGAGACACATTTTTTTTTTATTTCTGACTGAGATAAGAAGGACAACATCAGCACTGTAGGAGATAAGTATTAAGTGAATAAGAGAGCATAGTTTGTACTTTAAAAACCTGTTTTGTTTTTAAGATTATATGTGTTTGGGATATTTGTTCTGCATTTATTGTTCTGTTTTGATATTTTAAAGCAAAGATATATTTTACAATGGAAACTGCCTGGAGTGCCTTGACATTTCTTTTTATTTAAGTGGAGCTTTTAAAGGTTACAGTTAACACTGTGTATGGGCTTATTGATATACCAAACTGGAAAATGGATAGAGTTCTCTAATGTCTTGCATAGAGTTCTAAGGGTTCATTTGAAAGACCTGGTTGGGTGCCTGTAGGTAAAGATATCTGGCCCCCCAAAGACAGAATTATCTGAGCCTGATAATTGGGTATGCTAACAAGAGGTTATTAGTTTGAATCCCTCCAGAACTTGAGACTAAGGTGTCTTGAACCCTCAAAACAGACAAGAGGGTTACCCTGTTCTGTCCACTGTCCACAAATCATACGCTCAGAGGTTGGCACTTTGGGAGTAGAGGGCTGGCTGGCTGAGCGAGTTTGTGACCGAAACAAGCAGAAGCAAAGTACACTGACTGACTGGTCCCATATACTGTTTTTTTTAAGGAAAATTTACAAATGTTTAAACTGCAACTAGTCCTTCGGGCAACTGTGACAGAGTGGCACTTATTCCCAATGCCCACCTGTCAGACCCTGCTACTGCTCCAGTCTTGGTCCTTCAGATTGATTTTTGTATTTTGTTTGTTTAAGATATTTTCTTTCAGGTATTTTCTCAGTGCAGTTTAACTCTAGCCCCCTCCTTCCCATTGCCCACAACTGCCCACAACTGCCTCATGCCAGCTGCTTCTGCTCCTGTCTCCATCTCTCTCTACTTAATATTTTTTTAAATATTAATTTTTTTAGGAATTACTTTAATGCATTCGTTCTTGCCCCCTGCCCCGACCCCAATGCACAGTACCCAGACTAATGCCCAACCCTGTTCTGCTCCAGTCTATGTCTCTTTGCTTTTTTTTAAAGAATATATTTTCTTCTGGTATTTTTTCAGTGCAGTTCAGCTGTATTCCCCCGCTCCCCCCATGCCCACTGCCCACTGCTTGCCCTAGACAGCATGTCAGACCGGGCCACTACTGCTCCAGTCTGTCTAATTTTTTTTAAATAGGTATTTTTAGAGCAATTTTTATGCAGCAAAAGATTTTCTTTTTAGTTTCAGATTAAAAGGTCCTCTGCATCTGCAAGCCACCAAGCTGACCAACACTGTCTTTCTTAGCCTTTCCTCACCTGCTGCTGCAGCATGACTGCCCACCATCCCCCAGCTCCACCGCTCAGGAGCTAGCCAGCCAGCCACTGGCAGACATTGTGTTCCCCCATTCCCTTCCCTGACAGGCACCACACTGTGCCCTGGTGCATGTCCCTAGTAAACACAAGCACTGAGTGATTTATCTCACTTACCATCCTTGTTCTAATTACAATGCCACCACTGCCACTGACTTCCACTGCCTTCAGCCACTGCTGGTACCAACCAGTCCTTCTCTCCAGTCAGTCTCACCACCACCACCAGTTTCCTCTTCCTTCAGCTGCAGCAGTCAGTGCCAGCTGCTCTTTGTCTATCAATTCTCCCTCCCCAAGTCCTCCAGCGACTGCCCACCCAGTCCGTCTACCCAACATGGCCAGCTGCAGCTAGCACAGGCTGGAACTTTCAGTTTTTCCTCCCTCTGACTCAATTCATGCAATGCCACCACCCAACTCTCTCTGTCTCTTCCTCTGCCAGCTAACATAATGTCAGACTAGGAGGAGAGAGGATTATCTGGGGCCTAGGGCCCTGCTGCCTTCCTGCCTGCCCTGGAGCCATCTCAAAAATGAATTTGGCAATAATAGCCATCTGCAGTAGTGGGTTGGTCAAAAGCAGGTTGGACCAGCTGTAGTTCACTTCTGTATCACCAGCTTGGGCAAGGCAATACCTGGCCAACCCATATCTCTGACCCGGCCCACTGCACAACACTACCTGACACCAATATTCACCTTTTCACTTATGACATGATACAACTCTACAAGCAGCCTTCAACAAAACTCTAATAGATGGCCAATATTAGGCTCCTATTAAATAATACCATAAGTAAAATTATGCTGTTCGGCTTTAGATAATCTTCCCTTGGTGCATTGCAAATCACTCCACAAATGATCTCCTCCCCCTTGGAAACTGTGCAGCTCTTTAAGTACTTAGGAGTCTGGCTTGATCTAAATCAGAGTTTTAACATATACATATACAGGATGATTAGAAGCACCTACCAAAATGTAGGTGTACTATGCAGAAAATGCAGAATATGAGCACTTGTCCCATCTGGCAAGCCACTCCTTACACACATTTCTTGGTACGTGGTCCTATTTCCTTAATCTCGTCCCTCAGTGCTCATCGGATTCTGGGCAGCAAAACTCCTCAGAAGCTCCCTCCAATCATCTGGGACTGATATACCTAGAAGGAACTAGTTAAATGGTTAAATATGCTGAAGTGCCTTACTCTGTGCCGAGTCTATCAGCAGAAAGACAGGAGAATCTGGCATCCCCCATTTCACACCTGGAAATCAGTAAATAGTTGATATGTGAATCACATCTACTTGTCTGTTTTTCAGTTTTTTCAGTTAGACTGTTATTCTGCACTTGTTAAATGGGTGATCCTCATGCTTTTACTCGGACAGGCATACAGCTAGTATTATATGTTGTATATTGACATTTTGATAAATTACAGTACTACATATACAGTATTCTATAATTTCTCATTGAAATATGTTACGTAGCTCTTTTGTTGTTTAGCCAAATTATTTTTACTATATGTAATCACCTTGATAATCTGGTACTCTGTAACCAGCCAGTATGCATTTATATTATCATCTTCTGAAATGGAAAATTAATAAAAAATATATTTAAAAACAGAAACAAAGAGCTGAAGCAGAAAACTTCTATAGGATTGTCAGAACATCAAGTTCCACAAAGGAGAGATGGAAAGCAACGATACTGAATGACGAGTGGAGAAAATGCAAGAAGAGCCACCATCTGAGTCACAACCCATTCAGCAGAATACCTCTAACAAACACAAAATTCACAAACTTTTATGGCATGAAGGAGAGAAAAAAATCCTTGCGGAGGAAACCTCTTTGGAATGGTCCCAAGGCTTCAGGTCACCATCCCTCCAGATCGCACAGTACTATTAAAACCCAAGCATAAATAGGACCTGCAATATGCTGCTGTAGTCTAGGGAATGTGTGAGCTTGCCTTTTACTTCTGACCTGAGGATTTCTACAAGGGAGCTGTAGGATTGCCCTCTGGGAGCATAGCTGGCGCCACACCCCAAGGAAAGGGAGAAGACTGAAAACAGCTGCTGCAGGCATGACAGCCCTAATACTCTCATCTAATACCAAGGCAATGCAAGAAGATATAGATATAAGAAGCCGACCAGTTCATTGCAGTATGAAGCCATAGAGGGTGAATAAATATTAACCCTTCAGGGGCAAATGGAGGTAATTTGCCCTGTTGATAGATGGGTGTGTGCCCACTGGTTGTTGGTGAGGTATATGCATGAATGATACTAGGACATGAGCTTGTTGCTGATTGTAGGATAGTTGCCTGAAAGTAAAAGGTATAGTAGGAATGGTAGGTATGGTAAGATTGGAAGGGTTAAAAGCAAGCCAAGAGAAAATGAATGAACAGCTGCCAGGGCAAGCTGGTGGACAAGTGCAGGCCCAGCAGAACAGTTGGAGTGAAGCTGGCCACAGAGCAACTGTGGCAGTGAGAAGCAGTACGAATCTGGAGGTGAAAGTGCATTGGGCCATTGAGAGGTGTTAACAGGGCAAATGTCCAAAATCAAATGGGTGCCTCTTAGAGGAAGATCCCACCCAAAAAGGGAGAGAGCAGAGAATGGCCAGAGGCACAGCCAGGAGAATCCTAGAGGCAGACAAGCAGGGAGCAGAAGGAGAGTCATTCCCAGCAAGCAGCTCCCCCCCACTAAAAGTGGGAGCAGAAAGGAGCTAGCAAGAGGAATGAAGCAGCCATCATAGATACATAGATACATAGACAGTGACGGCAGATAAGGGACTACGGCCCACCCAGTCTACCCATTTGAGCTTGTAAGTTCACTTTACGTTTTCCTAGAAGTCTGTTGCCCATTAAATCTGACCATCAGAGCCAGGCAGCAGCAGAAAGCAGGCATAAGGCAGAGGCAGAATGCTCCCCCAGCACAGCCCTGAAGAATGGCAACAGCAGAGCAGGACAGACAGAAAAAAACAGAGCAGCAGGAGCAGGGGAAACAGTACACCCCTGTTTAGAGCAAGCAGCTGGCAAACAGCAGGGAGCCAATGGTAGCAAAGCCACAGCTAGTAGCAGGGATAAAACTCAGGAGAACCACTAAGTAGGGAACAGGAGCAGAAGAGAGGAGCCTGATAAATGGGGTAGTGGCCAGAAGAAGATGAGTGAGGCACAAGGCAAGGAAGGGCTGGTCTGGCAACAGAACAAGCAACAAGAAGCAGGGGCTACAAGAAAGAACTCAGCACTCCTATTCCACTTGAAGTGAAAGCACAACACTCTGCCGGTAGAGCCCAAGGAGGTGCCCCAGGTTGGTTTCAGTGGGACACCTCCTTGGGCTCTGCTGGCTGAAGTGCACTGTTCCATGTTTTCATAATAAAAAGAATAATTGATCATGAATACTGAGCAACAGTGCTGTGTTTTCATCTCGAGTGGAATAGTAGTGCTGAGTACCTTTTTGTAGTAAGTGTGATAGTGGGCTTACGTGTACCCACACTGTAGCCAGCTACTCTACAGCCTGTCAGCTAGAAGTAGGGACTCACAAATAGGGACATAGCCACTGTTACAGTGTGGGAATAAAACAGACAAGTTAGGCAGGAGGTATAGTGCATAAAAAACACACAAATGAATATTTGATTTTTATTCCAAAATCAAATAAATCAATATTTACAGAAATCAAAAGAAAACAGGGTGTTAGACAGCACACCAAAAGCAAACTTAGAAGATGGCTCTTCCCTAGTCACTTCTCCAATACTTGACTTTAAATTCAGCTCCTGGTGTGAATACTGGCACATCTTCCTCCTAAAAGAACAGCAGCTCACTGGCCTCCCTATCTAAAAATCACTCCTAGTGGTGAAACTTTATACCCTTGTGGTTATGACATCATGAACACGTGACCAGTTGCAAGGGTCAAATTAGTTTTTTCCCCTTTATTCAGAAGAATAAATATACCCCATCTCCTTAACTCCCAAGATGCTGTACTCCTACACTTTATTCTATACATTAATGAATAACACATATAAATAGGGAGCAAACATCAGTGCTTTCAGCTCAATAGGGGATTATTTAGGGAAATAAGCCCCTCCCTTGCAATGATGTACTAGAGCTTGTTCCTTTAAAACCAGTCATTTTATTGGCAGCCAGCTTTATAGCAAGGACTGCAGGGTAACCAGGAGGTAATTACATTTTATTACAATTTTTATTCCCGCAGGCATCTCTGAGTTGGCTAGGGGCTAGAAGGCACGCTCCTCATCTCCCTTCTCCTGCCAGCTCAGGAGACCTGTTTTGTTATAATGACACATGTAGTTCCAACAGCAGTAACAATTTTGTACATTCATATCATTCTTATATAAGCCATAAAAATGCGTTTGTCCCTAATTAATACTGCCTAGTTGCACTCAACATGCAGGGGCTCTGTGCTATGCTTCTAGTTTGAGCCCCTGCCACAACCCAGTGTTTGTTTTCATTGACCCAACAGCTGAAATTGCAGCTGTTGGATACACATTTCATTTGGGCCCTTTTTTCAACAGGCAGCCCCAGTTACAACACTCTGGGGCTGCAATTACTTTACTGGGCACATTTTTATTTGTTTTGGACACTATGGGGTTTATTTAGTTTTCTGCCTGTAGAGTGTCATGTTCTGGCATTTGTTTCCTTTGGATGCCGCATTGTGCGGCATTTCCCATTGACTGGAGCACCATTCTGCTTCGATCCAGCCTGCATATATACTAACATACTAACTTACTAAAATGCCAGCAGAATAGGCCTAACGGTCTTTCGTGTCTGCTCGTTTGGTCAGTCCCCAACCTGGGTGCTGACCTTGCTGTCCCCCTCACCTTCTCTGGCTTCTCCCTTCCCAGTTCCAGATATTCTTGCTGCATTGGATTTTGCTTCCAGAACCCTTCCCCTGTACCTGTCCCACCCCCTCTTGAACCCCTCCACTGTCTCTGCCTCCACCAGCCCCTAGGCAGTGCATTCCATAGCTCCACCACCCTCTCAGTGGTAGCACCTCCTCCTTTCCCCTGAATCTTCCCCTCCAGCTTCCAGCCATGCCCTCTAGTGGCCCTTCCTCCTTCCTTGAAGCACCCGACTGTTCCTCCCCTATTTACCCTCTTCATGTACCTAAAGCCTCTATCATGTCCCCGGTCCCTTCTCTCTTCCAATGTGTACATATTTAGCTCTTGAGCCTCTCCTCATAGGTTCTGTCCCCCAAGCCCCAAATCATTTGGTTGCCCTCCTCTGGACCCTCTCCAGGAGGTTAATGTCCGCTTTAAGTGTGGCCTCCAAAACTGCATGCAGTACTCAAGGTGCGGCCTCACCAAGCAGTTATACAGAGGAGTATCACTTCCTCCTTCTGAGTGATCCCCTAGCGATGCATCCCAGCATTCTGTTGGCCTTGGCTGCTGCCCTCCTACAAGTCTCAGAGTTGTTCATCTTGACATCCACCACCACCCCAGCTCCCTCTCAGCCATCGAGACTTGTAGCATTTCCCCAGGGTGTACACTTGACCTGGGTTCTGGCCCCAGGTGAGTACCTTGCATTTCCCTGCATTGAACCTCAGCTTCACTTTCTAGACCATCTTCCAGGCCTCCAGGTCCCCTGTGGAGCCACCTCCCCTCCTCCCCATCCACCACGCCCCAGTTTCGAGTCATCTGAAAAGAGACTCATCTCCTCCCTGATTCCTGTCCTTATGTCCAGATCGTAGGGCGTTGAACAGAAGGGGCCCAAGGACTGATCCTGTGGGACCCACTAATGCACCTCCTTGGGGATGAGACTATCCCACCAACTACAACCCTCTGGGTCCGGTCCTGGAGCCAATTGCCTATCCATCTGATCATCTGGTTCCCCACCCCATTTCTCCCAGCTTATCCAACAGGCCCACGTGAGGAACAGAGTCAAATGCCTTGCTGAAGTCCAGAAAGAGGACATCCACTGGTCTACCCAGGTCCAAGGCACTTGTCACCCAGTCATAGAACTCCACCAGGTTTGTCTGACACGATTTCCCCGGGATGAATCCATGCTGTCTATCGTCCAGGCACCCTGACTTATCCAGGTCCCCCCTATCCTGTCCTTGACAATGCCCTCCATCACCTTGCCCACCACCGAGGTCAGGCTGACAGGCCTGTAGTTCCCTGCCACCTCCCTTGATCCCCCCTTGTGGATAGGCACTATATGCGCCACCTTCCAGTCTTGGGGCACCCACCCTGTACTCAGAGAGATGGTGAAAAGCTCTGCCAGGGGTTTTGCCAGGACATCTGCAAGTTCCTTCAGCACTCTGGGATGTAATTTATCCGGCCCAGTGCTTTCTCCGTCTTAAAGGGACTGGGGCTTCCCACATCTCTCAGCTGTGATTTCCACTTCCGGTACCCCTTCTCCTGCTTAGCCCTCCCCACCTGCCAGTGATGCCTCCCCTCTCCCCAGACCTGCCGATCGGTAGGGTCCCCCTCCTCAGTATCTCTGTCTCCTCCCATGTATGATGCAGCACCCCCATTTTCCTGGGTGAAAACTAAGGTGAAGTACTCATTTAGTACCTCAGCCTGCTCCCCGGGTCTTGTGCCCATCCTCCCCTGATTTAATCCTGCTAATCTGCCCCTTCACCTTCGTTTTCCCCAATGTATCTAAAGAACCCTTGTTCCCTCTCCTAATTTCCTAGCGGGTTCTGCTCCTTCCTTGCCTTAGCCGCCCTCACCACTCTAGTGGCCCTTCTAGCCATCAGCTCATACTCCCCTCGATCCCTTTCACTCCTTGAGCACTTGAATTGCTTATAGGCTGCTTTCTTTCCCGCACCACCTCCTGGATCTCCTGGTCCACCAACAGGGTTTTGGCCCTACTGCATTTCGTCTTACTCTTGCACAGGTGCTGGTAGCATCCTGCACCCTCTCCTGATGATTTCCACCTACTATCAGCGTCCATGTCTGACCCAATCCCATCCAAATGCTCCTTAAGGATCCTTCCCATTTCCTTAAAATCTGCCCCCTGAAGTCGGTTACTTCCGTCTTTGTGCAGCCTTCTACCCCTCCTAGGTCCAGGCAGAACCAGACCGTGGCATGGTCACTCCCCGCCAATGGGTCCCTTACCTCCAGGCCCCCAATCTGGTCACTGTCTGCCAGGACCACATCCAGTACCCATGCCTCCCTGGTCGGTTCCCTCACCTGCTGAGTTAGGAACGCGTCTTGAAAGACATCCAACAACCTCTGTTCCCTGGTCACCGAGGATGTCATAGTCTCCCAGTTTGTTCCTGGCATGTTTAAGTCCCAACACCACCACGTTCCTCTGCCCAGTCTGCAGTGTCTCCTAACATCTGCCACCAGACTGTCCTCCAGCTCCTCCGCCAGGGCAGGGGTCTATACACCACTCCTATTTTACTCTCTTGCCCCCCTTGTTATCAAGGTGACCCAAATCCCTCCACGGTTCCTCTGCCTCCTCTACTCCCCCTATGCCAATGCAGTTTTTGACTATCATTGCTACCCCCTCCTCTTCCCTCCCCTGTCCTTCCTGAACATAGTGTATCCCTCCAGGTTCAGGTCCCAGTCATGTCTTGCAGTGGCCGAGTCTCAGTGTGCAGCTGCCACATCCCTCTCCCTCAGTTAGCATTGCCTGGAGCTCAGGCATTTTATTGCCCAAGCTCTGGCATTTAGCAGGACTACCTTCACCGTTTCCATAGTTCCATTTCCCTGCTCATATTCCCATGGGGATTCTGTTTTTCCCTGGTCTGCACTTTTCCAGTTGGCCTTTTCCTGCAATCCTCCTGATCCCCAGGGGGTGGAGACAGAGTCCCTCCTTTATTGGCACCCCTTGACAGCCTTTTCTCCCATCCCACCCCTTCTTACAGTTTAAACCCCACTTTTCACCAATGAACCTCTATTTTCAACTAAGGATTCCCTCCTCCAAATTGAGATGTAGTCTATCTCTAGCATACAGCTCTTATCCTCCCAGGTCTCCCCAATTCCCCATCAACCCATACCCTCTGGCCTCACACCACTCCCTGAGCCACTGGTTTATCTCCTAATTTTCCTTTTGTGTTCCCCACTGGCCCTTGGCACTGGCAGGATTTCTGAGAAGGAAACTGTGCATCCTATGTCATGACAGACCTGGCGGGCTCACTGAATCTTGCCTGTATCTCTAGCTATTTCCCTCAATGTCATTTGTACCCAGGTGGACCAGTATGTCTGGGGAACCCCCACAATCCTTTGCCAGCTGATATACCTCGTGCTTAGCCCTGTGCACCGTTAGTCCAGGGAAGCATCTTGTTCTAACTGGCCAGGCTTCTCCCTCCCTATCCCATTTGATACCCCTGATCATAGAATCCCCCAGCAGGAGCACTCTGACCACTCCTTTTCCTCCATTCCCCCTTCCATGTCCCTCATCCTTTCTACAGGCCCCTCCACCCAGCTGGCTCCGTGTTCCTCCCCCTTTCTGGGTGCCACATGCCACCCCCTCCTCTCCAATCCTATGCCTCTCCTCCTCCTGAGTATCCTTCTGTTCCTTGCTAATTCCCCCCTCACTGCTCGCAACTGGTCCTTCTCCCCCATCTGCTAAACTAGCCTGGCTCATCCTCCCTTCCTTCCTGTCTCCATTTGGTTCCTCCTTGCTAGTCGCTCCCCTGGCCTAAACCCTCAGCTCCTTTACTGAATCCTCCTTGTACTTCTGGTCCTTCTCCTTTCCTTTCCTCCCAACTGGTCCTTCTCCTTTGCTTTCCTCCCTCTTCCCCTGCCCCTCCTGCTCTGATTCACTGCTCCCCCCATTCTCCTGCATTCCAGGTCCCCCCTGTTCTTCCTGCTATCTGGCCCCTGCCTCCTGCCTCCCACTCTCTTTCCATCTCTAACTACCCCTGTCATGGCTACATCACCCCCCTCATCCTTGAGCAGAAGAAGAGAATTGAAGCGGTTACTGAGTGTAAGGTCTGATCCACTTCCCCGCCTTGCTTCCTTCTGTCCAGCCCTGGCCATCTGCCTACTTCCCTGAGAATGTTGTCCCTCCATCCCCCCTTTGTGAGGGCCCCCAGTTACCTGCCTGCTTTCTTGGTAGTGTCCTTTTGGACCCCTCTGCCAGGTTCCCTATATGACCCTAGTATTCTCCTGCACTCCTTCCCTATGCCCCCACCCCAGTGCTTGGTGCAACCCTGTGGAGATTCCCAGCCCCTTCCCAACCATACCACCCCTTCCCCAGCTTTCTCCTAATCCTCACAACCTCCTCCCTAAGCTGTGCTAGCTGGTAGCACACTGGGCAACCACCGAACTTCCAAGCCCAGTCCAGTATCATGGCTGCTCCACATCCTGTGCGCCCCACCACCCTCCCAAAGATGCCGGCCCTAATGATGTGTGGTTCCATCCCCTTCCAAATAGGTTTCCTTGGTGAGCCACCAGTTCCCCTCAGTCCAAGATACCCCTACTGCCTAATCAGGTCACCCACTAATCTCACAGACAGTCCCACTGTACACCAGTAACCCTGTTACTAGGTGCAGTACAACACATTAAACTTATAAGGAAATGAACTACTCCCAAAGCTCCTTTCTCCCAGCCTTTAAATCCTACCCCCAGTGGCTAGCTACATGAGCTGCACCTGCAGCCTTTTCCTCCAGTTGCGGGGCAGGTGTTCCCCTATAAATTTGCAGACTTCTGGGAGGGGAGGTATTGGGCAGACACCTGACTCGAGAGAGTGTATCAGCCCTGTGTCTCCTCCAAGCCCAGCAGCCAAAGAACTAGGCCCAAGCAAATTCCACCAAATAGGTTTTAAATCAGAAGAAATAGGCCTCTACCAGTGCAGCCTGTTACACAGTGAAACATCCACAAAATGAGCCCCACTTACAGCCACCAAATCAGTTTACAAACATCCAACAGCACCCAAAACAATACCCTGCTAGCCCCTTAGAAGTAAGAAAGAAAAGGACTAACCTACCAAGTAAAATCCACAAGAACCCTGTGAAAACAACAGCAGCAGCTACTGTCCTGGAACACAACTGATCCTGTCCCCTTCCAGTTCTTTCTATTCAGCTGTATCTTGCAGCACTTCAGCACTTAGGAGCATCGTTCTGCTCTGAAGCAGACCACAGAGCCAATCCTGCTCCAATTCAGGATGCTATCCTGTATCATGTTTTTAAACCGCATCTTGCGGCAAGTGGCTTTTCATCTGGGTGCCTCATGAGCGGGGTGCGGTACAGGAGCATAATTTTTTCTGGGGCACAGAAAAATTATTTAAAATACAGTGTGAGTCGCGTTTAATTAACGCCCACTCGGGAGTTCTGAAAAAGCGGTCCTAGCGCCGCACTCACACAGCTTGGGGGGGGGGTTTGATAAAGGCTTAACTCATGCCAGGGGTGTATGGCTATGGGGTTTTAAATAAAAAACAAAACAAAAGGACAGCAAAGAGTTTACAGAGTACTGTCAGGTTGGCAACCCTGACAGCGAAGGAAGGAAATAATCCAAGAATGAGAAAAAGGGAGAGAGAGAACAGGACAGAGTGAAAAGAATAAAGGGGAGGCGATTTCCTTACCAAACAGAGGCACCCTGTTACACACCTCCCCACATAAGAAGGTGACATACTGTTGACTCAGACCCTTCTACTCTTGAAGGATTGGAACTTCCACCCACCATTTCCAGAAGTTCCCCTCAGGGACCCTAATAATCAAACAGTAATAGTATAACAATTTACAGATACTTACAATATCTACCATACCATTCTGTTCCCTGAGGTTTTGGTTTCTATCATAAAACATGACAAAAACTGTCATCACCGTCTCTTAATAGTTTAGTTTCAGTTTTCTTTCAAAGTCGGGCTATCTGCTCCAAATCTGTACAGAAAATCAACATTTTTATGCTGGACTCCTATGATTGACAGAAAATTTATATGGCTGTAATGCCAGGTACCAGAGCATAATCCGTGCATTCTTCTCTTTCATCTGGTTTAACCAGCACTGTGGATTATGGTCAGTAAGGATGATTAAACTCAGTGCCCCACAGGTACTATCACAAAGACTTCATGGCGAGACACTCTTTCTCGGTGTATTTCCTCTCTCTCTCTCATGAAGTTTCCTGCTAATATATATAACAGGAAATTCTCCCTTCTTGTCAGTCTGGGATAACACCACCCCTATCCCTGTATCCTATGCATCTGTATGCACCTCAAATGGCACCTGGAAATTTGGGCTCATGAGGACTGGGGCAGAACACAAGATGGCTTTTATGTTCCAAAAGGCTTCCTCACACTCGGGAGTCCATTTTACCTTATTGGGGTGTTTATTTTTTGTAAGTTCTGTCAAGGGGGTTGCTATGGTTGAAAAGTCCAGAATGAATCTCCCGTAATAACTGGCTAAACCTAGGAAGGAACAGACCTGCTTCTTAGTGGTGGGACTGGGGCTATTGGAGACAGCCTAGACTTCACTTTTTTCTGACTTTACTGAACCTTGTCCTATCACAAACCCTAAATACTTTGACTCTGTGTTTGCTAATGCACATTTGGCTGGGTTGATTGTAGTCCATCATCGGTAATGACCTGTATGACTGCACTTAGCTGTGTCAAATGAGTTTGCCAGTCTGGGCTAAAGACGATGACATCATACAAATATGCAGCACTGTACTGTGTGTGGTCTCAGGATGTGGTCCATGTAACTCTGACAGGTGGCAGGGCACCATGGAGACCAACTGACATTGTTATAAACTGAAAAAGGCCAATAGGGATGCAAAAAACAGTCAGTTCCTGTGCATCTAATGCCAGAAGTATTTGCTAATACCCCCTTCGTCAAGTCTAAAGTGCTAATGTATGTGACAGTCTATATTTTGTGCATCAAATCATCAATACGGGGCATGGGGTACCCATCAAAGGACAAGATGGCATGTGTTTTATGGAAATCTATTGAAAAAAAGAGGAATGGATGAACTCCACCTTAAATGTCACTTATGGAATTTTTATTAAAGTCACATTACACAAAAAAACAGGCAACAGTTTCGTGGTGATCCCACTTCAGCAGGCCACTGTGTTACTAGAAATAAAAAATAAAAAAACATAATAAATATTCAATTCATATAATGATATTATTTATCAAACTTAACCATCTGCACCAATTATGGGTCACAATGTGATGAGAATTTTATAATAATCATTATATTATATCATTAAATAAGCAAAACTCTCATGCATTAGTCATGTAAAATCAATTCATGATTAGCTCATTCTGAGAGACACCCCCAGGAATGAAAACAACAAGGTCCCCATGAAACTTCATACTAAATACATGTAAATATACTATTACCTTATTAGGGTAATGCTTGTTATTCAATAAAATAATCAGGTCTTATTTGGATAACCAAACTGTCTCTAATGACAAGCTGTCCAGTATTCTGTGATAAAGCTCCAAAAATGAAAAAAAAAATAAATAAATAAATTAGATGAATAAAATAAAGATAAATGAATTAATAAATTAAATTTAAATAAGTATTCTTACCACTAATAATAATGAGCGCTCATCCCGCTGAAAAATAATCAAAAAATATTTAAATGGAGTGCACTCCATTTAAATATTTTTGATTATTTTCAGCGCCAGGATGAGCGCTATTATTGAAATATTAGACACGCTATAATATTATTAGTGGTAAGAATACTTATTTAAATTTAATTTATTAATTCATTTATCCTTATTTTATTCATCTAATTTATTTATATATTTTTTTGAAGCTTTATCACAGAATTCTGGAGATCTTGTCATTAGAGACAGTTTGGTTATCCAAATAAGACCTGATTATTTTATTGAATAACAAGCAGCTAATCATGAATTGATTTTACATGACTAATGCATGAGAGTTTTGCTTATTTAATGATACAATATAATGATTATTATAAAATTCTCATCACATTGTGACCCATAATTGGTGCAGATGGTTAAGTTTGATAAATAATATCATTATATGAATTGAATATTTATTATGTTTTTTTAATTTTTATTTCTAGTAACACAGTGGCCTGAAGAAGTGGGATCACCACGAAACTGTTGCCTGTTTTTTTGTGTAATGTGACTTTAATAAAAATTCCATAAGTGACATTTAAGGTGGAGTTCATCCATTTCTCTTTTTTTTCAATAATTTTCCTGGTACTAATGGATGACCCAATTATAAAAAGATTCTATAAATCTGGCAGCCTGGAATCCCTTCCTTTTCTCTACTTTATGGAAATCTAAGCATAACCGTAGACCTCCTTCTTTTTCGGGGACCACAACAATGGATGATGACCATGCACTTCGTGAAGGCACTATCACTCCCAAGTGTTCCATCTTTCATACCTCTTCACTCAGGTAACCTATAAGGTTTTTGATGTATAGGTTTGGTTTGGGTGACCCTTATGCTATGTACCACCCCTTTTGTTCGACCTGCTGTATTGGTAAAGGTTTGCGGTAGTACTGTAGCAACTGGTCTATTTCCTTACACTGCTCGGGGTCTAACTCAGGGTTAATCTGCACTTCCCTGTTTTCTTGGGAAGTATCTAATCTCTCATAGGCAATATCCAGCTCTGTCTGTACCTGTTCAGGGTGTACACACAAAGAAGGAAGGGGGGCTGGCTTCTCTACTCACATTCGAAGCAAGTTCGCATAGTAAATCCTTTTCTGTGTCCACCACTAGGGCATTTCAATCTTAGAATTGACCACCCCTGTTTGACGTATGACTTTAAAGTGACCCTGCCATCTCATCAGCAGTTTATTTTCTGTGTATTGTGAAAGTAATAACACCTGTTCTCCTGGCGTAAAACATTTTTTTTTAAGTCCCACTTAATATGTCACTTTCTTATCTCTCTGGTTACATGATACATTTTGGTGAGCCATACTGACAAACGTCACCAGCCTTTGTGTAAGGGAAGTCATGTAATCCAGGATGTTGTAGTAGCCTACATTCCTGCCTTCCTCCCAATGCTTTTTCACAACATCTAGGGGCCCCGGGGGTTCCTACCATACAACAGTGAAAATGGAGAGAAGCCTGTTGTAGCCTGGGGTACTTCCCCATATGCAAAGAGAAGGTAGGGGAGAAACCTGTCCCAATCATGCCCCTCCTCCTGCACATACCTTTTTAACATGTTCTTTAATGTTTTGTTAAAACTATGCACTCATTTCAGCTAAAAAAAATCGTTTGGTGTCCTCTGCTGGCAACTG
Organism: Neoceratodus forsteri; assembly: GCA_016271365.2. NCBI lineage: Eukaryota > Metazoa > Chordata > Ceratodontiformes > Ceratodontidae > Neoceratodus > Neoceratodus forsteri. Next base: position 1,197,250,053 of record CM057456.1, read on the forward strand.
CGTATATTGGCAAAGGCGGACAAGCACTGCTTGTCCCAATGTGTCCGCATAAACTGGCATGCACTGCATGTATATCCTAGAGGAAAGGAGGGAGAGGGGGAACAGGATAGAAACTTTCAAGTACCTCAAGGGAATCAACAAAATCCAGGAGGGTAGCATCTTTCAGAAAAAGAGATGTGCAAGAACAAGGGGGCACAATTTGAAGATAAAGGGGGAGATGGCTCAGAGGTAATGTTAAGAAGTAGTTTTTCACTGAAAGGGTTGTGGATGCACGGAACAGCCTTCCTGAGGAGGTCCTGGAGTCAAGAACAGTGGGGGAATTCAAGAATGCGTGGGACAAACATAAGGCAATTCAAGTGGGGGTAGGAGGAAATAGGCTGTTGGTTAACTAGGATCTGCAGCTTATTCATCAGGTAGGGAAATGGGCAGACTAGGTGGGCCAAGCGGTCCTTATCTGCTGTCAAATTCTATGTTTCTATGTTCTATGTTTCTATGTTAGATACCAGGCCAGCCAGAGGACAAAAAATGAGATTTAAATACAGTATTTGAGAACCAAAATAATAAGCTATTTTAGATTTAGGGGATATCCAAGATAACTGTGAATACAACAAACAATGATGAGTTAGAGAAGATGAACCTGAAACAAATCTGCAAATACTATTGTAAGCTACTGTCAGCATTTTGGTATCCTTGACACCAATACTGAAATACAGGCTTGCACAGTAATCAAAATAAGGCATAAGAGAAACCTGGGCAATCAATTTACAAACATCAGAAGAGAAGAAACAACTGACTTTATAAAGTACCCCTATTTTCCGGTTTCTAGTACGACAGGTAGCCACAACTTGGGAATTAAATGTAAGGCATGGATTAAGTGAAACATCCAAATACTTGAACTCATAAACCTGTTCTAATAGGGTACCTGTAGCATCAATAGTCGAAAAAGAAGGGTTAGTTCAGAGCATGTTAGGAGTACCGAACAACATAGATTTAGTTTTTTTTGTGTTCAGTATTAATCTATTTTTGACAAACCAGCTACAAACCATGACTCGACAACAGCAAATTGTTCAGTTAGAGAATTGGATTGAAAATACAATTTATTCATTTAATTTTTTATTTTAGTCTTTGGTAACCGAGTAAGGCCCACTAATACAATTGCCTATTTTCAGGGGTGACCTGGGAGCACTGGGTGGTTAAGTGACTTGTTCAGAGTCACACAGTATCCAAGTGGATGGTATGATAATCAAACCCAGGTCTGGTCTACTGGATGTACCAAGCTAGTTCACAGCTCATTACTCTAACCTCTAGGCTATATTGCCAGCTTATGCTGATGACAATACCAAGTCATCGGCATAAAGGAGACTATTACAGAGCCTGCAAATAGAGGGCAACTAGTTAATGAATAAACTGAACATCAATGGACCCAAAATCGAGCCCTGGGGTACTCCAAAATTCAGAACATAAATAGATCAGGTTGCAGTTCCAATAGACACAAACTGAGAGTGATCTGTAAGATAATCTGCACAACAATTCACAACAGATTCTGAAAAGCCAAGAAGCAGCAATTTCTCAACCAACAATCTATGTTCAATGAGGTTCAATACCTTGGTCAGGTCCATAAGCACCACCCCAACCAATCATCAGGTTTATATTATGTAATGCTGATGCTCACCATGGGTGCAATTTCTGGAAACAGCAACAGCCTCCCTTGGAGCACCTGCACCTCTCATGCCTACCTCATTAATGCTCTCCATGGGTATAATTTTTGGAAACAGCAGCAGGCTCAGTTAGAGCATCTATGTGTCTCTTGTACCTATCTCAGCAATGCCCATGATGGGTATAATTTTTGGAAACAGCAGCAGGCTCACTTACAGCAGCTGTGCCTCTCATACCTACCTCAGCAATGCCCAGCATGGGTATAATTTTTGGAAACAGCAGCAGACTCACTCACAGCAGCTGTGCCTCTCATACCTACCTCAACAATGCCTGCCATGAGTATAATATTTTGAAACAGCAGCAGGCTCACTCACAGCAGATGTGCCTCTTGTACCTGTCTCAGCAAAGCCCATCATGGATATAATTTTGGGAAACAGCAGCAGGCTCACTCACAGCAGCTGCACCTCTTGTACTTGCTTCAGCAATACCTGACATGAGTACAATTTTTGGAAACAGCAGCAGGTTTACTAATAGCAGCTGCACCTCTTGTACCTGCTTCAGCAATGCCTACCATGGGTATTTTTGGAAACAACAGCAGGCTCACTAAGTGCTGCTGCACCTTTCATACCTGCCTCGGTAATGCCCACCATGGGTTTAATTTTTGGATACAGCAGTAGGCTCGCTAAGAGCAGCTGCACCTCTTGTACCTGCCTGAGCAATACCCACCAAGGGTATAATTTTTGGAAACAGCAGCAGACTCATTAAGAGCAGCTGCACCTCTCATACTTGCCTCAGAAATGCTCTCACAACATAGGAAAAAGTCCAAGTACTCTCAGAGAATTTGTAAATCTAACAGTCACCCAAATGCTGATATTGCCAGTCGAATTCAGCTTTCTTATCTTTGATAGGGTGAAACACAGACCAAAGCTGAAAAAATGTGCCTACATTTAAAACAAATGACGTGAATAGAAACAACAAGTTAATGAAAAACTCTTTTGTCCAAAAGAACTTTAGTGGATTATACATCATTAAATCCCCAAACTGAAAGCAAGCTGCTGAATAGCACTTTTCAAGCTAATACTAGTGCAGTGATGTCTGTACATCAAAAGTTATTAAATGAAAGAAAATGAAATGACTAGAACCACCACCACTGCCACCATGCCAGTCGCGTGTGCTTCACTGCTCTTAGTCTTGTTTTGTCAGTCATTAGTTTTATATTATGTAATTTTGATTCCCACCATGGGTATAATTTCAAAGGGCTCTTAGATCACTGCAAATTGCAGTGATCTAGGGCTGCAACAAACTCTGGGCTTGTTAAGGACCCTGCACTTTATTTTGTAAAACTAGGAGTCCCTGCACCAAAGACACAGGAGTTGCCACAGTGGTAGGGTTGCACCAAACATTGAGCACATCTGCTGGTTTTGATGAAGGGATCCATCACTCCCCAACCTGATACAACTCTAGACATCCCACTGAGATTGGGGGGTAACTATGCATGGAAGGTGGGGACGGGGGGATGATGTAGTCCTGGGGGTGCCACGGGGGCAAGGGGGGGCATAGCAGCAGAGGGGATGTGCAGAGGCACCTGGTGGTGGTGTGCTGTGAGTTGCCATACAGCGAATCGATCGGGCTGGGTTGGGAGCATGGCCAGACCATCAGACCCAGACCCCCGGTGTGCAGCATCACTGGCACCATTCCCACAGGACTGACAGTCCCCAGCATAGTTGTTGGGCATTGCTGGCTGCCACATGGGGAGCTCTGTAAGTGAGGAATGTTGCAGTGCTTGGGGCAAATTCCCAGCCACCAGCTTCACCCCACAATCTGCATCCACTACCACTCGCTGCCTTTAGGATAATTGTGAATCCTGTGGGTAGATGCCAGAGCTTCTGTCACCTGGGGTCTGGGTCATGATGGTCTAGCCGTACCTCCCCAAACCAGCCAACTTGCAGGGCACTACCACTGGGTGCTTCTGCACCCCACCCCACTGCCACCATGCTCCCCTCGCCCCTCCCCATGGCACCCCAAGGCTACATCAGCCCCTGAACCCCATCTTGCAGGTCCTCTCCCCAAATCACTGCCCTGCCAGGCAGTGGTGCAGGGCCCTTAGACCACATTCTGGCTGGCTTACAGTCATCCCCCTGTTGCGGCCATGGCATGGCTTCTAGAATATCAATATAGGGGGATGGTGCAGTCCCACCATGGTGCAACCACCCTTGCGACCTGTCATACAGGCACTTTTGATACAAGAGTGGTGCAAGGGGCTTTGCCACACAGCATCCAAATTTTGACACAGCTGACATTCAAAAATCGGGATCACCACAAACTTTGAAGAAAAAAGTTGACGCAAGGTGCATGCACTAAAGGGGTGTGACTCAGGTGGCACTAGTGTCAACTTTTTCCTTTTGAAAATTGAGCCCATAAATTTAAAAAAGCTAAACTAATACAAGATAAATCTAACTACCCCAGTTTACATAGTTTTCCAACCAAAAAGATCTTACATATTTCCAGTACATATTTATAGGAGGCAAACACCAGCAACATCTATACAAGGGACTGGGGGAGGGATTAATATCTATATTATTTTTGACTTATTCCATTTAACCTGATTTCTTAAATTATAACTTGAAATCTCAGTTGGCGGCAAAAGATTATGCAACTTATCACAGGTAGCCACCTATACGCCAGGCATGCCATGGCATGCTGTAGACCAGCGGAGGTGGGGTGGGGTGGTGGGGTAGCAGGAGCCAGCTGGCATGTCAGCAAATTTCCTTTGTGTGTTTTTTATTTTTTTGCGGGCTTTCCCGGGCAGGCTTAATCCTTGCAAAGTTTTTAGGGAGGAGGGGTGGAGGGTGTAGTCTAAACCTACGACATGCATGCCCGAGGTCCAGCGGACCTGATTGAGAAATGTATGCTGTGTTCTCAATCAGGTCCACTTGTGAGGAAAGGAGGCATAGCTAGTAAGGGGTGGCCTCTTTAAATGCTCCTGGAAACAGTAGTTCTGTCTGTTTGTTGCAGAGCTGCAGAGGAAGAGCATAGCCAAGCCTGAGTCACCGAGATCCTTGGAACTATATGCTGGTGGAAGTCAGAGCTGTGTTGGAAGCTCAGCCAGCTGGGAATCAGATCCACCAAAGAGCTGCACCAGCCTGGGAACGGTTATGGAGTGAGGAGCCACCGGAGGGAGCTTTGCCGCCAGCCCAGGACCAGGAGAGAGATTGGAGTAAGGAGGACACAGCTTTGTCAATTGGCAGAGAGACCTGCTGTGACTGAGGAGAGACCCACACTGCTAAGCCAGCTGGGGAAGCTTTAAGCAGAGCGCTGGTCTCCTGTGAGAGCTACACCACCCACCAGCACCTTGCTGCCCATTGTCTACTAACTAACTCTCTATCTGGCTGACTCAGTCTGAGCCATCCTATCCCATCCGATTCCCAGCTGAATTTTTGTCCGACCAACTGGTTCCATGACTTCCGTTGGTCTCACCGTCTGATTCCGGTACCATTCATTTCACTGCCACTTGTTTCTGAGTGACTCTCAGAGTGGTGTAGCCAGCCACGAACTTTGTAGACCAGCACCAACCTCTCCACCAGTCTCAGTGAAAAGACCATCATCAGCTCAGCTAGGTACTTTTTTGGGAGTTAATTTATGGTTATAAATGTGTGGCAGTGGTGGGGGAACCAAGTCCAACTAAACTGTATGGAAATTATGGATATAACTACAAGGTACAGTAAATCTTGGGCTCCATGAGCTGACCAGAGGTGGTGGTCCTGACCTCAGGCTCAGAGAGGGCTATAGAAGTCATTAGTCAATGATGTTCATCTACCTCTGGGTAAGAAATGCATATTTGACAACTCATTGTTTTAAAATGAGTACTGGTAATTACACTGTGTTGCACAGCACATGTTAAAATCAGAGCATTTGTGTTTTTCAGGGTTGGCAACACGGAGGTACAGCATAGAAGTGCCACTGAGAATACATTGGATAACTGTGCACCGCTGATTAGAGATGAAAGTGTTGAACTTGAAGATTCAACCTTACAGGCTGTTCTTGAGGAAGCTAATGTCACCTGTCAGTTATTGGACACCACTGAAAAACTTATCTTTGATGACGTCCAGACAACCAGCAGTTCTCTGGAAGAGCCTACCATGGAAGCCATCCAGAATCCAAGCAGTTTCCTGGAAGAACATACCATTGAAGCCATCCAAACTACCAGCTGTTCCCTGGAAGAAGCCACCATTGAGGATGTCCCAACAAGGAGCATCTCCCAGGAACCAGACCAGCATCTTGTAGTGCAGAAGACATTGGCTGTTTTAATAGGGCACATCTCACAGATGCTCAGAGGAAGCAAATTCTTGCAACACAGTGGCATCCACCACCAGGGTTTCAATTTCCAGGTTGTCTGATGGGTTCAGAAGATCCCAGCCAGCATTTCAGGCATTTTAATGTGCAGCTATTACATGAGTACCGATTTGCAAGATATTCAAAGCAGTTGGATGGCGTATTCTATGCTCTTTGCTTTGTATTTAATTCCTGTTGCATGATTCTGGTATCTATACCAATAAGGGATTGGTCCAATGGGAAGAAGACTCTGGAAAGGCACATCAAATCAAAGGACCATGGAAATGCTGTTGCTAGAGCAGATGCATTTCTCTCAGTTTGTGCAGGGAAGTTAAGAACTGCAAGCCAATCTTTTCTGCCATGCACCAACAAGACAGCAGAGAGGACCATGCACGTCCTGTGTTGGATCACTTGAATCATCCTCTTGTGTGGAAGGCAAAACATTGCACTCCAAGGCAAATCTAGTGAGCATGGTAACTTTACTGTCATGGTAAAATACACTGCGGACATAGATCCTGAGCTACAAGAACACCTTACAGCAGCTCCGAGGAATACCATGTACATGTCGCCACAAATTCAAAATGAACCAGTCTAGGTAATGGGACAACAGATACAGAGAAAAATCTTACACAATGTAAAGGAAACCAAGTGGTACAGCTTCATAGTGGAGGGTACTATGAATGTATCTACAAAGGAACAAATCTCATTATCTGTGCTATGTACATCATGACCTTTCCAGGAACATTGAAATTCGTGAAGATTTTGTGGAATTCACGGAAGGTTTTGACACCACTGGTCATGGCCTTGTGAAACTATTCCTGCGGTGTTTAACAGCTTGGGGCATCGATCCAAAGCTAAAGCAAGGACAAGGCTACGACAAAGGAAGCAACATGAGTGGAAGATTCAATGGTGTTCAAACAAACATCAAGGAAGTGGCCCCTGCAGTAATGTACACTATTTGCAAGGCTCAGAGTCTGAACACGGCAATTGTCCACTCATGTGCCACAAGATAAATATCAAATACATTTGATACAACAAAGGAAATCGTTTCAACACTGAGATCATCTTATAAGCACCATAATGCCTTTGTATCAGAACTCAGAGAATTCTACAACCTCCAATTTGACTATGATGATGAGCCAACAGACCATATATCATCTATTCCTGAAGCTGGAAACACCAGGTGGATGAGCCAAGTGGATTCCCTTTCAAGGTTCAACACCAAATTTTTGGTGGTAGCTAGCGCACTTGAAAAGATAGTGGAGTATAACAGTGAAGGCGACGGATTGTTAACTTCAATAAAGAGATTTTAATTCCTTGTGACTCTGTGTAGTGCAGATTTTCTTTTGGCCCTAACAGAACTGCTCCATCTTTACTTGTAACCTGTCAGTATTAACTTAATTCAAGCTTCTGAAGAAGCTGCCACACTTATACAAACACTGAAGGACATGAGGGAGAGTTCAGAGAGGATATTTGGAGAGCTGTATCAGAATATCGTGGCTTTGGCAGACATTGCATTTCCTGAAGAGGCAGTGCCACGAATATGTAGAAGGCAAACACAATGAAATAATATCAGCGCTGCCAACCCTGAAGAATACTACAGGTGGAACATATTCATTCCGTTTTTGGACCATGTGATTTCTGAACTGCAGGAGCAACTAATTGACTGCCACCCTTGGTTCCCTGCCCAGTATCTTGTACCAAAAAAAATGTGTGTTTCTGCAGGAGGAACAGGTGGCAGACTTGTTTGGTGCCTATCAGACTGACTTGAGCGCTTAGAGGAGCTTACATTGGAGTTGCTACGATGGAACGTAAAATGGCACTGTGTTCCATTGGCAGATTAACCAGATTTTATTCTGACAACATTACAAAAGCTGAATCCAGATCTGTGCCCCAACATAAATGCAGTCTTATCGGTCTTGGCCACCATGCTAGTCAGTGTGGCAAGTGCAGAAATATCCTTCAGTGCCTTGAGGAGGATCAAGACATGGCTCAGAAGCAGCATGAGTGAAGAACACCTTACAGGACTTGCTCTTCTGTATGTACATGGTGACATTGAAATTGATGTAGACCAGGTGCTCAAAGACTTTGATCCATGCAAAGACAGACAGTTTTCGAACACATAATGGAACACATCAGTTGAGCTGTGCCAAGGTAACATCTGGCGATCTAACCGGGGAATCGGGAGCCAAGGTAACATCTGGTGATCTAACTGGGGGATCAGGAAGGGAAAGTTTGTCCGGCAACACTGGGCAGACAAGAGGGTACAAATATATGTCCCATTTGAGCATTGTGGGCTTATTTTGCAATGCGAAACAAAAGGACGGGACAGCTTTTTACACATAGGGAACAAATATATGTCCCACACAAGCATTGTGGGCTTATGTCGCAATTTGGAACAAAAGAACAGGACAGCTTTTTACACATAGGGAACAAATATATGTCCTGTACAAGCATTGTGGACTTACATCACAATGTGGAAGCAGCGGAACAAAAGGACATGACAGCTTTTTACACATGAGGATGAAAAGGTGTAACTAGCTATAGCAGTTTCAATTGAAAACATACCATGTTTGGGTGGTATGGGGCTCTTTGGGGTGGTGTGGTTTAAAACTGGCCCAGAACCAAACCCAGGGATATTGGGCTCTTTGGTGTGAATGGTTTAGGTGATGGTAAAGGTACTGGCAACAAAACCAGAGCATCAAGCTTACCCCAGACCTCTTTTACTGTACTGTAATCTACTGTGGGTATGTTTGAGTTGGTGACTTGTTACTGTAGCTATTACTGGGCTGCAGTACATGACAAATTTTTGGTTGGAGTGAGAGCTCAGCTGTTGTGTGTTTTATTGCCATCTTGTGTGATTGTGTGCTTCTTCTGTGATTGTGTGCTGACTGTTTCAGTGGAAAACTGATAACATACCATGTTTGGGTGGTATGGGGCTCTTTGGGGTGGACCTGTTTAAAATTGGTTCAGAACCAAACCCAGAGGTATGGGGCTCTTTGGTGCAAATGGTTTAGGTGATAGTTAAGGTACTGGAACCAAAACCAGAGCACCAGCGAGCTTAACCCAGCCCTCTTTACTGTACTGTAATCTACTGTGGGTATGTATTGAGTTGGTGACTTCTTACTGTGGCTATTAGTGGGCTGCAGTACAGTGTGCTAGTTTGACAACTGCTGGTGATAGTATGGCTAGTGCTGTCTGGATATGGCTAGTATTGTGTGAATGGACCTCTGTGGGACTGGCTACCTTAATGTGGTACAGAGGCTTTTTACAATGCAATATTGTAACTAAAAGCCAGTCTGTTATTCTGTCATCTATTGGTGATAGTATGGCTAGTGCTGTGGGGATATGGCTAGTGTTGTGTGAATGAACCTCTGTGGGACTGGCTACCTTGATGTGGTACAGAAGCTTTTCATAATGCAATATTGTAAATAAAAGCTAGTCTATTAGTCTGACAACTGTTGGAGATGGTATGGCTAGTGGTGAGGGGGTATGGTTAGTGGTGTGTGAATGGACCTCTGTGGGACTGGCTACCTTGATGCGGTACAGAGGCCTGTCATAATGCAATACTGTAACTAAAAGCCAGTCTGTTAGTCTGACAGCTGTTGGTGATTGTATGGCTAGTGGTGTGTTGGCATGGCTAGTGGTGTGGAATGGACCTATATGGGAATGGCTACCTTGATGTGGTACAGAGGCTTGTCACAATGTAATATTGTAACTTAAAGCCAGTCTGTTAGTCTGACAACTGTTGGTGATGGTATGGCTAGTAGTGGGGGGGTATGGCTAGTGGTGTGTGAATAGACCTCTGTGGGACTGGCTACCTTGATGTGGTACAGAAGCTTTTCACAATGCAATATTGTAACTAAAAGATAGTCTGTTAGTCTGACAACTGTTGGTGATGGTATGGCTAGTGGTGTGGGGGTATGGCTAGTGTGTGTGAATGGACTTGTGTGGGACTGGCTACCTTGATGTGGTACAGAGGCTTGTCACAATGCAATATTGTAAGTAAAAGCCAGTCTGTTAGTCTGACAACTGTTGGTAATAGTATGGCTACTGATGTGGAGGCATGGCTAGTGGTGTGTGAATGGACCTCTGTGGGACTGGCTACCTTGATGTGGTACAGAGGCTTGTCACAATGCAATACTGTAATTAAAAGCCAGTCAGTTAGTTTGACAACTGTTGGTGATAGTATGGCTAGTGGTGTGGAGGCATGGCTAGTGGTGTGTGACTAGACCTCTGTGTGACTGGCTACCTTGATGTGGTACAGAGGCTTGTCACAATGCAATATTGTAACTACAAGTCAGTTGATTAATCTGACAACTGTTGGTGATGATATGGCTAGTAATGTGGGGAGTATGGCTAGTGGTGTGGGAATGGACCTCTGTGGGACTGGCTACCTTGATGTGGTACAGAGGCTTTTCACAATGCAATATTGTAACTAAAAGATAGTCTGTTAGTCTGACAACTGTTGGTGATGGTATGGCTAGTGGTGTGGGGGTATGGCTAATGTGTGAATGGACTTGTGTGGGACTGGCTACCTTGATGTGGTACAGAGGCTTGTCACAATGCAATATTGTAAGTAAAAGCAAGTCTGTTAGTCTGACAACTGTTGGTAATAGTATCGCTAGTGGTGTGGAGGCATGGCTAGTGGTGTGTGAATGGACCTCTGTGGGGCTGGCTACCTTGATGTCGTACAGAGGTTTGTCACAATGCAGTATATTGTAACTGCAAGTCAGTCGATTAGTCTGACAACTGTTGGTGATGGTACAGCTAGTAGTGTGGGGTATGGCTAGTGCTGTGTGAATGGACCTCTGTGGGACTGGCTAGTTTGATGTGGTACAGAGGCTTGTCACAATGCAATATTGTAACTAAAAGGCAGTCTGTTAGTCTGACAACTGTTGGTGATAACTATGGCTAGTGGTGTGGTGGTATACACCACACAAAAAATGATGCTTGTGTCAGGTGAGAGGGCATGAACAGGGCATGCACAGAGGGGGGGAGGGGTAGCTGACTCAAACAATGGGTGGTAGCAGTGAGTCGGCTTCGTGTGCAGATCTGAAATTCCTGGCTACACCCCTACTTGTGATTTACATTACATATATGTAAAAATATATTCCCTATTTTGCACTCTCTCTCAAAGCCTCTTCATACTTGTCCTCCCTCACACCAATGACTCTAAGTGCCCTTTTCTGAATGAATTCCAGGTCCTCACATTCCTTAATACTTAGGCCACAGTGCCATACAGGGGACCCATATTCAAGTACTGGCCTAATAACTGTGCTATAATAATAAATCAGGTCCTGTTGACTCACTTCGGCTCTTTTTTTTTGTAAACATATTTTATTACAAAGCTTCAGGCTTACATTACATTTCAAACAGATACATCAATAACCGTGAGATTTACAAGTGTACTTACATAACACTGATCATTTAAATACAAAGATACCTATAAAACTAGTCATGTGGCTAGACAGTGCTAATAAATAGCATAGTTTAAGAGGGATGGGTTACATTAATTCATAAGCTAACAATACCTTCCTCCACTGTGTTTAGAAAAGGGTGCCAAATTATGTAGAATTGTTTCTCCTGCCCATTGGCACCAAGCTGACATTTTAAAAGTTTCATACACAAGGTTAAATTATTAAGCCAGTTAGCTATAGTGGGTGGGGTGGTGCTCACCCAATGTTGTGCAACTGTATTCCTGACATAGACTAAGGCCAGTTCCCACAGTCTATCAAAAGATTGGTTATTATAGGTTGTGAGTCTGCACCCAGCATAAACTCCAGTTGCATGCAAGGATGACTCACCCCAGAATGTTTTGCATTATTCTATGCACCAGGTACCAAAAGGGCATGACCTCATTACATAATAGTGCCATGTGCGCAAAATTACCACATTCTGTTTTACATTTAGGACATATATCGGATTTGGTGGAGTTATGTCTATGCAGTTTAGTTGGAGTTAGATAAGACCTGTATAAGAAATTTAACTGAATCCTATGCAGTTTGTTTGATCTCGAGCATGCATGAATCTGACTTACAGCTATCCACCATGCTACACCATCAATTGTCGTGTTTAGTCCTTGCTCCTAGTCTCTCCTGGCCCTATTTTCTGGTGCAGGGACGGTCCATATAACCAGTTTATATAGTGCAGACAAGATTGAAGTATTAGGTTATGGCTTGTATAAGATCTCTTCAATAGGGGAGAGTTGCGATTCAAACCCATCAAGGTATTGCCAAATTCTTAAGTATGCAAAGAACCAAGTACCAAGCTGGCTAAATGACCTCCCACCATCACTCTGCAACCAGTCCAAGATCGGCCCCTTTGAGTACAAACTTTGCCAGCACCTCGCAACACAGTGCAGGTGTGATTGTCTGAGCTAAGCTATCCTCCCGATTTATCGTGAAACTGATCCCTTTGGACCTCTATTTCTCCTCTCCCCATCCCCATTCCCAGTGTTCTAAGCATCCCTATTCTGTCTGTCTTATCCCCCCTTCCCATACTCCACCCGGCTCCTATTCTACTTCACCCTCTATCATAACATAGCCTTTGCCTGGCTGCATTGTTATTCTGTATTCTCCTTAAATTTGCACTTTATTTGGTCTGTCATGCACTGTTCAGCTTACCTGTTTTTTGTAACATACTGTGCAACTGTGTTTGTCTTTTGCCTGACGTGGAACCTTTGTGAAAAAGCCTCTGGCTCAAAGGTATTGTAATCCGATAAATAAAAAAAATAAATAAATCACCCATTTGTATCCCATACTGTTATCGAAGTTTGGTAAATTATTTCAAAGCACCTCCATAGTATAGATCTCTAATATAATGTATACCACATTTCTCCCATCTCAGTAGGGCCTGATGTAGAAATACACTGTAGCCTCACTGAGTTTTGAAACCCATGGTCAGGGAGGCATTAGAGGAAAGGACTGTTTGATAGCCCATTAACTGATGGGCTCCCTTCCATATTCTAACCGCCTGATGTGTGACGGGGTTCTTTAGATTCTTGGGGGTCTGAGCATTGAGGCTGGTGGCAAGAACCCCATATACTAGGTTTTCTGTTATGTACTCCTTCTCCATACTTAGCCATGCCAGTGTCGCCCCACAGGGGAACAATAGAGAGAGGCAGTTTGGGCTGCCCAATAATAGTGTTTAAAATTAGATAGTGCCAGGCCGCCTTTTTTGAGCGGCAGCTGTAGTATACTTCGTTTGATTCTTGCTGGCTTCCCTCCCCATAGAAATGTATTTAAGGTGGTATTCAATTTTTTGGAAAATATTTCAGGCACCCTTATTAGCAAACTATGGAAGAGATGCACACATTTCGGTAGTAAATTAATTTTAATTGTATTTACCCTGCCAATTAGAAGTCCCTGCCATCTCTTGCAGTCCTTTTTTACATTTTCTAGCAACCCATTAAAGTTTGTCACATATGTCATGGAGGTCTTCTTTGGTATATTAATACCCAGATATTTTAATATTGTCACAGGGTTTGGTTGTAGGGGTATATTTAGTATCATATTAGGATCTTCAACCCCTAGTGGAAGGATTTTGCTTTTTTCCAGTTAATCCTGTGACTTGATAGCCTACTATATTCTGCGAATATATTCTGTAAGGCCACCAGACGTTTGGATGGGTCCCTCAAACAAACCAGCAGACTGTCCACAAAAGTGTTGCCTTGTGGGTTCTGCCACCTGCAGCCCCAGGATCTTCTTTTCTTGTCTCACTGCCACCATCAGAGGCTCCAGGGCCATTATACATAGTAGAGGCAAGAGGAGGCAGCCCTGTCTGGTACCCCTGATAAGGAGAAGGGGTTTTGTAAGCTGCCCATTTACTAATATTTTGGCACTTGGTACAAGCGACCACAATAAAGTGAGTTTCAGGATGAAGATGGGAAAGGAAGCAACTAGAATCAAAACAAATGTTCTGGACTTCAGGAGTGTGGATTTTGCAAGAATGAGGGGGAGTTTCAAGGAAGAAATGGAAGGTAAGGCGCAAACAGGGGACATACAGGAATTATGGGAATGCATTGGGGGGATTACTGAGAGCCACAGAGCTCTGCATCAAGAGGGTAGGTAAAAACAAAAAAAGAAAGAGACCACTATGATTTACCAGGGAGCTGGTAGGGGCAATTAGGGAAAGAAAGATGGCATTCAAAACATACAAAAAGACCCAGAGGAAGGAGAACAGGGTGTTGTACACAGAGAAGCTGAGGGTGGCAGGGCAAAAGATCAGGAGGGCAAAAGCAGATACAGAGGAGAAAATTGCCAGGCAGACCAAAAGTGGAGATGAAACTTTTTTTAGGTATGTGGGGGAAAAGAGGTAGGCAAGGTTGGGGATAGTGGGGAGGGGGGAGCACTGGTGGAGGGATACTTTGGGAAGGCAGAGGTGTTAACTAGATTCTTTTGCTCGGTCTTTATAGTGGAAAGGGAGGGCAAGGAACCTGAGTTAAGGGGGAGATGATGACAAAAGAGTAGATCCTAGCCCGTTCAGAGAGGACAGAATGAAAGAGGAACTAGGAAGGCTGAAAGTAGCCAAGGCATTGGGGCCAGACGGCTTACACCCTAGGGTACTCTGGGAACTAAGAGAGGAGCTGGCAGCACCTCTGGCAAGGCTGTTTAACTTGTCCCTGGTTACTGGATGGGTGCCAAGTGATTGGAAGATGGCAGACGTGGTGCCACTACAAAAGGGGGCAGCAGAGAGGAGGCGGGAAATTATTGCCCGGTCAGCCTGACTTCGGTGGTGGGGAAGGTGATGGAGGTGATAATAAAAGAAAGGGTGGTAAATTACCTGATAGACAACAGACTACTAGATGACAGGCAACATGGTTTCATGACTGGGAGGTCATGCCAGACAAACCTGATTGATTTTTTTGACTGGGTAACAAAGGTGCTCGATCGGTGGGGTGGGGGAGGCAGTGGACGTGGACTATCTGGACTTCAGTGAAGCCTTCAACTCTATCCTTCACTGCAGGCTGCTAAATAAGTTGGAGAGCTTAGGGGTAGGACAGAAGATAGCTAGATGGGTGGAAAACTGGTTGAAGGGCAGAAGCCAGAGGGTGGTGGTAGATGGGGTGCACTCCATGGAAAAGAGGGTGATGAGCCTCAGGGGTCAGTATTAGGACCAATCCTCTTTAATGTCTATATCAGTGATATAGCAGAGGGACTTGATGGAAAGGTGTGTCTATTTGCTGATGATATGAAGATCTGCAATAGGATGGAAACCCGGGGTGGAGGCAATGAGGGGGGACCTGCAGATTCTGGAAGGGTGGTTTCAATGCCAAAAAGTGTACAGTAATGCACATGGGGCATAAAAACCCACAAACTGAATACACATTGGGGTGGGGAGAAAATCATGCATTCGAAGCAGGAGAGGGATCTGGGGCTTATAATTTCAGACAACCTGAAGAAGGGTGATCAATGAGGCAAGGCGGTGGGCAAGACAAATGGAATGCTGACGTGCATAGGTAGGGGCATAACAAGCAGAAGGAGGAAGGTGCTGATGCCTTTGTATAAAACCATGGTCAGACCTCACCTGGAGTATGGGGTCCAGTTCTGGAGGCCTCATTTACACAAGGACATAGATGGGATAGAAAGGGTTCAGAGGAGAGTGACAAAGATGGTGCAAGGTATACAAAGGAAACCCTATGAGACGAGGTGAAGAGAACTGGATCTGTACCCACTGGAGACTAGAAGGGAGAGGGGGATATGATAGAAACTTTTAAGTACATGAAGAGGATAAATAAGGTGAAGGAATGGAGCTTATTTAAAAGGAAGGTGGGGGCTAAAACAAGGGGTCACATTCTAAGATTGGAAGGAGGAAGATTCAAAGGCAATGTTAGGGAGTGTTACTTCACAGAGAGGGTGGTGGAGCCCTGGAACAAACTACCTGTAGAAGTGGTGGAGGCTGATATGGTGGAGGGATTCAAGAGGGCATGAGACAAACATAAAGGGTTGATCACTGGGTGGAGGGGAGTATCACCGCAGAAAGGTGACAAGTAGAGGTGGGTAAGGGACAGACTAGATGGGCCAGAGTGGTTCTTTTCTGCCGCCAGATTTCTATGATTCAATGATTCTATGTCATAGAGGGTGCTGAGCCATTTGAACATATTCCCATCTATCCCACATTTCTTAATTGTAGCAGTATAGCCTAGAGGTTACAGTAATGAGCCATGAATGAGCTATGTACATCCAGCAGACCTGGGTTTGATTCCCTCAACCTCCACTTGCATACTGTGTGACTCTGAGCAAGTCACTTAACCACCCCAGTGCTCCCAGGTCACCACTGAAAACAGGCACTTGTGCCTAGTGGGTCTTACCTGGTTACATATATTTCCACTTCACTCTAGCAAACGCTTTCTCAGCATCTAAGCTTGCAATTGCTGCACCTCCTTTCTGTAGACTGATCACATAGCTCTGTGACAAAACTCCCCTCGCTAGGGACTAGAGTTATATAAGAAATATAGAAGGACAAGAATCATGACATGAGAGGTTGATTATGTAATGTGAGGAACTTCCTCACATTACCCCTTAATCAGCCTCTCTCTAATCTCATGCTGTGTATTCTTGTCCTGCTATGTTTCTTATATTGAAACATATTAGACGTTTTCACCTTATTAATGCCCTTAAGATGTTTGAATGTTTCGATCATATCACCTCTCTCCCTCCTTTGCTCTAGGGTTTACATACTGAACTCCATTAATCTGTCCTCATATGTTTTCTGATGCAGTCCCTGCACCATTTTGGTTGCCCTTCTCTGGACTGCCTCCATTTTGTAAATGTCCTTGTGCAGGTGCGGCCTCCAGTACTGCACACAGTACTCCAGATGGGGCCTAACCAGTGTTTTGTAAAGAGGGATTATTACCTCCCTCTTACAAATTGTGATACCCCTACTAATATACCCCAACATCCCCCTAGCCTTACTTACTGCTTTAGTGGTCTGCTTGGATGATTTCAGGTCATCTGTGATGACGATGCCCAAATCTCCTTCTTCACTTGTGATTGCCAGCAACTCCCCTCCCAACCTATAGGTGGCTTCAGGGTTTCTCTTCCCTATGTGCATGATCTTGCACTTCTTTGTGTTAAACCCCAGTTGACACTTTTCAGACCATTTTGCCAGTTTATCCAGATCTCTTCTCATTCTGCCCACCTCATTTGGATCATCTACTCTGTTGCAGATCTTGGTGTCATCTGCAAACAGACAAACCTTACCCTCCAGTCCATCTGCAATGTCACTGATGAATATATTGAAGAGGGCTGGCCCCAGGACTGATCCCTGAGGTACCACACTTGTGACTTGCATCTCCTCTGACTGTATACCGTTTACCACCACTGTCTGTTTTCTGCCTGCCAACCAATTTGCCACCCAGTTGACCAACTTCTGACCCACCCCAAGCCTACCCAGCTTATTAATCAATCTTCTATGTGGAACATTTCCGAAAGCTTTGCTGAAGCCAAGGAAGGTGACATCAACTGCACCCCCTTGGTCAACCACTCTGGTTACCCAGTCAAAGAAATCTATGAGATCTGTTTGACAGGACCTTCCTGTTGTAAACCCATGCTGTCTTGGATCCTGTGCTCCTATGGATTCCAGGTGTTGCACTATCCTTTCCTTAAGGAGTGCCTCCATAATCTTGCCCACTACTGAGGTAAGACTGACTGGTCTGTAGTTCCCTGCCTCCTCCCTGCTACCACTCTTGTGGAGTGGGATCACATGAGCCCTTCTCCAGTCTTCTGGGACCTCTCCTGTGCTCAGAGACTCACTAAACAGTTCTGCTAATGGCTCTGCTAGTTCCACCCTTAGCTCCTTTAGTACCCTGGGGTGTATGCCATTAGGTCCTGTTGCCTTGTCCACCTTGAGCTTAGCGAGCTCTTGTAGCACCCTTTCTTTTGTGAAGGGACTTGTGCACACCTCCCTCCCCCCCCCGTGTCCATGGTGCTGAGCTGTGGGCCCTGCCTACCTTCTCCTCAGTAAATACTGAGCAGAAGTATCTGTTTAGGATAGATGCTTTTCCTTGGCCCTCCTCCACACACTCCCCCCTATCCCCTTTGATCTTAGCAATACCCCCTCTGGACTTTCTCCTTTCACTACTGTATCTATAGAAAGTCTTGTCCCCTTCTTTTACTGTTCATGCCATGTTTCCTCGGTTTGGGCCTTTGCCTGCCTTATTGCCTTCCCTGCTTCCCTTAGGGAAGTTTGGTATGCCTCCCTATCTTTGTCCCGCTGCGTTCCCTTATATTTCCTGAAGGCCAGCCTTTTGGCTCTGATCTTTTCTGCTACCGTTTTTGAGAACCACAGTGGTTTCCTCCTTCTTTTGCTCATTTTTATGTTGCTTGCACGCATGTGCAAGAAACATAGTACCATCATCCGAGTTTTCGGAGGTGTGTCAGCCCCTCTTCCAATGCAGTCAGTGTGTTTGCAGGCATGGCCCCAGTTCCCCAATGAGTGCTGCAGCTGTTTATGACAGCTCCAAAATGCAGTGGCATACAGTTGAAAGGGAGAGCTCCGCTTCAGTGCGCAGAGTTCTCCCCCCCATGCACACACACGCGCAAGCACGCATATTGTGTGCTGATGCACCCCCCCCATGCATACACTGTATGGCCGATGGAGGTGCCCAGTCCCCAGTCGGCTCCACATCCCTCCCCCAACAGCTGTCCAGGTGCCACTCCTGGGAGCCCACCGCAGCTGCTGACTATAATATTGAGGTGCTTCCAATCCGTCGGCTCCAAGGCTGCACGCCTTAAAACTTTCCGGTGCCATTCTGGGAGCTCCACCCCAGCATAGCAAATCTTGTTTTGGCCAACGGGTGCCTCAACTTCGCCGGCTCCACATCCCCCAAACAGTTTTGCTGCTATGTTGGAGCCCAATCTTCAGCATGGCAGATGTCCCGATCTTCTTCTTAAAAACCAAAACCTGTGAATAAAAAATGGTCCTTCGTAGTCTCCCTGCCCTCCCACAACCCGCACCCACCCACTGTGCATCCTGCCTCCTCACACCCTCACCCCATACTTACCTCCGGAGCTTGCATCATGACGATCATCGGACCGGGAACACGCCTGCACTTCTTCAAAGCCGACTCACGAACTGAGAAAATGCCGGTAAGCTGTATAATGGGATAGACAGGGTTTTTTCAACTTTGTTTTATATCTCAGGCATTTTTGGGAATTTTGGCCCCAAATTTTCAACATAGGGTTTTTGGGACCCCTCCTCATGAATTCTTGCACTGTCATGACGTTACTCGGGCCTGAAGGGTGATTTCTCAGTCACTGCGCGAAATCACCTTTCTGCACTAACTAACGAAACGACACTGCCAGTGTTCATAAAGCGGGCTCTCAAAAAGCCATTTTACCACACCTCCTTATGAGCAGTGCAGCTGTCATTTTTCACATCCTGCCCAAAATGTGTTTCCGCCCATGTAGAGCACAACGGCGCAGTCGGTGTGCAAACTCAATGTATGGGACACATTAAGAAAATCACAGTGACACTGTTCATGAGCAGAGGTCTTAAAATGGCTGTGTTGAAAATTTGGTGAAAAAATTCCTAAAAATGACTGTTTTACGAGTATGCGTTGCGCAGTTCCTACGCACGCTAGTAAGTTCACGAATTTTCAATATTTGCACTCCAATGACTTCCAATTCCTAAACAGCACATAGAAGCAAGCAACATTCAGCATTGACAAATGCTTGTTCTCCCTGACACAATGGGATGTCACTTCAAGTATTGCATCCTTAATGCTTGCCCACTTTGCCTGTAGCCCCTTTCCTGTATTTCTTCTTGCCAGGGCTAGCTTAACTCTGCTGGCCATCTTATCAAAGTCAGCTCCTCTGAAGTCCCATATTTTTGCCTTGGAATGGGATGATTTAGTTCTAGTGGCCAGATTGAACCATACCATGTGATGGTCACGGGCCCCCAGGTGACCTACCTGGAGATCTGTGATCATTTCCCTGTTAGTCAGTACTAGATCTAGGATAGCCCTGTCTCTTGTGGGTTGTTGTACCAGTTGTTTGAGGCCCTCTCCCTGCAGGGAATCACCTATGTGCCTAGTTCTGGCAGATGTTCCTGCTGGTATTGACCAATCTGTATCTGACATGTTGAAGTCTCCCATTATCAGAACCTCCCTTTTAGCTGTCATGTTTGTATATCCTCTAACAGTAATGTGTCTATGTCCTCCCCCTGGCCTGGAGGCCTGTAGACAACCCCAGTTTGTATGGCTGTTCCATTTCCTGTTTCCAGGGTGACCCACAGTTCTTCTGGCTCCTTATGTGTATTCTGAATTTCTGTATATGTGTATTTCTGAATTTCAAAAATAGATGTTTTACTAAAAGACTACAAGTATTTACAACAGGATTTATGTACAGTCAGACAAAAGGATTACAGTTTACTGAAAATGAAAATAAGTGGGGTTAAACCAGATAGTTAGCAGATAGAAGAATCTAAGTTAGTCTCACTCTATAACCTATGTATTTACCTGCTGCTATCTGAAGAAACACAATGCCCTAAGCTATATTTCTCCCCAGATCTCTCTAGCTGTAGTGCGCTTGGTTTCAGATGTTATTGAGTCCAAAAAGAGAGCGAGTTGATTCTCAGCTAACTGATTTATTCTTTTTGGCTGTGGGAGGTGGTTTCGCCCCTTTGAGTGATAGTTTACCACTGCCCTCCCCCCACCCAAATGGGTGTGTGTATGGCGAGATGACATCATCCAGGCCAGTTGGCTTCTACACACATTCAGAAATTCTCAGTCCAATTTTATGATTTTGTTTTTCAGGATGTCGAAGGTGTGCAGCTGCATGTCTCTGCCTTCCAGGCTGACTGAGGTGTTCAAAATGGCACTCTCCCATCTTCCTTCCAGGATATGTAGCTACAGATTCCCATGAGAACATTTTCCTGCAACTGAATTGGCTAATCATTTCCCATGAGGCCTGCTTGGACACATGACATCGGAAGACATGTTTTGTGCTCATTGTTGCAAATAGCACAATTTGCAAAACAAGGATGACTATATTTATAAAGGAGATTAACAAAAAAGAAATTAATAGATCACTCTGGTCACATGCCCATCACAATCTCCAAACAATATCATGGGTGCATCGAATATTATGTTTCCCCTGTCTCTCTTTAAAAGGGAGCCAGATAAGTCTGGATGTATAACATCTGGTAGGACTGATTCAATTCTTCCTGCAATTATTCTAGCTATAATTTTATAATCTGCTGTTAACAGTGAGGTTGGGTGATATGAAGAGCAATGGTGTGGTTCTTTCCCTGGCTTAGGGAGAACCATTATCATTGCTGAATGTAGGGATGGTGGAAGGGAACCTTCCGCCAGACTTTCTTGGATCATGTCCATTAATGGATCTTGTAACTGGTCTTGAAACATCTTATAAAAGCCAATCGGGAACTTATCAGTGCCCAGTGCTTTACCACCTTTAAGGTGTTTAATCATGGCTTTCACTTCCTCCCAGCCCAGAGGGGCTTCCAACAGATAGTTTTGGTGCTCTGTTATTTTTGGGAGTTCAGTTTTCCCCAAAACTGTGCAACCTGCTCATTCGTAGAGGATACCTCTGAAGTGTACAGATTCTGATAAAATTTCCTAAAGCATTCCCCTATAGAAGGGTCATCTCGCACCACTTTGCCATCTGGTGTTATAATTGCTGACTCGTTTTTTGCCCCCTCCCTGGTCTGCAATTGCCAGGCCAGAAGTTTACCTCCTGCATTCCCCTCGAAATATTGTCCAGCTTGCGTTAGCAAGAGGACTCTTTCTATTTTGTTATTATGCATAGTGTTATGTTATTGTGAGTCAGTATAGCACAGAGGTTTAAGGCTCTGAGCTGCAAATCTAGAGACCTGAGTTTGATTCCTACAGCCCCCACCTGCATACTGTGTGACCCTGAGCAAGTCACTTAACTTCCCTGTGCTCCCAGGTTACACCTGTAAACAAGCTTTCAGCTTAGTGTGCCACTCCTGATTAAATAATTGGATAATGTTCCCATTCTAACTGTTGCAGGTGCTGGTACCTGTTGGGCGTGGGTGCTGTCATGTGCTCCTGTTCCGCCTTCTTTATTTTTCCCTCTAGTTCACATAGTCTCTGATCATTCAAGTGCTTTTTGTGAGCAGCAAAGGAGATGACAGCAACCCTGAGCACCACCTCAAGTGCATCCCACCTCACTGCAGCAGTAATTTGATTCCGTGGTTTGTGTTGTATGTATTCAGTTATCTGCTTATTTATAAAACTTTGGAACTCCTCCCCCTTTAATAAAGTAGGGTCAAGTTTCCAGGCTCTACTTGCCACTGCGCTACCTATCCCAGACAGGACCAGCTGCACCAGAGCATGGTCCAACGTAACCATTGGCACTTGCGCTACCTTTATCATATCTGGTATCGAGCTCTGTAAAACAGTGATTAGGTCCAACCTAGCATATGCTTTTGCAGAATTTGAATAATGGGTATACAGGTAGTCCCTTCCTTTTGGATTCTGGTATCTCCATGCATCTATTAGACTATGATCAGCCATTAGATTAGATAAGGCTTTGGCATTTATTGTTATGGGACCCCCCCACCCTGGAGGCATGATCTAATACACTATCTAAAACACAATTAAAATCCCCACACAATATCCATGGTCCTACGAATGAGGACATTTCAATCGATAATCTATTGTAGAATTCTGGTGATTCAATATTAGGTCCATAAATGGACAGTATGGCTGTTCTTTTGCCCTGAGTTGAGCTGTATTGCACTAGTACATATCTTCCCCCCACCCCGCAATGTCCACACTCATTTGGGTCATATATCTATATATATATATAAATCTGGGCCTTAGCCATGTTGCTGCTCCCTGAGCTTTGGAAGAGAAATAGGCTGCATGCCACTCCCCTCCCCAATTTTTTGCCACATGGGCACAGCAAGCGCCCTTCTTTGCTGTCATATGTGTCTCCTGATGATGCAGTATATCAGTTTTCATTTGTTTAATTTTCCCCTAATATTTTCTTCCTCTCATTGTCTGTTTTAAACCTATTTGTATTCCAAGAGTGCACATTGAAGGAGCTAGCCATCATGATGCTTTTGGTAGATCTGTTGTTGACCTAATGCCTGAATACACTCCAGGTTTTTCACATATTGTGTAAGCAGAAGCATTTTAAAATAGTACCAAACAACCTTAGAACATTTGTAATAACACATTTGTGTACCAAACAACCTTGAACCTATTGGTCTGGCTAGCCTAATTAACCGTATCCAGCACCAAGTAACACAAAACATAAAATAGACAACATACTACTGTAACTTTGTTAACTTGGAACCTCTAGCCAGCCCTAGCGCAGCGATTTAGAATTCTGTTTTGTGGCGACCGGGTTCAGGAATGGACCTGGAGTAGAATCAGAAACTTGACTGGGGAGAAGGATAGAGCACCCATGGATGGCTCTCCTTCTCCGGGGAAGGTGAGGCAGTGTCCGGTGCAATGAGGACTCCTGGCGGAGGCTGGGAGTAATTCACGCTACCAGCGCTCGGCATCAGGGAGGCGGGGTGGATGCTGGTGTCATTGCATGTCCCCGCCTCTGAGAAAAAACAGGAAAAAAGATGGCGGGCGGGTCTGCTGTCTATGTGAAGCCCTCCCTGGAGCTTCAATTAGCTGCCATCACCGCATCCCTGACCAGACACCAGTTCCGCGGCACGGATGAATCTGAAGGAACACAATACCGATGCCGCGGCCCTGCTCTCTGGGGGGTAAGCCGGGGATGGCGGCAGTGGGTGACAGTGGAAGTCCCAGGGACCGTGACCAGGGCTGATGGTGACAGCGGACCAGCCAGGATAAAGAAGAAAATAAAAAAAAAAAAAAAAACTTGAAACCCCTGACTCCCCCCCCCCATCCCATCCCTTTCACAGACATTTTAGTGTTAACTCCTCTAGTTAGCTATTCATCTGGGGATCTGTGATATGGGAAGCGGCAAGTGAGCACCTGCCAAAATGGCAACCCTTGCAGCGACTGCCCCAATGGTGAGGGTGTGGGGTGGGTGACCAGATGGGGAGGGTCGGAAAAAGGCAACAGGATGTCACTCGTATATACATGCTTGGGGGGAGTGAGCCTGCTGAATGTGGGGCAGGAGGGTTTGTGAGGAGTGGTGCCGCGGGTTGCCAGTGAGCTGGCATCGTGGTGGGGTGGGGTGGGTGCTGGCCTGGGGTGGTGGGGATGCAGGGTTCAGGACCGAGTGCCAGTAGTTTTTGTTGCGCCTGGCCTGAGAGAGTGTTTTTTTTTTTTGTATGCGATATGCACCCCCCTTGAATTGAGAATCTTAATTTGGGGGGGCAAACCCCCCCCGCATAAAAACAATAAAATTATTTGTTTTGCACCACTTTTGCTGGCGCCGTGATTCCATATTGCTGAAATTCAATTTCAGCGATGTGGAGTTGCTATAAGGGTATTCGGCATTCCGAATTCACCCTTATCACATGTAACCATTTGTCTGCGTTCAAACAATTGGGTGCAGTCCTGCACCTACATTAAATCTGCTTGATAGGAAATTTGTAATAGTACCCCCTTCTAACTGTATTTGAGCACCCCTTCCCCACAGCCCCTTAAGGCAGGGATGAGGCACCCATTGAAATTTTCTTCAACCCAAGTTTTACACCCCTCCTTGGGGGATAGATTCATTATGGTAAATCAGTAGTGCTCATTTGAATTAAATACTGCCAGCACATCCTTATATAAAGAGATCCTACCAAAAACAACCATTACTTTATAGGTCCCATTTCAGCCCCGCACAGTTTTTAACCATTCATCGCCCAGCTAGATGACTGTATATCCCCTTTTGTATCATATGTTACCTCCCAATATTTGTAGAAATACATTGACCCATGTAACTATAGACAGATACTGATTTTTTTATATATGTTGTTTGTATGACTTTCCGGTCCTGCAAAACTATTCTCCTTCTGAACCCCCCAACCTCCCCCCACCTCCCCCCTGTCAGTACCCATAGCTCCAGCCATGGTCAGAGGAGGTGATTGCAACATTTCCTGGGACATGTCACCAAAGTATTCAATATTCCTAAGTGAAAGTCTCTTCTAATAGGGTGTGCATTCAAAGTCTTGGCACATATTTGTTTGAGCTGCCTGTGTGACCATTGTTTCTGTTGACTTTTTATTCAGAAAATGGTGCAGTTTTCAACTTGATCAAGCCCCCCCCCTCCTGCCTGCTCCAGCAGCAGCAATTGGTGGGATTTGAAAATCAAAGCGTCTTAGCAGTACCCATTGAGAGTCAATCCAGGCACAGTTTCTTATCATATTGTGGCTGTAACGGTGAATAGTGTTCCTGTGGTAATTATCTTTACACAGCCAGTTAACTGTTGCTGGCGGGTATTCCAAGGTTTAAAGATTTTCAGTCTCTAGCTCTGTCATATTCCTCCACAGCTTGACACTGTATAGTGAGATCTACTTGCATGATCAAGAAGTTATTAGACTAACAGGTTGCCAGGACACACCTCCTTTCTCATTGGTGGAGGCGTGCCACACACTTCAAATGTGGGATGTGTCAATTTCACCAGACAAGCAGCTGGATTGTCAGATGATCCTTTAGGCCCATAGATACAGGAAAAAAATATTTATTAGAGCTCCATAAGACTTTTAATAGCATACGTGATTTCATATAAGAAAATGTGACTATGGCTGTAACTTACTGTTCATCTATCGTACTGGTGCAGAGATTGCCAGACAAAAAAAAGGGGGTGGTGGTGGAGGGCATGCTGTGCAACAGTGCAATCGCGTGTAGCATGACATTGGATCAGAGCATATACCCCAATGAAATTGACAAGTTTTGTAGATTTCAGACACTCCCACGAAGGCTGCTGGCAATAGTAACGGTTAGGCTATTCCCACCATGCGGCCATCTTTTCTTTGTTGCATCAGTTGAATCAGAATTTTATTTAAGCTCTGTCAGGGACTTCAGGTAATCCAGACATTGGGTTTCACTGCATCACAGTGACAGCATTAGGGCACCGAGTCAATACAGTGCCAGATTTTGTCGACTGTCATTTTCGGTGACCTCTCTGTTTGTGGGAGGCTGTGCCTCCCCACACCCCCTTACTAAATATAACAACTCTGGAGGGGGGTGGACCTCAGGGAGGGGGGGCAGAAAGGTTGCCAGAAATGAATGTCGGCAAAATCTGGCACTGTATTGACTTGGTGCTTTAATGCTGTCACCGTGATGCCGTGATATGCAGACATTGTAGCGCCTAGCCATGTCCACAATCCCCATAAAGTAGCACCACTGCCAGTCATCGGATAAGGCAAACTCCCCCATCTAACTTTATCTTATTGCTGCCAGTTACAGTTACATGCTTTCAAGTCTTTAGTGCTCTCAATTCAATCATTGCTGGGGCTATGAAGAGCAGTGTTTACTATTACTCGTTATTACTCGGTGATTTAAAGGTGGAAGAAGGCAAGGAGCCCATTATGACCACCTTCCCCACACTTGTGGGGAAGGCATTATTCAATCCCTAACAACAGTCTATCCAGTTTCTTTTTAAACTCATTCACACAGGCTATATCTACAATATATTGTAGTAGTGCAGTCCAAAGTGAGGCAGCTCTCACTGTGAAAAAGAACTTGCATTTGTTACTAGTGAGTTTGGGTATACGTAGTTGGTTATTATGACACCTTAGATGTTTTGGCTTTTCTGCCATCACAATGTTGCATGCCTTCATTAAATCTTGATCTTTTAATATATTAAACAGCATCAGTATGACCCCTCTATCCCTCCTCACCTGTAGGTCATACAGGCCAAGCTTCTTTAACCTCTCCTCATACAGTGTGACAAATGTTTGACATGCGGGATCAGTTTAGTTGTTCTCCGTTGCACACTTGCAATAAGTTTTTTGTCTTTGCCAAGATACGGGGCCCAAAAGGAGACAGCATAATCAGTATGTGGACGTAATAGGAATTATAAAACAGGATAATGCAATTCTTGTTTCCAGTTATAAATGACCTTTTGATTGCTGATACGATATTATTACCCATTTGTGCCACCTTCCCGCGCTGGTTTCCATTTGTTAGCTGGTTAGTGACTATAATCCCTAGATCTTTTTCTGTTTTTACTGTTTTTAGATTATTTCCATATGGTGAGTAATTTGTAAAGGAATTTTTTTATCCCAGATGAATTACTGAACATTTATTTATGTGAAATGTAATTTTATTATTACTTGCCCATGCTTCAACGTGCAATAGATCCTGTTTTAATATATTTATTTTTTCATCAGTGTCCACTTCAGAGAAGATTTTGGTGTCATCGGTGAATTTACTAACTCTATTGAATACTCCCACTTGTAAGTCACTTATATAGATAGCAAAAAGTATGGATCCCAAGACGGACCCCTGTGGGACCCCACTGGTTACATTAATGTCACCAGAGGTGGCATCAGTTATTCTATGCAGTAGTAATTTTTGTCTATCATTTACCTTCACTGTCTGGGCTAACAGAGTCTCTTATTTTGTGGTGGTAAGTACTTAATTTTTAGAGAAAAAATAACCACATCTCTCTCAGCACCTTGTCAATGGGCTGGTGGCATGTCTATTGCCCTGGATCTTCCTTCTCCAGCTGCCTTCTCTCTGTTTACATACTCTTCAGTATCCTTGGGTTTCCCCAAAAAATGAGGAGGGCATTCCAATTTCATAACCTTTAGCTTGGTGGGATACAGAAGGGAAAAATTCCACCCTCATTGCTGTAAAGATGCTTTTACTGCCGAGAACTTTTGCCACTGCATCTGGAGTTCCCTAGTGTAATCCTGGAAAAGCAATATTTTGCACCTTCCACCATTACAGGATCATGTGCTGTGACAGTCCTCAGGATCTCCTCTTTATCGGGAAACTGAAGAAATTTTATTAAATAATGCCTCGGTCTGTCACCCAGTTTTGGAGGGGGACCGTTGTGATGGGCTCTTTGTATTTCATACTTCTTTGCTACCTCCAGGAGCCCCAGCTGGTCTGGCTACCATCTCAGTACAGTGCTGCCCCCTTTTTTGCCCTCCATTCCCTCAAATAAACCAATCTGTCTTATTCTGGACCTCCTGGCCCAATTTTCTTGGTCCTCTGCTCTTGCCATGAGTCTCTCTATATTTTCTTTCAGGTTCCAGCTTTATCTCTCTGCATCGATCATTCTATCTTCCAACTCACCAACTCGCTTTTCCGCCTCCTCTAGTCAGTTGGCATGTGAAGTTGTGGTCTCCACCAGTCCATTCAGTACATCTTGTGTGTGGTTGATTGGAGTCATTATATTAGAGAATCCCACTTTCATCTCAATTTGCAGGTTTGTGTTCAATCCGGGGGCAGCAATCCTTGAGTCCTGCTGCCCCTTCTCCACTCCAGCATCTGCTGTGTTTCGTTGTGCCCTGGCATGGGGCTCAGCTGGGTCTGTTGACTGCTTAATTGTTCCTTTAAAGGGCAGTAAAAACTAATTTTTTGTCGATTTTTGCCCTGCATTTGCCATCTTTTCCCAAAAGAACCAGTAATTTTTTATCAAACTCAGCTTAAAATAATTAAAAAATGCTGATTAATTCAGATGCCTCATGGAGCCGATCTACTGTGCGACTTTCCTGTTTGCCAGCTTGGCCTGAATGACTCCAGCTCTTCTAAACATTGACCAAAAGTACAGTCTTGTATTAGCCTTCTTCATCATGTCCCACATTTTCAAAGGAGATGACTGGCGCAAAGTGGAGATGCGGCGTGCATTCCAGAAAATGAGCAGAACCACACTGTTCAAAAGGGAGAGATGCTTTGCGCATCTCTGAAAGCATCAGTATACATCTATAATGTATGTGGAGCATGTAGAGTGGTCCCATGAATGTGCCACACATTCCTATATTCAGGCAAAATGTGCGGTGCATCTTCTGCGCATCTCAGAGATGAGCAGCCCAAAGTTAGGCATGGAAAAAGCATGCCTAAATGGCCAGCTACCCACAGGTAGGCCGCAGAACTGCAGACAAGCTGTCCAAAGACAGCCATTGGAGGTGTACCAGGACATGCTCCAGGCACACACACACATCAGTCATGCCAGGATGGATGAACCCTGAGCCACAGGTGCCATGTAACCACCAGCACCATCCAGGGAGCAACACCCCACACTGCACCAGGTGCATCAGCATAGTGGACAGCCACACTGCAGCACATGTACCAGGGGCCATGGCCAGCACCCTCGCAGCCTGCATGGTGCCACCTGGTGGTGGCATGCACCCAGGATGGCATCTGTGGCACCGGTGCCATGTCGTCCAGTGGTACTAGTGGCTGCATGGCATGGGCCAGGGACTGTCCAATGGTATACATTCATGATGGTGCACCTAGGGTGCACACAGGTGGGACACACCCACCCATTCACTGTCTGCACACTGCCATCCCTTGCAGTGTCCACCAGGTACCTCCCATACTGGGGTGTGTGGGGCACTGCAGGTGATTCTATGCAGCATATGGAGATGGTGTATCACATGCATGTGGTAGCCTGTGCAGCCTGTGTCACTCTGCGCCCATCCCTGTTGCATGTCCGGGTGGCCCCTGTTGCCACTGTCCAGGTGGGCCCCTGTACCTCTGTCTGACCCTGTACATGACTATGGTGTGTAGCACTGTACCCAGGCCAATGCAGTCCACCCTCCCACACACAAACATTCCAGCACACCTGCCTGCTAGGCTGTAGTTCCTCCTGTTCACCTTTATGGAGTGGTGAGGCAGCTCTGCAAAGCTGGAATTGAGCATTCCCGGAGTATGCAAATGGCCTGAATACATTCCAGTAATGAGCTCCGGCATGTGGGAGATGGGCTTGGAATCTGCAAGGAGGTCATTTGCATATGCTGGCTGAATAATGCACTTTTGCGCACCGCGCAAGTGGCTCTGCATTGTGCATTTCCCCATGCTCCGCATGGACTCAGGTCCGCATCTCCCACTGCACTATCACGCATGTTTGGGATATTCAGCCAGACATGTGCGATCACATCTCCTTGTGCATCTTCTGAATATCTCATTATTTTGGGCCAGCACATCTCAGATGTGCTGCACAGGCACTTGTGTGATTTTGCAGGGGACCTTTGAATATGGGGCCCATATTGTTGCCCTGCTTATTCCATCTAAAAAATCACTCTGAATCATTAACCCCAAAAACTTTACTTGGCTTACACATTCCACTTCCATCCCTCCAAGCATTAGAGGTAACCTCGCCTGTTTTTTCTTCCAAAACCACATTTCCTTTGTTTTTGTGGAATTTATTTCCATAAAATTTTATTTGGTCCATTTTTCTGTTACTCCTAAATCCAGTTGCATTTTACTATCTTCTTCCCGTTCAGAAATGTCAAGCACCATTGTATTAGTCACATATTTGATATGCTCCCCAGTAGTTTTTAAATCCTCAATAGAAATAACAAAGGCCCCAGAGTGGTACGCTGGGATCCCCCAACACATACAAAATCTGGCATTGATTTTTTTAATTCCAGTTCAACCCACTGAAATCTCCCTTGCAAAAAAAAGAAACTTCCTCATCTTTTTCCTGCACTTCTGTAATTTTCTTGTCTTCTTTTTAGACTATAATAAGCAGCAGTTATAATACATCTGCTGTACAAAGACTACGTTCAGTTATATTTATTCTGACACCTCACTTCTTACTCATGTTACAGAGGCTCAGATTGGTTTATATAGCTCCATTCAGTGGTTCTTTTTATGGTTGTGGTGAATTCTTACACATACCTGGTTTGTGCTCAAAACCTTTCCTTACAGTCTGCAAACTAACAAAAACACAGAATTTAATTGCAGAGGATTGCTTGGCCCACCCAGTCTGCCAATTCAGAACTGTTGAGGCAAAATTATTTTAAAAACAGAAATGGTATTTACTCTCCTGGTAAAGGTGATTATACCTGCAACCTGGATAGTGCTCAGGACGAGCCTCACATATGGGTAATCCTCCATCCATCCTATTGGCTGATGCACAATCGTAAATCTTTTGCTGGATTGCTATAGGCCAATCCCCCAGCTATGTCCAGAAACGACAGTATGAAACTTTCCTAGCAGAGAGAAAAAAGGAGAAAAAAAACACTCCAAGAAAAAAAACAGCAGGCAAACAAATGCATAAACGAATGTGACCAGTACCACCAATGACTTGTGCTGAATACAAATCCCTTTACTGAAAAAAGATAAGTGACAATAATAATGGTGACACAACCATATAGGACATAAAGTGAGTGACATGTGACAAGCATGTGAATAATATCAAATACATATATATATATATATATATATATATATATTTATACCACAGGGGTGAGAGCTTTCTCAGTAGGATAATTTCCCTCTCCCTATGACTCTGGCACTTCTTATCTGTTGTCTATTTTCTCTGACAAATGCCGCTGGCTGCCTTGTTACAATGCTACCCTTGAATTGTATTACTCTGTTTGCAATATCCACATTGTTGTAATGTCTGTCTTGATGTTCCCCATAATTTGTATTTCTCTGACGTGGAACCTTTGTAAAAGAGCCAAGGCTCAAAGGTATTTGTAATCCTAGACTTGATAAATAAATAAATAAAAATAACCTGTGTTATTTCCACTTCAGTGAGGATAAATCCTGATGATATCAGCAGAGTGAGGATGTCGACATTTATCCATACTCTGCTGATGCCACCAGAGTGAGGATAAATGCACTGCAGCTTGTACTGTAAAGGAAACTGCTTCAGAAAAAGTTTCTCTTTCTCACTGAAGCTGCAACTTACTCAATTAGCTTTGCAAAAGACTCTCACCTATGTCCCATTGTGTTTCTAACATTGCTAGCCCATTACTGTGCTGATCTCAGCTTCAAAACAACCTGAATTCTAAATGAAAGTCTTTTACAAAGCAGGTTCTGTTTCTCAGTGCTACCTGCAGCAGTTTGTCTTTCTCACTGAGCCTCTGACTCACTCAATTAGCTTTGCAAAACACACTCACCTGTGTTTCTGACTCCCAGTCCATTCAGAACACACACATACACTGACAGCACACGCAGAATGAGCAGGAAACACACTGACTCAGAAAAATGCTCCTGCAGCTCTCACCCCTGTGGTATAAATCACAGACATGATGGGCAGATCATGGCATATGGAAAATATTCTCACTCCTGCCTCATGAGCTGTGTTTTTCCTCTCATTGCCTTGGTACTCATGAGAATACAAGCTCACTCTGCAGGAGTGAGAATATATCCCACTCCTGCCCCTCATGTATCCCTATATATATATATATATATATATATATATATATATATATATATATATATATATATATATAAGAACCAAGATAACAACAGTATATAACACATAAGATAAAGAACAGCCCCACCAACAACAGCATACCAGGTAGGGGCAAGTCAGAAAATACTGAAGAGAAAAAAGGCCTCGGCTACCAGGCAGGGGCAAGTCAGAAAATACTGAAAAGAAAAAAGGCCTCAGCTACCAACTACTCCAAGTAGTGGCAACTCAGACAAAACTAGCATACCAGACAGGAACTGACTTTCAGGTGTGATTCAGGCTGTAGCAATGTCCGGGTCATCCAACATGGGAGGGACCCTGAGCACTATCCAGGTTGCAGGTATAATCACCTTTACCAGGTGAGTAAATACCAATATCCCTTGCAACTTGTCTAGTGCTCAGGACAATCCTCACATATGGGTCTTCGTAGCAGTACCCAGGAAGAAAACAGATGAGCCCACCTCCTCAGCCGAAACCTGGCGCAACCTGAAGCACTGCCCTGCCAAAGGTGGCTCTGTCAGCAGAAGCCACATCCAGTCTGTAATGCCGAACAAAGGTGTGGACTGAGGACCAGGTAGCTGTCACACAGATATCCTGCACAGAAGCACTGCCTTGCTCCACCCAAGATGCGAATATGGCCCATGTGGAATGAGCTTGAATGCTCTTGGGGGGGCTTTATAGGCAGCAACTATTGCTCCCCTGATCCAGCATACAATAACCTCTTTAGATGCCACCAGACCCTTCTTCCAGCCAGAGAGGAACACAACCTATCTGACTTGCAGAAGCTGTCGGACATAGCCAAATAATCTTTCAGCAAAGAAACCATGTCCAAAGGATGGGGTTCCCCCTTCTCACTCCCAGGAGGCCTGAGCAAGGCCGGCAAATGAATGGCCTGCTCCAGATGGAATGGCAAAATCATCTTAGGAGTAAAAGATGAAACAGTCGCCAGAAACACCCTGTCATAATGAAAAGTATGGAATGGCTCACAACAAGAAAGTGCCTGCAGCTCACAGACCCACCTGGTGGAGCACATGGCTGTGAGGAAAACTGTTCTAAAGGTCATCCAGTAAGGGGACCGGGGAATGACTGGAGGTTCATGCAGTCCCTCCAAGACCGAATTTAGTTGCCATGGCAGACAGATTGGTCTGACATGAGGCAAGGCAATTTGCACTGCCCTGAGCAATCTGACCACATCAGGGTGTGAGCCTATGTTTCCCACCTTAGGAAGGGATTCCCTTATTGTCAAGATAGCTGATGCCTGCACCCTCAGAGAGAAGAAGGCCAAACCCTTCTCAGCCCCATCATTGAGAAAATCCAAAATTTGGGGAAGGCCTGCAACCGAAGGCGACAGGCCCTTCGTGGAACACCATTTACAGAAAATGTGCCAATGCCTCTGGTAAGTCTTATTTGTAGAGCCTCTCCTGGACTTCAATAGCCATTCCACAACTCTGGAGGGGTACCCCTCATTCAGCAGTCGATTCCTCTCAGCATCCATGCTGTCAGACAGAGGATGTGGGGGACTGTGGTGAAGAAGTGGACCCTGAAGCAGTAAATCCAGATGTTGTGGCAGCCGCCAAGGATCATTGATCAACATTGCCTGGAGCAGAGACTACCAGGATCTCCTTTGCCAGTCCAGAGCTACCATCAGTACTGTTGCTTACGTGGCCCGGATCTTGGAAAGTACCTTCACTATCATTGGGGGAGGCGGAAAAATGTAAGCCTTTTTGAAAGTCCATGGTACCTCCATTGCGTCTATTTCCTCAGCCTGGTTGTCTGGATAGCGAGAATGGTAATGGGGCAGATGTGGTAATGCCTCAATAAGCCATGCCCTGCCTGTCATCTGTAACAGTATCTAAAAGAACCTGAAATTAGCATTCCCTGTTAATCTGACCTCTTTCAAAACCTTGCTGGCTCGTGTCATCAACAAGGCTTGTCATTGCTTTCAGCGTTGACTTACTTTCCTACTTATCGGTCATGACTTCCTCGCTTTCTTTTTCAGAATTGTTTCCTTTGTCTCATCTCTACTTCTACTGAAGACAAACCTGAATTTTGTGTATATAATTGTATATATTGCAAATATCCTGTACAGTATATTTATATGCTGTAAATATTGTATCCCACACTCATATGTAACATCAAGCAAATCCTGTTTTTCTTTTTGTCGTGTATCACTGTGAACAATCCAGGTCTATCTTGTAAATGAGTTTTACTCAGTGATGTTTTGCCTGGTAAAATAAAGATAGACTGATTGACTGATTGATGTGCATTGTGCCTGAAGGCCAACAGATCCATCTGGAATGGCCCCCACCTCCGGTTAAGAGCCTGAAACACCTGATGGTGCAACAGCCATTCCGCCTGGTTGAGTGTCACTCGACTGAGCCTGTCCACCTGTGCATTGAGCTTCCCCACAGGTAAGTGGCTGATATCAGCGGCAGGTGGCATTCTGCCCAGTGTAATGTCCACAGTGCTTCCCTGAGCATTGCCCTGCTTCTTGTTCCACCCTTCTTGTTTATGAACACTATGGTGACCTGATTGTCAGTCCTGATCAGCACTGGCTGACTCGTTATCTGAGGGGTGAAAAATATCAGGGCCCTGAATACCACCCTCATCTCCAGAACACTGATTGGGAGACAGGCATCTGACTGAGACCATTTCCCCTGAGTAACGTGGTGGCCCAACAAAGCTCCCCAACCTGACAGACTGGTGTCTATTGTAATTGTCGCTGCAGGAGGCAACAATAGTGGGACCCCTTTTGTCAGGTTGCACCAGTCTCACCACAAGTTGAGACTTCAGAGAATGGACAGGTCGGGATTGAGCAGACAGTTGAAATCCTGGGTTAATTGATCCCAGTGGTCGAGGACATACCGCTGAAGAGGGCACATGTGCAGGTGAGCCCAGAGTACCATGTAAATCACAGATACCATGAGCCCCAGCAACTGAAGATATGTATGTACCGGAAGGAGTGGCTGTGCCCATAGGAACTCCAGGAGTGTGATTATGTTGGTCACCTTGTTCTCCATGGGGAACACCATACCAGCTGTTGTGTTGATCACGGCACCCAGGTGAACAATCTCCCACTTAGGGTTTAGCTGACTCTTGGCATAGTTTACCACCCAGCCGTGTTGCTGTAAGCACTGAAGAACTGTTTTTGTGTCCTTATGAGCCTGAGCCGAGGATCAGGCTCAAATGAGTCAAGCGTCCAGGTACGGTATGTCATGTATGTCCCATTTCCGGAGGTCTGCAGCGAGCATCACAAGTGTCTTTGTGAAGACCAGTGGTGCTGACACCAGGTCAAATGGGAGACAAGTGAACTAGAAATGCTGGCCGTTGACCTGGAACCGCAGGAAACGGTGATGGCTGGGACAAATTAGGATGTGCAAATAAACATCCTTGAGGTCAAAACAATTGCCTGGTTGAATTGCTATCAGCGTTGACTGTAGTGTCTCCATTTTGAATTTTTTGTAGACCACAAACTTGCTGAGAAACTTTAGATCGAGAACTGGTCTGAGTTCCCCGGTTTTCTTGGGGACCATAAAGAACATAGATTATACCCCTGTGTCCCTCTCTTGAGGTGGCATAGGTGCTATGGCCCTGTCCATGGCCAGGTTGTGGAGAGCCTGTTGAATCACCTCCAGTTTTACAGGATCCTGTGCTGGGGGTGAAATCGTCAGTCTGTGTGGAAGTGTCCTTTGAGTGAACTCTATAGTGTAGCTTTGTGATACCAATTCTCTGACCCTCTTGTCCATTGTAGTTTGGGCCCATTGATTAACGAACAAGAGACAGCCCCCCCCCCCGCTGGAGGGTTGTCCACTGGGGCTCCCCTCATTTCATTGGGACTTTCCAGCTGTGCCACCTCCACTCTTGTTGCCTCCAAAGCCCCTTCACTTACCAAAGTTGCTACGGAACTTCGATTGGGTGAATCTGGACTGGGATCAGGATCTTGCTTTCCCTCCCCTCTGGGGGTTGGATGCTGACTTTGCCTGACCCCTTGTGCCTTTGAACCTTTGCCAAAAGGGTTGACACAATGGTAGGTAGAGGTCCTTCTTTTCCCCCATCTGCTTGGCCCCCGCACTGTCCCTAAGAAAAGGAGTGAGGGTGTCCCCGAACAGATGGCCCCCTTTGCAGGGCAGCTTCATTAGAGTTGCTTTTGACTCTGCATCTGCCTGCCATAACTTGAGCCACAGAGCTCTCCTAGCCTGGCTAGTCAGGACCGTCACCCTGGTGACAAATTTCATAATATCCGAGGTGGTATCGGCTATATAGTGGGCAGCCTGCATGGCACAGTCCACCTGCCCTGTCAGTGGGGAATCCTCTGGGAGTCCATTGGCAATGGCATCCACCCAGCATAACAGTGCCCTGCTGGCATACCATATGGCTGTGTCCACTGATAAAGCCATCCCCGCCACACATGTGTCATTTTTAGGGAGTCCTCGACCTTTTTGTCCATGGGGTCCTTTAGGGCTACTATGCTGTCAATGGGTATGACTGTGCATCGGGCAAGGGCAGACACTGGAGTGTCCACCTTAGGGGCCGTGTGCCAGGCAGTCCTGTAGGCCTCAGCTAGCGGGTACCATTTTTCCATGGCTCTCTTTTCAGGGATCTGAGAAGGTTCCAGCACCTCCTGTTCTTTAGTCAGAATGGTGTCGAGGGCTGCACAGGTCAGACATAATGGTGCACCAGCTTTGTGTGCAATAACAGAAGGGGATCCAGTGAGGTGTGAGGTTGCTCTTGTTCTTCTGGAACCTGGAGAACCTCCCGAACCAGTCAGACCAGTTCGGCCACCTCTTCCTGTGGGCACAGTTTGCCAGCAGTGTGGTCCATCTCCTGCTCCACCTCTTCTTCCTCTGGTGCGTCCACAGAGTCATCTGTCTGCATCGTTTTTTCTACAGTTGAGGTGTCTGAGATGCCCTCAGTCACTTTCTGGGAGCATCCTGTGGTGTAGCCCCTGGCTGCTGGACTTGCAGTTTTTCCAGCCACTGGAACAAAAGGCCTGCTTGCATCAAGTTCAAAGTCAATGGAGCTGTGGGAGGGGGCACCTCATCCAGGGTGGCCACCACATCCAAGTTTTGGCTCGGTCGTCCATCCAACTCCGGCACCGTGCACACCACACAGAGATCCTCTCTGGCCTGAAATTCCGGTAACTTCATGCCACATTCTATACAGGCAGCCATGGCAGGAAAACCCAGTAAGTTGGCTGATCTGTGGGAGGCAGAAAGAAAGAATTGTGTCAGGAACATGATTCTCTGAGCATTGCCAACAACAACAGTATAAACCCTTTAAAGTGTGTCCCAAGTATAAGGATATGTGGCCTGTGACTTTAAGAGATGGTGTCTTCCTGACCCACTCAAGATGGCCTCTCTCTTATGTCTGGAACCAGTCTTACTACTATCTTAATATGCAGCCCGGCAATACTCTCCTAATATGGCCACTGTTCCCGCGAGATTCCACGGGAACGGTAATCCTGCAGTCATAGTATCATGAGATCCCCCGGTCCCACGAAATTTTAGAATTTTCTGGGGCTTCCTTTCTGAATAATGCCTCAAGCGTGAATCTTAGATGTTCGCTGGAGTGGCGGTGCTACTGGCCCCCATAACCGATGAGGAAGATAATTTTTTGTGTATTCTTGTGAGAACTGATGATCTGGAGCCTTCAGAGTCTCGCAAGAGCTGCCATTTTGCTCTCATGGCTTGAGACTCCCATTTTGACATGGCGGAGGGCTCTGGAATGTGTGGGGGAGCTACTGCTTCTCAGGTGGTACAGCCTGGTATGGCGCGAAGGAGAACAAAAGGGAAAAAATAGTCGCCGCTGCCAATTGCTGCCTGATTGATGTGGTGGAGCCTGACAGCGTCAGAAGAGGCAGCGGCAGCCTGCCTGAGGTTGATGGGAGCTCATCCATCTAGCAGGTCAGTGCACCTAGGGGCTTATGTATGTGTGTGGGGTCTGAAAATCGCCCCCCCCCTTGTCTTTGCAGCTTCTGAATGTAGCATGATTGTTTTGGGGATTCCCTTCCCTGGGGCAGCTTGGCAGTAGGCAGGCAGGACATTACCACTGGAGGCAGCCCTGGTGGAGTAGACATTACATGAGGGTCTGCTCCCCAGGATAGCATAAG
Organism: Neoceratodus forsteri; assembly: GCA_016271365.2. Taxonomy (NCBI): domain Eukaryota; kingdom Metazoa; phylum Chordata; order Ceratodontiformes; family Ceratodontidae; genus Neoceratodus; species Neoceratodus forsteri. Next base: position 1,197,288,378 of record CM057456.1, read on the forward strand.
TTGGGGACGCTGCTTGAGGGTCTGGAACTGGGGCGGGGTGAGTGCCAGACACTATGGGAGGGTCTGTCTCTACCTGAATTCCTACCCCAGCTTGCCAGTAAGTGTTTTCTGCACCTGTGTAGCATGGTAGCATGGCTACACCAGCCCCAGCCAAGACTTTTTTTTTTGTTATGCACCAATAGTATGGATAGGGATAAAAAGAAAAAACCCTAACAGAGATTCCGCGTAATAGCCTGCAATGTGTTCTAACATCTGGACAGAAAAGTCAGGAAATATAAATAGAATATAAACAAACAAAGTACCTTAGGATATGGGGGCGAGATGACTCATGATCTAGCCTCTAGGGATGCTTGAAGTGAACTAGAGTTTCTGGACATAGCTGGGTAATTATCCTCTAGCAGTCTAGCAAAAGATTTACGATCGTGCATTGGCCAATAGGATGGATGGATGGAGGATTACCCATATGTGAGGACTGTCCTGAGCACTAGGCAGGTTGCAGGGGATAATTACCATTTTTTTCCTATAAACCGTGCTTCTGAAATATGCAAACTAGTTATGCAAATATATATACTATACCTAATATAGCATGTACTCTTCCAAAAGTGATTACAGCTTGACTTCACATGATTTATAATATAATCAATTTCCTTCTGCTAATATTTGACATTCATATTTTTATATTAGTAACAAATAAATCTTTGCTAACTATTACTCATGTGATTTACAGTCTTACAATACAGAACTGACACAACCATCAATGATCATCACTTGATCATTTATGGACCATTAAAAAACCATCATGCTGATTGACGTTTACAAATATAATCAATAATCATCAGTTGGTGATTTAAAAGTAAAGTGTTTGATGATTAAATCATTATGTGTATTATAATCTTAGATCATAATCTCCCCTGATGATCATATGGTGACATTTAATGGTAAAAAATGATCAGTCATGACAGACCTTCAAAAAAACATATGGATGATGATTTAATGATTCACCTGGAGTAACTTCCACTAGGACAGCCACCAGATAAGGGCAGAAGGGACATCAGCTTAAAAGCAACTCTGCACTTCAGGATGTGGTTTCATAAATAAAATGTTTCAGCTGTTTACAATTCACCGGAGAACACATTTTTCACTTTCAGTGTTCCTTTCCATGATTTACAGCACATCTTGGAAGTCCATTTAAAAAGTCTAAATAGAAAACATTTGAAAACATTTGCCTCCCCGTTAACCTCACAGTGCCTTTGTTTATGACATCATAGTACTCACATGACAACAGACTGTGATGTCACAAAAGGCAACTGTGTGGTTAGCAAGAATGCATTAGATACATTTTGAAAGATTCAGTGAAATAATTGCTGCATTATCTACAAAACTGAGCTGACCAACAGCAGGGGAAAGTAATAAAAACAACAAAGAACTCGAAAACAAAGTTAAACATAATTTGTGTAAATCTAATGTTTTTAAGCTTTTCATTATAATAGAGTGTTGCTCTTTAATGGTTCACCCAGAACATGGACCCCCAAGGGTGTAGCACCCCCTAGTACTGTTCTACAGTGTCAATATCTGGTGTTAGCCCAAGTTCCTGGTGTGGGATTAGAACCCATGATCTTCTGATCTTCAAGTCCCAGAGGTGAGTGTATAACCTACTAAGCAACTGACACTGCTAATATAGCAAGCTGAATATACTGAAAATAGGCAGTGTTGTCAAGCCCTCCTTTCCTGGTTAACAAAAATGAAATAAATAATATGGGGTCGGTTTGATTTTCTTCACACCTATTCCGTGTGCAGACATTAAACTTTCCACCTTGAAGGCAACTGTGCTCATGGAAGGAGTCACATCCATAACAACAGAATGCGCCCTTAGGCTAGGGAGAGGAGAGGAGCTACTGTGCAGTAATTATGCCACTCCTTGTTAGTGAAATAAATACAACTTAAACATCATCCTGTGTTGTACCCTTAGCCCCAGTTTCACAGACCTTATTCCACACTATTCATTGTGAACCAAGATCAACAACATGACACTCATTTCCTGTGACTTCCTGAAAATAGCAGCTGTTTGTTTTTGTGCTACTGTTGTGCCATTGCACTGCATTTAATGCTTTAGGGAAGAAGCTCTACTGGGACCTACTTTCTTACCTCAGCCCAGCCATGCGATGTAAAGTGTAAGTAGTCTACTACTAAGGCTATTGGTAATATGGAAAATTTTACTCCATTGAGTTGATACTGTAATAATTAGGGTTGCCACCTTTGGATGAGGTGAAAACCAGATGCTAGACCACACCCCAAACTCTGCCTCTAGCTCCACCCCTTTTTATGGCTCATGGGTATATTGCTTCTCCTTCACAGCCATTTGCAGTGTCAGAGAAGACTTTAAAAGTGATAGGAAATCATTTTTATACTGTTATTTTTGTGTATTGATTTTTATCCTTTGATAACCAGGTAAGGCCTATTGGCCACATGGCCCATTAACGAGGTGAAGTGGAAGCACAGGGAGGTTAAGTATCTTGCTCAAGGTCACACAGTATGAAATCAAAGGCTGGGAGAATCAAACCCAGGTCTGCTGAATGTTCCAAGCTCATTCACAGCTCATTGCTTTAACCTCTGTTAAACACCTGTTCATTTTCCTCTTCATGTCAGTCACATATTCTGATCAGCTTTGACCAATTTTTGCTACATTAATTATCAATATTTGTGATACCCTCAGTTCTGCATTATGTTCCCTTTAACTCATTAGCTTCTGCTGTTTCTTTTAATATTTGTAAAACATACCACAAGTTCAGACGCACCATTCCAGGCTATTCATCTAAATGGGCTGTAATAGTGAAACTAATATGGAGTGTTCCGGTAATGTGAACAATGAGAGTAGTAGCTGCTGAGGACTCTGGAGAAAGGGAATCAATGCAGTGATAAAGGCAATAAAAAGAGATAATTAATTATACAATGGCAATTAAAAATCCTGTAATCTGATTGGCTATCTACATTTGGCAACAGTGAGGTTATCTGAGCACAACCTCACTAAATTGATGCATGTTTGTGTAAGCCCCCTGTAAATGCAGGGCTTATATTCCCACTGTTAGGCATCCCTTTCCCCCTCCTAGCCCTCTTCCCGAGCTAGGAAATGGGTTTAGAGCTCTGGAGGATATTGCTCTGGATGCCTGAAGGCAGCAGCAGAGAGTAGTGAATGGGTATATAAGGGTACTGACAGGAAGTAGCAGGGCCTTTTCCAGCCCGGGCATTAGACCTGGGGCTGGAGGGGGGAGGCTGGAAGAATAGCATTAGGAACAGATTAGGTGGGCAAGTGAGGGAGCTTGGCAGTCCAGGAGGGCCAGTGGGGAAACCCCCCAAAAGAGTGCAGTCAGCACAGTTTATCATGTGCCATGGTCGACGAGGAGTGGGGATATGGAGCTCCATTGGGGACACAGGTAGCCAGATCCTGCGTCGTTGGGGGCTAGGGCGGTAGGTGGCTTTAGCAAGCCTAGAGAGAGAGAGAGAGAGAGAGAGAGAGAGTAGGAGCCCTTAGGAAGCCCGTTTGTGTGTATTTCCAGGTCATCAGGGCTGGGAGGGCAGTGGCAGGGCCCTCCCAGGAGAGGAGATGGTGGCAGAGGTTCCTCTCACACCCGGTATGGTAGGGTGGCCTGCGGGGTTGAGCGAGCCAGGGAGCCTTTCACCCAAAACAGGGGGCCTGTTTGGATGGACAGGTCCTGGGGTGCTGGTACATTAAGGTCTGGGTGGGTCGCAGGCCAAAGAAATGACAGACCTTGGAAGGTAGTCCCCGTGCTGGAGTGTAATGCAAGCCCAGGAGATGAAGTAGGGTTGTGGGCCTGGCAGGGACCCCTGAGGAAGGAAATACCAGCAGAATCCCTGGAGTGAAATGGGGCCATGGGGTGCTGAGGCAGAGCAGAGCGACCGTGGCAGGTGCGGCCTTAGCACCATAAATAGTGCCACCCACTGAAGGTGGGTCAGGGCCTGGGTCATCAGAAAAATTTCTGGATGCCTCTATGGTTTCGGCCAGCGCCTGGGTGTCCAGGTGGGAAAAGCTGCTCGCTTTCCCTTGCCAGTGTAAGGGGGGATGACCAGTGCCAAAGTGGAAGGGACCCGTAAGGAAAGAAAATGAAGGTTGGCTTACCAGATCCATTAGAAGCCAGGAGATTGCAGGGATCTGTGTTCCAGTGAGTCTTGGGTAGAGCACCTGAGAGAGCGAAATGGTAGGCAGAGGAGAATCCTTGCTGTGTCTGCTAAACCAATGGGTTTCTGCTGTGTTATCTTGTCTAGCCAGAACTGTAAAAAAAGTAAAGCCCTATGGAGCTGCTTATTTATTTTTTAATGAAGAATGGTGACCCCTGTATTGCTGGAATCATTTGCCAAGCAGGTGAAAAACAAAAGCCAGTTTGGGGAGAAACAGTGGTTTGTGCCTTATTTGACTGTAGAGGGGAGGCAAATTGAATGAAATTCTCTTTTCCCCCCCGAATTTGCAGTCTAATTAATTTTTCCATGAGTTGCATTCCAGGGGCAGAATCTAGCCTGGTTGGGGCTGCAGGGGCTTCTGAGACCTCTGAAGGTGAAGAGGAAGGTCTTGGTCTGGTGGTTGGCTCAGAGAGGAGATCAGATGCTGAGATAGAGGAGGTAAAGTGCACAGCTATGAAGATGCCGTGCAGGTAGGAGACAGTTGTTTTCCCTGCTGTTTTACTGTGCAAAAGGTCTTGAATGTTAGCACTTTGAGTGCTTCCCCTTTTCTGCCTGGAACATCTGCGAGTGAAAAGTTATGCCCCAGACGGGGCAGGAAGGGGGGGTTACATTTGGATTTGCAGCTTCTCTTGAGAAACAAATATATATTTCCACACTATAAATCTTCTAAAACACTTTTAAATTTTTTTTTTTTTATTATAATAGTAATAATGCACTCCAGGGTGTGGGTTGTGCTGGAATAACCTCACTTTTGGGACATTGGATGCACTCGGCCTGCGGCCTCATGCCCAACCACCCAGGCATTAGGTTATCCCAGCACAACCCACACCCTGTTGTGCATTATTGCTTAATTTAACAAAAGTGGGTTTAAAATACATCAGAATATAGAACAAACAAAAAAGAACACAGGGGAGCATATAAAGGTATAAAAATGTTTTCCTTTCACAGCACTAAAAGAACTTACTTAAAATTCAGAGTGGAAAAAATTAAGGTTATTTACTGCTGATGGTTTTAAAGGTCATATTTTACACCTTCCAGACTTATTGGTTTTACAAACAAAGGTCTGTGACATCAGAACTTCTTTGTAACATGGACATGCAGCCAAAAGAGTGAATGATATGATACAATCAAGGGCATGTGAGCACTCAAACTAGCCCCAAAACCGGACTACATTTAAGTAAAACTGGATGACCAGATAAAGACCCTAAAAACCTGATTATCTGGTCTAAAACTGGACAGGTGGCAACCCTATGTAATATGTTTCAATGGGCCTACGCAACCAGAGTAGTGTTATGCTTGTGCAACTGTGATAACTGTATGACTGTTCGCACTCTCTATTCCATGAGGAATTACCACCCTGTAGGGGTTCCAAAGGCAAGGAACCCTCAAAGAAGGTTCCATCCCTAGAAATGCTGTGGGAAAGATTCCCTTGGCTAAAGGTACCTTAGGAAGGAGCCCCAAAAAGAGCATTGAGCAGTAAACATTGACACTGAGGTACAGAAGCAGATTGACAGCAACAAAACAGCCTGACGAACCATGAATGAGATGCACAGGTTGTCAGAATTGCATTGATAAAATGGATTGTACTGATGACACCAAGGAGCTTCCTAAGGAGAGAGGGAATGGTGAGTAAGGCCACCATCCATCTCCATCCAACAGTGAAAACCTACCTCAGAAAACTAGGGACTACACTATAAATGGCTAACTACATATTATGACCTTTGGCATGGAGGAGAGGAAAAACACCCTTTTAAAAGGAGGAAACCTCTGGGGATCCAAGAACTAGGTGGCCTTCTCTCTTGGCTAGGGGTAGTTTATTTAGTGATGGTTCAGCTACTGTAATTTGGAAACCCAATTTTAGGGGAATTTTTTCAGTTTGGAGGAAGGCTCTCACTTTATCCCTCTATGAGAAATGCCATAGGTGGCTGCAAAGATAGCTCTGCAGCAAAGGGAGTCTCCAATACAGGAGGCCCTCACCCAAGGCAGGAGGAAAGTAATGACTGCTGGAAGGCACTCACCTGGCTGCTACACAGGAGATGTAAGGTGGAGGTAGACATCCAAGAGGCTTCCCTGAGGACCATCTGAGAATTGAGCTGGGCAGGGAAGGGGAGGTCGAGGAGACCAGGTGAACTATAGGCGGTCATAGGAAGAATAGCTTTCAAAGGTGCCACGGCAAAGCCATAGCCAAAGGAGCACTCTTGGGCTAGAGGGCCCCAGCAGCTGAAGTCTTAAATTCTACATCAAGAGGTGCCGCCAATGAGTTAGATGACTGAAGTTCTGCCTGGAGCAAAGACATTCTCATTATTGGCCAGATAAGAAGGACCCGGCCCGAGTTTCACATGCCCAAGATGCGTACTTCATGGGTGCAGAGTGAGACCGCCAGCTATAGGGCAAGCCCTGAGCCAGAAAAGATAATCATCATGATTGACATGTCTCTGATTTGTGAGTGAGAGCATAAATCAACTTCAATATGCTAGAAGAAGGAGGCCAGCGAAGCCGAAGGCTGTAGATTAAGTAGCAGGTTATTGATGAGAAGGCCGGGCGAAGCCAGGCGGCCTGGGAAAGGTAGAAGGCTGTAGTGTGAGCCAGCATTTGGTGGTTTGATAGTAGTAGCAATCAGCAGAAAACAAGCCAACCAATTCCAGTATGGAGCCAAATTGCTGGTGACATAGAAGATAGGTATTTAGGCAGTGAGATGCTGAGATGCCAGTGATTGAATCAATGAGGTTTAGCTTAAATGAATCAATGATGTTTAGCAGATAGGAGGTAAGTAGCAGGATTTGCAACAGCATTTGCAACGGTATTAAAATGGGCAGCAGCATGAGTAAGCATGATGCATCGCATATGAGGTAAGCTGAATTACATTTGTAACATGACCTGAAAGAAACGAATGAAATGGAGAGAAAAGATTGGTGGAAACGTGTCACGTGATGGAAAAGTAGCAGTGATTAACCCACCAGTAGAGCCTGCTTGTGCGCTACCAGAAGTGGCCACAGTGTGCAACGCTAAGGTGGAAAAAGACAGTGTGCCAGACGACACACAGAGTCTCATGACATACAGCGCAGCTGCAAACTATATAAGAGTGAGATGTGTGAGTGACAGAGCACAGTGTGATAGGGGACAGCAGAGCAAGAGACTGGACAAGTGGAGATGGACAATTGTATAGCGACGTTTGTGCTGAGTGGAGTGAAAGGGATAGTTAGGTGGGTAGATGACAAGTATGGACCGAATGGGTAACAGAGCAAGAGGGGCAAGATTGACCTGGCGATAGCAAAGTCCAAATGTGGAGGCAGACCACAGAATAGTAGTGAGAGACAGAGAAAGGACTATAAAGTAGAGGACAGTAAGCAAACAGTAATAGGGCAGGATAAGACACACATGGAAAGAAAACGATTAGAAGCAGATGTCTATGAAAGAACGGTTGGGAGAAAGCACACTCAGAAAAAGAAACACATAGAAAAAAGTGCAGAAGAGGAGAGAGAGGACAGCAGATGACACATACTGCTAAGCAAGAAAGACCTAGATAAGTTGGAGAGGAAAAAGGTAGAGGCTAATACACACAAGAACACTAGTTGGGCGTGTAATGTGTTTAAGGACTGGGTGTCAGCAAACGAGATAACAATAGATGTGAGCACAGTGATGCCGATGGACCTCGCAAGAGTTCTGAGACAGTTTTATGGGTCGGTGTGAACGGAACAGAAACAGCAGTACAGTGTCAGCTCATATATTGAGTTCCGAGCTGGATTTCACCGATACATTGGTGACGTTGATGTAAAGAGACCAATAAATATAATGAGTCACCCAGAGTTTGTAGTGGTGAACAACGTCTTTGTAGCGGTCCTCAAAGAATATAGAAGAAGTGGACAAGATATAGCGAGCCACCACCTGAAGATCACTGACACCGACCTAAAAAAGATTAGGACATGTGAAAAACTGAGCCCAGAGTCTCCGTATGGTCTAATAAGAAGACTCTGGTTCAAAATCCAGCTGGGACTCGCTCAAAGAGGAAGAGAGGGTCAAAGGCAGCTGCAACAGAACTCGTTCGTGGTTGAAGTGGATGAGAAAGGACAGGAGTATTTGGCGATATCGTTTAACGAAAAAATGAAAAATCATGGACAGGTAAATGAGTGAAATAGACAGGCGCTGCGAGGAGTAGTGTATAGTACACGGGGCAGCAAAGATTGTGTGGTGTCGATGTACAAAGAGTACATCCAGAGATGTCTGGCCAATGCTCCTGATTGTACTTGCATCCTTTGAAAGTAGATGCAAGGGGTGCCGCACATCGATCCTACTGGTATAGCAGGAAGCCCATGGGCAGGAACTATCTGGGCAATCTGATGCGCAGATCTCTGAAGATGCACAGCTGAGCTTCCGGTACACGAATCTTAGTATTCGTAGCACTGCTGTCAATATCCTATCTCAGGCTGGTCTTGCATCCAGGGAGATTATGTCCATCAGTGGACATCGATGTGAGACCAGCCTGAGAAGTTACTGGTGTCCATCGAGTGAAGAGAGGAAAAAGTGGTCCAGTGTTCAGTCATGTGTAACCCCCAGGTGGCACTATCCCCAGGGCTACTACCCCTGCCTGCTTGACTACTAACAGGTTGAGGGGCCTAGGTTCTATGGCGGGTGCCTCCACCCAGAGGTCAGGGTTTGTAGTGGTTAGACTAGCTTGGTCACAGCTCTCTGGGACACCGTTACCCCCTTTTGTATTTCTACTAGTGGCCCATACAACACACCATGAGTATCTTCACTATTTACACTTACCCCCAGGTCTGGTTCGAGCAACTTGAATCTGGGGATCCCCTGTAAAACAAGATAATGCAATACGATAGCCGCAGTACAATACTTTAACATAAATGAATGCCTCAGTCAGTGTAACTTTGCAGAAACAAACAGATCTGATTTATTCAAGGGGCTGTAACAAGGACAGGGGGAAATCAGGTTAATTAGATTAGACACATTAATAATCACAGTACTGTGCGCATGTTCAGAGTCCCAAAATGTCACTTTACTGGGTACCCAGGATGGTGGGGGCTAGCCAGGATCGGTGCAGCTGGTTGGGGCCCTGTGATGGAAAAACACTTGCAAAATACCCAATTGTAATCTGGAGCCGGTTGGCTCAGTTCATGAAGAAAAGCAGAAAAGAAATCAGATGAAACACTTGCAATTAGATGATGGTAGGGAGCTACCCTGATTTGTACTCACAGATTCAATGCTGAAACTGAACGGAATGCAGATTGTCCCGGATTGCCAGGAGAAACAGAATAGCTGGCTCAGCCCTTGTGGCAGGGCTCACTTGCACTTAATGCAGGCAGATGCAGTCCATGTAATGCTGGCTATGACTTCCAGCTTACTGCACATTTTATATGTACACAGAACACTACCAGGCAAGCAGCTGGTCACTTCAGGAGATTGAGCCTGGCTACAGAGGCATTCTTCTCTTACTCAAACTCGGATTCAGTTCGAACCCTGCTAGGGAATCACACTCCCAGCACAGCACACAGTTCACAACCTGGGAGAATTACTCAAATCTCAATCCACACAAGCACTACACACATTTATATGTAAAGGTCACTTACTGTACCAGACCACAGAGTCCTGACAGGCCGATCGCAATTCTGCACACTTTCGGTCTTCTTCAGGTTAAGTCTGGTCCCAAAATGACTTCTGCTTCTTCTTTCACTCTGAAAGCTCGGAGTCAGTCCGAATTACGCTTACTAACGGCTGCAGACCAACTTTGTGGCCTCCCACGCGCTTCCCGCATGAACTACTGCGCACAACAGCTGCACAAACACTCAGGTGGTTTCCCCCTCAGCTTCCAACTTCAAAATGGTTCTCTTCTGCCCCAAACCTCAGAGCACTTCAGCATTTGCTTCCTCTTCGGAGTCGCTGTCCGAAAATCAAGGTTCCTCTTCAGAATCCCTTCTCCACACTTGGTTGCTGATGATCTAGGCCACAACAACTGCTTTCCTTTTACACATAAAGTTCGGATACTTGATCCGAGAAAACACAGTACTTTTCTCTCCCATCAGGAGAGCTGACGACTGACAGGCCTTTTTCAGGCCTCCCGCGCTGTTCCCACGCTGCCCCGAGGGCAGCAGCCCCACGAGCTGCTCACTCTTCCAGCTCCATGCTCAGACTGACTCTCCCAGCAGGCAGTCCGGGCACTTCCCCCAGGTCCAAAGGGTTTCAATTGGCTGAGCCTCCTTGTCAGTCACAACAAGCTCCCTCTATTAGTGAAAAATGGCACCACAGTCCAAACTACATTTCCCAGAGGCTCTCTTTATACAAGCCCCTTGTGGCTGGCTCCACTTGAGAGTCCAAGTTCTGATCTGCCAGCAGGCTCCATTTTAAGGTACCCCTTCCCATTGATTGGATCTATTCAGCAGTTCAGATCTGAAATGGAGGGGCAAAACACACAGAGTCCCAGCTGCAAGAAAGGCAGGTTAGACAAACTGTACTGTCATTATCACTCTAACAAATTACCAGCAGATAGTTACATCTTTTGAAAGGGCTCCCCCTGTGCATATAGCGACTGCAGAAACGGAGCGATCTGCTGAGTGGCCCAGGTGGGACTCGAGCAGGGAAACACACAGCCTCCCCAGTTCAAATTAATTCCACTGCAGTTTGGCAGCCTTAAAGCGACAGTACATGGAGGCATTAGGCACTCTCACTCAATTATTTTTTTATTTATTTTTTTTAAATCGGTTGAAATACAGGACACCAGCCGGGCGGAGAGCATTTATGCTCACCCAAGGAAGGCTTTTTAGTGACCCCCATTTGTAAGGGTGGGTTACATATGTCCTGGTGCGATAATGACAGCTAGCAAAGTGAAAGCGGAAGACACTGCAACAACCACGAGAGGCGGCTCAATAGTGCCCTCAGGTCCAGTAGATGACAGCACCAGAAAAGTACACCCCCCGGAATTCTCCAAAGCACGATCTACAGCAACAGAGACCAAAAGCAGTGACACAGACCAGTGTCCGAAGACAGGAGAGGACGAAGCCTCAGGAAGTAGTAAAACAGATAGGGACGGTGCTCTGAGAGTGAAAAACCACTCAAAAAGACAACAGAGAAAAGCACGTCAGGGGTATACCGGTGGCACGTCAGGACACCCCAATACGCCTCTTCAACTTTCAGAATGTAACAATCAATGGCCCAGTCACATTCTGTTATCATGGACGGGAACACAGAGAAAAGGAGACGTCTCATGGTCCAGCAAATATGCATGCCGCTGGAGACCAGTAGATCAACATGCACGGCAGAACAGGAAGCACAACATGCAAATGACGCAGGCCATCACAGTAAGCGAGTGGATGTCGTCACTCAGTGGAACTGTAAATAGAAATGTGAAGAAATGTATGCATCGATCTAATCTTTTCTGTGAGTAGCACACCAATCATTGAGTGCGCTATTAAATTGTAGTAAGTTCTGTTTGTAAGAGTAAAATAACTGTAACGTAAATAAATGTTCGTTTACGAAGGCAACGTCTGCGCGTACATTTGTCAACGGCATGATTGTTCTGTAGCTGTATGATCACCACACACCTGTAACACAAGCTGAGCAGTCCTATGTCGTGCCCATGTTACAAGTCCATTAATTACCTCCAGCGTCAGGCTCTACCGGTGGATTAATGCCCAGTGGGTGGTTGGAAGCACTTGGCCTTTGGCCTAGTGTACCATCCCCCCCCCACCTGGGCATTAATCCACCAGTAGAGCCCTCCTCTGTCAGTGATTAATGCTTACATATGCTTGGCCAACTAGTTCCATAAAGGAGCAAATCATAGTTTACATAAACGTATTTGATGCTATGATTTAAGCAGGAATAGTGAATTGATATGATTGCATGAATAGTGAATTGATATGATTGCATGAATAGTGAATTGATATGATTGGCATGAATACCTGAAATGCCATTAAGGTGGAGATAGGTTAATCCAGTAAGGAGCATGCAGTGCAGTAACGGAATGCAACGAACATCTGAAGGTCACGTAGGCTGCGAGGTTAATGATATATGAATGGATAACAAAGGCAAGAAAACAGGGCAAAATCATACAGCTTACATAAAGCATGCTTCTGCTACTCGGAGTCATGATGTCCCACCGTGACATCACAGTCCCCAGCCATGGGAATAACAGGAAACCACATGATTTGGTGAGTGCCTACTCCACAGCAATACTTCCTAACCTGTTTTCCCAGCAAATCTGTTCCCAGTTGCAAGTGAGAGGAGCATCTGGGATCTGCGCTGCCGGGTTAACGCGTCTCCTCCAGAGTAGTCTCCCCTGTGTTATTAAAATCTTTTGCAGTGCATTACCTACATGAAATAACTTTGGAACTTTGTGGTAAGGGCACAGTGTCTGGTAGCATTTTCTCTTCCGTTGGGTGAGAGCCGACTGTGGTTACTGCCACGATAGTATTATCTGCCTTGGATTCAATTTTGCTGAACCATTTAAACTCTTAAATTCATAAGTTAATATTGGACTCTGCTCCAGAAAAGGAGCTGTGGCTATACATAACGTTATTTCCGGGGCACAGTTTAATGGTCTCTCCTGAGAACTGAAATCTGGCTTGGTTTTAGTATTTTATTTGTATTATTTTTAAAGGGGAAAGGTTTGTGGGGGGAGGGGGGAGTTGTTTATTTGGAGGGTGGCTTTTTTGGGTGGGGGACATTTTTTGAGTGGGTGAGGGTGAATGTTTGTGTGTGGAGCGTGTGAGTGGACAGCTTTGCTTTGTATTAGGTTATTAGGTGAATTTAGAAAATGGATAAAGACAAACTCGTATCCTGATTGGCTCAAACAGCCTGGCACTCAGGCTGTTATTTCTTAACAACGGCCCAGTTCAAAACAAGTGCCAATTTGGGATGCCCTATTACCAAGAGTATCCTTAGGCACCCCGAATTTTCAGTCTTGCCAGTGCCATTTCTCTGTTGCTCGCTAAGCGAGCGGCTCCCAGACATAGCCCAGGTTGTATTCTGCCCACGCTCACCTTCAACAGAAACCACAGCAAAAACAAAATACTGTTTTTTTTTTACCTGCCTCACATATTTCCTCAAGGCAGGTTTCCACTTCTCACCCACCAACAACATTTCGGGGACTGCGCTCACTCATTTACTTTCTTTTACCACCCAATCCATTTCCAGGTCGCGTTCATTTTGCCCACAAAAGAAACAGCAGCAAAAATACCAAACTATGTCTGTTTTTTTTCTTAAATAAAAAATCACTTTCCTGCCTAGCATCTGTGCTCCTCTTCTGAGTCGCCAATGGCATTTCAAGTCAGTCTCCCAACCACGTTGGCACTCATTTACTTCCTTTCGCTATCGTTTTCGACGCTCTCTCTCTCAAATGCTAAACCATACCTATCCACATTCTGCAAACACGTAATGAAGGCACCACAACAAATTTAAACTAACATTTCCCTTCCTACCAATAAAAAATTGACACTCCGCTACAAAAAAAAACTCATCAAAAACAGCAGCACCTTCTAGTGGCAAGGAAATATTTTACACAACACACATTTCTGTTCATTTTTAATAATATTTAAACACCCTTTTTTAAATCAAAACTTTATCTAAAAAAAATAATGTAAGCCCATTTTATAAGTGTAATAATACCCTCCAGGGTGGGTGTTATGGGATATAACGGACCTTCCAGGGGCTAGAATGCCCTCCACCTGTGTCGCCGGGCATCATTATGCCCCTCGGTGGTCCGTTATATCCCAATAATGCCCACCCTGTCGGGTATTATTATTTATGTAATGGGTGTCTGTTTTTAAGGATAGCCTAAATAGAACAGCACTGTCCTTGTTAGGGTAAAGATAGGTGGGTGGCCATAAACAACTACTTTTGGTGCATCATTTTCATCAGGATGTGCTGGAGCCTTGGTCCCTTTCACCTAGCCTATGCAGCATCCCAGCTATGTCACCTGCATCCCTGCTCCGACCTCCCAGTGTCTGATGCTACAGTGAAGCGCTGTAGGGAGGTCGGCATTACAAGGGCACATTTTGGTTGGTGGCGGTGGGGTGCTGCGGGCGTGGCAGAGGTGAGTGGTATTGTGGTGGTTAGGTGCAGGAGACACCCTGGGATCAGGCAGAGCCTAGAGAGGTCAGATATGCTTGGTCTCTTTCCCTAGGGTCCCTGCCAGACCAAGTGGGCAGGTAGCCAGGGCGCCGGCAGCGTTGGCCAATCTCCTCAGGTGGTGCTATGCAATGCCGGGTCGATGAGGAACAAGACTGCTATTATGGCAGAATTGATTTCCTTGGTCGACCTGGCTTGCATTACAGAGACCTCACAGAATCACAGAAATTTTATGGCAGAAAAGGACAACACCTGCCCATCTAGTCTGCCCTTATATTCACCCGTCCCCCACTCCGTTTACTGGCTCAGGACTTTCCCCCCTCCTCCCAACCCCATATGTCTTTCCCATGCCCTCTTGAATCCCTCCACTATTTCAGATCCCACCACCTCCTTGGGTAGCCTGTTCCAGGCCTCCACCACCCTCTCTGTGAAGAACTTCCCCCTCACATTGCCTCTGTACTTCCCTCCTTCCAATCTGAGGCTATGCCCCCTTGTTATAGCTCCCTCCTTCCTTTTGAACAAGCTCGTCTCCTTCACCTTATTGATCCCCTTCAAATACTTAAATGTTTCAGTCATGTCCCCCCTCTCCCTTCTAGTCTCTAGTGGGTATAGATTTAGCTCCCTCCACCTCTGCTCATGTTTTTCCCCGCATCCCATGCACCATCTTGGTTGCTCTTCTCTGAAGCCTCTCCATCCCCTCAATGTCCCTACATAGGTGCAATCTCCTGAACTGTACTCCATACTCCAGGTGCGGCTTCACCATTGTTCTGTACAGTGGCATTAACACCTCCCTCCTTCTGCTAGCTATGCCCCTTCCAATGCAGGCCAACATACCATTTGCCTTTCCCACCGCCTTGCTGCATAGGTTCCCCACCTTAAAAATGCTTGATATAATAATCCCCAGATCCCTCTCCTGCTCTGTTTCCTTGATTTCCTCCCCCCAAGGGTATAAGCTACTTGAATGTTTTTCTGCCCCAGGTGCATCACAGCACACTTTTTCGCATTGAATTTTAGTTGCCAGGTTTCCAACCACCTCTCCAGTTTCTTCAGGTCTTGCCTCATGGCCTCCACTTCACCTTGGGTGTCCACCCTATTGCAGACTTTCACATCGTCCATGAACAGGCACACCCTACCCTCTAGTCCTTCTGCTAGATCACTGATATAAATGCTAAAAAGTAGGGGTCCCAGTACTGACCCCTGAGGCACCCCACTAATCACCCCCTTTACCCTGGAATGTACCCTATTTACCACCACTGTTTGGCTCCTTCCCGCCAAACAGTTTTCCACCCACCTAGTTACATTCTGGCCCACCCCTAAGCTCTCCAGATTATTTACTAGCCTTCTGTGTGGGACAGTGTCAAAGGCCTTACTGGAGTCCAGATAGTCCACGTCCACTGCCCCTCCCTGGTCCACTACCTGCATCACTCAATCAAAAAACTCTATTAGGTTGGTCTGACATGACTTCCCATTCGTGAAGCCATGCTGCCTTTCATTCTGCATACCATTGGCCACCAGGTAGTCTACCACCCTTTCTTTTATTAACGTCTCCATTACCTTTCCCACCACCAAGGTGAGACTGACAGGGTGGTAGTTTTTGGCCGCCTCCTTGCTTCCCCCCTTGTGTGGTGCACCTCTGCCCTCTTCCAGTCCCCAGGCAGCCACCCTGCATCCATGGACAAGTTAAACAGTCTTGTCAAAGGTGCTGCCAGCTCCTCCTCAGCTCACGGAGAACCCTTGGGTGCAAGCTGTCTGGCCCCCATTGCTTTATCCACCTTTAACCTGCCCAATTCCTCCCTTACTCTATCACTTGTGAACATTCTAGATTACATTCCCCTACATTTCCCTTCCTTTCCCTCCAGCTCTGGTACTCTACCCTCTCCCTCTTTCATGAAGATCAAACAGAAGTATCAATTTTAATACCTCCGCTTTTTTGAAGTTCCCCCCCAGTTTTATTCCTCCCTCCCCCCCCTCAATCTCACTATTCCCTACCATGCCTTCCTCCTTTCTCCCACATATCTAAAAACGATTTTATCTCCCCTCTTGGCCTGCTTTGCTATTTTCTCCTCAGTGATCGCTTTAGCCCTCCTTATCTTCTGCCCTATCTCCCTCCTCTTCTCTCTATGTGCCTCCCTATCCTCCTCCCTTTGTGTCATCTTATACCTCCTGAATACCCTTTTCCTCTCTCTGACTGCCCCTGCCACCCTTGTGAACCATAGAGGTCTCCTTCTTCTGTTCTTCATAACCTTCTTGATGCAAATTTCAGGGGCTTTCAGCACCCCTCCCTTAATAGCTGTCTATAATTCCTCCACATCCTTTATATTCTCCCACGCCCCTTGTTCTACCTGTGCCGAGTCACTGCCCAGGAAGTCAGACCTTACCTACTCAAGGCCTTAAAGAGTAACACAATTGGCAATGACTCCCTTGATCCCAGTCTTCTCCGTCAGGTTGTGGATCTGGTTATCTCACTAATCACCAGCCTCTTTAACAAATCCCTCTGCCTAGGGTAATTCCCTCTGCCTGGAAGATAGCTACTGTCACCCCAATACACAAGGGTGGTGATAGGACCCTCCCTAGCAATTATCGACCTATCTCAATCCTCTCTCCTCTCTCTAAGGCCTTAGAAAAAATTGTGGCCACCCAAATCTCTGAATACCTCGATAAATATAGCATCCTCTGCCCAGAACAACATGGTTTCAGAGCAGGCCACAGCACCAATACTGCCCTCCTGGAGTTCTCTAACTTTCTTCACACCTCACTGGACTCTGGCTCCCTAGCAGATGCAGTGTTCATTGACTTATCAAAAGCCTTTGATACTGTCTCCCACCCCCTTCTGCTAGTTACCCTTAGTCACTTAGGCTTTGCCGCTGGGCCTGTTTCCTGGTGCTCCAGCTACTTGTCGACCTGCTCACAGCGTGTGAAAATAAACGAGAAACTTTCCAGCACCTGCCCTATCCGCTCCGGAGTCCCTCAGGGCTCCATTCTTGGGCCCTTGCTCTTTTCCCTTTTTCTCAACTCCCTGCCCAGTGTATGTAGTGGTAAAATCCTTCTTTATGCAGATGATGCTGTACTCTTTGCCTCCGACCGTAATCCCATCTCACTTCAGGATTCTCTGCAGGAATCCTACAATGACGCAGAAGCCTGGTTTACTGAGCACAGGCTCGTAATTAATCTAAAGAAAACCAAAACCATGCTCTTTACCCACTCCCAAAATAAATCCAGTAACTATCCTCTCGCAGTCCACTCCACCTCTAAACTCCCTATTGAGCTAGTTCACTCTTATAAATACCTAGGTATAACCTTTGACCCTGCCCTCTCTTTTCATGCCCACATCTCTGCCCTTGCCTCAGCCTCTAACACTCGGCTGGGTATCCTCTATTGTCATAAAAATTGCCTCCCCACAGATGCCCTCCAACTTGCAGTCACATCCTCTGTTCTATCTCTGGTAGACTATGGCCTACCTGTGTATGGTGCAGCAGACCAGACTGCCCTGCACAAGATCCGCCTCACCTTAAACAAGGCCTGCAGGCTCATAACTGGGGCTCCTAGTCTAACCCACACTTGCTGTTTTTACACCATGGCTAATCTACTCAACCTAGATGAGCGCCTCAAATACCAAACCTGCCTCCTAACAAAAAATCAGTCCTTGGGCTATCCCACTGGGTCTGTCAACCACTATCCACTGTGCAAACCCTACAGTGCATACCTGCATATCCCATGAAGACTGCACTGGTTATGCGAGGCGAGAACCTACCTCGAAGGTCAAAGGCTTACCCCTACAGAGCCCCGGTTGGTATAACGCCCTCCCACCTGAGTCACTGATGCCGCCTCGTTATCTTATTTTAAAACTAGTCTTAGAAATCACCTGCTCTCAACACGCAGCTGTACCTGCCTCTAAGCCTCCTCCTATCCTCCCAGACAAGGCTCACTGAGCCGCTCTCTGACCTTCTGTCCAGCTCTACCTTTACTTGCTACTATCGTCCCCACACTCCTCTTCTGATGTCTTCCACCCAGCCTTACCTTTATTCTGCCCACTGAATCAATCTCCATGTAACTACTGTATATTGTCTACTCTGTAAAGCGCACATGTAAGCCTGTTGTATATTGTGTTTGACAAATGCCTGTATTTTTTGGCTGATTCCTAAATGTACTCAGCTTTTTTGTCTGCCTTGATGTTTGTTTCTTGCACTGTTTTTTCCTTACTGTGACGAGGTACCTTTGTAAATGAGCCTCTGGCTCAAAGGTTGTTAACCTGATGTTCTAATAAATAAATATATTCCATATCCCTGACATTTCTTCCTCAAATATCCTTTTCATTCTGTTTAAGTCTGCTTTCCTGAAGTCCATTACCCTAGTTCTTGTCCTGTTTACTTCTCTCTGTTTTTACCCTGAACCTTACAGCACTGTGGTCACTTGTGCCTAATCCTTCCCCCACCACCACCTCCTCCACACTGTCCCCATTTGTGAGGACTAAGTCCAACAGGTTTTCTCCCCTAGTGGGCTCCCTTACCAGTTGTTGCAGGAATACCCCTTGTAGTGCCTCTAAGATCCCCCTGCTCCTAGCTGATATCGCTGCTGGGATCTCCCAGTCAATGTCAAGGAGGTTTAGGTCATCTACTAGCAGAATCTCCCCTTTCTGTGCCATTTTTGTCACTGACTGTATAAGTTGTTTATCCCCCTCTTCCCCATGCATAGGAGGTCTGTAAACCACCCAAATCCTCAATGATTCCGCATTCCTTTTGTCTAGAGTAACCCACATTATCTCAGTCATCCCTTCCTCTTCCAGACCCTCTGTGGCCCCAGTTTCTTCTTTGACATATAATGCTACCCCCCGTTCCCTGCCCTGTCTTTTCTAAACATTTGGTAACCAGGTATGACTGTCTCCCAGGCATGATGCTCAGTCCACCAAGTCTCGCTTACTGCTACTATGTTGAGACCCTCTTCCACCATGGCGGCCTCCAGTTCCACTAGTTTATTCCCCAGGCTCCTGGAGTTTGCTAATAATCCCCTCCATCATGTAGCCCCCACTTCCCTATCCTCCCCTTCCAACCCTTTCCCTTTGTTGCATATTGCCTGTTTTTCCTCTTTGTCCGGGGGGGGGGGGCTGATAGCCTCCTAACTCTTCTACCTGTATGAGTGGTCTTTTATTTAACCTCCCAAATCAGTTTAAATTTAACTTTCTTACTATAAAGTCCTCCAGTTTGCCCTTTAGTACAGCTGTCCCTTCTAAGCTCAGGTGCAGCCTGTCAGGGGCATATAGTCCCTCTTCCTCCCATGTTGATCCCCAGTCACCTATTAATCCAGACCCCATCTGTCTACACCATCCCTTCAGCCACTGATTGAATTCCTTGATCTTTTTCCTCCTAGGTATGACCTGGTTGGGTGATGACGCCAGGTCGGTTTTGGAGGTGGCCATCCCCGCTGGGTTTTAATGAGTGCACTGCCTGAAGAGGGAATGCAGGGGCAGGGGTGTGACCATCTGCTTTAGATCCAGCTTGGGCTTCACTGTGCACCCAGTGGGGATCAGCCAGGTCTTTTGAGTATGTGGCAGTGCTTGGGGGTTCAGGTGAAGGTTGCAGGATTCTCCTTATTTATCGATCTCCTCCAGTTGATGTCATCACTGGGCCTGACACAAGTGGTTACTTTTGTAACCCATCACCATGTCCACATGTTCAACTTGGTGTTCTCGCTGGGGCTTGAGGTAGCTAACCTCAAGACTGATCAGATTGTTTGGTCTGATCATTGTACGGTGATGTTCTTTTTTGGGGCCCCCCTGAAAGTCCCTCCCCTGCTAAGATGGTTAGCTATTGCCCTTTGAGGGGACTACCCCCAGAAGGACTGTTGGTGATGGCTGACATATCTAGTGTAGATGCTGCATGTGCAGTTAGCATGGGCGAGGCGGTGGCCGCCTATAACAGGGTGGTCTCTGAGGTGCTTGATGTCATTGCACTGGTCTATATATGACCCAGATCCTCTCTCCTGAGATCCCCTTGGTTTGATAAGGATCTCAAGATGATGACGATCAGGGGTCAGAAGTTGGAGTGTTGCTGGCAGAAGTCCTGGTTGGAGGAGGACAAACTGGCCTTGCATGCTCATTACCATGAGTACCAAGGGGCAATCAACTGTAAGAAGGCAGAATTTCTGTCCAGGGAGATTGCTGCAGGGCGAAACAGACCATCTCAGCTATTTCAGACTATGGACAGACTTTTACATCCAGTCTGTCTACAGCCAAAAAAGCTTTTTCAGTCACTGTGTGAGGAGTTTGCTCTGTTTTTCTTTGACAGGGTGTCCTCCATCCGGTTGGGGATCCAGACAGTGAGGCAAGTTTTGCCTCACAGTGGTCAGCCAGGGAAGAACAGAGGCACTCCATCTGTCTGGGGTGAGTTTAAATCAGTGCAGGTGGCCAGGGTCATTGAGTTGATCTCGAAGCTAAAGCACACCTATTGAGAACTGGACCCAGCAGTGACTCGTTTCTTGATGAGATGTGTCTGGACCATTAGCCCGGTGTTCACTAGGATTGTCCGGTGCTTGATCTTAGAGGTAGTTTTTCCAGATGCCTTGAAAGAGGCTCTAGTAAGACCTTTCCTGAAGAAGCCATCTCTCAACTCTGACGTCCTGGCGAATTACCTTCCTATCTCCAACCTGCCATTTTTGGGCAAGGTTGTTGAGACGTTAGTGGTGCAACAGCTCAAAGAACACCTCATGTCCTTTGACATCTATGAGCCTTTCCAGTCAGGTTTCAGGGCTAGGCATAGCACTGAAATAGCATTAGTTAGGGTGCACAATGACCTCCTCAGGGCTAGATATAGAGGGGACAGGTCAATACTTTTTCTCCTCGATCTCTCTTCAGCTTTTGATACCATGGGCCACAGCATGCTTCTTGATCACCTTCTAGAGTATTGTGGACTTGCTGGTACTATCATCAACTGGTTCAAATCCTAACTCTCTGGCAGGGTGAAATGGGTGGTGATGGGGAATTTCTCCTCTTCCCAGTGGCCCCTGTCCTGTGGAGTTCCTTAGGGCTCGATTTTGTCACCTATGTTATTCGCGGTATATACATGCTGCCTCTGGAAGAGCTCATTAGACAGTACAGTGTGGGTTTTCCCTGCTATACAGCTGATACTCAACTGTATCTGTCTTTTGCCACCTGGAACACACAATGCTGTAGAAGTGCTTAACAACTGCCTGGCCAAGATCAATGACTGTATGTCCTCCAGCTGGTTGCAACTGAATGGATAAGACGGAGGTACTGGTGATTGAGCCATGTTGCAGGCATGATGGGAGAGCCTCCAGAGTGGGTAGAGGATTGTTCTTGGGATCCACTTCCTTGATGGCTTCCCCTAGGATGTGAGATCTTGATGTTATCCTGGATAGCAGATGGCCATTTGAAGATCAGGTGTCATCTGTGGTCAAAAGTGTTTTTTACCACTTGAGGAATATTGCCAGGATTAAGCCCCGAGTTCTGCCCGAAGACCTGCCATCACTGGTGCATTGCTTTGTTACATCAAGGCTCGACTACTGTAATGCTCTATACTTCAGAGACACTGGAGGGACCCTTCATTGGCTGCAGCTTGTGCAGAACACAGTGGCTTGGTTACTGACAGGCCTGGCTAGGTCCAGTCATGTGACTCCAGTCCTGCGAGCTCTGCACTGGCTGCTGGTCAGGTGGAGGGTCATCTTCAAGGTGGGCTTTCTCACAAATAAGGCCCTATATGGACTGGGCCCCTGGCTATCTGACTGATCTTCTTACACCAGCCACCCCAGTCCATTCCCTCTGTTCTGTGACCAGGGGCCTCCTTGATGTTCCTAGGGTCAGGCTTAAGACATCTGGCGACTGTGATTTTAGTGTCGCTGGGCTGACCCTGTGAAACACTTTTCCATCTGCTGTCAGGGGGGCCCCGATGGTTGAGTTCTTTAAAAAAGGATTAAAGGCGTATCTGTTTTCTCTGGCTTTCCCTGGTAAAGTCGATTGAAAGCACTGACCACCTGTGGCTTTATATACTCTGAGACTGAATTATTGTTTTACATTTATATGCTTATTTACGACTTTGAAAGAATTTTGCATTGTTTTTTTACTTGACCTGTTTTTTGTGTGAGGTGCCTAGATCCCCTGGGATTGGGTGCCGTAGAAATAAAATTTGCCTTGCCTTGCCTTGCCATAAGCTGAGCACCATGAGATCAAACAGCACTGTAAAGTTGTAGAGTACGAACCCTTAAAATAGAGGTGCTTTTACTGGCAAGGTCCTAGTTAAGGACACAGCCAATGATAGCAAGCCACTGAGGCAGTAGAGGCAGCTAATGTAATAACTGAAAGCTTCAGTATAGTAATGCAGCATTTGTCTGAGTGGAGCTAGTACTTAGTGATTTATGAGCAGAACTGTAGAACAGGGAGTGGCAGCTAGCTGAGCAGCATGAGCCTGGACCAGGTACAAACAATTGAGGTGGACGCACAGGAGACCATAGAGAAACAGCAATGTAAGCTGAGCATTCAATAACAAATGCAGGAAACTGAAGGGAAGCAGGAGCCTGAGATGCAGCATACAGGCTTGCAAAATCTAATGAGTAAATGGGAGCCTGAGGCACAGGCACAGAGCAACTTAAGGTAAGGAAGCAACAATATGTAACCTGAAGCACATATAAGCAAGGTAAACAAAGGGTGCTAGAAAACTAGAAAGGCTTACAGATTAGAACAAGTACTTCCCTTCCTTATTAGTTCCAACCAAGTGGGTTTTATGACAGGTAGGTCCTCAGTAGATCATCTTTGTCACCTCTCCCACATCTTTTCCATCTCCCGGGAAGTCCATCAAGCCATGGCTTTGGTATCCCTGGATGCGGAAAAGGCCTTTGACAGGGTAGATTGGCAGTTTCTGTTTAGGTCACTCCATAGATTTGGATTCTCTTCTAAACTTATTTCCTGTCTAAAAGTTATTTACTCAGTCCCCACAGCAAGGGTTTTTTGTAACGGCATGTTCTCCTCCATTTTTTCCTCTAGCGGCAGGAACTAGACAGGGGTGCCCTCTCTCCCCATTGCTTTTTAATTTATATTTAGAGTCCCTTATAGTCACCATACAAAATTCTCCTGGAATTCACAGAACTCCCTTAGGTATATATGTGGAAAAAATAGCTGTATATGCAGATGACATACTATTACACATTACACAAATAAAATCCTCCCTCCAAAATCTCACTCAATTAATAGATCAGTTTGGTTCTCTATCCAATTACAAAAGTAATATGGAAAAAAACTCAGATTACCCACTTAATTCAAGGGTTCTCAAACAAGATGTTGTAGACTTAGGACCTAATTGGGCACCTAATGCTATCAAATACTTAGGTATATACCTTTCAACTAGTGATAGACAATTCTGGAAACTGAATTTTGAAGACCTGTTTAAAATGAGTCAACAATATTTAAAACACTGGCAGGTTCTTCCAATAACCCTTTGGGGAAGGGTGAACATTATCAAAATAAATATTTTACCACGCCTTTTTTATCTAATAAATCTCTCAAATGTTTGGCTTCCGAAAGCGTGGTTCAAATCTATTCATTCATCTTTGTCTGAATTCCTATGGAAAGTAAACCACCTAGATGTGCATTTCACAAGCTAGCTGCCCCTAAATTTTTAGGGGGTTTCAAGTTGCCACATTTCAGTCTCTATTACTGGGCAAGTCATTTAAGCAAATACCTTCAATGGGCTTCATCTACTGATACCCAAGACACAACAGAATATGTACCTTCCTGGCTAAAAGAAGAAAAAGATTTAATAATTTAATGTGGCATCAATCCCTTAGCCTTGTATTACTTGAAACCTACAAAATGACCTTCTAATTTTCGGAATGGTCCTTTAGGATATTCCATTTGTATACACTCCCAGCTTTGCAACACTTTAAAATATGATCATACACATGACATCTCCCAGCCTCTTTCCCAAAAACCTAATTTATGGATAGGTGGACAAATGATCTCTCCTTATTGGATTCCACAAATACACAACTGGGCGGCAAGAGATTTTTATAATTCCAATCAAGAATGTCTAACAACACAGGAGCTGCTCACTAAATTTAGCTTGGAAAATGACTGGATCTTTAAAATTTATCAGATACGTCATATGCTTATCTCCCACTTCGGGAATAAGGGTACCTCAAATTCTCCCATTGATTGGAAAACAAAAGGCAGTGTTAGGGCCTCATCACCACATGCTGTTTTCTCAATATATTCCATTCTTTATCCAATAGTGTTTCCTGAGGTGAATATCATTCCCAAATATTGGAACACATTATATCCTGACATTTCCTCCAGATAGCCCAAACTCTGAGAAACTTGTCACAAAGTTATTATGCAGGACAGATTAAGACTAATGCAAATGCAAATTTTAAATTATATGTATTTGACTCCTTATAAATTGCATAAAATGGGAAGGGCCGAAACTCCTTTATGCAATAAATGCAACAAAAGTACAGGTACCCTGATCCATATGTTTTGGGAATGCCCTAGCATCTCCCCGTTATGGAGTCTCATTAAAAATAAAATGGACCCCCTATTAGGTCTACAAGATTATTTCACTCCTGAGGTTTGTCTGCTAGGTGACTTTACAGGTTTTCCATCAACGGTCAGAAATGATCACACCACAGTGATTGCTATGTCAGTCAAGAAAATGGTCTTAAAGCACTGGAGAGATTCTATGCAACCTTCGTATCAGGAATGGCTGCAAGAGTTCCTACACAACCTGAGGATCGAAAAAATGATAGCTAATTTATTTACTCGCTTGGATGTCTACAACAAGAGGTGGTAGAGTTTGCACATTCTGTACACCTTGTAATATATTTGAATAAGTTCAACCTAACAACAAAGATGATGATGAGATAACCATGCTCAGTTTATGACTTCTACCCTTATTGGCACCAAGGGGGGTGGGGGGTAGGTAGTTATGTTTTGTAATGTTTAGTTTGGATATACCCAATTTTGCTTGGTTACAGATTAGATTATTTCTGTTAATGTAATCTTTTTCTGTTTGCATTTCCTGTTAAGTATCATACTGTTAACATAGATGTATGTATGTAAGTAAAAATCAATAAACTTTAAATTTGAAAAAAGAAAATTAGAAAGGCCCAAAAGAAACAAAGGCAAACACAAGTACAGGAGCAGGAAGTAAACGAACACACAAGGAAGCACGTAACAGCCAGAGGCAAAGCAATACAAACCAAAATCAGGAGAAACACACCGAACAGAAATCCAGCACAAACCAAGCAGATCCCAAGCACAACCAATGTGGGGGGGGGGCAATGCCCTAGCAGGCCCCAAGAGAGAAGATAGACTGACAGAGCCTCTGACTGGCAAAGAAGATGTGATCCAGAAGGAGGTTGGGTGGAACTGTTTATATACTGTAGCTCAGGTAGTGGGCATGGCTGGTTGCTCACCACATGGAACTACAAGCATAGCCTTACAATTATTGAACGCAAGCATGACAAAACTATTCACTTCCCCTTTATTTATCTTTTGTTTTTCCCCTTGTAGAAAAAAACAACTGAAAGTTTTTCCCAAGCAGTGTTGTACTTGTTTCTTTTTAGGGCTGGTCTGCACAGAGTAGATCAGTTCTTGTGATTGTAGTCAGAAAATGTTTTGCATCTCTCCCATCACAATACATTGGGGACTGGGACTTGGGACAGAAAATGAGTGCATAAGCATGCTTACTATTGGCTGTCACAGCTGTATCATCACTGTCTGTAAGCCTGCTGAAAGTTATAGTTAAAGAGTACATGATAGAGTTCTGAGTATGTGGCAAACCTCCTGGGACTGTGACGGTGATCCTCTTGGGAATGTGCTCAGAAGTTACAGCACAAGTCTGATAGGAACAGCAGCCACAAGAGCCGAGGCAAGAACAGAGTGTGCAGGGCCACTAGTGAGGTCAGTTGAGAGGAACCACAGGGGCAGGGAGTGTTCGAATACATGAGCCAAGTGGAACACTCTTAAAACTGTGGGAAAACTGCAGCAGCCTGCAATGGGAAACCAGGTGTTACAGCTACAACAGCAGGCATGACTGACTCATGGCTATAGGTCCAGCAAGCTCAGATTGTGGATGACCCACCATAATTACTGTTCTCTTACTTCCTGCATCTCCCTGGTATTCAGTGGTTCCCCCCCATCCAGTCCTGCAGACGGCTGCATGGAGACGCTCTTCTCCTGGTCCTGTTTTGCCTCCACTTGTATCCTCATGAAGCACCTCATTTTCCTGGCCCTGTCAGGCATCCAACCATTGTGTCTAAAAAGTCTGTTGTATTGCAAACACTGGGAAAATTTGCTCTGTCTCTCCCTCATGTCACCCACCATTGCACAGTTTTGGATAGAATGGGGTGGCTTCCTATTTATGCTAATCATAATTATCTTATGGCTAGGTTTGTGTATAGAATATTACAAGCAGGTGAGACACTTAGCCTTTATACATTTTTGCCGTGTCGAGATCTTGGTCAATTAACTAGGGCTAGGGTGGATGGGACTGCTTTGATGTTTACTTTTAGGAAAAATGTAAATGGACAGAGGGCTTTGTCTTACACAGCACCTGTTATTTGGAACCATGTTCCTGCTGCTAGAAGGGGGTTGTCCACATATGCTGCCTTTTCACATTCTTTATATTTGCACTATCAATCATTACACGAATGTAACTGTTTTAAATGATTTTATACATGATGTGAAATTTGACATGGAATTTTATTCCTATATTGATTATTTGTTATTTGTAAGTGATTGTATTTGTTATGTTTTGACTGTATGGGTCGCACCTGTAAAAGGATGTAATGTCCAGTCATGTTTACCCGTTAAACAAATAAACAAACAGACAATACTGCAAGTAGCACTTTTTTCTATGGACTCAATGGACCTTCAAATTCAACCACACATAGTGGCTCTTCTCCCAAGCTCATCAGGCTTTCAACCACAGTTATATGGAGCAGTTTTTCTCTGTGGTCCCATTGGTCTGTAACCCCAGTCACACAGAGCAGGTCCTTTCCTTGGCCCCTTTAAGCCTCCATCTACAGCCACAAGGAGTGCCAGTTCACTATGGCCCTGTTGGGCCTCTAACCGCAGCCACAAGGAGTGGCTCTTCTCTATGTCCCCACTGGGCCTCCACTTGCAGTTGCACATGATGACTCTTCTCCAAGGCTATACTGGTTCTCCAACTACAGTTGCATGGAGAGGCTCTCCTCCCTGGCACTGTAAGGCCTGTAACCGCAATCACACAGAGCAGCTGTTCTCCCTAGCGCCATCAGGCCTCCAACTTAGACTCAAGGAGTGGCTCTTTTCTATGGTCCTATTAGGCCCCCAGTTGCAGCCACACAGAGCGGTTCTTCAACTAGGCTCCATCTGGTCTTCATCCAGAATTACACAGAGCAACTCTTTTCCCTGGTCCTTTGGGCCTCCAACAAATATCATAAAAATATAAGTGGTAATGAGAAAAAGGATGTCTCAACTGATAAACATAGTCAGCTAGAAATTATTTTTGCCTGCTCAAGAGTCCCCATTGTGTGCAACCTTGTGTTTCATTGACTTTAAGGGAGACATGATCACCCATTAATGTGCCACTGAAAGTATTTAACTCCCTCATCTGTAGACATGACATTTTAAAAAAGAATGCAACCAGAAGTTAGCAAAACTGTTACCTTACCCCGATTTTAAATCCCTTTCATGCCCTGAAGTATTTTGATGAGCAGCAAGCACCAGTGTGCAGTTCCAGGGCAGCCTGCTTGGTTGGCCAAACAGGGAGTCACCAGCCTGCTCAGCAGGACCAACAGCTGGTCACTGTGGACAGCACCAGGAGAGCCTGTATGGTGGGCTAAATGGAGAGCTCCCATGGGCAGTACCAGGACAGCCCGCTTGGCAGGCCGAACAGTGAGCCACTGTGGGCAGCAGCAGGAGGACCTATATTGCAGGCAGTTATCCGGAATTGGAAAGGGGTAATACTACACAGAGGGAGAGAAGGAGTGAGAGTTTGTTTTTTCAGCTTTTTACCAAGCCATCTCAACAAGCACTTAACCAGGGGCTGGCAATGGAGGTGGGGAGCAAGCAGCGGGCGGGAGTGGGAGGTTTTTTTTGGTGCCACAGATGGGACCAGGAAAGCTGAACAGCAAGCCTCCATGGGCAGCAGCAGGACAGCCTCCTCAGCAGGCAGTGAAATGGGGGCTGAGAGGAGAGGCAGCAGCACATAGAGAGGGAGTGAGATTTTTTTACAGCAGCTCACCAAGTCCGCTTGGTGGGCAGGTAACTGTGGGCCATGGATGGAAGAGGGAGCTTGCAGAAGGAGGGCAGACTTTTAAAAATGTTTTACAGTATCTGTGGCCACTCCTCAGTGTTTGGTTCAATCCTCCTGCCACTGCTCCTTGTTGCCACATCCTCCTGCAGGCTGCAGCCTGTCTTCATTTCCTGGTCCTCTTCTTTGTTGCTCCTGCTCATTCCCAAGAACTTCACAACTAACACATCTGGCTCCCATGCACAGCTCCTCTAATACCCAGTAAGGCTTCTTCCACATTGCTGAGAACTTCACTACTTGCTCATCAGGCTTCATGTGAATGCTTCAACATACACCCAATTAAATGATCACCAACATTAAGTGACAGCCACAACAACCAATAGCAAGCAACACCACTCGTTCCTCAGACACCACCTACCAGTGCATTCTAATGGCAAAGCTCAAAATCAGTTCCTGTCTTTGATTACTGTAAGAACTGGCCTGCTATGCAGTCCCAGTATTCAATAGGAACGGGTTTCAGGAAGCTAAGATTTAGCAAAAGCAATGTGTACTGAAGCAGGTTTTAAGCACAGTTCTGCTTGCTGGATTGGTTTAACTAAACCGGGTTTGAGAATGGTTATCGAAACCTGTTCTGTAGCGTGGACAAGGCCATTGATTACACTTACTATGTGTGTGTCTGTCTGGGGACAGGACACTGTAACTCAACATGGTTACAATCCAGCAGAGAATACTCTGGTCATTATGCTTGGGGGGGGGGGGTGTGAATGAATGAATGGACCCAACACTGTATCCTAAAATGCTCTACAATATAGAAAATAGAGACCACAATATTTACATATCGGCTCCTTGCCATGTATTGTATAAAAGCATTTACATCTCAAGATCAGCCTTGTTGGCACAAACCAAGATTTGTTTTGTTTTTTGCAAGACCTGTGTAACCCCCCCCCCGCAAGGTGTGATACTACGGTTGTCCGATAATTTATGGGCGCAGTCTATAAAGCGTTCAGGTGAATGGCACATGGGCTCAGTTGGTATTGGAGGTAATACAAAAAGTGGTGCGGTGCCTCCACTTGTAGGAATTCTTTTGACAGATGGCTCCAAGGGTACTGCCCCACAGGAAATGAATGCAACCCCCACCCTCGTGACAGGGAACCTTTATGACTGTACACAACCCACAACTTATACCCTATGCATGCAAAAAATAATATGCAAAACACAATAAATTGTAATTTAAACACAAGCGATATTTATTGGGGGGGCAGGAACAGGCTATGGATGGGGGAATGGAATGGATTAAATGCAGTGAAACCATTCTGAGGTCATTCCCCAAATTTCACCTCCTCTAGTGAGTACCCACACAGTATTTACTGTTTCCCCCTGCTGGTACTCCAGTACCCCAAAGTCCCTTGGGAGCTCCCAATGCAATCCATTGATTGTGTGCACGCAGTGGGCAGTTGCAGGCCTGATGTTGGACCACGGTGTGGTACCGATTAAAGGCTGGTGGTTAGGGATCCAAACAAATCATTCAACATAAAAGCTAGTTGTTCCCGGCTGTTGCAGTTCAATAAATGGCTTCCTCATAATAATGGTGCAGAAATACCCAGCAGTTACTGTTATCTATTCCTGACTAGCAGAAGAATTGGAGGGGTAATGAGCTAGTGCTCACAACCTTAGCAGACTCTGCAGGCTGGCACTGTCAGGATGCCTCCCTCAGGGTTCCAGATGTAGGTGACAGAACAAGTGTGGCAGACAACACGCTTCTGGGTGGTCTGGGTGCAGACTGTGCTGGTCTCCAATGTCCTCATAACCCCCCAAGGGACTTACCCTCACCCACCTTAAGGAGTAAGCAATCACTCAAGGATTCAGGTGACTTAGACACTCTGTCAGGACAAGCTCTGATAGCTCATGAAGCCCAGGCAAGAGTTTTGTGTTGTTTCTGGAGAAAACAGATATCTTTTTGCAAAGATTCTTCAAACAGCTTTCTTCCAACCTTGTGGCTGACTGCTGACTTTACTCACAGCTCTTTCTCCTTGTGCCTCCCAGACAAATCTGCTCTATTTCTCTTGTCTCTCCCTTGTGCAGATCCAGACGCAAATGATTTGATACCTTTTAATGGACCAACATAGATGTAACAACAAGAACAAAGTGCTCTAGCTTTCGGACCAACCAGTCCTTCTTCAGAAACTCATGGCAGTTGTTTAGAAAATACAATACTTATAACAGCTAGATAATGCAGAGAAAAACAGAAAAAAATCCCCATTGGTTTAAAATACTCATTTAAAAAAAAAAAACAGAAGATGATGTCAGAGAAGTTAAACAGTACAATACTGCCTCAGTCCGAATGAACCTTGGGTTAAGATGTGCTTGGTGCAACAAACATAAAGAATCCTACTGCACATAAATTTAATTGACATAAGATAACACTGCTGAAGCAGATAACTCCCAAATCAAGCCATGAGTGTCACAGTCAGTATAAGGATGTGATTACTGAAAGGCAACCCCACCCAGCTTAAAGACAAACTAAGATAGTTATAGGGCTCATGAAATTACAATGTATGCATTAAAGACAAGAATACCAGTAAAGTTGTCTAAAAAACATCAGTGCACACTGTGTGATGTGTAAAACCTAGCTAGA
Organism: Neoceratodus forsteri; assembly: GCA_016271365.2. Classification (NCBI taxonomy): domain Eukaryota; kingdom Metazoa; phylum Chordata; order Ceratodontiformes; family Ceratodontidae; genus Neoceratodus; species Neoceratodus forsteri. The sequence continues at coordinate 1,197,319,518 of CM057456.1, forward strand.
CGTGTCACCCAGCTGTATTCTCAAGCTAAATAAAAGGCCCAAGAAATTACAAAAACCTCAGGACTATATAAATGATAATATAAATATAAATTGATAATATTAGTGTTAAACAAAAAATTTCCCTTGTGCAGAAATCCAAGGATCAAATATCAGGGGGTAGCATCTCATGCACTATTTATAATGCTAAACCCCTGGCTCTTAGTGGCTGTCAGTTCCTAGGGAAAAGCATGCATGAAAGTCCCGAGCCAGCTTGCACTTTAGCAGTTTTGCAGAGCTGAGCTAGCTTCAAGTTGATGTTAGGTTCACAGGGACAGGATGCACTAATTTAGCCATTTTACAGAGCTGAGATTATCTGTTGCTGGCTGGCCCTGCAAAGCTAAACTGAGAAACACCCAACACTCCCTGCAGGTTATGTGTCCGCTGGCCTCTTTTCAGTAGTCCTGAGGCTAGAGAGTCTACAAACATGGCTTCTTTTGTAGTCTTTCACTTTACCTTCTATTGTTGCACGTCTCTTTACTTTTGTGTGGCTTTTGGCTATCATGATCAATACCTCCCAGTCACTGCTGCCATCTGGTGGGATGGGAGGGAGGTTAATCGGTAGCAGGGGAGTTCTGTTGAGTGTCCCCAAAGTTCATGCTCCCAGGGGAGAAGTGGATTTTCACTTTGTGCAGCTTTGAGAGCTGCTTGAAACTGAGCAGTCTTCTTGCTGTGGGCTCCCCAACCCTGAAGGCAGTCTAGGGGGGTGGTTGAGTGAAGAAAGGTGACAGCTTTATGGCCACAATAAGAAGGGCACTGAACAAGCCCACAAAACAAATGCCAGTGTCCAGCCCAGGCCCAGGTCCTACAGCTGCACTCTGGATGGGGACTGGGGTGAAAGAGCAGTGCAGGGAAAGGTGGCAGCAGTGCTCCATGGAGAACCAAAGGTAAGCCCCCTTTTAGGAAAGGGTTACATCCACATTGTATATAGCAATTGAGTGTGGCAGCAGAAAGAGAGGGTTGCCACTATTTAAGAAGCTTAAATCAGGACATTTTGTACAGAAATATGACTTTTAACAAGACAAATAGTATCTCCCACTAATGCAACAGTCTTTTTTTTTCTCTAAATAATAAAAATGAAGTCCAATTGTTTTAGTTTTTTTTAGTTCATGTTAATTTCCATGATTTCCATTCATTTTGTGGTGCTTTATTTAAGGTCAAGTTTTCTGCATCTCCTACGGTAACATAAGAACAATTTTCAGATCAGGACATTTTACATTTTTTCTATTTGTTATATTGTACACCGTCTACGAAACAAGGACTGTCCTGATTAGATCAGGGCAGGATGTAATCCTGTAGAAGTTGTTGCAGCACTCCTGTCTACAACTGAGGCCCCAGCTCATTGTCTCCTTCAGTAGCCTAAGTTTTGCCCTTTTCACATACTGTATAATTGTTTTAGTGGGTCACATTGCCCTCTCTCAGGTTGTATTCCTCCAGTGTTTTCACTACAAGTCAGGCAAGGGAAACAGACAGCAACTTTTCAAGAGAATTCATTTATCTTATTATACTGGAAATACACAGTGAGCTAACAGCCCTTTTCCACATGTGCCCAGTATTGGGCATTCCCTACCGGGTCAATATGTCATATACAGAACTACGCATGGAATACTGTATGGAACATATAGCATGGTGTACTAGCGCGACAGGGTACAAAACCCCGTAAGGCACATATGCTGCACGCGGTTTTGTACCCTGTCATGCATGGGTGAGGAGGAGTGACGTGGAGGTCAAGACCTCTTTTGGGGAGGTGGACCACTGAGCTGCTGCTGTGGCTCAGTGGGATGAGCCACGGCAGTGGAGAAATGCTATGTGTCTGTGGACCTGGGTTCGAATCTCAGACTTTTGTGAAACCGCATTGAGCGGTTTCTTTTTTTTCTCCCCGGAGGTGTTTCTCCCCGTCCCCATGTTAAACCTACTCCCAGAGTTGATTATATTAATAGGGGGTTTGGGTGGCGGAGCCCACTGCAGAAAACAAGAAGCCACTAGCTTCTTTAATTGAAATGTGTTTTGGCAGTATGTCTGAGCAGCAGCAATGTATCTGCTTTAATTACAGCACAGTACATTGCTGCGCTATGTCATATGACATTATGACCCCGTGCTGGGCATTCAACCCACTCTTGCCCTACATTCAAGTTAAAAGAGAGGGACAGTCTGTACTGCCCTACTTTCTTTTCGTTTTTTGCTCACATGAGGAGAAGGCTCAAAGAATGTACCATCTGGGGCAGTCTTATGAACTTTCTGCTCTGTTCCTCAGCATACTAATGGCCTCTTGCTTATGTAGCTCTTGACCTGTTGTTTGATTTTGCCACTTTACACACACATATATGGGGGTGTTGCAAGCTTGTGAATGCCATTTCAGGTAGTCATGTTCTCTCTTCTGGAGGCTTGTTTAGGGTCTCAGACATACCTCTTAACTGTCCCTGATTTTCGGGGATGTCCTTGATTTTGCCTCAAAATGTTCCTATGTCCCTCATAAAATTTGTGTTTTTGTGACAGAAAAGTAGGGATTAAAATCACAAAATAATGTCAAACATTAAAGATTCAGACTTGTTCTTCTTCAGAAAATGCATCTTAACACAAATCCTCTTATTCTATCAGCATTCTGAATTAATAGTATCAATTCTTAAGATGTGTCCCTGATTTTGGGTTTTTGTCCCTGATTTTTTTAAGCCTTGTCCCTGATTCAGGAGGCAAGAGGTTGAGATGTATGGTCTCAGTAATAATAAAAAAAAATTAAATAACTTTAATTCTCACTCATGGACAAGAAATAATTAACTGTGGTTGTTTTTTTGTTTTTGTTTTTAGGAGAATGGGTCCTCTACTTTGTTCATTACACAGTGCTGTTTAAATTGGAGAGCTCCAGATAATGAAAAAGACCAGAAAACCTCAGTTTAACTTTAACAGTTGACAACTAAACGTTCTGCAGAGCTCTGGCAGAAATTCACACTTTTTTAGCAATGCTGGGCACAAGTCTGAGTCAGAATCAGGGGTTGTGCAAAATAGGTGATTGTCTGTGGTGCCTGGCCTCCCACCACTGTTGAGTTCTCAGTAGTTCCTGGTGTCTAGAGGTACCCCACTTCCTTCCACCAAGTTATGTTCCTTGCAGTCTCTGTTGTCTAGCGACACATCTTTCCTTTTTTTTATCTCTTCTTTGCCAGCTGGCTTTCCATTAGTCCTTGCCTCTCCCCCCAGCCCTGACACCCACCTTCCCTGAGGTTTACCTAGTGCTGTGTTCCTCACTGGAAGGGCCTCCAATTCCTCTAGCGGCATTCATGTTCAAAGCTGACTCTGGCACCTGGTCAGATGTGTGGGATCTATGAGTAGAGGCAGGATGACATGTTGTGACAGCCAGCATTTTCTCTCGTTTCTTCCAGCCCATAGACAATGATGAAGGCGCTGCCTGGTGCACGCACCCAGGATGTGCAGCCAACCATCAGAGTGTGTTGACAACTCCTGCCCTGTTCCTGTGTCTTCACTTGTACCAGCCATCTGTGGACAACAGGTGGCAGTGACACAACTGCGAATGGTAGCCCTCTATCCCCTGAAGAGGTGAGCATCCCCTGGTATGTTGCACCATCCTTCCCGACCAGCCCTCTGATGACCCAGGCTTATTCCCGAACCTGGGTCATCCGTGTCACAAGCTGTAGTGCTACCATTGTGCTGGCAGACTGGCCATGTGAAACCTCTTTCTAATTATTCTGTACTGCTGTCTTACCCCTGCCAAAGTGATACCCCCCTTTCTGATGCTGGCCCCCTTACTGATGCAGAACCCCCTTTCTAAATGATGCAGAGATCCCTTCCCACAAATGATACAGGACCCCCATGAACAATGCAGAACAACTCCATTCCCCATGAAAAAGCAGACTCCTACCCTGTTCTGACACACCTCAGTAAGTGGTCCACCTCCCACACCCTGACCCCATCTGATGTGCCATGATTTCTCATGCCCCTTCCCCACTCCCATGTAATCTGCTTCACCCCTTATCCACGGTTCACAAAGCCACAAGAAGAACTGTTTCTGGGATATAACTGCTCAAGGGCTCAGGAGTGTGTGACATTGGATAGGAGGGTACTGTGAATAGCTCTGTTGGGCTTTTGGACCTTATGCTCGCACCCTTATGCATGAACATCTACAACCTCTCTGAGGTGCTGAATTAGCTATACCACAAAGTCACTCACTTCGTAGCTGCTGCACATTCCCGAGATCACCACTGTAGCATACTCACCTCACTAAATTGGCCGGCACTTGAGGCAAGGCTAGCCTTCCCTACCCTCTGCCTTGCCTTTAAAATAATCAAAATGACTGCCTGCTCTCCCCCAGCCTTAATGGGTTATTTCAGTACATTACTCACAAGCGGGAGCTTAGATCATCTACTAGCTCTGCATTGGATGTCGCAAGATCTAGATCTTGTGTTGGTCATTGGTCCTTTGCTATCTCTGCCCCATCCTCTGGAACAGCCTACCGCCAGAAGAGTCAAATTGTACTACCTTAAATGCATTAAAAGTCACCTTGAAATCCCACATGCTAGTGGTAAGTAAGTGCAGTTGCAACTGATGCGCAAATGCATTTCCTAGCACTTACATACTATTTCTCGGCCAACTTTTAGTGGGGGAATTCAAGAATGCATGGGACAGACATAAGTCAATTCTAGTGGGGGGTAGGAGGAAGTAGGCTGTTGGTTAACTAGGATCTGCAGCTTATCCATTAGGTAGGGAAATGGGCAGACTAGGTGGGCCAAGCGGTCCTTATCTGCTGTCAGATTCTATGTTTCTATACTGTAGTTTCTAATAATCATGGGCACTTAACCCTGTTGGAAATACTCTAACTAGTTGCATCTGCATCCTGTACGCCTCACCTGTGATGGTACCCCAGATATGGGGTTGCTTCTACGTGCTCTTTATACAGTATATACAATAAGTACAGTGTTACTTCACCTTAGCCCACTATTTCTACTATTTCTTAAGTTGGTGCTCATGTATATGTCTCATTTGTCTCAAATATGTAAACTATTGTTATTAACTTGTCTCTGTATGAAAACTGTTATTTCTAGATGTCTCGAAATGTAATCTGTGATTGTTAAGTTATCTGTGATTGTTAATCGTCTTTATGTAAACTGTTTTTACCGAATGTAATTAACTCCAGGTCGCCCCTGAAAAAGGCACACTACATCTCAGTGAGCTTACCTGGTTAACAAATTTCAATAAATAAACAAATAATATAATGAAAACCGCTTAGTAACAAGCTATGCTACACAAGGCTTTTCCAGGTTTTCTGTTAAATCTTTGATAGCACCTTAAAACTCAAAGGATTGCTCACCTCAAAAGGTGGCACCCAAAATAGTAAAAGTCTTACCTGCATGCAACGGGTTTCCCATTTGCATTTGCTGCGGCCTTTACATTTTGATTTCAATTTAAATGACAACAAGTATAACTTGACACAGGATCCATTTCTATATGTCTGTCACCTCATGATTCCTTTCCTTTTTATGTTTGCCGTGCGTTAGAGCAAGTCGAACATTTTGCTATGTACAGGGTTTTGAGAGATGTGTCACGATGGTCCAGTGCAGGAAACTCTACAAGGGGCTTGACCAATAATCAGCAAGTCTGATCATGACACTGTTCAGGCATAAAAGTGCATACACTTCAAAACAATGTGCCGACAGACACATTCATAAATCAGACCTTTCAGCAAGCACAGCTGCTCTCATCATGTGCTCTTAGCTTGCCTGCTCCCTTCCTCTTCAACATTGCAGCAATGGAAACTGAAACAGCATGTTAAATATTGGTTGCCTATTAAACTGGCGATTATAAGTCTACCCCCTTCAAAATGCAACAACTTTCACATTTAAATACTTAACATTTAAACATTTTCTTGATACTAGCTGCAGTTGAGCAGGTATTGTCTTTCAAGGAAGATTCATACCTCATAAATGTCCCCCTTTCACAGCAAGGAATCTCCTAAAAATATTTACTCTGTTTTTTTTAACCTCTTAAGACACTATCTGATAAGAATTGTCTCAGACATATGCCATGTCTTCTGTGAACTATTCAGGCTATATATATAGCAATCATCAGGCATTTTTTACTATGCTTTTTGAGAAAAAATATTAATATTTATATTGAGCTATAGCAAACACACACACACACACACACACACACACACACACACACACACACACACACACACTATATATATATATATTCATGGCAAAAAACTCCATTTAATGCATCAGTTAGGGTTGTTCCACAGTGACAAAAGTGAGGAAATTCGCTGTTAGGGTTCAAAACCCTAACTCCGAATTCACCCCCCCAGCACCACACACACACACAGACACACACACATTCAAGTATGGGGAGGACCAAGTCAACACAACCAATGACAGACATCCAGCAGCAGGTGACAGAAATAACAAACAATTGTCTAAATGTACTACGAGACATCCCCACCCACCTGACCGGGTACTGCATGCTCAGTGGAGATCAACAGCAAAACTGAGGCCATGTACCGCAAGCGATACACATCCTGATTGCAGCTGCCTGGCGTTACCACACTTAGTAGTTGACATGGCCTTACCTACCGATGCCCACACCACACCACGACTGGTACTGTGCCGTTATTCAATATAAATGCTGAAGGTGCATGATGACAGTTGTAGAAAGGTTTAACACTACTGAGTATTCATTAATTAAGAAGCACATAAATTAACTACAAGACACTAGCATGCTCAAGATAAAAGTAGTGATACATTTAGTAGGTGATTTACATTGTAGTACATTTACTGCAGTGGTTTACTCAACATAGAGACTGATGTAAGCATGTATGGAAAAGCATTGCCTGTTCAACGCTGTGAAATTGGTACTGCCAGTATCACATGCATTCTTACTGATGAAGGTGTACTGCTGATGTACATACATAGACCTTCAGTGTGTTTCCAATATTAAAGATGCAGTAAGTATTCTTTGTAAGAAAGATTGTAATTGCATAGATCAGGCCAAGCAACTTCTAAATATCATAGCACTACTGAGCCAACAATGATGTACCTGTATCGGACATGTATATAGGATAGATTTTCCTGTAGGCACTTACTGAGTATGTTGTACCTGATAAAGACAATCTCATTGCATCTGTGATGACTAACTTATTCAAATAGTAATACATTTGCTATTGTTGCAATGAGTGATCTATGCCACTATGGACACACTGTGATTTTTTACAGTTGTTTCATACTCAGGCTGTTTGCCTACTGTTTGGGTTTGCCACACTTCTGTCACTGATGCTATCAAAGTGATAACTATGTTAATTGTGGTACAACAGGAATCAAGTAAGTATGGTGTAGATATAAACAGAATGTCTTTTAGTATTGATTTAACTCATAATGGGGTAAATGTACTAGGACAGCAGGGTTATCCTCTATCACTGAGTCTGTCAGTTATAATCACACTAGGGTTTCGATGACTGTAATGATCAAGTTACACTGTTCATCTCATGAGTTCATATTCAGAGCCATTTCCCAGCAACTAGACAGTGTATGGTGTAACTGGGTGGGACACTGTGTTGCAAAGCTGCTGCAGTGCCTAGCAGAGGAGAGTATCTACTCATAAAGACAATTAAGCAATAAGGCATGACCAACAGTTATGTTAAATGGTCTGTTAATCACCCTGTAGGGGTTTAATGTTGAATGAGGCATATCCGGTGCCACATGTCACTAGACAGTGATAAACTGACCATTAACATAACTACCTGGGAGTGGCTTATTGCTATCATAATAACTGTTTTTTAAACAACATTAAACCATGTTCATCATATGGTTAGGCTCTACATGTATGTTAATAAAAACTAAACATAAGGCTGTTACAATGTTTACAGTCAATTAGAAAGCTGCATTTCTCAAACCCTTGTTATAATCAGAGATATTACACCTGTACAACTCCTTGGTTTTGCTTAACTCTATTGCTCAGCTGACCCACCACAAGTGGTGTGGTGTGGTGTGGGGCATCGGTAGGTAAGGCCATGCAACTACTAAGTGTGGTACGTTGTGTGCAGCTGCAATCAGGGATGTGTACGTTTGGTGTACATGGCCTCAGTTTTGCTGTTGATCTCCACTGAGCATGCAGTACCTGGTCAGGTGGGTGGGGATGTCTCGTAGTACATTTAGACAATTGTTTGTTATTTCTGTCACCTGCTGCTGGATGTCTGTCATTGGTTGTGTTGACTTGGTCCTCCCCCATACTTGAATGTGTGTGTGTGTCTGTGTGTGTGTGGTGCTGGGGGGGGTGAATTCCGAGTTAGGGTTTTGAACCCTAACAGCGAATTTCCTCACTTTTGTCACTGTGGAACAACCCTAACTGATGCATTAAATGGAGTTTTTTGCCATGAATATCCTGTCTTTTTCAGAAGTATCACTCAGCATGCTACATGATTAATATTCCTAAGAATAGTGCACATACATATAAAACAATGTCCCAGTGTCAGAAATATTTCAACTGTTGTGGTTGCATTTACTGTCATTGTCTTAATTACTTTATTAATTGTCATTTGTCATTCTCGCTCCATGTAGTAGTTTTAATGTTAAAGTGTCTTAATCATTTTGTTTGTGAGCACATATGTAACTTTAAAATGTGCATAACTAAAAGACAATATGACATCACATGGACACTATTAGTTCATGTACTGAACAAATGGATATGCTACTATAGTAACTTGAGATTTCATAGAGTGCTTCCACCACCAACTGAGGTCGTACTCATCAATCATGTGAACAGCGGTGGAAGAGGTTTGTTGTACTGAATACATATACTGGACCACCAGGGCTATGTTCGGGAGGGGGTTTACTGATTACATCCCAAGAACGGGACTTTCGGTGCACTGGACCACCAGGGTATGTTCAGAGGGGGTTTACTGCTTACATCCCGCGAATGGTAGTTTTGGTCCACTAGACCACCAGGGCTACGTTCGGGGGTCAGCTTTTCTGTTTACATCCCATAAATGGGACTTTCAGTCCACTACACCACCAGGGCTATGTTCGGCAGGAGGGGGGTTGTGTTTCACACTGATACACCCTGACATCAGCTTCTCAGTACACTGGACCACCAGAGATGTATTCATAGGAGGGTTGTTTTTAAACTAGAGCAGCCCGTGGTCAGGCTTGTGGGGGAGGAACATTTCTGCTGTTGCACACAATAGGCCCAGTGGTGGGGTGGTGTTGGAATTGTCACTCTTTTGACCATGATTAGGCTGCACGACGGGGCATAGAGTGGGTTGGGGTCCAGCCACAGCTGTCAGCTGCTGTGTCGTGCCATGCAATTCAGCAGTTTACCTGTGCGTGATCGTTGACTTGAGCATTTTTTTGGCCTGAAAGTTGTGCAGGCGCAGGTTGCAGGTTGCGCCTTCACAACTCTACACAGCCTTGCTGAATGTCAGGCTGTGCAGTTAATGCATGGTTGGTCCCCCTGCAGTTCATCATGCATTCATTTGCATTGCACTGTTACTCAGCATGTTTTCTGTGGTGGAACTGCCTCCTGCTGAATATCGCAGAATGGAGCAAGTCTTGACTATGCATGAGGCACTACCCTTTACACATGTCGCAACCCTTTGAATATCTGGCCCATAAACTATAATACTAAAGAAGGAAGGCATTTGTCACACAGAGACTGGTGGCCCTTGGAATGAGGTCCCTTGTCACTTATTTGTCCTAAATCAAAGATGCTTTTACAACTCAGCTGTATAGAAATTTTTATGAAGGAAGCTAACATGGCTACATAAGAGATATTGGCTGGGAACAGCTATGGCTATTCTTTACTGTCTGGCCTCCTCCTCCCTTGAAAATTTGTATGAACCTTTCTATTGACTATCTTTATATTAGGGATAACAATACTGCCACATATACCCAATGTTAAGATGATATGGTAATGACAATTGCCCAAAAAATGTTTGACTTGAATGTCACACTTTATCTCTTGAATATGAATAAGACACCAAACACAGAGAGTATATTTTAACTTATTTTACTATAAGAATATTTTCAATATAAAAATGACAAACAAAATATTTTTTTATACATACAAAATAGATTTTATAAAACAATATATACATACAACGAAAAAAAAAATAAGGTGTGTATTACATCATACACAACATATAAATTAAATAAAAAATCTTTTGTGAAATATAAATAAAACATATAAAATATTGTAAATGTTCTTTTACTTCAGTCAAAGACTTACGAGAGGTGTGTGCACTGCATCAGGCAATCCAGGCTGGAAGCTGGATTCAATCTGGGGCGCAAAAGAAGTGGAAACTGTTGCGCCTCGGGAATGATACGGACCTCTATGAAGGGTGGTCAGTCTCACCCAGGAAGCTGCAGGAACAGATGGTAGCCGTGGTGGTGAAGCACTGCTATGCAACAGCACCATCGCCCACTACTACTGACCGGCTCAAGGGCGAGGGTTCACAGTCTGCTGCTGTGCATCCAAGAGACTGGATTTTGTCCAGCCTCTCAAGGATGACAGCATTCTCCTTCCAGACTGAGAACCCTCAAGTGAGCCAGCTGTAGCAGCGGCAATGGCCTGACCATCTCGCGATCGCGGCCCTACAAAGATAAAAAACAGTTAGATGAATATATAACACAAATTCAACAATTCCAACTGTAAAATATTTCACTTCAAATATTTCTTATCTAATACAATATCAGAAATGCATTCATTTTAAAGTTATGATTATAGTTTAAAAGTATGATGCTAAACTATTTATTATACAATGTGGTAAATCCGATATGCGAATCCTGCATCCTGATTGGTTGGCTGGTACAATGACCACCGTGATAAATCCTCCAGTGTACCCATGGAAGAATTGCCACCCAACCTTATACCGTCTAATCCGGTCAAATTCACTTCAAACAAAACTGCGCGGTTTGTCCTGTTGCCACTTCGCTAAAACACCACGGAAAATTTTAGCTGAATGACCTCTCTTTCGAAGTGTAGGGACCTCAGTGAGTTAGAATGCGTTAAAAACATTAAAAACAACATTCTGCATTGTTTAATAAAATTTATCCTCCAGGTGTGGGTACACTGGAGGATTTAACACCACTGGTGTGACTCGGTCCCTTGGCTGCGACTTGTGACGAGACCTATCACACCAGTCAATAAATCCTCCAGTGTACTACACTCCCTAAGAGGATAAATTGCATAATATCTAATTTGTCTCTCTGTCATACTTGACTATCTATATAATCTAATAAGCTCACAACATAAAAAATGTATAGTTAGCTGTGCTTATAGTGCTACTCTTAGATTTTCTTTCACTACTCAGAACTATTCTGTATGTGCATACTTTACATTATTTACACTATTATGCCATAGAGTTGAAATACATCCTCATCAATGTGAGAATGTTTACTTCACCATGTCTGCCTATAATGTGTAGTCATGTATTCAGTGAAATTAAAGTACCTTTACAATAGCAGTATAATAAAATACTTTTCATGCGTACACTATCATGATAAGTTTAATGATACTTTTAAAACGAACAGCTTTTGACCCATGTTTCAAGATCTCAGCACAGATCAGTACTTTAAATAAGTAAGTCACTAATATAAGATGTGATGCAAAACCATGCCAGATATCGAGTCAAGCTCAGCAGAGTTGTGCAGGTGCAACCCCAAAGCTGTGCCTGCAGAACTTTGAGAAAAAAAAGGATCAAGTTCAGGGCGAACCACAAGTGAGCTGCTGCATTGCAGGACACAACACAGCAGCTGCCACCTGTGCATGCCCTCAACACTCTGTCTCATACGTCTGAACTGTTTGTTCCCAAAATGTGTAACATTGCTTGTCTAAATGTTGAAAGAATAGGAAAAGCGTGGAACACTTAATCTAATTTTACAATTAGAAGCCCACAACACTGTTAAAATGTTTGCATTTAAGTTCATAAAGTCTGCAATGTATAAAATTGATATATTTATCATCATTTACTATAGAATTTTGAACAAACATGTTAACACTGAACGTGTTACAAATCCTCACAATCTGCAACAGGAAGCTTTAGTGAATTTAAATGAGTTACATTCCTCGCAATGTGGTACACTTGAGAGATATGCACTCTACACCCCCTCATCAAGGCAATCACGGGCAGCAATGTCTGCCCCCCAACACTCATGTCTTTTGTTGGGGTGGGTTGCTAACTACATCCCACAATTGGGATTTTCAGCATATGATCGGGAGGTGGGGGTGGGGTTTCAATACTCAAGCCTGCAATTGGGCTTATCAGTCCACTGGTATTGCCAGGGATGTATTCAGGAGGTAGTAAGGTGTTTAATTACTTAATAGCGCAATTGTGGTTATTGGTCCACTGGACCTCCACGTCTGTGTTGAACGTGGAGACACATTGCTGCCCCCAACTGGGCTACTGGGCGGGGACGGTATTAACAGTATGCCCGCAATCAGGCCAGTGGGGAGGGATTTACGCTTTTTTGCCTGAAATTAGCCTGCACGGGGGCATCCTTGCCCAACGACTGCTACCTGTTAAGGACCCAAGCGCAAGTCCTCGGTGATCACCACAGCTGCATGGTAATGGGATGCAAATAGGGCCATAATCAGATGAGAATGTCCCCACCCCGTGCCTTGCCTGAATTACAACCACATTTGCATATTACCTTTAGAATATTGGCATTTTGAGACCACAAGTAGAATGCTGCAGTTTTGAAACTTAGCTGCTGCAAGTTTACACTAAAGCCATGCACAGTGGATAGTAAGCTTAGAGGTGATATTCAAAGTACTTCCTCAATACCACAACTCCATTGAATATCACCCTTGACACACCCCTGCGCAACTGTTTTGCACAGCAGAAGGGCTTGCCTATGATACCATATAATGTTCATCTAAAAACAAATGTTTTAAAGTACACATATTACTACCTTTACTCACATACACTCTCACAGTCATCTTCTTACAATGTCCCAAAAAGTTATTTCGAACAACAGCCACACCATGGGTGGGTAAGTGACATGGGGAGAGGTAGCTTAATTTAAAGTCATCGCTAGTGGAGTTACGGCTACAATAAAACTGTAATATGGAAAAGGTGTTAAGTTCGCAGCGTATCTGACGTCCTAGCGCTGTTTTAAACACTGACATCTTTAAAAGAAATCTAAATCAATACACTTCTGCACCGAATGAATTTGCCTGACAAAAGTTGTTGAGGAACAGTGACAGTGTGTGTGTGTGTGGTGGGGGGCAGTGTCTTTTTGAGACAGCTTGTCATTAATGGGCCAATATCTCTCACTAAGTGACAGAAAAAAAATGGCAGTGACTTCAAATTTATTTAGATGTTTTTAGCCAATGAGCAACCTGCATGGGCAGAGGGATACTTGACTGGGTGAGAGGGTACTGAGGCTGAAACTTTTTATTTGCTGGGCATGTATTGAAACTTAATGTACCCCCCTGGGAAAGGTACTAGCCAATCAGATGCCAGGAAATAAAAACCCCATTTTCTAAGTGTGGTGAGACAACTTCCATAGTGTTATTTAGAAACGTACGATATTCATATAGGGTGACATAAACAGTCCCATCATTACCTGCATTATTAGTTTTATCGACATTCCCTCAGTTCATGATCACCTTTAAAAATACACACTATGCCAAGTGCACTGAACAGCATTGCACTACATTGTAGAGAGTAAGCATTAGGCTGGCAAGGCTGAAGACATACATACTGCACAGCTATTCACTTTCTGCGGAAAAGGGATCATTAACACTATAAGGCACACTTTTAAACTTGTAGATTGAGAAAAAAACAAATTAAGCATTATTGCACACTTTATGCAGTGCACAACATTTATGTAACTACAATATCCTACCACCATGTTTGTGTTTTTGGGGTGGTTGGGTATCTGCAGTGATCAATGCATTCCCACCCTTATAAGGTCACATCACACGTAAAGTAAGTTATGTAAACAGTGATTCGCCCACCCACAACAAACAAAATAAAGTGGTACTCCCTCAGCAACGAAGCTCTGTTGCTCACACCCCAAACTATTTTACTTTATCAGTGAGTATCCAATAGACAGTGCACTCCCCCTATCATACAGTAGCACTGCAACGTGTAATTCTCAACACTAGCATTGATCACCACAGAATGTTGACAACCCTATGGTACTTCTCAAGGATGCAGATAATATCAACAACAGATTTTCACTTACGTGGTGGACTGGCGCCGGCTTCCTGCTTCACCTCCACACGTTCCAGAACAGCAGCTTCCCCGGGCTCTATTAAAGGAAACAAGACAAAAATGATCACATTAATAGATGAAATTTCAAGGTAAAAGTGTTTATCTTTAAAACATCAATTTCTTCAATAACGTATTTTCAAAAACATTACTCACAAATATATTGTATGCAGTGCAGAACAAGTAGTGCCTGACCATGTATCACAATACTTATAACATTGTCATAATGCATGGCTGAGATGCATGAACATCCTAAAAACATTACATGTATGTTCAATTTACATACATGCATACCTAATAATATGACACTCTGTTCTTTTAATAGTTAAAAAATCTGAGTTATAATAAAAAAAACACAAACACAACGATAATGTCACTGTTCACTCAATGACCCTCTAGCTGAATGTAGCAGCCATGTATGTGTTATTAACCATATTACCCCTACAGGGGTATTAAAACACATTAACAAACATGTTGATATTCTATAATGCACATTAATAACTATTGCAATAATAAAAATGAAACATTGGCATGACATATATAAATATTAACTAAATACAATCTAGGGACATGTCATAATTTGCAACACATTATTTAGCAGCACACCACTGAATTCCACTGAGACACCTACAACACTACAACAACATTAGAATTTGTTATCTATTACTCATTATACAATGGCAAGAAAAAATCCTGGACTCTGATTGGTCACTCTTGGGCAGGACCCATGATGTTAATCAGTACAACATCACGGGTCTAGTCTCAGCCTTACTGTGAACCTGCTGATCATCATGATCATGCTGATCATTTGCTTGATTGTTTCGTCAGCTCTTAAAAAACTAAAATATTTTCCCACACAAAAACATGTTTACAATTATTTTTTTTTCTGTATAACAATGAGCCATTGTATGATAGCAATAATGCCCAACAGGGTGTGTGTCATTTGGGATAACGTCACGCCTCAGTTGTTGGACACACTTGGCCTGCGTCCTCATGCGCAACCACCCGAGGCGTGATGTTATCCCAGCACAACACACACCCTGTCAGGCATTATTGCTTAATTGTACATTGAACTCCACCACCAAAATTAGCAGAGGAGAAGACCTGCCCCCCCACAACACCACATCTACCGCTATGCACACCCATACATTGTCAGATTCATGAAGAATATTATTCCACTCACATCTGTAGTAATACCAGTTTGTCATGGTAGTACAGGATCTTCTGCCATGGTGGCACTGCACAATCATTAGAGTTGGTTAACACCTTTTTCTAAGTATTTTGGGTGCATATTCAAGATAGTTGACCCAAACGCCATGCACCACTGTGACTCCCACCAAACGGATGCTACAATGCCCTGAAATGCCCGATCACATCCACAATTAAGCAATAATGCCCGACAGGGTGTGTGTCATCCTAGGATAACATCACACCTCAGGTGGTTGGGCACAAGGCCGCACGCCGAGTGCGTTCAACAACTGAGGCGTGATGTTATCCCAAACGACACACACCCTGGAGGGCATTATTGCTATCATACAATGGCTAACTGCATCTAGGCACATCAGAGAACACAGAACATTACTACTTTGCTCTCCTATTCCTATTTAGACCCTGGAGGAGTGAGTCTGAATTAAAAGGTGACTCTGACACATTCGAAGAACAGTTCAATCTCACTTATGAGAATTTCCAAACTGACTACTCACAAACATACATACAAAGACTAAAAGCTGAGAAAGAACAGCTCGAGCAGGCAGAGAAGCAACTTCAGGAAGACACTCCAGTTAGTTCACAAGACAACCTTGATCCAGAAGGACAAGGTGTTCTAGGTGACCCTCTGCCGTTAAATGCCCCAGAACTGTTAATCTCAGAAACTGAGACAGCCATGCAACATGGCACACACTCTATGGTCAACCCAGCTGACGTAAGACAAAGACTAAATCAGCTGCAGCATGCAGTACACTCCAAAGTGGTTGAAGCTGTCCAACATGGTATACTACATGAAACAAAAAAATGTGACTGCACTCAGCACAAACCACTACTAATGTTTGTCAGTGGTTCAGCTGGCACAGGAAAGAGTTTCCTGATTGAAGCTATCACTTCAGAAATACGGACTGTGACAGGCTCTTCAATGTCTGTTGCTGTGTGACTGCTCCCACAGGACTAGCAGCATACAACATTGGTGGAGTAACATTACACCATCTCTTTATGTTGCCAGTCGAACATGGGAGAACTGGAGATATAATAAACTGTCATTCGAGGTTGCATCTCAGCTCCGTCCCATGTTCACAAAGATGCAGCTACTCATTGTTGATGAAATCAGCATGGTCTCCAATGTCATGCTAGCCTGTATTCATCTCGTCTACAGCAGATCTTAGGTACTGATGATGGAGTGCCATTTGGTGGCAAAGGTATACTTGTGTTGGAAGAGCCTACAACTTGCACCAGTCAATGCAGAGCGTATTCATAACTCTGACTGCCAAGCAAGCTAAGAATAATCCTCGGTTGCATTGCAGCTATAACATATGGGAATTATTTACCTATGTTGAGTTGTCTGAGAACATGCTGCAAAGTGGTGACCTAGCTTACAAATCACTTTTAGATGAAGCCTCCACAGGTTCTCTATCATCAGAACATGTTTGTATGTTAAATGATCGAAAAATCACAGTAGATAGTACATGCATAGAAACAGCATGTAATGTCTTCAGTGACATATACTCTACTGCCAGACACATAGTGTGTCTTATGCCACGACTAAAGAAATGCACTGAATTGAACGATCTAATGCTACAAAGAGAGAACCAAGAGATTGTCACTCTCCATGCAATTGATACAGTTGATGGCGTTATTCTTAGTCGAAAGCTAGTAGCAAGGATGACTGAACGACTAAGTGAACTGAAGTCAGATGTTTCACAAACAGCTGGCCTAGAAGCTCTTCTCACACTTTGTAAGAATGCACGTATCAGGCTACGACGTAATCTAGATGTCGAACAAGGCATGGTAAATGGTGCCATGGGAAACATCACTGACTTTATCTATAATGTACAGAAGACATTTATTCAGACACTTGTAGTGCAGTTTGACAACATGCAACACTCTGTACACATAGATAGAACCTGCGTTAAATTCCAGGTTTTTAAGGATATCTACGTAAACAGGAAGCAGTTCCCATTATGTGTTGCATACGCTGTCTCCATTCACAAATCTCAGGGATTAAGTTTGGATTCAGCAATGATAGACATAGGTACAGACATTTTCAAAGATGGCATGAGCTACGTTGCACTTTCACGTGTACAAAGCCTTTCTGGATTGCACATCATTAGTATAGCACCTCAGAAAATACGAGCTGACAAGCGATGTATTCTTGAGTACAACAGATTACATACTCTACATCAGCCACAAATGTCTTTAATACCACTGCCTACATATATATGGGTCTCACACAATTCAGTCACAGCTAGACAAAGCAACAAACAGCAGCAAGCTACAAAGTGATTAAAAAAAGAGTTCAGCAAAGGCCACAACCTCAAGTAAACATTCACAACCAACAATTCATCAGAAATCAGTTGGTGTAGCTGCTGTACCACTGTTTGACACAGCAGTAGAGTAAACTGTTATGCTAACTCAGCTATGCAAGTTTTCCTACACATGCCACAGTTTGTGCAAGCAATATCTTGCTTCACAAGACAATCCCCTATCAAATGCTTTGAAGCAGATTATCAACATGACTTCTGACCACTCTAACAAAATGTACACTCACTAACACCACTACGACAGGTGTTATCTACATATGCTGGATGTAGTACATTTGCTGCAGACATACAGCAAGACAGTACTGAGTTTATGATGGCTGTGATAAACAACCTTGATGAAGACGGCACCCCAATCCTCCAGTACTTCACAGTAACATCGTTACTAAATATGTATGTGTTTCATGTGGCAATTCTAGCGTGAAACCACACAAGACATGTTGTGGATAACTCTCTTTGTTGCTAAAGCCAAAAGTGTCAAATTTCGACAGCTGTTCACTAATGCTGAATGTAGTCATGCCTGTGGAAGGTGCGGAGGCATATGCACTCAGTCCATACGCCTGAGGACTTCATCTCAATATCTGTTGCTTATGTTGCTACAGATTTGACACCAATGGGCTCAGAGTTGATACTCCTATCACAGACTACACAGCTAGTAGAATAGTGTTCAACCAATCACTGTTTGACACGTCACAGCATTATCTATCACCATGGTCAATCCATGCATTCTGGACATTACACCTCGTTACTAAGGTGCACAGCTGGATGGTTAGAGGTGATGACTCTACAACAACTTTTAAACAGAGACTGCCACGTCACCTGAAAATGCATATCTTCTAATATTGAAGAATTATGACAACCTTCATATTTCAGAAGAATAGGAAAAACATGTACCATTTTAACATGAGTACTTTGTCCCCAAAATGTCATAACTCGTTACAATGTTGTACAATTAACAACTGTAAATTAACAATACAATTTCAACAAAAATTGAATTCAAATATAGATATTACATAGACTGTGACATGTCACATCTTGTGAGATCAGTGACTACATGAAAATTGTTGTAGTAGGCTCATCGGCGCCAACAATATTTACAGTCACTAGAGAAACCATGATTACATGTCTATACAAGACTATACATCTAAAGCGTCACTAAGCTGCACAGCTGGATGGTTAGAATGTGACGACTCTACAACAACTTTTAAATAGACACTCCCACATCACCTCAAAAATGCATATCTTCTAATATTGAAAGAATTATGACAACCTTCATATTTCAGAAGAATAGGACAAAGCGTACCATTTTACATGAGCACTTTGTCCCAAAAATGTCATAACTCGTTACAATGTTCTATGAATTAACAACTGTAAATAAACAATACAATTTCAACAAAAATGGAATTCAAATACAGACATTACATAGACTGTGACATGTTACATCTTGTGTAGATCAGTGACTACATGAAAATTGTTGTAGTGGCTTCAATCGGACGCCAACAATATTTACAGTCACTAGAGAAACCATGATTACATGTCTGTGAAAGATTCTACCCTTATAACACTCAACAAACATTCCACTGTGTCAGAAGTAGTCTTTTAACACTTCTAGTGACTCTTCACATATAGAGAATATCATTAGATCACCATGCAACAGTGTAGAACTATCACGCTTTCAGATGTAGTACTAGTATTGTACATATGTAAAAACAACTACCGTTATTGATAATGCAAGAAGCTGACTTACACAACTGTTAATAATAACCAATTACTGAAAGTAATTGAGTGACTCTTACAACTGCTTAAAATTACTTGTACATAATAGAAACATTTGTTTTCAAGTGTACATTGTTAATAACTTATTTAATAATTGAACTAAAAATAGCAGTGTAGCACTACAGTACAAGTGAATGTCTTACATATTACTCTGCAGTATACTAACAACATGTAACTAAGCATAAGTTTGTGAAAAAATGCATTCCATTACAGTTTTAGTATTTACAAGTTAAGAATTTACATAGAAGCCAATGTAAGAATTGATAACATTTTTTGTTCATGTAAAACCTGTATTTTGTTTTGTACTTGTCACATAACTAACTGTACCGTATGTACAAAATATTGACAATTGTAAATCAGGCACTGTTGCTGATCACAACAAACTGCATACCTGTTCCTGACAATATTTATGATCGCCTCAATTGAGGATGGTGGGAATTTTCCATTTGCACCTAGTCAGTGACATATTATTTAATAGTAAGAATCAAATGTCACTAAACTTACAATTGTGTAAACTGTACTACTTAGACAATCAGCATATGGTTTTTCGCCCACCCCAGAACATCCACATTAGCAGTCACACATTACAACAAAACACTTGTCTATCTTGTGTCTAATCACACTTCACAAACAACTGACATTCCCTTATTAACATAGCAGACAAGTAATGCACTAACTTAGAGTTACAACATACAACCATTTTTAAAAGTAACATTTTTACAAACTACATTCACGTTCAATAGCAATATCTTCAGCCTAACTATTAAAATTACAAGTCAAATGCCAGAAAATACTTCCACAATATAAACAGAAGTGAGTACTGAAGCACAACTAAAAACACACAACATCTGATTAGTTTCATATAATATCACACTACTAGTCCAATCCACATCATACACTTATTATAATTCTTACACATTTACAAATTTCACAAGTAATGATTGCACACATACAAAGATTGTATTGTGAGACTGCTTCTGTTAATAAAATTTAACTTTTCATTCAACCTTTTCTCCATTTGACAAATTGGCAATAAATTTTTTAAAACCATAATCACCTGTGTCGACTCATTACTTTAAATACCATACTGAAATGAAAATAAGTGTCTATTACTTAAGCATACAAATCAATGTTTACTAATACTGCTACAGCTATAACTCCATCTATTTTTTTGCTACCTATGACATACAGTCAGTAACACAAAGGGTAACACACATGGTGGCATAGACGGGATCGTCACCCCTAAGTCTCACCCCATGACCTGTGTAAAGCAGCAGAAGTATAGGAGAGTGGGGTGAGAGTTAGGACCCACGATCCCAATGCACACCCCAATGCCGGTTGGGGGGTGGGCAGGGCAGTACAGCCCATGCGCCACCGCCACATGATGTGTTATGGCACAATAAAACAGACAGCACCGCAAACATTAATGCTAAAAGTGCCACTTTGGGGAGTGGGCAGCAGGGTACAAGTGGGTGTTCACCCCTAACAGTGAATTTCCTCACTTTTGTCACTGTGGAACAACCCTAACTAATGCATTTAACAGACTTTTTTGCCTCTAATTTCCCTTCTTTTCAAGAAAGATAACAAGAAATATAAAATGTAATGCAGCAGCAGGATCGCGGGGCCCTTTGGGCCCCGCGCTCCCATAACCATCAATGAGAACAGGAAGGCGAATGCATACAGTGGGATGCACAGGAATGCTGTGCCACGTGATGCCTTGTCACAAAGTAACGTGGTGCCTGTAAATTGAAATGTCAATGGGCATGGTGACACAAAGTGAAACAGAAAGCAAAACAGTACAGTACACACAAATGGCTAAAAAGTAACAGGAACACAAACAAAAAAGAAAATGCAAACAATGGCGCATATGGTGGCATTGGAGTCTGCATTGGGATCATCAGCCCTACTCTCACCCCATGACATGTGTAAAACAGCAGAAGTATAGGACAATGCGGTGAGAGTTAGGACCCATAATCCCAATGTGCACCCCACTGCCGGTTTGAGGGATGGGCGGGGGGCCAAGGGGTTTTCAACCTAACAGCCAATTTCCTCACTTTTGTTGCTGTGGAACAACTCTAACTAATGCATTAAACACAGTTTTGCCTCTAATTTCCTTCTTTTAAGAATGATAACAAGAAATAGTGAATGTTATGCAGCGGCAGGAGCGCCAAAGGGATACGCTACATGGTGGCGCAGACATCAATGATGCATAACTTTGGGACCCGCGCTCCCGCCACATGATGTGTTGTGGCATACTAACAGGGACAGCAACACAAACAGAAATGCTAACAGTGGTGCACATGGTAACACAAGCCTGAATGAGAACAGAAAGGGTAACGCACATGCTGGCGTAGATGGGAATGGTCTGCCACGTGATGTGTTGTCACATAGTAACATGGTGCCTGCAAACAGAAATGTCAATGGGCATGGTGATGTAAAGTGAAACAGTAAGATAAACAGTACTGTAGACAAAAATGGCAAAAAATAACAAAAACGCAAGCGCAAATGAAAACGCAAACGATAACGCACATGGTGGCGCAGACGTCAATGGTAAGTGAAACAGGTACGGATCCGCAAGCGGAAAGGGCAACAGTAACAGTAATAAGCGCACAGGCTGGTTTTACCCAAAACCTGCATTGAGAAAGACAGTGAGTACAAATAATGTATGCAAAATAATGAGTATCGGCCCAGAAAATGAGACCTTGGAATACTAAATACATTATATCTCAGGAACCGTACAAAGTAGAAAAAAAAATTTAAAAGTCATATTATTTACAACTGTCCTGGCTAATTTGAATCTTAGCCCCATGTGGGGGCTAAGAAATTTTCAGACGACAACTCCGTGATCTCGCACCGTTTCCGAGATACAGTCCCTGAAAGGCGGTGAACGCCCGTAATGTTATCCTATGGGAAAAAAAAAAGTTCGACGCCATAACTTTGCCTCCCTGTAATGTTTTTCACCAAACTACTGAAAGGCACATCTGTGGGCTGTTGGCTGTCTTCCCTCCAAATTTCAGGAAAAAGACCAAACTGCTATTTTGCAGCAGGGCTCCAAATGATTTCTGTTAAGTGTCAGGCGCTGTAATGTTATCCTATGGGAAAAACCGTCAATTTTGGAATGCCGTAACTTTGCCGCCATGTGATATTTTTTCACCAAACTACTGAAAGGCACATCTGTGTACTGTTGGCTGTCTTCCCTCCAAATTTCAGGAAAAAAGACCAAACCGTAATTTTGCAGCAAGGTGCCAAAGGATTCCTGTAATGCTTCGGGCACCGTAATGTTATCCTATGGGAAAAACTGTCAAATTTGGAGTGCCATAACTTTGCCGCCATGTAATATTTTTTCAATACAACACTGAAAGGCACATCTGTGAGATGTCGGCTGTGTTCCCTCCAAATTTCAGCCCACAACTCCCAACGGTTATTTTGCAGTACAGTGCCAAAGAATTGCTGTCATTTCCCCACAGGCTAGAAAATTACTGTCGCAATTTGCGAAAGCTTTCGCAACAAAGTTCGACACTTTCGTGAGCACGAAAGTAATTTGCAAAAGTACTTTTTCCAGAAATTTGAAAAACATATTTCTGGGGTGTTTTACCACAAAATAAAGACATGGCAAGCATCCTCAGGGCCCGAATAGCTAAATACAAAAAAAATTACGTTGCTAGAGGGTCTCAAATTTAAATGCCAACCATTTTTCTGATCACCAACTGAAAACAAAATGGCGGATTTGCAAAAGTAACAGGCCCATTTGCGAAAGTAAAAATGCATTTGCGACACTGTCGAACATTTTGTTAACTTTTTCCCATTGACATAATGGGAAACTGTTTTTTGAATAACTTTTGAACCATTTAATATTTTTTCACAAAATCTTCGAAAGGCACATCGGGGACCTCGCCTTCACGTTCCCTGAAGATTTTGGGCCGGTCACGCAAACCATACGACCTGTACCCGCGACCATAGAATTCCAGAAAAGCGTAAACGCATGCATAGATCATGCTTAATAACTCCACAACCGTATATCCGATCAGTACGAAACTTGGCAGATCCCAAGGCCTATGGGTCTTGATCGTACATTCCAAATTTCAGGCAAATCCATCAAACGGTTGCAAAGTTATTAAGGTGCAAAATTTCAAAATTTTGGGTTTAACATGGAAATGGCTCCTGAACCCTAACTATGGTAGCACTACTGTGCTACCATAATATAGAGATATATATATATATACACACACACACACCATCCTCATGGCCACAACATTCAAAATAAATACTGTAATCTAATATGTTAGAAAACAATAAAGAAACTGTTTGTTTATGTCTGTGTTGGTTATGTGGAATGCAATGAAGTTCAGTTTACAATAGATTTCTTTTAAATATTTCTTATCCTATATTTTGTATCCTGGATAGCACAGGGGAGGTGCTACATCTCATTCTCAAAGGGATCTTCATTTTACACATTTTTGCGCTGTATTTACTCAGGATGTCCCAGATTAAATGCAATATCTTATTTTCAGTGGGGTCATGATTTTACCATTTTTATAACCCATTTATTCAGGGTAGCCTAGTCCAGATGTAAAATATTGTTTTCTGCGTGTTCTGATTTTACGCAATGCAGCATAATATTGTGTAGATGTAGAGCCCCACTGAAAATAAGATGCCACATCTTTTGTGATCTATCCAGTCTAAATATATAGCAATCAGCAGGCATATTCTAGGAAAACACATTGTAAAAATGTATAAAAGGAAGATCACATTGAAACTTCCTCTCAGCAGATCTGCATTGTGCAAATTCATTAGAAATATTGGGTAAAAGCATGACCACACTGTATGTAATATTTTACAGGATATGCCAGTTGAGATTCAATATATCATATATCGAATCTCAACTGGCATATCCTGTAAAAATTCAGTATTTAAAATGGTTTAAATGCTTTATCCAAATGAAATAAATATTTTAAATATTGGTTTGGCTAGTTGTTCCTCATAGATCTTATCCCATATGCCCTGTGCCATTGTAGCTGCCCTCCACTACACCATCTCTACCTTCTCTTTGTTTTTTCTCAGATGGGGCCTCCAGAACTGGATGCGGTATTCCAGGTGCCATCTCATGAGTGTCTTATACAGGGGCAAGATGACCTTCCTCTTTGTACTCCTGATACCCATCTCTGTGCATCCAAGCATCTGGCTAGCCTTTCTAGCCACCTTATCACACTGCCTAGTTTCTCTTAGGTCCTGCGAGATGATAACTCCCAAGCCCCTCTCCTGCTTTGTGACTGTCAGTACCTCCCCACATAGTCTGTACATTGCCCCTGGGTTCTTGTGCCCTATCTGCATGATCCTGCACTTATTTGCATTGAATCTCAGCTGCCATTCTTCAGACCATTTGTTCAGTTTTTTTTATTGTGTTTATGCCCCATTTTTTTCCCCATTTTCGCCCGACTCCCCGTGCCATGGCTGTGCATGCGCTTGTGGAGGCACACACACACACACTGTGGTTCTACAGTGCCCTCCCTCTGCTTGCCACCTGCCTGCCTGTGCTGCTGCCCTCAGGCCTCCACCTAGGGGCAGTTGAACTGCAGGGGGGAGTGACAGGGTCCCTCCCCAAGAGAGGAGAGCTGCCTTGTGGCTGCTTAATGCTACTCCCTCCCTCTAGCTGGCCTTCAATAACCCAGGCTCGCTCCCAAACCTGGATCACTGGTGCAGTGTTAGGTGTGGCATCTAGCAGCTCAACCCTCAGTGCCACTGTGCCAGCTCTCCAGTTTTTTAAGATCTTCCATCATTCTTTCAACACCTCCTCGCATGTCCACCCCATTGCATACCTTTGTATCCTCTGCCAAGAGAAATGCTTTCCCCTCAAGTTCCTCTGCAATGTCCCCAACAAAGACATTGAAGAGGCTCGGCCCCAGCACCAACCCCTGTGGCACCCTGCTCATCACCTCTCTCTCTCCAGAGTACTCCCTGTTTACCACAACCCTCTGACTCCTGCAATTCAGCCAGTTTTCCACCCACAGAACTATTTTAGGATCCATCCTTAGGCTGTGCAGCTTGTTAATCAGCCTTCTATGGGGGATGGTGTCAAAGGCCTTTTTGAAGTCCAGAAAGGCCACATCCACCACACCTCCCTGGTCTTACCTTAGTTACCCAGTCATGCAGTAGATTAGTACAATGAGTTAATGCAAAACACAGTGCTTATCAAGAGTACAGTAAAAGTTAGGCTTAGATGTATAAGTAAATAAATGCCATATAATGACTTCACCAAGCAACAGCAATGGAAATCTCGCCGTAATCCTTTGCATCGATGCAATCCTGCTGACATCGCTAACTCATCCAAACAATGACCTGCAACACGTCGACATTAATACTGACTGCCACACTTAACTGTATCAACTGTGTGTGTGTGTGGGGGGGCAATGCTCTATGCGTGCAGACAGTGCACTGCTATGTTATACTGTAATGCATATATGTGTATTTGTATTAATCAGCGTGTGTGTATCACAACAATTAGAAAGTGCAGTTAGGATGCTCTTTGGTTAGTGCAAAAAATGCTTGCCTACATTTCCTCACTACCTAGATCAGTTTCAGACTTCTGCATGTCATTGCTTATTTAACTGAGGTGTCTAGTGGCAACTCCCTACCCTCTGATGCCCCTTAGAGCTTGAAAAGAAGAAAATGATCTCTTGATGTCTTTTCTTTTAATCTGTAAACAGGTGTGTAGATGGTGCACTGCTAATTTATACTCACTGGAATATACAGTATATGTATATATGTGTATATGTATTAGTCAGTGTATATCACAACAATTAGAAAGTGAAGTTAAGTGGCTTAGTGGTTAGTTCAAAAAATTGCTAGTCTACATTCCCCCACTATCTAGATCAGTTTCAGCCTTATACATGTCATTTCTGATTTAATGAGAGTCTGATGCTGCCCACCGAACTGTCCCTCAATGCCCAGCCCATCCCAAGCCCAGCCCATATTAGTCTTCTGGCATGGGGATCTGTTCTTATACCTAGTACAACATCAATACCTGCGGCGAACATCTGGCATTGACAAATGCTTGTCTTTTCTTTACAGCCATTTTGTAATTTTACTGCTTACAGACTGTGTGTTATCATTACATTTCTTAAAATTTAAAGTGGACTTGCTGCTGCTGCTTAAAGGACAGCTGCAGTCAAAATGTGCAAAAACATACTGTATGTTGTGCAGAGTGTTTTGATTTGTCTGTGTAGTCCTGGTGTATCCCTCCCTTTGTTTGCTGATAGGAGTTTTTTTTTCCAAATTTGTCTACTCATTTTATAGCCCCAGGGAATCTCCATATTTGAATTTTGTATTGTTCTTTATTTTCCTACAATTCTTTCTGTTCCACGTGACAGTGATGCATTCATGACCATTGATTCAGTGAGTGATAGCTGCTAGAGCAGCAATCTGCTGCTAGGAGCTTGATATTCTGGCCTCAACTAAATAACTCTTTCTAATCAATTTTTTTGTTGTTGTTTGTTTTCTAGGTATGTGTCTAGGTCTAGCCCGCGGGAGTAAATGTTTTGTTTAATGCTTTTCATTTCATCAAACTACACCCAGCCATTTAAAAAAAAAAAACATAAATCACCACAGTTCAGCAATGCCATAATTAGTGAAGATTCTAGCTATTTCCATACAGAATAGCCCACTCAACTATCCCTCAGGTGTCTGCCTTCTGTGAAGCATTTATTAGTGCTCACTGGATAAGCAGAGGTACTCAAAATCAGAGCTGTCCTGCTATAAACCTAACACTAAACCAGCATTTGCTGAATCAGTGATTATGAACTCATCCCTGTCACTTGGAACGGGAGGCACTGTAGGAAAATGAAGAGCATTAAAAGTTTTTTTGTGATCGTACCTTCTCTCCTGCCTTGTAATCCTTCCTGGGTCATACATAAAAATGAGCCTTAGCTCAGTGTGCCTCTTATGGTCACCAATTTCTATATCAATCACTCAAACAATCAATTTATCAATCTATCAATAAATTCCTCAAATTCTAATACATTTTGGCATATATGCCTTTCTCATAGTCAAATCTGTGATCAGCCCATAATCACACAGTACTTACACACTGCATGATTAAATGACAGTGCATTTAAAACTGAAAATAATACCATATATTATAAGATTATTCTGAATATAATTTATTAGATAAAATGTTGTTTTTAAATACTGTTTTTTTAAAGAAATTTACAATATGGGATAACCATTTCTAAGTGACTACTGAGTGCCTAAGAAAGTCAAACAAAGCTTGGCTCATAACTTGGAGAAGAAAGAAATCTCACCTTACTTGGTGTGCAGGATAAAGTGTTGATTTTAATATGCAGTAAAGCAAAACTCAACAGCATACAGTGCTCCTATGACAGCTAATGTTTTGTACCTAAGAGAGGCATTTAGGTCCTCCTTTACCAAAGTAACTTGGGGGTTGGGGGGCCTCACAGATACAGTATACTGTACGTAGTAATTTTATTGACTTCCGAATGTAGAATTGGTCCATCAGCCATAATTCTGGTATGTGAGTTCGATGCTTCACCACAGGTAAACACAGTGACTGTGGAATGGGTGGAACCACAAACGGGCTTACTTGGTCCTGGTGCTGGTATTTGTGGTACTCTGACCCATGCTGTACCTCATGGTGCCACAACCAAGGACTGAACACTGAGTTTGCAACGAGAAAGTGGTAACAGAAGATGGAGTCACAGATAACTGTTCATTATGCACTTTTGTGCAATACTGCACAACTCCATTAATCCCCCCTGAGCTGGAGTTACCATTCTGGGAAGGCCCAGCAGTACTGGTATGCACAGAAGAATAGAATTCGACGGCAGATAAGGACTGCTTGGCCCATTCAGTCTGCCCATTTCTCCCTACCTGCACTATTACATCAGATCATGCCCGATCTACAGCTCTTTCTCCTTCCCACCTTCCTTTCCACTGTGATTCCTTTGTGCTTATCCAATGCATTCTTGAACCCCACCACTGTTTTTGCCCCCACCACCTTCACAGGAAGGTTGTTCCAGGAATCCACCACTCTTTCTGTGAAGAAGTACTTCCTCACATCTCTACTTAATCTACCCCCTTCCTGCTTCATAGCATGTCCTCTTGTTTTTGAGCACATTTTCTTCTGGAAAATACTCCCTTCCTGTACCTTATTTACCCTCATGAGATATTTAAAGGTCTCTATCATATCTCTCCTCGCCCTCCTCTGTTCCAGGTTGTACATGTTGAGGTCCTTTAGTCTCTCCTCATACGGCTTTTGATGCAGATCCTGTAACATTTTAGTTGCCTTTGGGCTGCCTTCACTTTATGTCCTTCCAGAGATGTGGTCTTCAGAACTGGATACAGTACTTTAACTGGGGTCTTACCAGCTATCTATACAGGGGCAACACCACTTCCCTCTTTCTACTGCTGATACCCCTTTCTGTGCATCCCAGCATCCCACTCACCCTCTCTACTGCCTTGTCACACTGCCTGGCCACCTTTAGGTCATCCAGTATGATTACCCCCAGGGCTTTTTCCTGCTT
Source organism: Neoceratodus forsteri (assembly GCA_016271365.2). Taxonomy (NCBI): domain Eukaryota; kingdom Metazoa; phylum Chordata; order Ceratodontiformes; family Ceratodontidae; genus Neoceratodus; species Neoceratodus forsteri. The sequence continues at coordinate 1,197,348,608 of CM057456.1, forward strand.
GGTGGTCATCAGTATCACTCCACCTATTTTGTACTCTGCCCCTGGGCTTCTGTGCCCTAAATGCATTATTCTGCACTTTTTCGCATTGAAATGCAGCTGCCATACACTTGACCACTCTTCTAGTTTTCTCAGGTCTCTGCTCATCCTTTCCACACACACCCTGGAGTGTCCACTCTATTGCAGATTTAGGTGTCATCCACAAAGAGGCAGATCTTCCCTCACAACTCCTCTGCAATGTCACTTATAAAGACATTAAAGAGCATCGGTCCCAACACTGATCCCTCAGGCACAGCACTGGTCATCTGCCTTCCTTGGAGTGAATTCCATTTACCACCACCCTCTGCCGCCTATCCCCTAACCAATTTCTTATCCAGTTTACCACCTTTGAACCCACTCCTAAGATACCCAGCTTGCTTACGAGTCTCCTATATGGAACTGTGTCGAACGCCTTATTGAAATCTAGGTAGGTCACGTCCACTGCTCCATTCTGATCTAGTTCCTAGTAGGAAGTGTAACCATATGCACACTTTTCTAAAGACAGTTTTTTTATTATTTTAGGCATCCTGGGACTCTTTCTATAAAATAAGTAATATTTTAATTTTTCTAGTCACCACTTTTTGCCTTGTGTTTATGAACTTACCTCCAGCATTAACACCACTTTACTTTGCCTTTATTAAATTGATTCAGAAATACGTCACTGAACAACATGACAGATTGTTTAATTGGGTGAACAGCAGCTGTTTATGAACATTACCTCCAGCACTGACACCACTTTACTTTGCCCGTATTAAATTTATTCAACAATAGGTCACTGAACAACATGACAGAATGTTTAATTGGGTGAACAACAGCAAAGCAAGGTGGTGTTTACATTGGTGGTAATATTCAACAAAGGTGTCTGTGCATTAGGAATCCCCAATGATAAGCTGCTAAAACTTTTTAAACATATTTGTAATCAAACGTCTATCATTCAGTAACTGGATATTATTAGACAGCTTTAGTATTAGTTAATAATTAGTTTCGGTGTCAGCGTGTCTCAGTTGATAACATATTTGCCTCTGGGCCAGAAGTTTGTGGGTTCTAGTCCCATGTTGGGATTGGGCAAGTACCATACATGCTGGCACCTGAGCGCAGTACTAAGAGGATGCTGTACTGACAGGGTGTACTGTCCTTAAGATGAGACTGGAAACTGAAATCCTGTCTGCTTTTTCTGGTGGTTGTTCTGCTGGACATTAAAGATCTCATGGCACTAAGGTGAATTTCCCCGGTGTCCTGGCCAGATTTCCCTCATTCACTAAAATACCACCAACAGCTTAATCTGGTTCAATTCCAGTTGGTTTGCATTTCTATCCCCCCACCTCCTGGGACAAGGGTTAAAATAGGCAATATTGTCTAGCCATCCTTTCCTGGTCAACAAAAACTAACTAACTAAATAAATAAAATTAACCACTCATTTTGTTATGCCCCCTTGCCAACACCAGCTGACCTCCTTCAGCTGATGGCTTCCCCAAGCCCATCACCTGCTAACTATGGGACTTGCCTCTGGCCTCATTCCCCTACAACCTTTCCCTATGGGGTCCACCAGGCTCGCTTCTGAACCTGGGTCTCTGGAGTCTTGAGCGGCAGCACTACTGCTGCACTGAAGGGTCAACTAATCAGTATTTCTAGACAACACATGATCAGGTAAGAGGTAAGGCATCTGTCTGTGCAGTGGCAGGAATGCAGCTCATGACACCGATGAGGCAGCTTCAGGCATCCCATCAGCACAGTGGCGGGACAGCTGCTCACAGTGGTCACCCAGCTCTGGGAATGAGTTTGGATTGTCAGAGGATTTGCAGGGGAAGGGTTGAGCATAGGGGTGGGTAAAGTGGCCAAAATTCACTCTGCGAAGAAATTTGTGGAGTAATATGGACTCCATGAAGTAATCCACAACACGAAGCAGACTACTTCGCATGATAATGAGGAACACGTTGTCCATTGATAAAAATGACTTTGCTTTACTCTGCCTTCCCCAACCACTTCTGCACCAATTTTAATGTGAGGTACATAGAAATCAATGTACTTTGCATCACTTCACCTTGTTATTCAGCTCCAAGGTGAATTTTGCAGTGACTCATGGGATTGCAACTCACATGGGCTCTAGATTGTACTGCACAGCCTCAGTTCTGCGTAGTGTGTGTGTAGTGGTAGATGGAGACAGTTTCCTCTCAGAGCTCTGCAATTCAAATCCTCTAAAAGTTGTTAAAAAGTCTTTTTGAGCCTTTTCTTTTGCTCAAAATTTAGTACATCGATTGTAGGAAACTCTCCTGTGCTCATTGTGATGTAGATAGTCAGTTCTGAGTGCTGTATAATATTTTTTTTAATATAAAATGTATTAATGTCTCTGCTGAAAAATCACATGCTCCAGGAATTATCTCACTCATCCCCCCACCTCACTCATCCCCCCCCCCAAGATTTCAGCTGACAGATGCAGGCCAAGAGAAATGCTGACAGCATGTATCACACACACTCAGTTTTTTGAAACAATGTGTTACATGGAAGACTCTAATCAAGGATCCTGTCTCTCTGAGTTAATTACAGGGTTGTTTAAGTTAACTTTGTTTAAGGGGAAATCATAAAAAAGGTTTATGACGTTGAAGACAAAACACAGGTTATTACACAGAGGTGAGAGGTTGTAAATGCTCATATGAAGCCTGTGTGAGGAGGATGCAGCATGAAACAAAAGAGGTGTCATAGAAATTGAGTTATGCTAAGGTTGCAGAATTAATACTTTGAAATTACATCCCGTGGTTGTATAGAAATATATATTTTTTAGATATTTTGACAGGGAGGAGCTAGGTGACCTCATGCAAAAGAGGTGGGCAAAACCAGCTTTTAAAGATTATTCTGTTTCATTACAGACACACTTTTATTTGACACTGACCAAGAAAACATCTGAGCACTGAAAACAGGTATTTAGAAAGCTAGACAAAATCTAAACATTGTTGTAGGAATTGCACTGTTTTAAACCTTGTTTTGTTTAAAGATATGTATGTCTTGTGATATAAGAGTTCTGTATTGTATGTTTGACATATTATTATATATTTTAGTAAAAGTCAACATTTTAGAGCATACCTGGTCTGTCTTTGAATTGCTTTCTTTTGCTAATAAATATTTATGGTTATAGCAGACAGCAGACATAAGCCTGTATGGTGGTATCAAACTGGAAAGAGAAGTGTTTTAAATCTGAGGTCTTTATTAAAGTTTTAAAGGGTTCATCTCTGTATACCTAGTTAGGTGCCCATAGGCAAAGATATCTGGGCCCCCGAAGACAGATATATCTGAGCCTGTGCATTGGGTATGCTAGCAAGAGGTTAACAGTTTGAATCTCTCCAGAACTTGAGACCAAAGGTTGATTCAAACTCACAAAAACAGACAAGAGGGTTACCTTGTCTGTTACACTATTCACAAGACTGCACTCAGAGGTTGGCACTTTGGGAATAGAGGGCCTGACCTGCTGAGAGTATCTGTGACAGATTGGTTGGCCATGGTGGCATAATTTTGGTATCACAAGCTTTATTGTTCTGTGTCAGCTGAGACCGTAAGCTCTTTTACAAAGAAAGAAAAAGGCAGAGTTTTATTTTAAAAAGGAAACAGAACTATATATCACTTGGCGTACAGTCGAGTTCCTACCCATTTTATTTTTTTTCTCTAAAGTGCAGTCAGAGTAGCCATAGTCAGGGAAGAAGAAGATGGCTTCTGACTACAGCAGGCGCACTGTAGATTACTTGAAGCAGTTGTGCGGGGACAGGGGAGTCCCATTCAAGGTGACAGCCAAAAAGCAGAACCTCACAGAGGCCCTGATGGTAGCAGATACCCAGAGCAGCGAGTCACCAACCGTGACTGAAAAGGACAGCAGGGTCACTGTCAGTGAAGGGTCACAGCAGCAGGGGATGGTCACCAGTATCCTGAATCTAGAGGTAATCAAACTGCAAATTGAGTTGTGCAGGATGGAACTGGAGGCAGAGCAACAACAGAGGGAGGCAGACCGTGAGGAGCATGAGCACCAGTGAGCTGCAGAGGACAGAAGAGAGCAAGAACACAGACAGGCAGAGGAGAAGAGAGAGTGAGAATGCAGAGAGGCAGAGGAGAGGAGAGAGGAGCACCAGAGGCAATGTGAACTGGAGAAACTACAACTCTGACCAGCGGCACCAGAGCAGGTAAGTGGCTTGGGTTTAACTGGGACTGCAGGACTGGGTTACAAATTTAACTCCAAATTAATAGCAGAGTTTAAGGAAGGGGAGGACATGGACACCTTTTTAAATTCTTTTGAAAAAGTTTGTATTCAGGCTAAAATTCCTAGAGAGTCCTGCAGCTTCCAGCTATCCCCACTACTTACCGGGAGAGCTTGGGATTCATTGGATCAAATGGACAACGAAGACAGCAATGATTACAGAAAGCTAAAAGCTGCACTGTTAAAAAAAGTTTGAATTAACTGCTGAATCATACAGAGCTAAATTCTGTAAGCTCAGGAGAAGCCCTGATATGAGCTATGAGGAGCAAGCCACAAAACAACGTCAGTTTTTAAAACGTTGGTGGGAAGGAATTGAGGCAACCTCTGTTAATAAAATTGAAACTGTGATTTTATTAGAACAGTTTTATTGGGCATGCCCAGCAGAGCTAAAAACCTGGCTAGAGGACCGAGATCCAAAAACAGTGCAAGAGGCTGCTGAACTCTCAGACCGCTATGCCAAGAGCAGACCTGCTCTGAGAGTGAATAGGATGGGTGTGGCAGCACAGAAAGGGAAAAGCATGCCTTCAGGGCAGCTAAAACCCTTACTGCTTCCACCGAAACCAGTTAGCCCCAGGTTCCAAAGAAAAGATTTCTCTGAAGTAAGAAATGCCTGTTGGTTGTGTAAAGAAACTGGGCATATTGCCAGATAGTGACCCCAAAAAAGGTGAGCCATAATACACAACAGGGTGCTAGAAAAGAAGTGGGTTGTTTGTGTTTCCCTGGAAGCATGCCAGTGAACATGAGGGAACACATGCACCCCATCATGGTGAATGGGGTACAGACGCAGGGGTTAAGGGACACAGGGGCATCCCTGACATTGGTAAAGGGAGATCTGGTACAACCTGGTCAGCTTATACCCAATAAATATGTAACTGTACAAGGGTTTACTGGTGAAGAGAAAACATTGCCACTCGCTAGTGTTCTCCTGGACTGGGGTGAAACAGGGGGGACTGTGGAACAGGTAGCTGTAGCCAACACATTAGCAGTGGATGTGATCCTGGGTAGCAATCTCCAGCAGGGGGTGGTATGTGCTGTTACCCGTAGCCAAGCGGCAAAGGAAAATAGTAGTTCCCTGAACCCCACAGAAACCAATGTGGAAACCACTGAGAGGCTGGTTCCCTAGCCTGGGTCTCCAGATGGGGAGACTGATAAAAAGGGGGTAGAAATTTCCCTGGTAGCAAGTGACCACACAGCTACGAAAGGTTACTCCAAAGAGGAAGGGGTGACCAATTATCAGAGGGTTGGGATTGACAGTGATCCTGAGGGCCCTGACACTAGTGCTAGGGACCCTAGTTTAGCGACTGAAGGGGACCTGTCCCCTACTTTGGGACTGTGTGAGGGGTTTTGCAGCTGCTCAGAGGAGTGGCCCTAGTTTAGAGAAGCTGAGGGCTTGGGCAGAGTTGGAGGGCATGCAGGGAGGTGATGGCAGACATAAGGTTTATTGGGAAAATGGACTTATGTATACAGAGGCAGTACAGACAGAAGGAGGGATGCTAGGCAGGCAACTTGTCATTCCCCAGGCATATTGTGAGCAGTTGCTCAAGGTTGCCCATGATATTCCCTTATCTGGTCATCTGGGAATCGCACGAACTTCACAGTGGTTAGCTCAGAATTTCTACTGGCCTAACTTCACCCAGCAGGTGAAGGAGTATTGCAGGTCTTGTCACCGGTGCCAAGAAATAGGGAAAGCGGGCAAGAAAACCCAAGCAGTCCTGATCCCCTTGCCCATAGTGGAGAAGCCATTCCAGAGGGTGGGAATGGATATTGTGGGGCCTTTAAATACCCCAGCTCCTCAGGGAAGAGATTCATCCTGACTGTGGTGGATTATGCCACCCGGTACCCAGAGGCAGTCGCCCTATCCTCTCTGAGGACAGACAAAGTGGCAGATGCCTTACTCGGGATTTTCTCCTGCGTTGGGTTTCTGCAGGAGGTATTCACTGATTGAGGGGGTTCCTTCATGTTGGACCTGAGGAAATGTTTATGGGAGAAGTGTGGGGTGGTGCAGAGATGCACGACATTATATTACCCACAAGCCAATGGACTTGTGGAACATTTCAATGGTACCCTAAAGTCAATGCTCCGGGCATTTGCTGAACAGCATGGGAGAGACTGGGAGAAATTCCTTCCCCACCTGTTGTTTGCATACAGGGAGGTGCCCCAAGAGTCAACAGGATTTTCCCCCTTCAAACTCTTATATGGACTCCGGGTATGTGGGCCCCTAGACTTGGTCCAGGAAGACTGGGAAGGCAAACACGCCACCCAGGGAACTCCCATTGTGGATTATGTCCTTAGGTTTAGGAAAAGGCTGAAGGAGCTTATGGGGACAACCCAGAGCAACCTGGCAGCTTCCCAACAGAAACAAAAGGTGTGGTATGACTGCAGAGTCAGAGCTCGCTCGTACATGGTGGGTCAGGAAGTCATGGTCCTTATTCCGGTCCGGAAAGACAAGCTGCAAGCTGAGTGGGCTGGACCGTACAAAGTGGTTAGGAAGGTAAATGACGTAAACTACATTGTGGAGTTACCTGACAGAAGACAGACTGAAAGGATGTACCATGTCAACATGATGAAGCCATATGCATATAGGGCTGACATGGTGTTTGCAGTGTGTAGTCATGGGGAGGGGACGGACGAAGCAGATCCCTTTCTGGATCTGCTGGAATAAAGTAAGCATGAGTCCTCTGTGGAAGCAGTAAAATTGTCTCCCCAGCTGACTGCGGACCAGGTCCAGAAAGTAAGGGAGGTTTTAGCAGACTTTGCCTCCTTGTTTAGCACCAAGCCTGGACTAATCCCCTTAGCAATACACAATGTGGAGACAGGGACACAGACGCCCATACAGTGGACAGCATATTGGGTGTCAGAGGCTGTCCAAAAGAACATTAGGAGGGAAGTGGAGGAGATACTGGATTTAGGGGTAATCCAGAGATCCCACAGCCCCTGGGCCTCACCCATAGTCCTTGTACCTAAGCCGGATGGCTCAACTCAGTTCTGTGTGGACTATCATGGACTGAATGCAGTCACGAAGTCCGATGCCCACCTGATGCCCCAGACGGACGAACTCCTGGACAAGTTGGGAGGGTGACCTACCTTACGACTATTGACCTGACAAAGGGGTATTGGCAGGTAGAATTGACAGACAGAGCTAGGCAGAGGTCGTTCTTCATCACTCTGATAGGCTTATTTGAGTTTAAAGTAAAGCCTTTTGGAATGAAGAACGCACCGGCCATATTCCAAAGGTTGGTGAACCAGGTGTTAAATGGTGCTGAGGAGTACGCCGTGGCGTACCTGGATGACATTACCACCTTTAGTACCAGCTGGAAGGAACACCTTTCCCACCTTAGGGAAGTGCTGGGCAGGATACAGAGGGCTGGGCTTACTGTCAAAGCCGAGAAGTGCCAGGTGGCCAAGGGAGAAGTGGCATACCTCCAGCATGGGGTAGGCCGGGGACAGCTCCATCCTAACCAAATAAAGATAGAGGTGATCCAGGTGTGGCCCAGACCAGAAACCCAGAAGCAGGTCAGGAGCTTTCTATGGACAGCAGGGTACTACAGGAAATTTGTATCCAATTACGGTGCCCTGGCTGCTCCCCTGTCTGACCTGACAAAGGAAAAGATGCCAAAGAAAATTACCTGGGGCCCAGCCTGTGAGGAAGCCTTTACCAGACTGAAGGAGGCACTGTGCAGTGCTCCTGTTTTGACAAGTCCTGACTATAGCAAAACCTTTATAGTTCAGACGGATGCCTCAGATGTGGGTATTGGGGCAGTACTGAGCCAGACGTCCAGCCAAGGGACAGATCACCCAGTTGTGTACCTGAGCAGAAGGCTGCTTCCCAGGGAGCAAGCGTACTCCATGGTGGAAAAGGAATGTCTTGCCATAGTGTGGGCCCTAAAGAAGTTAGAGCCATACTTGTATGGGCAGCATTTTGTGGTGCAGACTGACCACAACCCCCTGGCTTGGCTGACGCAAATGGGGAAGAACAATGGCAGACTACTAAGATGGAGTCTTGCTTTACAAGGGTATGATCTAAAAATCGTACATAGGGCTGGAGCAAAGAACAAGACTCAGATGGGCTGTCTAGGGTCTATGAGGAGTGAACTGATTTGGGAAGCTCATCCCATGTAGGGGATAGATCCCCCAAATTCAGTCTAAGTGGGGAGGAGTGTGATGTAGTCAGCCAGTTCCGAGTGCTGTATAATATTTTTTTTTAATATAAAATGTATTAATGTCTCTGCTGAAAAATCAAATGCTCTAGGAATTACCTCACTCACCCCCCAAGATTTCAGCTGACTGATGTAGGCCAAGAGAAATGCTGACAGCATGTATCACACACACACTCAGTTTTTAGAGACAGTGTGTTACATGGAAGACTTTAATCAAGGATCCTGTTTCTCTGAGTTAATTACAGAGTTGTTTAAGTTAACTTTGTTAAGAGGGAAATCATAAAAAAGGTTTATGACGTTGAAGACAAAACACAGATTATTACACAGAGGTGAGAGATTGTAAATGCTCATATGAAGCCTGTGTGAGGAGGATGCAGCATGAATCAAAAGAGGTGTCATTGAAATTGAGTTATGTTAAGGTTGCAGAATTAATACTTTGAAATTACATCATGTGGTTGTATAGAAATATATATTTTTTAGATATTTTGACAGAGAGGAGCTAGGTGACCTCATGCAAAAGAGGTGGGCAAAACCAGCTTTTAAAGATTATTCTGTTTCACTACAGACACACTTTTATCTGACACTGACCAAGAAAACATCTGAGCACTGAAAACAGGTATTTAGAAAGATAGACAAAATCTAAATATTGTTGTAGGAATTGCACTGTTTTAAACCTTGTTTTGTTTAAAGATATGTATGCCTTGTGATATAAGAGTTCTCCATTGTATGTTTGACATATTATTATATATTTTAGTAAAAACTCTAATTTTAGAGCTTACTTGGTCTGTCTTTGAATTGCTTTCTTTTGCTAAGAAATATTTATGGTTATAGCAGACAGCAGACATAAGCGTGTATGGTGGTATCAAACCAGAAAGAGAAGCATTTTAAATCTGAGGTCTTTATTAAAGTTTTAAAGGGTTCATCTCTGTATACCTACTTAGGTGCCCATAGGCAAAGATATCTGGCCCCCCAAAGACAGATATATCTGAGCCTGCACATTGGGTATGCTAGCAAGAGGTTAACAGTTTGAATCTCTCCAGAATTTGAGACCAAAGGTTGATCTGAACTCACAAAAACAGACAAGAGGGTTACCTTGTCTGTTACACTATTCACAAGACTGCGCTCAGAGGTTGGCACTTTGGGAGTAGAGGGCCTGACCTGCTGAGTGAATTTATGACACTCATATCGAGTGTTTATTGTTTGTGTGTGGATTTTGAATGTTAATTTAGAACATTCAGTCTGTGTACTGACAGACACTTGAAGTGTGCTTTGGGGAGGGGCGTATCTGTGGTGGAGGTAGGTTAAAACTGGGAGAAAAAGGCAGTCTTTCTGTTTTGGCTATATTTTTCTTGTACAACTGTTAATGTACACACAGTAATAGTTTCAGTAATTCTTGAAATTTTTTTTGCTGATTGTTATGGCGTAGCAATGCATGATTTCAATTTGTTTAAAAGATTTGGTTATACTACTGGGCCGGAATATTCAAAGGGGTAGGTTGCACGGTGCAACCTCCGATGCACCGGGGCACATTGGTAATGTATGAGGCAAAGATGCAGGTAGCGTGCCCATGCATATGTGGCACATTCTGATATTCAGCCCGGGATGTGTGGTGCATATGCTCGCACAGCCCCTACATGCACCACACACTGGTGCTCAAAGTTGAGCCAAAAGAAACAGGCTCAAACGCTGGCCACCCACATGTGGGCGGCTGTATTGCAAGGCACAACACAACAGCTGCCAGCCTTGGGTGGCTACCCACCCAGCAGGAACACTGTCTACAAGCACCCTGACCCCCTGGTAGTCTAGTGGCCCCCCTGCCCCATGCACCCAATTGTGGGCATCTGTATATATTACAGTAATACCTGGTGGTCTAGTGGTCCCCCACCCCGTATGCCCGATCGTGGGCTGTTGTAAATATTAAGGATATACCTGGTGGTCTAGTGGTAACCTCCCCCCCCATAAGCCCGATTGCAGGCTGCACACCATACTGTACTACACAGGATCGGATATGTGAATGAATGTGCTCATTCACATCTGGTCCTGTGTAGTACAGTATGGTCTGAAGCCCATTGGTCCACACTGTGGACCAATAGGCGCATAGATCTTACCGGCACGCTGTCATTCGACGGGCAGCTGGGCAGCAGCGTGGGCATGGTGCTTCTGCCCACCGATGATGGGGGCTGCTGGGTGGCCGGAGGACCTCTGTGGGTGGGTGGGAGGGAGTACCACTGGACCACCAGGTAATTATTTATTTCCACAACAGCCCATGATCAAGCATATGGGTGGGTTGCCACTAGACCACCAGGTAAATCCTTAATATTTACAACAGCCTGCAATCAGGCATATGGGGGACCACTAGACCACCAGGTATTACTGTAATGTATATTGATGCTCACGATCGGGTGTATGGGAGTGCGGGGAGACTGCAATAGCCCACCAGGGTGTCGACGCCCGATGGCAGCAGTTTGACAGGGCACCAGGTGCAATTCGCCAGGACCCAGTGCATCACATGCAAATGGGGCCATAATGACATGCAAATGGCCCCATTTGCACCTTGCATATATTATGGCCTCATTTGCATGCCCCTGTCTGAATATCGTGGGTGATGCACCTAGCGCAACTGCACTTGCACTGGTGCATCCCCATGCTACCTTTCTGTGTCTTGTGCTGGCGCAGTGCCACTGCGCCATGCACAGTGTGTGCGCCCTCCATGCCATATTTAACAGTGCTGAGCTATGGTGCATCACCGTTGAATATCGCCTGGTCCTGGGCCCGGTGCAGCCCAGTTACGCTGTGCCCAGGCTTGCACCACTGGCCGGCGCAGTCTGAGTATCTGGCCCCTGAAGTTTTCAGTTTGCTACACATTACTTGTAGTGTGTGTGTGAGTGTGTGTGCGACACGTGCCATCAAATCAGACACATTTTATTGTGCCACATAGTAATTACAGCAGTGTGAACCTGCTCTCCACTGCACCTGCATGATTTTGTACTGTTTTGTGGTATCTTGATTTTGGACTGTTACTGCAGTGCACTGCACCCCCCAACCTGCAAAAGGTATTCTTTTCCAGATTGGATTGTGACTTGTGAGCACTGGTTAAGGTGTTGTTGTGACTCTGCATTTTCATCTCTTCTTGATTGCGCAGTGCAATCTTAATCTGTCTGTGCTTTTGCATCTGTTTAATGCCCAATGTCCATCTGCAAGCCACAGTTGTTGTTTTTTGGCTTCACATCCAATGGCCCAGACTGAAAGTTCAGAAATCTAAATTTGTTTAGAATTTTCTTGGTGATCCCCCAAAATGCCTGCAAAGAGAAGTGCAAGAAAAGCTGTTTCTGGCCATGGCACTGCTGCCAGTGGCAAGATTGTCCATGGATGTGGTAGTACGCAGAAGTGCATAGCTGATTTCAGTAAAGGGATTTCTCCATCAATGTTTTTTATAGCGCAATCTGTAGCTTCTCTCATAGTTGGAGGAGATGATGTTGTCCCAGCTGGTGGTGTTAGTGCAGTTTCTACTGGCATGAGTATTGCTGCCTAAAGTTCCACTTTTGACCAGTTAACCGTTTCAAAAAATATAGTTGAGTCTAAAGCTGTGACTGACAGTGTAGATGATGTCATACTCCCCATTAACATCCCCATGGTAGTTGAACATGATTCTGATCCTGACAACGGTAACTCATAATATCACATTTCTTCCAGCACTGTTGAGGTAATGTCTTTGCCATCCAATGATTCAAAGTGTGGCGTAAAAATGTCAGGTGATGATGATGATGCTGTGGTTGGAACATGTTCTCCACGTGACAGCATTCAAGCTGAAAATGTGGAAGCAGATGATGTTGATGAATATGATAATGATGTCAGTGACCTCTGTTGGGAACCATAGAAAAAGAAAGCCAAGTTGGCTGTGTCTGGGTCTGTTGGCATTCAATCCCTCCCTCCTCAAAAAAGTTGTGATTTAGTGGTTCTGTTGATGTTGATGATAATGATGATGACCCAGTAATAATCATAGGTAGTCATGGTGGTCAGTTGGAGTCCAAGTGTGTCCTGCCTGAAAAATCATGTAGCACCCCCCTCCCCCATTTCAGGGGTTAAAAAACAGAATCCAATAAGCAGCATCAGGGACATGTTAAAAGTAGAGGATCATGATCCCTTGTTTGGGATTTTTTTGTCCAAGATGCAAATGATGAGTCAGTTCAATCTGCCAGCTTTTCCACATGTGTATGAGTTGAGGTAAAAAGTTGAGTCATCTGTGCATGGGGGGCCAGCATACACATCTTAAGAACAGGCACGTGGCACTGTGGACCTGACACCAGATGGCAGCTAATGCCATAGTGGGGCATTCACCCTCGTCATCAACCTTACTGAGCATGTTATCCTCTTCCATGAGTGTAGGATCAAGTAGGAATGTCTGCAGTAGCGATGAAATAACAGCAGAGGATTACTACAGGCATGATGAGGGGGAGGATTATGATTTAGAAATCTTGTCAAGTGGTGGTCAGAGTAGCAGTGGTGGTGGTCAATGCAGTATGTTTAGTGCAAGTGGTACATCAACCCCTGTACGTAAAACTGGGGAAATAACTTCATTTGTGGACTTGTCACCTGTGCACCCCTCTTCATCACACATCCACATCCCAGCCCTGGCCATTCGCAGAGCCGAGCCATTTGTCACACCCTACGCAAAATGTGTCAGTCAGCCCATATTGGAGAGTGTTTTTGCCCGTAACCTCCTGCCTGCCTGCCTGAAGCATGTGACTTACACTGTGTAAGCCATGTGATGTGTGTGGGCTGCCTGTGAATTCTGACTCTGCCTTAAAGCAGAATAAGGTGGAGAACACAACTCAAAGTCATAATTACAACACTAAGTGGTGAAGTGAGGGTTTAAAATGGGCACTCTGTGCAGCGGAATACTAACGAGAAGTGGTCACTTCACAACCACTTCACAGGCGGAATTTTACTTCGCTGCATCTCTTGTTAAGCATCCCACAGCACACTCTCCTTTACCAGGGAGAGTTAGCATCAGTCTCCACCATATTACTGCCTTCTGGGTCACCACTGGTGGAAGTACAGGCTGGAGTGGATGGGGAGGAAAGAACACTGGTGCCATACAACTGTATGCTCACTCATGTGCTGGAGCCCTGACCTGCAAGGGTGATGCACAGTACACTCAGGTACCACACATCCCCCTTTATCCCCTCTACTCATATGTGTCCTGACTTGAGGGGAAAGCCGAGGAGTTGCAAGGAGGGTGACGGGTAGAGGAGATGGGTTTGCATGGTTGCCTGGAGTGCATAGAAGCATGGGCAGGTCTGTACAAAATACAGCTTGAGAATAGGTAAATTTACTTGATTTGACATATGAAACTCCATGCCACTTTGCTTTGTCATGGTACACTCACTGTGTCCCCCACCTGCTGCCCTCTGGTCTATACCTCTCCTTACGGCCTTGCCTTTTCCTGTTACATCTTCTGCC